>OZ037786.1:5835357-6485357 GCA_964035525.1 Porites cylindrica | reverse complement strand
TGGCTTCTCTTGGGCTTCCTCGCCATGAGAGTTAAGGTAATTAGATTTTATTTGATTTGTTTAATTTTTGGCAAACAAAACAATAAACAATAAACAATAAACAATGGAGAAATAACAAAACAGGAAATCTACTCAACAATAGCCGACTTACAACAAAATTAAACTACACTCTGTTATTTATGAGATTTTACATTTATTCCTATAAACTTCATAACAAAGTACTGACTCTCTCAGACTTTGTCAAACAAATAGAATTTGCATTACCGTTAGAAAAATTGTGATTGATCAACTCTATGTAGTTATATAGTGAGGCAATGTCAATTGTAAGTTACATTAGTCTTTTCTTTTTTTGTTTGTTTGTGGTTTTTTTTTGTGTTTTGTGTTTTTTTCAATTCCTTAGTATGTAATTATGTACCTCTTTGTAACTTTAACAGTGTGATTTAAATAAAACAATTAATTAAAAAATAAAAATAAAAAATAGGAAATGGAAGGTACGCAAATGGTGAATTGATGGCATTGTGGTCCGGAATGTTGCAATGGTTTTTTAAACTACTGGGACAAGCGAGAGCAGTTAAACGACACGTGTGACCAATCCCCGGTTACACCTACCTGTTAAACAGTCGTAAAGGAGGTGAAAAAGATCTTTACATGGCCTTTTACTGATCAGCATAATCTCGTGCGATGCGGTAGGTGTCTGAGAGAAAGGCATCAAAAAACACTTTTATTAACATCATGATGATGAATGGTTTCATGCTATTACCTCCAGAGTACTTCCATTACCCTCCCAGTTTTCAGCCGAAAAAATTCACATTCGCCGCTTTAGACATAAGAAGGGAACGGAAGCCGAAATGCGTCCCACAATTGTTTCTGGAAACGTTACTCGGGACGCGCCGGTCAGCTATTAAGGTGATGTTACACGGGACGATTTGCAACGACGATTTTTAGCGCAACACAGCGTTGCAATATTGTTGCGACATTGTTTTGAACAGTTACAACACTGTTCCAACATTGCAACGCTGTACCGTAAAACACACACCTTTAGGGACCTTACGATCCGACAACGGCGACGACAATGAAAACGACCCTGAAAAATAGACTTCCCATCCTTTCACTTTTTTTCATCGCAATTATCCCAAGTCGCCCAGTTACTCAAAAAGAAGGGAATTTAGGTTGGAACTGAAGAAAGGACACCGCGCCCAAGTTCAGACAGAAATGGTAAAATTTATCGGCTTGCCGTTCCAGTTCTCAAGTAAACATAAAATTTGGTCATTTCACGTCGTAGTTGTGCAGGGACGGCAACGGAATGTACAAAAAAGCGTGATGCACGTGCAGACTTGTTGTTTTGCTCATTAAACCTATTGCTTTTTTGACGTTAGTAAATTTTCACTTGACCAATCAGAGCGCGCGCTTTACTTTTGTTAAGTTATAAAATGTCTTACCAAATACGCCAAAACAGTGGCGTTTCCATACCGCACTGCCAGACCCAAAGCACTGTAGATCTACGCAAAGAAGAACAGAAAATCCAAGTTACAGATTGTTTCAATAAAAAAAAGAATTCAATGTTACTCAAAGATGAAAAGATAAATTATCTTTTCGAGGCAAAACTTTTGTTTAGGGCCTGTGGACAAAAGCTACCGTAGTAACAAACTAGGGTAATATTTATTAAGTGAAAAAACACGGTTCTAAGTTTTGAATCTGTGGGTCAACTCTTAAGTAGATGAAAAACAGAAGCTATTGTTAATGTAGTAGTACTCTTACTGTTTATTGTCCTCTGCAAGGTAGTTCTAGCTTTGAATCTGAAATGAAATGCTTTAGTGTGGCCATTTACAAGAAAAATAGTACTGACAGGTACTATTCCGGGGTGTTGTTTGTCATGGTGTATAAGACAGTTCTCACTTTGCAAAGTGTGGATAAAACCTAAATTGTGACCATTCACACAAAAACTGCCGAGCAGTTCTCTCTTTTGGTACTTCTTTATGTTGCAAAAGACGTTTTCAACTTTGATTCAGTATATGAGCTAAAGAACGCGACTACCCAAAGACAGACTTTGAAGGAAGATCTTTCACGATGCTATAAATTATGCTATGCAAGATCACTCGTAATGTTTTCAATTCACTTACTTTTGTTAGGGTTGAAAAGTAGTTTTCTCCATTATGATCTTCTGCGTATTTCTTAGCAGCAGCATAAAGGTGATTCCATTTGGCTATGAAAAACAACAACAAGCTAATCATAAGAGACCCGAAATGTTGCCCCGAGGAAATGACAGAATACTGTACAGCGCAACCAAAACTTGAGGTCTCACGACTATCTGGAGCCGCGGTGAACAACGACGTAATACATCGAGCATAAGTAGCAATTAACCAATATGCAGACAATGTATTTCCCCTGGTAAGGCGCGCGAGAATCGCGATAAAGGAGATGAACACGCGAGATCGGCGATAAAAACGCGAGCGAGAAGGGGAGGTTAACACCTGCAACGAAGCAACTGCTTGATTCATTTTTTAAGCTCAGGAACTGTCCCTAAAAATCGTCTTTAGTAAGAACTAATTACTGTAAATGAAACATACTACTTCGTTTACATTTACAGAAACCATTATCGCACTACTTCAAAGAACAGCCGTTCTCAAATAGCAATCTGGTGAGACCCTAAGGCGATGAAAACATCATAAACAATTTGGTTTCCTTGTCTTCTCTCTCACTCGCACGTACTTCGCGATCTAGCGCGAAAGAAATCGTCAGCACCCTTTTCCTTTCGCGAACGCCGCCATACAGGCTCAAGACAGTAGAGACCTTAAGACGACGACGACAACGAGGTTAAAATTTCCTCAACACTAAGTAATGCGCGCACGTGAACCGGCGTCATTTTGGCGGAAAAAACGCGATATTCCTCGTCATTTTATTACGGGTTTTTCACAACTTTTAGCGAGAATGTCGCAGTGGCGCAAATAAGTAGAAGAGAAATCATTTTCCGATCGGGAGAGAGGTAAACCTCCATCAATAAAAATAACCGTGCTAATTTTTCTGGCGCAAAAAAGTACAATGTAGTTTTTCGGGGAGTATTTTTTTTTTTAAGATAAGCGAGAAGACTTAAAGTGAAATTTCGTCCTTGAGGTCGTCCTCGTCTCTAGTGTGACGAAAAGAGCAACACCGCGGTATGAACCGCAGTTTAACGCGGATGTACGGTTACCGGTCATCTCGCCCCCAAGTCATTTCGCCCCGGTTACTCAGCCTCCTATTCTAGAACGAGGAATATTATGTTTGAGGCGTGTTTGTTTTGGTTTATGGCTTAAAGAACGAGGAATATAACTTTCGAAGCGCGCTTGTGTTGTTTTCTGCTTATAGAAAGAGGAATGTTACATTTGATGCGCGCAAAATGACTCGACAATAGGGGGAAAAGTAACCGGGGCGAAATGACCGGTTACCGGATGTACTACCAAAGGGGAACAACACCATCACCTACCGTAATAATGATCTCTTGCAAGGGTGACGTGAAAATGAGGGTGAACCTGACTCGCACTTGCCCTCGGTAATGTGTCCCAATAGATGTGTGGAATGGTGTATTTCTTGTCCCATGCGTGTGCCATTCGAAACCTGCAAGAAGAGTCGCACGTGCATTACTTACAGTAGTAATCGCATGGCCTTAGCTAAGCTAGTAATAACCAAAGGTTAAAGAGGGCGGGCGAGATCGATAGAAGGTTAAAACGATCTTGCCCCAACACCCTGCTTTGCGTAAGGTTCATGTGGTAGAAGGTCAAAACGCGCACGATCAGACTGCGTTCTATGCATTCGATTGATTGATAGAGGAAATCCTAACGAATGTTGGCTACACAAGTGACGGACATGCGTAATAGCATCTTGGAAATTAGGATTGCGGGCTCTTCTGGTCGCCTGCAAATTGTAATACGTCCTGCATCAGATCTAATACCCGAAACGCCAAGCAGCTGTTAAATCTGTTTACGGTGGGAAATCACTATGAACAACTCAGTTTACTTTATTCTCCCGTTTTTAGCGATTGTTTCCCATGTGATAAAACAAGTCACTGGCTTTGGAACACATGTTGGTATATTGTCTTTCAAAAGGCTTACACCAAACAAGTATATCCTACTGTGTAACAGGGTTTGTACTCTTTTGAGCGCTTCAAATTCCATGACTTTCCATGACTTTTTCCATCACCTTTTCACGTTTTCCATGAAAAAATGTTCAAAGCATTCCTTGTTTTAGGGTATTTTTGACCTTAAATAGTTCAATAGACACAAACTCTGGTGTCCACCAAAATGCGTGTCTTTCGCGCTGTTTAATTACTCCAGTTTATTTTACATTGACCTTGCTTTGTCACCTGCAGTAACTAACGCAGCAACAAAAGATAAAATTTCCATGATTTTCAAGGACCGACAACAAATTTCCATGGCTTTCCGGGCCTGGGAAATGAAATTCTTGAATTCCACGACTTTCCAGGTTTTCAATGACTTTGACGAACCCTGCTGTAATCGGTAAGGCATGCAATGCAATTTCTTTCTTACATAAGGTTAAATTTGATCCTAGAAGCACTAGAAATTACCCTGGGTGCCAGGGTTTTTTTCTTTTTCCTATCTAATTCCTGATAGTTTGCACAACCCGGAAGCAGGGTTGACTTTATCCTAGGTATTTCCTGAGAACAGATCTCTGGAGCCAAGGTAATTCGAAATATGCCTTTGATTGAAGTCACTTACCACTTCTGAGCCGTTTCCATGCCATCTAACAACTGAAAAACAAAAACAAAAAAGAAAGAATACATATTGGAACTTTGTACTTCCCTGGTTTGAAAGCAACAACGAGACCTCTTAAATGTGTTAAAATTTGCGCCAATTATAGTTGCGTTGCGATTCCTTTGGCTTTGGATTACCACATTGGCTAACCATATTACCTTTCATTTTCCTAACCAATCAAAGCGCGTTTTGTTCGAGCGAATTCTTAGGCCTTTAGCACTGCTTGTGTACGGTTAGTTTGCGGCTTAATAGCTAAGTAACAATTATTCCTCGAGCCCGAATGGGCTCTGAGTCACTACCCGAAGGTCGAATCGGCCTCACGGGCTATTGACTCAGAGGCCATGAGGGCGAGAGGAATAATTGTTTCAGTAAAATCCAACTAGTTGCTAAAAATATCGAGAATAAAAAAATTTTAGCTAGTTAAAGCTAGACTTTAATCCTTTTTTGCCGCCAAAAAGCCCGCGCTTTTCGCTTCTAGTAGGCTATAACATATAGCCTAGTAGTAGCTCAACCAATCAGAACGCAGCATTGATGATAGACCACTAGTTGGATTTTACTAATCTGTGTTAGTTGTGATAAAGCAGAAAATAGCAAAAACACGACCGCGGACAACCGGGTTATGTAGCCCTTGTTCAGAAGAGAAGTCACCAATGGTGCCTAACCCTGAGCGCAAACAATACTGAAACAATTGAAAGAATGCCATGTCATTGTTTTCTGCAACCAATCAGGAGAGACCGTCCGAGCAGCTCCACAACCTAGCCAACCTGCTGCTTTTGAGATTTTTCTTGTCCAAGGGAGGGAGGGAGGGGTCAAGGTTATTGCGGGTCGCTATTGCCATTTTGACGTTATTTCTGAGACTGGGTAGAGTTGTGTCAAATTGCACAATAAAACTATTTTCAGGAGACCCAATAGCGTCATCCATTAACAATTTTCTCATAGACCATAATGAGCCAACCTTGTTTAGCCCCACCCCCCCCCCCCCCCAAAAAAAAAATAAATGCATAACCATTGTTTCCAATTTCACCTGGGTATTAAATAGAAGACAATGGTTATGCAAATTTTTGGGGTGTTGACAAGGTGCATTATGGTCTATGTTAAAATGGTGAATTGACTATACAGTACATTCTACCGGGGCACCCAACGACTGAGCTACGACTGTTTTCAGGAAAATACCGTAAAATTCCGAAAATAAGCCCCTCCATCTAGAAGCCCCTCCAAATATAAGTCCCCCAAACTCGTAACGCAAAAACCCCTCAGTTAAATCGGCCCTCCAAATATAAGCCCCTCGGGGGCTTGTACTTGGAAAATTGCCCTCAAATACAAAGTAAAACAAAGTAAAAACAGTACATTTCCTTCCAACTATAAGGCTAGCCCAATCAATTTTGAAACGCAAATTTCCCTCCATAGATAAGCCCCTCCAAAAATAAGCCCCTCAAAAAGGGCCTTTGAAAAATATAATCCCCGGGACTTGTTTTCAGAATTTTACGGTATCTGTTCGGAGAAGCAAATATTGCCTAGAATTTTCTTTACTTGAGGACGGCTAAAAATTTCTAGATGAACGTTCCATTCAAGTACAATTTTCGAACCTTATCTCATAAATTCCCTACGATTTTCTGAAGTTTAATTTTCCATATTTTACTACCCAGGTTACTCTGTTTTTCTTATAAAAAGGAAACCTAAAATTTTCGGATTCTAAAATGGGATGAAGAGATTCATCAGAAAAATTCTGACTTTCGTCAAACGTTAAATTGCACCTAAGATTTTCGGAAAAATAATACTGAGGCCCTTCTAATTTCGAAAGGACTTAAGTTACGCTAGGATGACCGAACGAAAAAAAAGTTTTGTAGAACCGCTTAGAATGCATTTCTGGAGATCTAAAAGTACTCTGGATAGCCTAAAAAGTGTTTTCAACGTATTTTGGATAAAACCGTCGTTGGGTGCCCCTGATTCTACTAGCTTAAAAAGACAAATCGCGCATTCTGATTGGCCAACGCTAAAGCTGTTCTGTTTTTATTTATTCCAAGAAACTATAAAAAATTAAAGCTTTAGCAGCCTAAGTAGAAATTTACCCGTCTTGGCTAGAGTCCCTGAATTAAACAAATTACACCTAAAACCTTTCCTATTGTTTGGAAATTTAGGCAGCATTAGTTTTTAATAACCGCGCACACGTCAATGGAAATGGCAGAAAACGCAAAGCAATAACTTTAATTTTCACACAAAATTAAGATTTAATTTCGATAGGACAATGTGTTAAATTAGTTTCTTGACCGAAACGATTTTACTCACAAAAAACGCCACAAATGATGTTTAATTCTGAAAATCACGCCGTCATACGTAAATATGCGGTAAAAATTTCGAGTACACAGAAAACATTTTTGCTAAGAGGTTAAAGTTACTAAGGAGATAAAAAGATCGGTAAAAAGTGATACAGTCGGGCAATATTTTAGCGAATTCTCAGATAGGAGAACCCTGAACAAACAAAAGATTGATAGGTTCGCTGGAAAGTGGGTAATTGTCACCTTTTATTTGACTTTTAGTAAAACTACCGTAAAATGCTTACAAAACAGCGCCCCTAGAAACAAAGAAAATTTCAAATTTTTCGCGTCTATCTTTTTTCTTTTAAATTATATCTTTTTCAATGTTCTTCAATTCTCTAGCACTTATAAATAGAAGTGAAAATTTCCCAAGATTTGGCAATGTTTATTGAAAGAACAAATTGCGATTTTTTCGCGACCGCAAAATTAAAGTGTCGCTAAATTGAAAGAAAAAATAAACCGTAAGTGACTCTTTATGAAGAGTTAAAGAAATTCTCCAAAAAGAAAAAATTGCGAGTCGCGTCTATAACCGCGAAATTAAAGAGTCGCGGAAGATTCTATTAACGAGGAACCGCCACATGCGGGAAATTCCAGCCCTTCATTTTTTTTTTACTTGACCTGGAGTTTTTAACATTGCTTCAAATGATAAACTTCCTAGCGCAGTATAGAAGATAAAAATAAATAAGTGCCAACATCCTACAACAATTCCATCGACGGCGGAATTCTGATCGAAGTCACATTATCGGTTATTATCCAGAGTTTGTATAAAGTAATTGCAGGTCACACTGACTTTGTAATTCAGGGATTTATTTTTGCGGCGAAAAGCGGTGAAGGGATTTTCAAAGAGTAACAAAGTAGTGAGAAAAAGTCTTATTTTTATTTATTTCATTATTTATTATTAGTGGTATTTTCCTTTTTGCATTACATAGAAAAACCCCGATTAAAAAGAGTTTTAAAAAACGTATCGTGGTCATCCTAGAGGATGTTTAGCGCTTAATGTATACATGTTCTAATACAAAACTGGCTGGAAATTAGTTCCTCTCATAAAAGAAACGTCTCTAGGGCAAATTATAATTAATTTTGCCTGCCATTCATAATGGATGGCCAACTTGCCAATGAGTGACAGTTTCCAGTGGTGAGTAACTAATAAGAAGAATGTATTTTTTCTAAATGGTTTTTATGAGAGAGAATGTAAAAAATTAAACGAGTTAGGCTATAAACGGAAAAGCAATTACCTGTGAAAAGAGGTATTAGGTAACTTTTTAGAACAGAATCCGTCCTTGAGCTCAAAGCAATTTTATCATAACGAGCCTGTAAGGCAGTATCTTTAAACTGGTGAAAACCTTAAAATAATGGCTTCGTTAAAAGAATAATGTCGGAAAAGGATTATAAACCACAGTGAGAAAGTTTAGACAGGTGTGGTTAAAAGCTGGGCAAAATTACAACAGATGAGAATGAAAACCCAAAAACAAATTGAATTTCCTGAATTTCACAGAGAGTAGCCCTTTGACGATGTTCAAACAAATTAAGAGTGAAAATTACCTTTAAAATATTCTTTGGAGTCAAACGTGGAACAATCTAACGCAGGTTTTTACCTAGCAAGCTGACGGAAATGCTTGCTGCGACTACTCGAATGAAAGCTGCTGGACAGTATATTATATTTTGGTCGGATCAGTGCCCTGCAAAGTGGTAGAAACATCGGAGTCTCTAGGCGAAATTTTTATGTGCGATTATTCAAATGACAGCTACTGAGCAATACTTTCGGTTGGTACAGTTTGCTACACCGTGCATGCTCTTAGCTCTTGAGTGTGAATGAAAACCTGACGAGTGCCCATTCAAATAAAATCAACTGGGGCACTTTGCTGTGATACTGCTTCGAGTCTGTGGGTGAAATCATTAAGTGTGACCATTCAAATGAAATTTACTGAGCGTACCCTTCCTGCGCTAATGTCTTTGAAGCTATACAAGGTTAGACTCTCTGTATGAAATCCTTCAGTGGGACGGTTGAAATGAAAGCTATGGGGTGGTAGTTTCTGGTGGCACTGTTTGCGATGCTATTACAAAATGGTTCTACTCTTTATGTCTCAAGAATTAGCCTTATAAACAAAAGGCACTACGTAGAACTTTTCGACCTCTCTTCTCTGTTTTTTTCTTGGCTTTTGAACCCGTGAGTGACATCTGTGTCAATGAAAACGTGATTTTTATTTGAACTAAGTTATTATTATTGGCCGAGATACAAATGCCCTTCTCAATAAATCAACGTGGTGTGATCACACAAATATATGTTGGGCAGGTCGTTTTTTCAATTTAGTGGCTTATATTATTAGGTCAGAATAAAAGATAGCTCCGCGCACCACAATGCAAATAATTCACCGCATGACATTGTATCCCATGCAAATTATTTAACAGGTGCGCGCATACAAAGAAAGCCGAACCCATGTAGCGAATCGAGGACAATGACAATTGAAAAAGAGTTGAAATGAGATATTCTACTTAAGAGGGCGACTCTTAACGAGACGTGGAGGAAGACCAGTTTTAGCGGAGAGCAAAGGGGAGTTAACTAAGGGACAATTTTGGCAACATTAAACAAAAACACAAGCTGAAACTAAGGAACACGTCGGGTTTGTTCACCGATTTACAGGGAAAAGGTGATCGAGTTTCCTTGGGTATTGTACAAGTGGGATTTAAGGGCGTCGCTTGCGTTTGATGCTCGTTTTACTACCAAGATCTGTCTTGATCCAAAGTGGAGTATATTGTCTGTTAGAGGGTTCGTAATAAAATAACTGAGACGCTGAAGTTGAATTCACTTGCAGAGAAAGAAAGTGATTTAATGTAAATATGACCCTGATTTGGTTGTAAAGAAAAGAGAGTAACAGAAGCGACGGAGATTCATTCATTCGACTTGATTGGTGGGCGTGCGTTAAAATCAGTCAAATCAGTGGTGGACTGGCAAACCGGATAGCCGCTACTTTGAGACAGATCAGCTAAACAAAACTCCGACTCTCACTGAAGGTACGTTTTCGGGGTTTAAGGCGACAAGAAGAACAAAAGCTCATATCAGTCGTAAAGGGTGTGCGCTTACAAACCAGTTCAAGGGACTGAACACGTAGCACTTGAGTAAGACAATATCGAAGAACAGTCCAGTAATTACAGAAACAAAGATGAATACAACGACTAATTCAACCGATACGGGACAGGCAGGTCTCGAAACAGCGTTTTTAATCTCGGGAATATTTCTATCTGTGGTATGCCCGCTAACAGTGCTAGCCAACAGTCTCCTCATAGTAGCAATATTCAGGGACCCGTTGAAAACATTCCGCACGCCAGCGTCCTGCTTTCTCATCGGTTTGGCCATCACAGATTTGGTGACCGGTCTTGTTCCTGAGCCTATGGTAACCGCCTGCTACTTCATGAATTATAACCAACACCCCAATGTCGCCCAGTGCTCCAAAATATTTGAAACTGCAGGCATTGTCGCTGCTATTACCACCAATGCGTCTTATTTCATCGTCCTGGCGTTCACCACCACCCAATATGTAGCTGTCGCGTTTCCACTCAAGTTCAATCGACTGATAAGTGTTCGTAAAACCATGGCCTGTGTCGCGATTATCCTGCTATACGCTACACTATTCGAGCTGACAAGACTTATGGGCGTCCCTCAAGAGGTCGTAGAAAAAATAGACCTGCATTTGCATTCGACATTCTCGCTGCTCTTAACTATAATCATTTATCTGCTGCTTCAGAAGGCTTTCCATTCGCAAATGGCGGAACGCTCTACCACGTTGAGTACTACAAACACGCAGAGCATGCAGTTGTCAGAAGAGCGGCTAGACGCAATTCCCAAAGAACAAGATCAGAAAAGACGTCGGCCGGCAGTGGAGAAAAATTTTGTCCGCCTCAATCT
Source organism: Porites cylindrica (assembly GCA_964035525.1). Taxonomy (NCBI): domain Eukaryota; kingdom Metazoa; phylum Cnidaria; class Anthozoa; order Scleractinia; family Poritidae; genus Porites; species Porites cylindrica. The sequence goes on along the minus strand of OZ037786.1, from coordinate 6,474,393 downwards.
TCTTCTGATTATGATTCTACTCGTGTGTTCGCAGCCAAGTGCCATACTGTGGTATGTTTATCTCTACGGGGGGGAAGCCATCAAGAAAAGCCAAACGCTGTTTTACATCCGAGTCACAGTTGAGAACACGCTGTACTTGAAGTTCCTTCTGGATCCGTTTGTGTTCGCCTGGAGGCTGCCAAAGTACCGCAAGGCTCTAAAAAGAGCATTTTACCGAGATGGGTAGAGGAATAGAGGAAGGTACTGGGACAACTAGGGCAGAGGGTGTGGTGCCCCCGCCCCCTCGATCTCCAATAAAATCGAAACAAAAAACAAACACCTCTACTAGCCCCACTCGCTGAATGCGCACATCAGACCGGTGGATTATTATTTTTTTTACTATTCTAAGTGGCAGTTTTTCGAGAACTTTCCTATGCTTTTGAGCAAACGACGCTAAAATTATTCACGCGTACGCTCGCTGATGCATAAAAATGGCCCTCGAACAACAGGAAAAGTCGTAGGGCACGAGCAAGCTCTTGACTAACAAGTTTGAATATATTTTCTCTTCTTTTTGTTTTCTATAGCATGAACTTGCATTAACCATTCTGAAAAGGCCGACGTTCTGAAGTTTGACAACAATTCTTGCCTAGAATACACCCTTCGCTAAACCTTTGGACAGTCTTCATGTACTATAGTAGAATAACATTTTCAACAAAACTTAGATGCTTTACCCGGATTATAAATGTTTAAAAAACTTCCGTTGTATTTTCAAATGACAATATATTCAGTATATAAATGCTTCGAAAATTAAATTGCTATCGACGGATGATCGAATGCAAGATTTTACGTAGTTTAATAGAATTTAATGACAGCGTGATAGCCAAAAAGGATGGAAACGATGCGTCATAAAACCTGTGCTCACAAACTGTTCACAAGTTTGGGCTCCGCATAAAATTCCTGCGTCCGCCCAAGAAACTGTATCTAGTGTTAAGGATAAATAATACTGATTTAAGGAGGCTACGGCTTAATAAAACATTTCCTAATTTGTGGCTTGTCAGAGTACCACAAGAATCTGAATTGAGCACTTTATCAAGATAAGTAGGAGGAACTGGAACTCGAAATAAGTGCAAATAAATGGCCTATGCCTTGGTAAAACACTTCGTAATTTGTGGTTTTTAAAAGTACCACAAGGCTCTGAATATAGAACTTCAACGACAACAACGATAACATCAAAAAACAATTGGTTTTATCAGCAAAACAAAACTCTGCACGTGCATCACGCTTTTTAGTACATTTCTTTGACGTCCACTGCACTGAATAAAGAACTTCTTTTTAGATGAGTAGAAAGAGAAAACAGAGCTCGATCAGCGTTATGTAGTAATAGGTAAAATAAAGAAGTTATGCTTTTGTGTAATACAATGCAGTTCCTCATTGTACGCTGCCTAAAGAACCGCATTCGAACGAAACTGTAGCGCAATTTCCATCAGATAAGGACTTACTCCTCTGAAGAGAGCTCGTTTGGGGGGGCGGGTGGGGGGGAGCTTTAGCATCGATGACGGCGACGGCGACGGCAGCGGAAACGTCACTTTTAAACATGAATTCGAGTTTTGTCAAACTTAATCGCGTTAACTACAATTCGCTGAAAATGTCAAATGTAGGCGAATTTCCCTGGATATGATTTATTGGGGACCGTACTCATGTTGAGAAAGAGAGAGAAAAATTCATCGTCGCTTGTTTTGGTTCTTCTAAAAACGTGAATTCAGGCATTTCTACGTCGTAGTCGTGCAGTGACGACAAAGAAATGTACAAAAAAGTGTTACCGTATTTATTCGATTAAACGCCGCAGATGGAAGCAAAATTACCAATAAACGCCGCACCTAATCAGAAGAATGCGGCGTCTATTAGAGGATACGGTACAACTTGGTAATTTACACCATCCAAACATTTACGATTCTTTCTCAGCAAAATAAGAGAGACATTGGAACCTTTAAATTACATAATTACAAACGATTTACAATAACTATTGTCAGTGATTTTAAAAAAAGTGATTTCGAAATAAACGCCGCCCTTCAATAAACGCTGCATTGGAAACGCTAAAAATTTAATAGACGCCGCGGCGTTTAATCCAATAAATACGGTATGCGCGCACGAAGTTGTTGTTTTGCTTAATCAACCTTTTGCTTTTTTGACGTTCTTGTTGCCATCGCCGTCGTCGCTGCTTACGCCTGCTATTGTTGAGAAAGGAAAGAAGAGAACATGATTGTATAACATTCACACGTACCTCGTGTTCCTTGATGTCAAGGGGATTGTGGTGTTTCCAGAGGACAAGGCTGTGAAACTTCTCTACTTTAAATGTGTTCGATACTAAAGTAGCAAACAAATATGAAAAAAAAAATTAATAACCTAAATTAAGTTAACCTTGCTTGCTTACTGGATACTTTCTGGATCATGAAAATTACAAAAGAAATAGCAAGTTAATGTAGGAGGAAATGAAAGGTCGTAAACGTCCATCGAACTGTCTTTACACATGGTCAAACTTCTGCCACGTTCACACCAACTAAACACGTTTAATTAAACAAGGTTTTAAAACATGAACAGACACGCAAAAGTGGAACACAGGCTTTTACACAGGATTCAAATAAAGTTCAAAATTCTTTGTAATTTGCTCTAAATTAGCAATCAACTTAAGTCAGAAAGCAGCGTTTATGAAAGAAAAATTTTAATCCGTGTTTAACTAAACAGCTTAAACATGTTCAAGCTTGGGTGTGAATGGGGCTTTAGTCTGCGACATTAGAAACCATTAGACCTCAGATCTCTTTCTGACTGAGCCATTTTAAGAAAAAAAAATAATGCTTTTCGAGTAAACACGACATGCTTTCTTGGATATGTTCACGGGAATGACAAGCAGCGTTTAGATGTTAGCGTTGGGAAAACTAAAAAAATAGGATTTATAATGACGCCGGTTCGTTAAACATTGGCTAGACTCCGTTTTAAGAACCAGTAATTGGTCTCTAAAGAACAATTTTCAAGCTTTATAAGAAGCCAAGCCTTCTGGAGAGGAATAACTTACCCGAAACTGTATACTGTGATTCCACTCTACCGAAAGGATCTTGCGCAGTGTTGCTACAAAAAAAAAAAAAGTAAAACAACTCAATTCATCACACCCAAACGAACAAACTACACCATTTTGTTACCTCTGCGTCCTGCGTCAATGACGCATAAAAATCCCCGAAGACGCAAAATAATAAATTATTTGAGGTGTGCGTCCCGTAGGACGCAAAGATCGATTGATCGATCTGAAGATGTTTTCATAGAATATCCTTTTTGTGTGATTTCTGTGGCTGCTGTTGAACGACGCTTATTTCTTTTAGTCCTTTTTGTGATTTGCAATAGAAGGAGTATATTTTTATTTCCGTAAACTGTAATACAGAGTTTTGGAGTCTGTCTTCAGACAAACTGTGAGGTTAATAATGACCCAGGGACTCATTAGGGCCATCTATACGAGGAAAAATAAGACGCGAACTGTACCATTTATACGAGCATGTCTTATCTAAGACGAGAACAGCTCGTATAAATGGTTCGCGTCTCGTTCGCGTCTCATTTCTGTTCTTGACTCGTTTTCATGTGAATGTTGTCCGTAGCAACAGCAACCCAACGTGGCGCGCCAAAAATTAACGCATGCGTATTACGCGTTCGCATCTTATTTAAGACGCGAAGGTCATTCATACGAAGTTTTTCTTGTCTTTGCTAAGACGCGTCTTATCTAAGAACAGGTGTTACGGGCTGTTCTAAAGCTAAGCTTAGCCAAGCCGCGTCTTATTTTAGACGAAATGCGCCGTTTATACGGAGCGTTCGCGTCTTATTTAAGACGCATCCTATGTAAGACGCCGTCTTATTTTAGAACAGCCCTTAACACCTGTTCTTAGAGAAGACGCGTCTTAGCTAAGACGAGAAAAACTTCGTATAAATGACCTTCGCATCTTACATAAGACGCGAACGCATATTACGCATACTTTAATTTTTGGCGCGCCACGTTGGATTGCCGTTGCTACGGGCAACATTCACATGAAAACGAGTCAAGAACAGAACTAAGACGCGAACCATTTATACCAGCTGTTCTCGTCTTAGATAAGACATGCTCGTATAAACGGTAAAGTTCGCGTCTTATTTAAGACGCGTCTTATTTTTCCTCGTATAAATGGCCCTAATGGCTCTGGACTGGGACTCCTGATTTTTCACAAGATAAGTCCTAGGACTCACCATAACTATTTGTAACAAAATCACTCACTTACGTTTTATATTGACAAAAATCGCAGTCATTTATAGTGGCCTGCACAATTTCTGCGACACTGAAAAGAAAAATGTACAGATAAGTTAGGTGTAAATGTAGACTGGGTGCCCTCCATTATACTGGTCAGACAAAAACCAGCGAGACGTACTAACCAAAACGACTAAATGACCATTTATTTTAAAAACTTCACGTCGTCCCATTTGGTCTGTAATCATCCGAGAGAGTAAACAACGTGGTTTTTAAATTTTGTTAATTATTCGTATGATAACAGACCACATTGGACTCTACCCAGTCCTATTGCCATTATTTATTTTATCTATTTATTACAGTAAGTTTCAAATAAGAAACAATGATTGAACCAGAAAGCTAAAATACTAACTATTTCTTTGTGTCTGCCGTTGCTCCCCCTCCAGCTCCGGGTCGCTTTGCTCGAAGAGGATTAAAAACAGTTGATTCCTGAGTGTATAAGTTGTCTACAGATGTGATAAGCTGAAAAATAAAAACACAGAAAAGCAGTGTTGAATCAATTTGGGTAAATAAGGCAAAGGTGACCGAATTAACCAATCACCAATCAGAATTATAAAAAATCAATACCTAAAAAGAGGGCCTGTGGGGAGGTGGGAGGGGAGAGAATCGCACATGACAATGATGAAGAAACCCACTGTGTCCCTTAGGGGTAGAAATTGTAGATTTTGGTTTCACTTAGGATTTTGGGACGGAAGACCCATACACATGTGTTTACCCAAATGTGTGTCAGGAGGTTCCTACAATCAATGCTATCATTCTGTGTTGGAGTATGGTCTCCCAGGGGTTTCAATAAGCACCGACGACTGACAAAACAGATCGGCTACTTTGCTCAGAGAAGTCGGTTACTTTTTTCCCCTCTTGAGTGGTAGCTGGAAATAACATACTTTAGATTCTGTCAAAACTTACATTAAATTTGCTGGACCTAGTTACATGTAGACCTTTTCCTTCAGATTCAAAATAATCTTTTGTACTCAATTTACGCTGGAAATTGCACTTTCGGGCAATTAAATTTTTTTGCATTTTATAAGGGAGCATGCCCCCAGACCCCTCTGGAAGAAGGGGACTAAAAGCCTCTTGTTGATACAGTTGGTTACTTTTTTCAAACCTGCTGGCTACTTCTTCTACTACTGCTTGTTAGTTAAACCCACTGGTCTCCTTTAGGAGATAAATTCTAACTTTCCAATGGGCATCCCCATCATCATCAGTACCCCCCACCCTGCCCCCCCTGCCCCCCTGCCCCCCACCAAGGGGACCACTGTAGTTTTGCCATATCCATAAGATAGGGCACCATACTATGGCACACAATGTACAGTAAAGGCATTACTGCACTGACATTTCAGAAAACATGACAGGTTTATTGGTAGCATTACCAGTATGTACATGTGCACATAAAAGCTGTTTTTAGACTGTACCTGTAAACTTGCTTCTTCTAACAGCTTTTTCTTACCACCAAGCCATTTAAGAACCTGCAAAAATCAAAGCAAACTCATCGGCAAAGACATACAACTTCAGTAAAGTTCTATGTGTGGTCAAATTCACACCAATGCAGTACATGAATGCCACAAATATAAACCACAGGCAGGCCATAATATAACCATAAAAGGGGCAAAGTGTATGATGACAAAAAAGTTATTTTTATCCTTCCATGAAAGCAAAGGAGTCATGTTGTCAGTTAGTTTTGTTCCCAGCAAAATTAATTCTCAGTTTCAGTGAAACCTCGCTCTTCACTACTTTAACAGTATTTCCACATGATCCACATGATGATACTACATGTATTTGTGTCCCAGAGTTTCCTTCAAAATGAAATCAAAGATTCTTTAACATTTGAAGTTCTGCATAACCAGGGGAAGATTTAAATTTTTGTGTTGTTTTAAAAATACAAATTCATGGAACTAAAACAGTTGAGCTAAATCCTACCTTGGGGGCAAATGTTTCAGGTATTACAACTGGAGCACTTCGACTTCTTACAATATAAATATCACTAAATTTCATATATAAATCCCTGAAAGAGAGAACAAACCAACATGAAAAACTTTTATAGGAATATATAAGGTGGCAAAGAGTGCACTCTATTCACTTCAAGATGTCTGAAAATTTTAGTTCAGTCTAATCAAATGGATTCAATTTTGGTTCAACCGTAAAAGCTTTAGGTAGTTGTCTCATTAAAAAAGGAAAAGCGGTATTAAGTTATCACCCCATGAAAGGGAATAAGGATTCCAGAATCCAAGAAATTTTTGATTGCAGAATCTAGAATCTAGGAACATTTTGCTCGTGGAATCTGGAATCCTAGGCTTTGGAATCTGGAATACAGCTCAAGGAAACTGGAGTCCCATTAAAGATTTGAATCTGGGATCTAATTTCCACTGTCTAAGTCTGGAATCCAGTATGTCCAGAATCCAAAATCCACAAGGAGGAATCCAGAATACAGACTGTCAGATTCTCTTACATGGAGTGAATTTTAATATTACAGTTAAACTTGTAAATAATGGCTCTGTATTAAGCAGCCACCCTCTATTAAGTGACCAGTTTTCAAAGTCCCAATTTTTCACTCATACAAACCCTGTATTAATTTTTGTTACCTGTATATATTATGCGGCCACCATCGAACGGAAACTAAGCCATAAATGCACATCTATGTCATTTTGTGCTACTTTAAATTAGCAACATTTACGTTATAAAAATTCTCATTCTAGTACGAAATTTCATTCTGGCATGTACCATGTAAACAAAAAATGAACTTTGTTCCAGATTGAAAACTCCAAACCATGTAGTCTGGAGCGAGTGGTGCATTCGTATCTGATCTCGTGCAAAAACCACACGAGCAAAAAAGCCTTAGGCTGAGCCATTTGATTTTATAATGTGAGAACAGTAAGAACCTCACTCTGGAACTAAACTCATTCCAGAAGGAAAGTTATTCCTGTATCATGTGAAAAGCCCCTTACCCTTACTGACTGAATGCCTGCAGTATGCTGATAAAGACCTGCAGTACACAGTAGAAATGTCGCGATCAATAATAAATTGAACTCCAAGTTACATAGTTACCTACCTACAATTTGTACCAAGAGAGTTTTTCCATGTATCTACAACTGAATTAATATTTTCTATCCCTGTATTCAGTGTTGATGTTTCCAGGCAGTTATTGTTGAACCACAACTGTTAAAAGAAATTGAAATATAGCAGCAAGATATCAACAACTAAATTTTCTAATTGCATGTACATGTACATAAATGTAAGGAGTTCCTAATGAGGTGGTATTCCATAAAAATGTATAGCAAAAAGTGTCCAATGTTTTAAAAAACATACATTTCTTGTGTATTACCCTTCTTCAGTGTGAAGAAAACTCGTCATTTTGTAAATGGTTTTCCTCACTCTATGGAATATCACCTCATCAGCTATATAGCATTGCTGTCAACTCTCCCGGAAAATCCAGAGTCTCCAGATAATCTGGAGACGCCAGATTTTTGAACACACCTCCCAGTCTCCAGATTAGAGAATAAAAAATTTAATATTGTGGATAATCGCCAAAGTTTGGCATTTCTTCAGTAGAGTCGTTTGAGCTATTTTGATGCTAACATATTTGAACGTTTCCTCATCAACTCCAGTATGCCATTGTAAATAAAATATAATAATCACCATTAGGCCAGGTGGAAACTTAAACCGATACTCTTTTGTGTAACAATGGATGAAATCTGCCCATAAACTGAGGAAATTTGGCAAATGTGAGATGTGACGTTTTAACTGGACCTTAAAGCATCACACCAAAGCAACTTTCCAAAGGTAACTGGCAATTTAGTCCAAGGAAACTCACAGTGGTCCTAAATGTGGGGTTCCTTAAAACTATTTAAACAAATTTAATGCTTATCTATTGTTCTGGCTCACTTGCATTGCATTCAAGACAGGTAGAAAAGTGATGTTTTATGCGGGGAAAGTGTAATTTATTACACAAATCACTAACAGCATGAAGACAAAGACATCATTTCTATGGTAGCCAAATATCATGCCACTCAGTAAATATTTACACTGACAATTTCAGAGATAAAGGGGTAAAATTCAACACATGTTAACAAAAAGCCCTGAATTAAATAACCTGTAGTCAAAGCTTTTTTTTTGGTTCTGTTTCCTAAAAAATGAAAGAAAAGATGAAGGATGCCAAACACTTTCCAGTGGCACAATTGAGCAGTTGTCCTTTCCTTTCCAGGTTGCACAAAAATAAAAACAGAGCCGTAAACTTGATTTGTGGCTCTCAGCCCAAGTAATAAAGATCAGTCCTTTACTAAGCTGTATTCAGGATGGGCTATAATAATTTTCTATTGCCACAGCTGTCTTTGAAAAGTTTTATGAAGAAAGACAGCTGATCACTTGTGCGCCTTCCAAGGCTGAAGGATTGTTGCCATGTTGTGAATTTCTAGAACACCATACATGGGACTGTAAATTTCCAAACGTTTCTCTTTGTTCCTTTTTGGGGTCCATCAAGGTTGATTCGCACTGAAGCAGCAATATTATAATTTGTCCTCTTATTATAATATACATTATAAATTAATCATAAAAATGATAAATTAAGGGATGGTTGAGCAACCGCTCCCTAATTATTCTTAACAACAACCCAAACTTTTCTTACTCACAATGTAAAGTTAGTAACAGAGTATACTTCCATGTTTTTAATTCAAACAACACCTAAGAATACATCTTGAGGAATTTTTTAGAAGAGGGTTCAAAGTCTTGATACAGATTGTTGGTTTTCTTTGAGTCGACATGCATGCAGGTACATGTACATAATTGCTGGTTTAGTGACTGAAGACCAAACTTTAATTATTGTCAAGCTATAGAAATTTCGATTAAAATACAAGTTTAAAACGAGTAACCTTATGTGACTCGTAATTAAGAAGAACATATAAAGAGAAAGAAACCTTCAAATTGTCATTAAGACTACAGGCACTCGAGCGGGCGGGCTGAACAGGAACTAGAGAAGCCGCCACGATGTACTTTCACAACTTTCAACAGTCACGAAACAGTTATTTAACGAAACCTAAGTCTACTTACGTGATCGAACTGCACAGAATTATTGTACACTTGATATTTGAGATTGTCCTTGTCGAGGGACTCGTGCCCGGCAGTATTCGACTGTGCGTGAGTCGTGGACACGATCAAGGCGGTGAAAGGTTTAAAAGGCTTCGGACGAGAATTAAAATATAAAGCGATGAGAAAGACAGCTATAAGAACAGCAGCAACCAAAATCGACTTTTGTTTCCTATGTCCAACCATGAAGCTTCCACAAGACTCTCCTCCAACCTTTGCACGCATCGCAGACAATCGAAATATAAAATGCGTGACATTTATACTTCACGCTTTCAAAAACACTTGCCCTTTCCAATTCATCGTTCATTTTCGTAATTCTTCGGAAAACTCCGGTTCATCTTCGTCAATAGTACCCAGTCCTTCAGTCAGGTGGTGTCCCTTCCAAAAAAGAAGATGGCGGTTCGATGAGACTTGCGATTTCACTACGATTGCAGTTTTAGTTAGTGGAAATGGACGCCTCTCCTCAAGAATCCGTTACAAAGTCTTCGTCAAAATTGGACAAAGAAACCCAAGGTGAAGATGCAGAAAGTTGTTCTGGCAAAGACCGCCCAATCAGCGAGGAAACGTCAAAACAGTCTACAAGCACTTCTGATCAGAAAGGTAAGCTTATAGGAAACTATGTATCACCTGATAAGAGCGATCACATTACAGCATCACCATGCCATAAACATAAAAAAAAATTCATAAAGCATGTAAAATTAAATTATTCCTTGTATTAAATGGTGTTTTTTATCATGAAAGGTGCTTATTTAAAGAGCATAGCAGGCAACCATTGAGAGTTTAGAAAATAAGCTTAATTGTAAGTCACATTATATAAAGTACATGGCTCTTCCTGTAGGTGAGAAATTTCATTCAGTTCCTAAGGGTTGATTTCCCGTGTCGCGTAATTTTTACATGTGTACGTGCGTAAAATTTACGTTCGCAAATAAAATAGAGGCAATGCATGAAAGGTCGCTTGTAAGCGTAAAAGTTAACATAACATAACATAACATACATGTTTATTCAAACTCATAATGACCACATGAATTTGAAAGGGAGAGTCTAGAGGTTAACCCTATGAATAAAACTCTCCTAAAAACAACAAACAATAAAAATTACAATAAAAATTACAATAAAAATTACAACTTTAAAAAGGATTTGAGTTTACATTTAAAAAGTTCAAGGGAACCGGCTTCAACAACATTACTAGGTAAATTGTTCCAGTAACTAATTACATTGTTAAAAAAAGAATATTTAAAACAGTTGATTCTAGATAATTTACAATAAAGCTTATACGAGTGATTTGCCCTAGTGGATTTGACTTTTGCGAATTGAAAGAATTCCTCAAAATCCAAGTGTGATAAGCCAAACACGATCTTATAACATTCAACAAGAGAGGAATATGTCCTACGACTGGACAAAGATGGCCAATGTAACGAGTCACAACGCTCTTCATAAGACATATCACCTCTTTTTTGCCTAAGAGCTAATCTTGACGCGCGTCTTTGCATGCTCTCTATTGCATGAATATCTTTGACAAGATATGGGTGAACGTCTCTCAACTTCTTGTTTAAGCTCAGCACTTTTTATCCTGCCTCTATTTGATTTACGTGATTAAAATTTACGTGGGTTAATGTTCATAGCCAAAAACGCGTCAGTGGAAATCCACCTTAAGTAAAATAGGATATTGTCTAAATAACCAGCATGCATCTTCAGCAAGCATTTCCTTTTCTAGCCATAATAAGCTTATTATCCCTTAGGACAAAGGTTTCCCTCAAATTTCCCCAACATCTCACCCCCAGTTCTGCTGTGGTTGCATACAAATCTTGGAGTATAGCCAAGAGAGTTTCTTCTTCAGATGTAATGGGCGATTCCAGAAAATATCTATACCTTACCACGGACAGCTTCCATGTTTTAACCCTTCCCCTGTGCCCTCGGAATTTCCCTCGGCACATCTACTTTATGGAAGATAATTCATTGCATACAATGTCTAAGTTAGGACATGTGTAGATCCATTTGTCATTAAAGTTTTTCGTATATTCTAAGTAGCATAGTGCACACAGCAAACATAGAGATCAGAGAATGTGAGAGAGGTTAAAAGCAATGGAAAATCATCAACCATCAAGACAAGCATGATCGATCAGAAATGTGGTATCGGTATTTTACAGATTTTCAACATGGTAGTTCAGTATTTGCCAATTTTTCTTACAGTATTGCAGTATTGGTTAACCCCCTCTATCTACATTGTACATGTATATGATGGGAGGAAATGAAATCAAATGTGAAGACTTTAACATACAGAAACTATTTCTTGATGGTAACTTCAATGTGGGCCTTCAAGTATGGTCAGATTTCCATGTCCAACCACCACACATAATGATAACCACGTCTCAGAATGGAAGTCGCAAGTAATAGACTACCTTATTCACAATACCAGCTATTTTTGCGTACCCTTTTATTTTGATGGGAGATATTTGGGAGCTTTAGCAGAGGTATTTTTGAGTGACGCACTTCAACCGGAAATGAGGTCTTTTCCCTTTTAAATATGCCTTGACACTTCAAAATTCGTATTGTAAAGTGTTTTAACTCTTGCAGAGACTGTTACTTGCTTAAACATTGGGGCAAGACCACCGCTCAAGAATAAAAAAAATCCATTTCCAGTTAAGGTGCATTGCTCAAAAATGTCTTTGCTTAGCTCCAGGCTATTGTCACTTACAGTGTATCTGCCCCCTGAGAAACCATTTCGCATCAGTCCATAAGTGGGTGCAAAGATGGCAGGTGTTGGGAATGAGGTCTATTACTAAACCCAGGGTGCAAAGAAAATCATTTTTACAGCTTGCCATTCAGGCAAGCTGAAGCTAGCATTTACTAGCCCAGACATCATTTCAACCAGCCCCAAAAACTTTTTGACTGGCAGAATTGATTTCACAGTTCTTCTGTTATTCGAATTCTTCAAAAAACATCACTTGCCCATTGGGCAAGTTAAAAACAGAATTCACTAGCCCGATAGCAAAATCCACTAGCCCCGGGCTATCGGACACTACTTTCTTTGCACGCTGTAAACCACCAATTCCTTGCACTTCGAATGGTTACTCTTAGTCCCAAGAGAAACCAACATCAATTTTCTACAAACAATTATCAATACATTACGAAAAGAAAAAGTTATGAGAGTGATTTAATAAAATGATCACTTGGTGGAAAATGGTTTGATCTTTCATTAATTTCTGTCAAATAACTCCTTAAGGAAATCTTTGTTGATCAGCCAGGAGAATTTGTAAGGGGATATTGGGGCTTAAAGGCGGATTAAGGGAAGCTTGACTCTGTTTACTTATCTGAGTACTTGTATACAGTTATTTTGAGGAATGTTGTCAGAAAAAGTGCACATGACAATCCCAAAGGGTGTTCTGAGTGGTTTTGAGTCCACTGTTCTTCAAAGAAATTTGAAAGAGTGGCACTAGAGCCCATGGACATATGTTTGGGAGTGCTGAAGGAAAGCAGCAAAAGTAAATTTGACAGCTGCAGTCATTAGGAACAGTGTATTGATCATATCCCATATTACCTTTTGGGATTGTCGCGTACACATTTTTTCCAAAAACCTTCCCTCGAAATAGCTGTATATGTTACAGGTCAAATTTGATTTCAGTTTGGAATTTTTTCACCTAGTTGATTATTGATTTCTCATGGAAATCAAGAAAACCCAGGGAAATTGTGAATTAATCTTGGTTAAATCAAAATTAACCTGAAATCAAATTTTGATAAACAGAATGTATTTCCATTTTTTTTCTCCATCTCTTCTTTGTAGAGCAAAGTGGCAGGAGTGAGAATGAAAAGAGCTCAGTTTGTAAAGAATCATCATCAGCTGCAGCAAACGATGGAGGGATAGAAGGTCATTTAACTGCAGAACTGAAACGAGAAGATTCTCAAATTTCCAGTCCTGCTTCAGAAGTTTCTATGGAGACGAAGGCAGAAAGAACGCTTTCAGCACGAGCTGAAATGGACACTTATGAAGAAATAAATAAGAGCGAGGTTGCATCACTTGACGACTGGGAGAATGTTCACAAGTCATGTCTGTCCGAGATACCACCAGTTGATCCTGAGGTATTGAGCGACTTGGAGCTTAAGGCCGGTGACATTGCCAGAAATCTGGATCACATGCTTACAGCACTTGCGCATACTTTGAAGGCCATGTCGCAAGTAAGCATGGAATGTCTTGGTGTGTATAACTCTTGTGTGGATCATGTGAGTGAAACTGTTGATGAGAACATCAGATCAATGTACACTCTAATTGCGAGGTGTGAAGAACTGAACGCCAGCTTAAAACCTGTGCAAAACATGGCAGAACAAGTGAAGGAGATTAAGAAAACTTTGGATGCCTTTGAGGCAATTTGCAAATAAAAGTATAGGAGTGTTTTATTTGCCATAATTATTTATAGTGATCCTTGGACTAATTTAATTTTTAGGCTAAGTGGTATTGTCTGTTAAGTTAATTTATTTTATAAATCAGTACCACAGTAGGGCTTGGAAAAAAAACTTGAATCCCATCTTGTCCTTTCGGCAAACAGCTCTTCCATTTTGCTTGCCCAGAGCCACTTCTTGCTTGTCTTAGGGCTAGTGCACTGGAAAAGTTACCTGCCAGCCAAGAAAACGTACTTGTGCAGGACAGGACTGCTGGACGGAACTTTTTTCCAGCCCTGCACAGAAAATGTAAGAAGAACAAGAAGAATATACGTTCTTATTGAGTGCATGTTCCATCCCCAACACGCTTTACATGGATAAGAAGAAAAAGGAAAATAAGAAAAATCTATAGCCTAGGTGACATATTATATATATTGTACTACAAAAATCTCAAGAATAAAAATCAATGGAAATATTCCTTGAGTAAAAGTGTTTTAAGTTTTGTTTTAAATGTAGCAACGTTTTCTGCATTTTTGACATATTCTGGGATAATGTTCCGTTACTGAGGTGCTGCAGTGGAAAACGTGTGTCCTCCATATGTTTTGGATTTTATGGCTGGGGTGCATAATAGAGTAATAGAATAATGTTGGGATGCATGCTGATACCAGTATTGCAAATGCAGTCGCTTGTTTACGTCCTCCATAAAACTTGCAATTAGGCATTTTCACGTCGTAGTCGTCCAAGGACGGTAAGGAAATGTACAAAAAAGCGTGATGCACGTGCAAAGTTGTTGTTTTGCGTAATAAACCTATTGCTTATTTGACGTCCTGGTTGCCGTCGCCGTCGTCGTTGCTAAAGGTCCCTAATGCTAAGCGGCGAAGGCAACGCCGGAGAACGGTGAGAAACAACAATAGGTCTTATTAGCAAACAAAACAACTTTGCACGTGCAGCACACTTTTTTGTACATTTCTTTGCCGTTGTTTTGCACGAGTACAACGTGAAACTTCCAGAAACTTCTTAGTTACACGTTTTATGGAGGGAATGTCGTACGTGTTATCGTTCACTGTGTTTTCACTGCCACTCATTTTCGCCTTGCATTGGTGGCCGCTAGCATTTCTTATTTTCTCACCACTGTTACAACATTTTCATATTGTTCTCCCAACAAAAAAATGTCCCCTTTTTTATCTCTCGCTCTAGATCTCTGTCGCCCTTTTTCTCCATGAGCTTCGCTGGCCTTCCGCCTGCTTTCTCTTTTTCTCTGTCTTTCCCTTTCTCTATATTCCACATTTTTGGACATGACATTTAATCTAACATTAATAATTTAGACAACACGGATACAGAAACAATTTCCGCTTTCCGGTCTGTCTCTTCTTTACAAGACGCGGGCGGTTATGCGTTTTCCCGCCAAAATAACCTCGAGTTGCATTTGGGTTACCATACCTGTAGAATGAGTTATTTTACATTGGTATGCCTGTGGTGCGGACGGACGGTGGGTCGTTCGGTGTACGGTCACGTGATAACCAAATTTTCTAGATTTTTTTGGCTATGGGGCTACGCAATGCGCGCGCGCATGGAGCTCCGCTATCATGTCTAGAAAATAAAGTTATTCCTTTTCGAGAGTGAACTTAATAAGGTATCTAAGGAGCTCTTAACAACTGATGACTGGGCATTGGTGCCGGGTAGCAGCAGAAAATGGTGCTCTGGTCCCATTGTGTAAATGTTTGCCCTGTTTCACCGTGCTGGATGCCATTTTTAAACTTGAACGAAGGAGGAAGTTATGGGTATGTAAAGAAGCGAATGTCCCTGGAACTAACAGAAAATGCATGCGCACAGGAACCCGATACTTAATATTTAGTGTACGACAAGGCCTCGATCTTGTACTCGTGCACTGATACCTTGGCTGAATTCTGGCGTGGGTACTTGAGAAAAGGTGTCGAAACGAGTACCTAGCACTTGTCATCTGAAAACGCAGTGCGAACATCACCTAATACAGCACTTCACATAAACTACTCCATTGTGTAGTATCCTCTTTGTCATGAAAGGTCGAACTTGGGATCAATTTAGGTGTCTGGTTGACTGCAAAACAGTCGGTTTTTTTTCTCAAAATCAGTCAAGAAATCGGTAAAGCGTGGCGTAAGAGTCTTACGCGCGCGAAGCGCGCGAGCCTCACACGCTCGTATTGCAGTCTCGCTCTCTGTTTTCAGCTTCGTTCCAGACCTTTTGTTTGACTGCTCGCGCGTACTTGAATACGCAAAAATACGGACTGTTTTGCAGTCTAGGTGTCTGGGAAACTGCCCACCTACCCCTCCCCTGAGCCATCATTTTGCCCAAAGAGAGAAGTTTAGTGTTAATGTCAGCTTAGGGGAGGGGTAGGTAGGAAGTTTCCCGGAAACCAAAATTGCTCCCAAATTTGTACATAACCTCGGGAGGGGGACACTTTCGAAATTTTTTGGTAAGGATGTGCCGCTGGGAACATGGTATCAGTAGCTTTTACCAGTGCTAGTTCAGCTGCATTTTGCTACCCTATACCAGACCAACACCCAAAACGCCTCCCTATTTAGCCTGCGAGAGCATCTCGTTTTTTCGGCTCTTGTTTCTAGTTTCACCAGCCGAGAAATTTTTCAGAGGAAGAGAAGCGACGACCGGAAATACGTCTGCGGTTCGCAGGCTACTCCCTATTACAGTGTTGCTATTTTCAAAGATAGTCCTCTAACAGTGCTTTCTTTGTGATTGGACTGAGTTGCAGTTATTTACTGGTTTCATGTTTTAGTGTCAATTTTTGGTTTCCCTAGTCTAGACTGAAATCTTCAACCGATTAATCAGTTTCCTGGAAAATGATACCCTATTCTAGATCCAAACTCTCTGATTTCTATACCGGCCCTGTCTTAGACTAAATAAACTGCTTGAAAACCATGCCCTTCACAGCGGCACATACCTATATAGCCTATATTTAGAATACTGCATCCCTTTTATCTGCTGTCAGTGAAGTGTCACTAAACTAGCCATAAAATGCATCTGTTAGCCAAATTTGGGTCCTTTTGCAAACCAAAATGACAGATTTCCCTGCCCCTTCACAGGCTTCAACTACTGAAATCCCTAACCTTTCATAATTTATACCCGGAGCCTGAAAAAGGTACCTTTTCGGGCGGAGCCATTCCATATAGCCTACCACAGGAAGAACCCCCCCGACCCCCCCACCCCCCGCCACTCATTGGAGAGAAGTTCGACTTTATTTTCATTCAGTGAAAGCTTAGTATCGGGCGCAAGTACTGACGAAATACTGAGAAGCTTCTGAAACCAGAAGTTCTAGAACATTAATAGTTCACTCATTTACGAGTTTTGCTCACGTCAACCGCCTCATTTTGTCTTTGCATTCTCTTAGAATTAGCATTTTACGTCTCACCAGAAAAAGGCCACAAGTGCGTTTAATTGACGCCTCGTGCATACGAATTCTATGTTGTGCTAATTTCATGACAATAGGTACAAGGTGGCAAAAAGAGCACAACGTTCAAATGGGTCAGATCGTTTTCCTTTGTCTTTTTCAATAGGGAGCTTAACTAACGACGACGTTGGCTAAAAGGTCTCTTAAAAAGTGAATTCAAGCTGTTTCAAATTTCACCGGTCTCTATATTCCTTGCTGCTCAGTTTATCAAATGTTGTATCGTTGTCTTGAATTCAAGTCCTCCACAAAACCACTGAAATAAGCCAGTGTCACGTCCTGGTCGTACAACGAGTACAAGGGAATCTACAAAAAAGTTGTTCTTCCAATCTAAGCCTACGGCTTTTTTTTGGTTTTATGCTGTTCTCCTTGCCGTCGTCGTTGTCCTCACTTAAAAGCCCCTAACGAGGAGCCCAGCTTCCTGTTCTACCTTGACATATTTCCATGGTTTTCGAAAGCGTGAAAGCCTGCCTGCTCCCAGTGGTACAAATCACGCATAAATTTGGAAGCCCAGGCCAGTTATCTCAAAATTCCTTTTAACAAATTTGTGTTAAACCTCACACAGCACAGGATAAGCATCATAAAACTAAAAGTTTACGCTGCGTTGAGCATATTCCAGAGAGAACGCAGACGATGGCTACAATTCGATTAAGAGCCAAAACAATTGTGTTCCATTGACAAGTGATTATTCATTCCGATCACGTTAAATTATTATCATAGGGTGAATTCATTTACAGTATTGCTTAAGACCCGCAAGAATTTTTGTTTTTATTTTATTTTATTTCTTTCTGCACTACACGTACGCCACTAACGCTAACTGCAAATCAGAATCCACCCATAAAGATAGTTCAGTTTTAATAATGATGGATTTACAATAAAACAAGCTGTTTAAAGGAATAAGGATTGCGTGTAAAAGTTCAAAGATGAACGCTATACCTTATAATTGAAAGCCACATTAAAAAATCCCCTGAGGCCCCCAAATGCGGGCCTTTGCGTCAGCCACACTCTTTTATTTTTTTGTCAATAAGAATAAATTATATTTTACAAGAATATCAAGGCTAAAAATTGCGAAATTTTAAGATAAAACCCGAGAGGTCCGAGGCTGAGAGACTGAAAAGGACTAAACTAGTTGTGTTTGAAAATTCTGTAAATACAGTACAATTTATTTAATATGTTTTAAACTTAACCGTAGAAAATTAATTATTACTTTTACTAAACGGCAAAAACACTGGTATTAATATTGAAACCCCAATACTCATTCTAAAGCGGAAATGCCATAAGCTATAATTTATGATTAAGGATAATCTAAGAATACTTGCAGCCCAAAAACAACAGAATAACAAGAATATTCAGCCTAGGCCGGAAAGCAACATTCATATATTTATATACAAAAAGAGTGTATTTGGTTTGCCTCATTTGTGCCCGATTAACGTGTTTTGAGAGAGACACGAGACTGTGTCGTGAACAGGTCACGTTCAAGAACTATCTTCGAGATCAACGCACTAAAGACTGGGAGAATGAACGAAGGCCAGGAAAAAATACAATACAAAACAGAGCAAAGACGACAAGAAAACATAAAGAAAACATGATTTACAAAACCTGGTCAAATTGATGAGAAAAGGTCCCCTCGCATTTGGCAGTCTTCGAGAATCCATTATCCACGTCTTGTATTCTATCGGCTAAGAGCTGGGTTTGCGATGGGTTAAGGTGAAAGCCCTCAGCCATTCCAGGCCGTTTTATATCTATTTGGCCTGACAAACAAATGCACTTTATTTTTTCACAGTGTCGTTTCAGTGACTGACCAACCAATGTCACAATAAAACAAGACTCGCACGGTTTAATTGCGTAATAACTGTAGTCCTGGCCGCTGGTATTTCAGCTATTCATGAACAGCACTAGGCATGCGTGCGCGTACGTTACGGTCCAAGGACCACACCCCGGGGGAGGGGGTACTGCCATACATGGGCTATATAGGTATGTGCCACTGTGAAGGGTATGGTTTTCAAGCAGTTTACTCTAGGATAGGGTATATAAATCAGAGCTTTTGGGTCTAGAATAGGGTATCATTTTTCAGGAAACTGATCAGTTGGTTGAAGATTTTATGAAGACTAGGGATTGTGGTACAAGGTTTTGTTTTGCTAGTCTTTTGCCAGTGACCTCAGTAGTTTCTGGAAAACAGCTACTCTAGTATAGGGTAGCAAGATTCAGCTGAACTAGCTCTGGTATAGGTTTAGGGTTCCAGGTCTTCCAGGGTCCCAGCGGCACATCCCTACCCAGAAATTCCTAAAGTACCCACCCCCCCCCCCCCCCCACCCCCCGGGACTACACCGTACTTACAAAAAAAATACAACAAGAGCGATGTAAAAAAAGAAAACTACAGTAATAAGAGAGTCACAACATGTCAATATGAATGTCTTTTTGGTATCGCCTGCTACGCAGGCTACGCTGACCCGATGACGTGGCCTCGTCCCCAGGGCGCTTTTCCCCGGCTTTGAAAAGGCGCCCTGGGGACGAGGTTGACCCGATGTCGACTCATGCATGGAAACTAAAATAATTTCATATGTGAATTTATATAAGGCCCCCTTCCGGCCCTCAGTATCGGGGATTTTATATTGGGGTCTGCGCTGCAAGCTAGTGTAACTACAATCTTGGACAAAATAAATGGAACATTAAGACCCACCCCTTCCTCCCCATCTTTCCCCCAAATCAAAGATGGGAAAATGGCGCGTTTCCTGGGAGGTACTCTCATATAAAAGTGAGGGGGTGCTCGTCGTCTCGCTTTAGGGTGTGCAGATCCTGGTCTCACTTAAGGTGTTTGGGGTGGAAAGTCACTATATTTGTCCATCTAGGTTTATTTTTAGATAAGCGTTTCCCGCGAATTGCTTTCGAAAAGCCAATCACTAGCAATGCGTCATCAATGATAAACTTTTAATACGTAACTAGGACAACTCCTTCACATTGAAAAAAACATGGCGGACACACGTGAGGAATCTTCACAGGGGCACCCAACGAGGATATTGTTCAAAACCACTTAACACAGCATTGTTGAACGTATTTTAGTATTCAAACGGTAGATATAGGCATATTTTTATCCCCTAAAAACTGTTCATCTGTTCGGATTTCCTAGCTAAAAATCTAGTGATCCGAAAATTATAGGGATAAAAACTTACCTTCTCGAAAATTTCAGCCAGGAAAAGGCTCCCGAAAATTCTAGGTGGCCTTTTTTAGGGTCAAAATCCGCTAAAAATGAGTAATTATACCATTTTGTAGATGTTCGAAAATCCTAGGAGAGGCAGGCAAGCAAGAAATTTTACAAAAAATGCTCCGAAAATCCTAGATCTCAAATCGTCTTCCGAACAGATATTTTCCCGAAAATTGCCGTTGGGTACTCCTGTCTTCAGAGGAGTCTTCGGAGAATACTTCAAGCGACAATTTCAGTATTTACACGGAAACTAGCAGTTCATAGCAAGATTTGCAAAACCTAGCCAGGACGTCTACTTCATCGGCGACAACGCATAATTCACGCAAAGGGAATTAAATCGAAATCATCTTCGAAATAGCCGACTGTGAAAAGGTCCAAGCAAAGGTCTAACAGTCTAAACGACGATCAAATGGAGGAGTTGACCTCGTGGAACAGTTATTTTTCGCCGGAAAACCTTATCTAAAAATAAACTCACTTGTAAAAATGCCGTTGCACGAATTTATGGCAGTTGAACGCTCCGAGTTATGGGCTCCTGGTATCGCTTAGGACTGTGTGTAAGGAAAATTACAAAAAATGCCCTGACACTGACCACACAGAAATCTCTTTTAGGGGTCAGCCGGCACCCACTCTCTTAGGGGTTTAATTTTAATTTTCCGACGAGCATCCCCGCCACTTTTATATACACTCGACTCTCGATAACTCGAACCTTCAAGGGAAATCGAAAAAAGGTTCGAGTTATCGGGAGTTCGAGTTACCGGGAGTTCGAAGAAAATAACCGAGTGAAAGGTAAAAAACAGTTTTTACCGCACAGTGAACATTTTAATCAAATTTAATTGTAGAAATGTCAAGTGAAAATTAAAAGATACTTTTAGATTATAAATCAGAACGTAACTTAACAAAACATAGCCTATAGAGCATGCGTTTTACTGTTTTGAGAAGAAAAGCTGCTTCACGTTAGCCTGTGACAATTAACATCAGCCTCCACTAGCAAACTATACTCCTACAACAAGTCAATAGGAAATCCAAAATTCAATGTAGACGGCTTTTTTCCCGACTTTTTAAGGGCTCCAAAACACGGTTCGAGTTATCGAGGGTAAAATTATATAGAAAATGACCTGAAGGGAAACGAAAATTGGTTCGAGTTAGCGGGAGTTCGAGTTATCGAGGGTTCGAATTACCAAGGGTAAAATTACAGTGAATTTATGACGGAAATCAAGGGGAAATCGATTTTGGTTCGAGTTAGCGCGAGGTTCGAGTTATCGGGAGTCGACTGTATAGAAAACTTCCCTTACGGGCGCGTTTTCCCTTCG
The DNA here is from genome assembly GCA_964035525.1 of Porites cylindrica. Classification (NCBI taxonomy): domain Eukaryota; kingdom Metazoa; phylum Cnidaria; class Anthozoa; order Scleractinia; family Poritidae; genus Porites; species Porites cylindrica. The sequence goes on along the minus strand of OZ037786.1, from coordinate 6,452,695 downwards.
TGCGGTTCGACTTCATCTTTGATTTTGTGGGGTTGGTAGTCTTCTGTGATCCATTTTGAATCTTTCAGACCAAACCCAGCCTAAATTTTGTGATCCCGATTTTTAAGTCAGAAGGTATCTTTTCAGAGCCCAATTTATCTATTTTTATAAAGTGACTGGGTATCTTTGTGCGCCCGATTCACTACAGTAATTTACTGTAATGTGACGGAGACGGTAAGTTTTTTTAGATCTTGGCTTCGTTATCATAAGTGTAAGGGTACGCCATGTGCGCTACAACCTTTTACAATAACCAAGAATGACGGATATTTTGTTTGGAATATTCAACATTGGAAAAGATTTTGTAATTCCTGAATCGTTTGATACTAGCATCCAGATTGTTTATAGGGAGTAGGTGGTCAGGTACAAACTAGAGTAGCTGCTGTAAAGACCTCCTCCCCCCAACTTATTAGACTACGAGCAGTCTGTCTTTTTTCTGTAGTCCGTCGAGCAAAACGCGAGACACGCAAATGGCCACGCGCGTGACTGATGCTGCGAGATGGGAGAGGCACGAAGAAAGAGAAAGTGAGAACCACCTCCAGGTTTAAGTAAACGAACTTCGTTAACAGGAAACGCTTGTTTTCCCATTGCCCGAACTTATTGTTCCTGTGTTTCTGAATAAACTTGAAGAGGTGTTTCTTAACCTCAGTTAAACCTTTAGTTGTGAAAGACTGAGACTACACTTGTGATGTTTCCCGCAATTACCGTGCGTCCAACTTCTATTTGTGATTGATCCCAACACCAAAGAGTTCGGTACAAAGATCTTTTACCAAAGGACTTAACTGACCAGCAAAGGTTTGCTAGTAAAAACTAAAGTGTGTCCAGCTGTTCAGACAGCTTCACATCCTTTGTCCCTTAACAAAAGATATTTGAGATATGGTGGAACTTTTGATTTCTGAACCGACCTAAAAACAAATCTATTCATTATATAATATATACCCCTGAATAAAGTTAAAATGTCCAACACCGAAATAAACAGAATAAACTGAATAAATATTAATGATTACGAAGAGAAGTGCATATAATGAAGCAGACTGAACAGCAATGTACCCTAACAGTTTCTTCTTATTTTTATGTAATACTCAGAATACTGTCTCTATACGGTTGTAATTTTGTAGTACTTGTAAACTTAAATTTGTTTGATTGTTTTCTGTGTGTTATTGCAGTTCTGTAGTTGTTTTAAGGTGGCTCGATACAGTTTTTCAGGGTCCATACCTCCCGAGTTTGAGCATAAACTTCTTACGTCGCCACAAACAAAGATTTGGAAAAATTGCCACCACAGTTGTATTGGATAAAGATGAAAATTTGTTATGATAGGAGCCGATTATCGGCTCCTGGCTATGATCAGGGTTGTAATGACATCGGAGTTGTCATAGCAACAAAGTGACGCCATTACCTAGTTTACCTGCAGCATTATTTCTCGGCACTGGGAACTTTTCTTCCAGAATCGTTCACGGAAGCGCGGTTTTCCTCCAATAGCTGCCTCGATGTTCATGAAGTTTAAGCGAAATGACGGTGTCCAACAAGAAAGCTCTTGCTGCTTTGGCACTGTACTGAGATGAACTTAATGTCTTTAAGTTATTAATAATTATTATTTATCAGCTAATTTATTTTCCTACCTACGTACCCTTGTGTAAATATCTTATATAGTGTGACATAAAGAATTGAATTGAATTGAACTGAAATCTATAAGAGCGTTATCTAGATATTTTTCTGAGCCCTATATTATGTAATTAAAAGGAATGTGTATTTCGTGGTCCCGATTGTAAAATGACGGGCCCGATCGTAGCCTTAAGAGTGTCTTTCTGTATTTTCTCGAGTAGTAGCCGTCCCTCGATTAAGGGACGATTACAGTTTTTTATATTAAATGCATTGTTTGTATTCTACGTGAGCACTTTTCCTTCAAAAATCTCGTTAAAATCTCGTTCGATTTTAAAAGTAAATCACTCATCCTAAAGTTCTTGGAACGATGAGTTTTTGAGAACTTTTTGGTATTTATTAGAATATTTGTAATCAATAAAAGTTTGAAGGGCAAATGTTAAAAGTTATGGTAAAATGAGAAAATGTTGGATAGAAGGGTAGTTAAAAATTAATAGTGAATAATTAATAGACAAAAGACCAGACAGTCCGCCAACACAACAAGGTGGCCCTGAGCCAATTAGCGGATTAACTGGTTTACTTGTGCCCTACGAGGGGGACTCGGCATATGAAAGGGGTGGAGTTGCTCGTTTTCTCGCTTACGGGTGTAAATTTCGGATTCAGTGGTCTCACTTAGGGTGTTCTGGGCAAAACGCCATCATATTGAGCCGTAAAAGTCTCGTTTAGAGTTGCACGCGAAAAAATATTAAAAAAAATATGTATTGTCTGTGTTTTAACATGGTCTCTTTTGGGGGTCAAGAAAAGCTTGGGCCACGCCCAGATCGGTCTCCTTTAGGGTTTAATTCAAAATTTCCGACGAGCATCCCCAGCCCTTTCATATGCGGAGTCTTCCCTCCGGGGTATACCCTGTTCTGTCCTTCTTTCTTTCATTCTCAATTCAACCTCAATTCCCCCAAAATTCAACTGTAATCGCCCCCTAATAACCTCGCCTCAAAAAATCGCCTACCTTTGACGGAAATGTATAACGTAATAGCCTCCCTCGAATAATCGCCCCTCTCCCACCCATGTAGGTTTCCCGTTAGGGCCACCCATAGCGGTAAATCTGAAGGATGATGCTAAAGTGGGGTCTGATTCATCAAAACTGATCAGTGACGATTCAGGTTCTGGCGACGAGGACATTGACATTAAAAATCAATCAACGAACCAAATTTGGAACACTTTTAAAAAAAGCCCATGTTCAGTTGATGTGATAATTTTTTCAAAAAGTATAGGTAATAGCATGATTTGTAGTGATACCGTAAAATTCCGAAAATAAGCCCCTCCATGTATAAGCCCCTCCAAATATAAGCCTCTCAAAATCGTAAGGCAAAAAACCCTCCGTTAAATCGCCCCTCCGAATATAAGCCCCCCGGGGGGCTTGTACATGGAATTTGCTCGCGAATACAAAGTAAAACAAAGCAAAAATGGTAAATTTCCTTCCCACTACAAGATAGCCCAATCGATTTTGAAACGCAAATTTCCCTCCGTACATAAGCCCCTCCGAATATAAGCCCCTCCAAAAAGGGCCTTTGAAAAATATAAGCCCCGGGGCTTATTTTCGGAATTTTACGGTATTTGGCATAAATACTACGAGTGGTATTTCGAAATTGTTATACATAACAATCAGGCGAGTGAAATTTGAGACAATTTTGAAATAGCACAAGTTGTGAAAATGCTTTGATCTTAAGCCAAATTCTCTCTACTAGTTTTCCAAGGAAACGTATGGAGATCGGTGTTGAGAATTTTCATGTTGATATTGGGGCTTGAAGGAAAATCGAAAATCAGTTAATACGGCTGGAAAGTATGCTCTAATCAGCAAAGTACCAAGTTTGAACGTGATTTTTTGAAAACTAACAAAGATATAGCTCCGCAAACTCCACGACTGATCAAAATACAATGGCAGAGGTTAGAGCCAGTAGTCAGCAACTTTTGCAACCAAAATTCTGAATAATGGAATAATGAATACTTTTTTGTCTTTCGAATCTGTGGATTAAATCCTATGGTGTTACCATTCAAATGAAACCTCTTCAGCAGTACTTTCACATGGTACTATTTATTTAGTATGTAGTTCTAACTTCTGAGTCTGTGGATGAAGCTCTATGGTATTACCATTCAAATGAAACCTCTTCAGCAGTACTTTCACATGGTAATAATACTTGTAAACAAAAAAAAATCAAATCGTGTAATGCTAAACGGGGAGGGCAATGAAAATGGCATCAAGATCAATAGATCTAATTAGCAAAAAACAGATTGCACGTGCAGCACACTTTTTTTCTATTAGCAATAAAACAAATTTGCACTTGCAGCACCCTTTTTGTCTTTCTTTGCCGTTGTTTTGCACAACTACAACGCTGTTTTGAAGAACTAAAACGTCAAACTTCCTATTTACTCATCATTTTAATTGAGGAATTGTCGTATGTGCTTACCCAATATTTTGTTTCCTGTGTTCATGTTCGCTTTTATTTTTCACTGCAGCTCATTTTCACCTTGCTGGTCGCTAGCATTTCTCATTGTCTCACAGCCGCTTTGAATTTTCATGTTTTTCTTCCTACAAAATTTGTCTCTTTTGTTTTCAATCACTCGCTCTACTAGCTCTTTCTCTTAAATAACGTCGAGAAAGACACGACTTTGTTGTTGTTTTTTCTTTCTAAAAATCCGGGCGGCCATGCGATTTCTTTCCAAATAAAACCTTGAGTTGAATTTGGGTTGCCATACCTGTTGATTGAATTATTTTACATTGGTATGCCTGTGGCGCGGACGGACGGTCGGGTGGGCGGTCGGTCGGTGTACGGTCACGTGATTACCAAATTTTCTCGGATGGGTAGTTTACCACATTTCTTTACCCACGGTGCTACGATGCGCGCGCCTCGCGCGCGAGAGCTCCGCTACTATTTCTGCTATTTATTTCGATCATGTTGAAACGCAGACCATGCAGAGTGCAGACTGCAGACTGCAGACTGTGCAGACTGAGTGTTATATTTTTTACTTGCACCTTAATTTTCGCTTAAAATTTTTACTATAGTTTCCCGCTTCCTCTCATTATGTGCACTGTGCATCACTATCATATGTGCACCGATGTGTACTTGCAAGGGTCATGGCTCAGCTGCGCTGCTTTCACGCAGGAGCGAGACGGATGGAGGAAGGTAAGCTGTTTCTTTCTGTAACTGTATTATATTGCCACGATTATTTAAATTTTTTTAGTAGAAGAAGACGATCATCAACAATTAAGGAAATTGAGGAAATGTCTCTCCCGTAGCCGTTGTAGGAAGCCAAAAAGGGTTTTATTTTAAGTCACTTAACCTGAAAAAGCTTCTTCTACTAAAACGGTTTAAATAATCGTGGCAATATAACACAGTTACAGAAAGAAACAGCTTACCTTCCTCCATCCTTCTCGCTCCTGCGTGAAAGCAGCGCAGCTGAGCCATGACCCTTGCAGGTACACATCGGTGCACATATGATAGTGATGCACAGTGCACATAATGAGAGGAAGCGGGACACTATAGTAAAAATTTTACGCGAAAATTAAGGTACAAGTAAAAAATATAACACTCAGTCTGCACAGTCTGCACAGTCTGCACGCTCTGCACAGTCTGCAGTCTGCATGGTCTGCGTTTCAACATGACCGTATTTATTTAGTATATAGTTCTAACGTTTGAGTCTGTGGATGAAATCCTATGATGTTACCATTCAAGTGAAACGGCTTCAGCAGTACTTTCACATGGTACTATTTATTTCACCTTTCAGCAGTACTTTCACATGGTACTAAAAATCAAATTAAAAAACTATCGATTCTACCGAGATTTTACTTTCACGATGCATTAGAGCAGCTGAAAACTAATTTTCATACAAATTTTCGCTTTAAAAGGGTTCTTGGTTTTGTGATAGAGTACGCTTGAATTTCTAAGCTTTTGCGTGACGCGGCATTTACATGACGGGCAAGAGAGCTGTCATGTAGGTTAAAAAAATGACTTATTTCGGGACATTTTGCTATCTAAACAGTTCATGTATTAGAAAAAGTATTACTTTAATGTTTATGAGTTTCTCGAGAATAAATTCACGCTTTTGTAGCAAAACTCGGTAACAGATGTTTCTGTTGGGTTGGAGCTCATCCAGGTGAGCACCAGCATGGCGTCTCCATACAAATCTCTATAAGTTTGGGTAAAACATTTCTTCGGATATCTCGTATACGAAATATTCCTCTGACCTGAATCTTGGCGGAGGTCTTTGTATATGTACCTCCGTTCATTTCCTAGATTCTGGACTTTATCTATTGAACGGTTTTGATTTTTATTTTGATCTATTTTGAATGGCGTGACACTGAAAACCTGCAATTCTAGTCATATTTCTCTTCTCGCACTGTTTTTTTTTTGTTTTCCTAAAACAAGAAATCTAAAGTAAAGGTACTATAAAAAGTTCAAATGCGGTCGTCCATCGAAGGAATCTTCCTTGAAAGTTGCAATGACGCGTGCCGAGTTACGTAAAATCCAGCATAAATCTATTCAAGGTTGTTGCTGAAGGAATCGGGCTGGAAAACTATTCAATAAGAAAAATGTACCGGCTTTTCGCAACTATCAATGCAATGTTTGTCACGCACTCTTTGAATTTCTAGTAGGACGAATTGGATCCAGTGGAGAACACAAAAGAACGCTGGTGGCGGGGAAAGAAGAGCTGAACTTCGAAGATCTACAAGAAGGCAACAATTTATCATTAAAGTAAGTTCCTGGCGGTTTTATAACCGGCAAGAAGAAGTCTTCAACCAAAAATCGTCAAAAGTTATAGATCGCTTCGTTGTCAATTATCTTGCCGTCGATAACGCGGGTCAAACAGCAGATAACAAACACACAGGCGGCATGATTTTTCCTTTCTTTCTTCTCGCGAGTAAAACCGACAAGCCGTTGGGAGATGATACTTTTCAAAACCAGTCAGTAAAACTCATCTGCTGACAGGCCCTTTCCTTCATACGGTTCTTTAACTGCTTTTTTCTTTTCTCCTTTTAAGCTGAAATTCAGGCTGAAATTGATGCCATCTAAGACCGTAGAGATATCTCATCACGCTTCACTAACGACATATGTTTAGTTACTTAAATGGCGTGATGTTGATTTCAACCAATCGGAAAAAGGTATTAAGTCGAAGATTGGCATTTAATTAACTCTGACCAATCACTATTTTCACGCTCAGAATCTGCAGACAGTAAAAAAAATGGAGAAAACAATGTTTGCCTCGTGTCTCCCACGCGGGGATACACATATCACTGTGACACCGTGATTTTTGTTCGCGATAGAAACATTTCCAAAATACTTGACATCGTTAAAGGGTTTTGAGCTACACTTTTCAAAGGTAACACAAACAAGTCCTAAAAATGGCTATCCAGGCTATTTGTCTCGTAGCAGTTTGGTTCTTGGCGTATTCTGCTGCTTCACAGCCATGTGGTGTGAGTCAGTGCAAGCTTTTTCCGGTCAGAGGAGACTTTGCTTTCACATTTCAACAGCTGGCTTCAGAAAAGGGCGTAAGGCTTGTCTACTTCAATTTAGAAATAGGTAACAACAACGTCCATCCGCTGGAGTCAAGTGAAAGGTTTTTGGCCAAAAGGTGGATTTGGGCGAAGACAATACGAGAGCCAATGCTGCTCATGACGGACGACGCACACGATTTTCATTCATTGGGTCTTTTAAGACGTCAAAAAAGGTACATGGCACTGCAACTGGCGGAACAACCAGCTGGATGTCTCGCTAGTCTGAACGTATCTTGCCAGGACAATGTCGTCGGGAAGACGTTGTTGAGTAACGTCACGAACGTAAACCATTGTAGCCGCTTGCCACCAACTGACTGTGTGTGTACATTTCATACGAGAAAAATGTATAGAGAAGGATGGGAAACCGTGTGCTGCAGCGTGAGGGAAATTACAGAAAAAAATAGTACGGTCTATCGTTGCGGGATTGCTCCAGAAAATGACTGGTTCGTCAAGCCGTTTCACATCATATCTTTTTTCCTCCAACGTATTCTTCTGTTTTACGGCCCAGGAATTTTTCTTTTACTGCCGGATTGTTTTTTTCAGAACCTTGTGCGCGAATGGAGCAAAGAGAAAGAGGAAGAAAACATAAAAATCAGTGAAGAATCACCAAACCGACAACACGTTGAGACACCTCAAAGCGGACAAGTAGTGGAGCCTGAGGGCGAAAGATACCGAGTTTCACCCAATCAACTAGACGGCACTGTGCTGTTTGACACAGAAGAAACAGTGGAGGCGAAAGACGACGGCCCAAAAGACAGAGGATACGAAAGCAACTTATCTGTAGGTTACGAGATTAAAGATGAACAAAAAATAATAAAACAACAACACATTGAAATGACCAAAGTTGAAAATACAATGCAGTCGAAAGACAACACGGGGGAAGACTCAAAGAACCCAAAAGAATTAGACAGAAGGTACGAAACAAACGTATCTGTTGTTCGCGAGGATGAAGACGAACAAGAAATAAAGGACAATCCTGTGTCACCAAACCAACAGGAGATTGTGCCCACTGTCGAGACTGAACAAACAAGGAAGTCGGAGGACGACACATCAGAAGACTGGAAGACAGTCAGCTCCGAAGAATTAGACAGCGAAGACAAATTATCTTCTGTACACGAAGCCCAGAAAGAGATCCCTATAGACGACATGAGTCCTATTACTTTATGTGCTCTTCTAAGCGACCTCGTAAAGACACTTCCACTAATTCACATGAACTTCAATTTGAGATTATTACTTTTGTTTTTTGTTTTGTTTCCTATTGTCGTACATATCAAGCTTGCAGTGATCTTCTTTTATGAGTTAGAATTTTATCACGAGGTCTGTCGAAAATTTAATTACAGCTGGTCAAGTGATATATACGGAGAAAATATGTTCTCATTTCAGTCCATCGGAAGTGAGAGTTGGAGGAGTATAGTAGAGCAACAAATTGATATTGGAATTAATGCCGCCGTTTACTGTTCATTGTTTGTGATTTTGACATTGGTCAGACCAAAGGACTTGCTTTGTCGACTGAGAGGTCGAAGAGATCGAAGAACATTGTTGATTTTTGGAGCCTTTACCCCCAACAGGTCTGTTTCATTAGGTGAAATCATCATTCACAACTTAACGATACAACATCCGGAAGTTTGCAAATTAGCTTCCTTCCTGCTTCAGCTGTACATGGCTGAATTAAAGAAATGCTTGATGAGACTAACTTTAAGACGCAGTCGAGCAACACGACTAAAACGGGCTCTTCGATCCTTGTGCGTTACTCTTTGCTTTTTTCCTGGGTTTCTTATTGCTACAACGTTCGGGATAGCTTTTCTGCTGATTTTTCTGATCATGTTTGTGTCTGCGTTAATAGTTACATCACCACTTACCACTTTTTTGTTCTTTGTCATAAAAAAGGCGAAGGATACTTATACTGACTTAAAAAGATCGTTCTCCAGACACATTGCATTTAAGCCAATCGTATTGGTATTCGCTATTGTGTCTTTTCTAATAATTTTTTTTACGTTTCTATTCTTTTCATTTTATATTATCGTCATATCGGTAGAAGTTATGATAAACACTTTTTTGTTTACAATTATGGCAGTAGTATTAAACGTAGAATTCGTGACTCCTTACGTAGCTTTTATTCTGGTAGTTGCTGGGAACGTACATCTATGTTTTTTAAATTTACAGAAGAGATACAAAGAAGTCAAAGATATGATCTCAAAGCATTGGGAAGAAGAGACAACTAATTCGTTCTGGATAAAATGCAGCAATAACGGCACTATTCCAAAAGACTTATTCTGGTTTGTCTGTAGCAATAAAAAATTGGATTTTAAAGAGCAGATTCTTCCCTTAGAAACCGAAATCTGCCTCATGTTAAGAGACATGGCTCTAATTATATTATTCTTAGTCTTGTTTTTTTTCGCTGTACTGATTTTTGATACTACGGAGGAAATATCAGCACTGGTTTCCACCTCCTTTGTGTTTATTAGTGGAGTAATTCCACAATTAATATTTAAAACATTGACGAAAGAGAAGCATTTTAGCGGATGGGATAAAATTAAGATTGACAACAAAATCAAGAAAGCAGTCCGCGCGTACGTACTCGCGAAAATGGAAAAAATACCTTTTCCTTACGAAGTCTCAGAATCACCAACCAGAGGTAGATCCAGCCCTTCAGATACGTGGGAGGCCCGGTTTCAAACCCTGGATCCGCAACCGCCAACAGTCTTGGTTATAGCGGTTTAGGCAGATGTCTTGTTAGTTGCAATTTAAACATTTTCCTTTTCTTTAATTACGGAATGTCAAACAAACTAAACAGAACAGCTAGAGCAAACTGTTCAGAACTGGTTCTGAAAGTAGTTGAAAAAATTAGTTGAAGGTACTCATTTGCCAAAGTGAAAGTTTGTTAGAGAATAAGAGATTTGCTAGATTCGTTAGATTTATTAGGATAGTTTCTTACGTCCGTTGTTATTGTTATTGTTGTTTCCGTTTTCCAAAAAAAAAAAAAAGAGAATCATACTGTAGAAAAGGGCGACTAGAAGAATACTTAAGCCCTAGTGCAAAGAAGTGGTGAAAGTTTAATTTACCGATTACCTTGCTTAAGAGTAACGACCAGTTTCGATGTATGATTCATAGTTTGTTAGGAGGCTTAAGGGAATAAAACAAAAATGTATTAAATGTATTATTAGCTTATTACTCATTGCTGAGCTTCAAGATGATTTCTCTTGTTTCATTCCCCTTATCCTCGAAGCCAAGTATCAATGCTAATTTAGACTTTTTTACCGACATGGCGGCCATATTGAATTACTTAGATTTAAGAAGTATTATGGGATGCCCAGGGGGCATGAGCACCATCCGATATACTCAGCTCGCTCAATATTTGCGCGCGCTTTTCGGGCCAGTTTTTCCTTAAGATTTCCTAGAAAAAGATTGTAATGGGAAAAAAAGATCGTTGTGCCGTGTTTGGGTGTAATAATGATCACCTTTTTCCGGAGAAATATACAGTGAAGTTGTCTTTTTACCCAAAAAGCACTCGTAAATACTGAGTGAGTACCCCCTGGGCATCCCATAATACTCCTTAAATCTAATAAATTCAATATGGCCGCCGTATCGGTAAAAAGGTCTATTATTAGGCAAAAGCATTCAGGAATAAGCATCAATAGAGTTTAGGAGGTAATATGTGTGTATGTTGTAAGTTAATTTAAGCGATTTCTTATATGGATTAAAGAAATAAAAGCTATTTACCTTACTTACGATGAATTGCTTTCGTTCAATATCCGAATTAATTAAACGTACTGTGCCTCAACAGAGTTTAGGAAGCAATCTGATATACCTACTCCTTCGTTAAGCCAACGTTAATACTTACTGTTCTCACTTAGAGCAAAATTTTGACCTAGGAGAGGGGTAGGTGAGGAGTTTCCCAGAAACCTAAACTGATCTGAAATAAACCAGCCTATCAGGATTCTTGTAACCGGAATTTTAAGATCTAGTTCGGCGTCACACACAGCGAAAACGCAGAAAATAATAAAAATGTTATTGACAATGAGTTGTCGTTTCCAACGTCCAAACGTTTCGGGTTTGCCCTTGATCAGTGGAATACAGTTGGTTTTATTATATTAGTTTGTTGGATTTTTACAATGGCAATTCTCTTCTGATCTTCAGTAGATGATGAGATTTCTTTTCGGATTTAGTTAACCTAACAAGTCATACTATTTGTTCTAGGATATCTGTATCACAAACCCTATTGCGCGTTTGGAATAACAAGAACACAAAATGACTGGGTTGTGACGCATCAGGGTGGAAGTGGTTGGAAAATCCATCAGCCAGGATATATGGCAATTGGCCAAACAAGGTTACTCTTGACCAAGTTTGAGAACCGTACGCCCTCTTTAGCATTACTGGGGCACCCAATGACTGTTTCCTGTGTCTTCACTAAAGGTGATGTCGCATGAGACGATTCGCAACTACCGGCGATTTTCAGCGCAATACAGCGTTGCAAACCGTTCGAGACAATAGACAGATTAAGATTTCACGTTTACAGCGAACATGAATTTGTGCCGTGTGAAATATTTCCTTAAGCATTACCTGGCTCAAATCTCCTTTTCACTCATGACAGGCAATTTGAGCCTTTAAATGCGTAAGGCAAAGATTTACGAGAGTTTAAAAATTTCTAAATTTATAAGGATTTGTATGAAAAACCACTCAAGCGTGGCTGGGTGGCAAGAGTTGTTTTTCTCACACAAATCCTTCTAATTTTCGGCGGCCGTTGCAAGCGCTTCTTTTGAGATATACGGCTGAAAATTTACAGGTTACTTAATTTTAATACGCTCTTTCAGTTACTGCTAACAGAATTTTCCAAAAGCAAAATTTTTCGTGTTTACAGAAAGTTGATCACGTGACCAACTATTGCAGAACGCCTATTCGTTTTTTAAGTGACGTTTTCGGTTGTTCTCACCTTGAAATTTTGCTACCTTAGCAACGTGACGAAGCGACTTTTTCTCTCCATTTGACGACGAATTTGATTCGAGGTTCATTACGACTACCTTCGTTTGCTGATTGGTAAGTGAACTGTAGCTGCCTCGTTCCTAGGCGTATCATTAAGTGTGGAAAACGGGAAACACGACTGCACGAGCCATCGAAGAGTATCGCGCAATGGACCATGGGAGCGCTTAGCGTGGACGCAAAGGAAGCTGGGAATGGTTAACGAGAAAAATGAGAGGCCTTGCAGATTTGGTTCGATTTCTGTCCCCGAGAACTCCGATTTCTGGATTTGGGCTCTAAACCGTTCCCGTTGCACTATTTTGAGGAGAAATAATGTCGCACAAGCACAAGAATTTGTCTTACCTTTTCTCTTCTGCTTTTAAAAAAAATTCATTAAGAGTATCAATGGTTCCTTTGGCATGAAGCCTTCTTCTAAGAGCCAAGCTCTCTTGCAAGTTTACATCGATTCCATGAACGTACATTTGTGTACCAACAAAAATGCTGGGAATGTCATTTCTTTCGAAAAACTGTGGGTCCTTTTCACAAGAACTGTGTGGACAGGGGATTTTGTCCTTCAGGACGAGATGGTGAACTTTCCCTTAGCTAAAAAACACTCTAAATGATTTTTTCTTTGGCAAAACTACCAGGAGCGAATAGGTTATACATGTGCAAACTGCTTCCTTCACAGGCTTTGGCAAGCGAGAAACGCGAGAATGATGGGATACGAGCGTGGAACACGCGTGTAGAGTGATGGGAAGGAACAAAATACGTATTTGTACCGACAGGTTTTTTACTTTTATGACCTTAAAAGTCATTTAATAAATTTGAGTGTCAGTCATTGAAGTGGACACGTTTAGGGTTTATAACTGACCTTGATTGCTATGGAGCATCGTAAGTTTTGTTGCTAACCCTTAATTTAAAACCCTGAGATGAAAATTTGAATTCTCATTTGTTGCCCCTATTCATTTCCTACAGAAGTAGTGGGGAGAAGTTGATAAAATATCAAGCAAATTCATCTTGTGTGATTATGTCCGTAATTCTCATGTCCACTGTTTAACAAAGCATCGATATTACAAGGAGAAATTTGTTGCTGATCACTCTTAGGGCTTAAAGGGTTAAGCTGTCTTTGGTTTTCTTGTACTTGACCAGGTTTGATTATTCCACTTTGGTGATCAACAGGAAATTGGTTTGCCGTAATCTTCTATTAAGTCCCGTCTCTCTAATTAGCCCCTACTCCTTTTTCAGTAGAAGAAAGTTAATCAAACCCCCTCTCTTTTAAGCCCCCCTCAAGTTATTGTTCACTCATAAATTATAGACTGTACTACTGATTAATCACGACTGTCAGGAGTTCTGTATAACTTCGTGTGGATTGATCCAGGATGTTTTTTTTCACCAGCTGGAAGTTCGGATTTCTGTTTGAACCTCAGCTGCATGACCTCCAACTTCTTTTACTTCTGCTTTTCCACTTTGCGTTCTAGTTCTTTTTGGAGAACTGATACCACCATCTTTGGTAAATTGAATAAGCCCCTCCCTCTGCCCGGGGCCTGTCTCTATTAAGCCAACCCCGCCCCCCCCGAAATGTGTTTGAAATAACCCCCCCCCCCCCCACCACCAGCTAGGGAGAGAGGACAGATGATTTAAGGTCGATCAGTAGGAAGCTCTCATGATCAGCAAGCCCAAACGTACCTACATTTTAATATTTAAAAGTTGCCAACATCTGCCTCAGTTAGTTGACTTGTGGTTATACTGTACAAGTGTGCTGTCATAAAAGTAATGTTCGTTAGGAACATTCCGTCCGGAAAACAGGTCAACCTTTTCAGATGTTCCGTTGCACCCGGCAATTTTCCGCTGGAACGAATATAAAAGTCATGTTCCATTCACTTCCCAACGGGATTTTCAAGAAGATTTTTGTGAAAAATAAACGACCTTTGGCTTTAAAATCCGGAATCCAAGTTCAACTGACAGAAAATCTGGAATTCTGCTAAGGCCCGGTTCAGACGCCGAATTTTTCATGAGCCGAACTTAATTCGAATTAAGGCTGACCCAAATTTTTCAGACCAGCTGAATTAATTCAGACACCGATCTTAATTCCAGCCAAACTTAATTCAAAAGGAGAAAAATGCTCATTTCGGTCAAACTACTTACAAAATACGTTATAATAATTTATGCATTAGGTTCGGTACATGAAAAGTTCGGCGTCTGAATCAAAGCCGTTCCAAAGTCGCTCCAAAGGCGAAATTCCCGGCCAGGACAGGCGAAAAAAACGGCCGAGCCGTTGCGAATTGAAACAGGCGTTCCTAATTGATTCAGACGCCGAACTTTTCATGTACTTAATTCAATGTATTAGGTTCGGCTCATGAAAAGATCGGCGTCTTAACCGGATTTAACTGTTGGAATCCGGAATCCAGGAATCCACGGTTTGGGATCAAGAATCCAAGACCGTCTTGGATCACGATACACGGGGAGACTTAAATATCAACTTACCAAATACAAATAGTAAACAAATTTAATGTCGTTGGGCGTTGGAGACTTCTTCTATTAGTATTTACATTTAGCCCGCTCCCATAACGTGAACAATTACCCTTATACGTATATAAAAATAATCTTTGGCGCTATTTACACTTGTGAAGGGGAAAGAGGTCACACAAAAGCCGCTATGGGTAGAATCACTACCTAATATCCTTTTCTTGATGTTTAATTTCTTAGATATAGATTCTGTGATAAAAGTTACCACTGAAAAGTCACGACGTTTCGACTTCGGAAAATCTGTGGCCTCTTCCTCTTGCCATAGCATTCGCCACTTTAGAACCGACGAGAAAAACTGAGCCCAGTTAACTTTCACAAAGACTTACGAAACTGTTACTAGAGACAGGGGACAAAATTAACCAATAGCTGACCGACGTGTCTCCAGTGACAATCCCGGAAACAATTACGGGACGCATTTCAGCTCCAGTTCTCTGTTCGGCGTTTCTAACGCGGCGAATTGCAAAAAGCGTCGTTTTGACCGTATAAAAACCCAGAGCATTCAAAACTACCATTGTGGATCGCTTCACATAGCAGTTATTTTAAAAAGTTAAGTCTATCTCACGAGTCTACTGAAACTGCACACCATTTCCCCCTTCGATTAAACTTATCAGGCCGGTTGCAAAAACGGAGTTTAGCGACTGCTTATCGAAATTGTATTCTAAACTATTTTCACATTGGCGAACCTTGACAAACAAAATTTCTGTTGCCAACCGTTAAGGGTGTCAAATAAGGCTCGCAGAACGGACTAGAAAATGCACGTCTACTTAAACCTGACAAACGAAAGCTGATGTTAAACGACTGTTCTACACTGAGGTCTAACTAACTAGACTTCGTTTAAGCAACTGGCCCAAGGTCTTTAACTTGACAAAATAAAAGGCTAAATTTGAAATCGAGCGTAATTTACACATTATTTGGCAAGTCATCCTTTTTTTCTTCTTGCATAAAACTAGGTTTTGCTCTTCTTTCCGAAACAAAGCTCAATCAAGTTACCCACTCGCCGGGTGGTTCATTTTACAAGCAAGCTTTTGTAATCTACCGTTCCAGCGCTGTAAAGTACAATTCCAGTAACTGTAAAAACTGTCTTCTACATGCTGCCTAAACCTCAAAACCCCAATATCACAACTTTCAAACCTTGTTTCGTATAAGAAAACAATTTTAAAAACTTACTATAATAAAAATAACTCCCTATAATAATAGACACTTTTGAGACCTACAACTTGTTTAAATTAAATTGCTGGCCCAAAACTCTGTTTAAAGCATGCGGAAAAATGGAGATGAGCATTCAAATAAAACCTCTTCAGTAGTACTTTCACATGGTACTATTTATTTAGTCAGTGTAGTTCTAACTTTTGAGTCTGTGGATGAAACCCTATGGTGTGACCATTCAAATAAAACCTCTTCAGTAGTACTTTCACATGGTACTTTTTTTTAGTATGTAGTTCTAACTTTTGAGTCTGTGGATGAAACCCTACGGTATTACCATTCAAATGAAACCTCTTCAGTAGTACTTTCACATGGTGCTATTTACTTAGTATGTAGTTCTAACTTTTGGGTCTGTGGATAAATTCCTATTATGTTACCATTCGAACGAAACTTCTTTGGCAGTACTTGCACATGATACATGATATTTTTTCAGCATTTACAAAATGAAATGTAAACATTATTGTTGAATTTTAACTTTGCCCACTTTTGGGAGTCAAAGGTTAAAGCATCTATTATATTACGTATTTAAATAGTACATAATAATTATATTAATTTTATAACGGACAAAGGCAGTCGAATAATATTCTAATTAAAATATGCAAGTAAATTTAATTTAAAAAAATCAATTAAAAATATAGCCTTTCTTCCCGAAAGTAAACTGAGGTCCTGAATGAGCCCGCTGAGTTCTTGACAAAAGAAAAAAAACTTTGGCCAACTTTCACTCCCGTTAGTAACCACTTTCCAGGCAAAACAGACGAAGATTCCTTAAGTTTCCATCCAAAACGCCAGGAATTGGTGGTAGCTTACGAAAAGTTACAACTATTGTCTTTGACTGGAAAAGGTTTTCACCTAATTCCTTACTTGACTAAAGGCAGGTAAACTTGACTTGGATTCTTTGTCAACTATTCTTCAAAACATACTGAAGATCTTCTGGAAGGTTCTTGGTGATTAAAACCAGGTGAGCTCTGAGTTGTTGCTTGATCTCGTGGCTTACAGGAGGGTAAAACGATGCTGAACCAGCCTGAAATAAAAATAAAAATCATTGAGTATGAATTGAAAAAAATAGAAAAGAATAGGCCACTTTCGAATTCCTAAAATTCCCAGTTGAGTCAAAGGATAAGGGTTATAAAACAACAGAAATCGCATTAAGACTCAAGGATGAATAATTCAATGGTTATGTTTTATTATGTTTTATTTTCCCCAGCCTCAGGCTAAGTATGAATTACTCTATACAAAGTGGTGAATATTACACGCGCCGAGATTGGTCTCACCGTCGTTGCCCATGATCACATTTTCACATAGACCATAATACACCTTGCTCACCCCCCCACTCCCCCCCCCCCCCAAAAAAAAAATCATTGTTTCCAATTTCTCCTGGGTATCAAAGTCGTCCCAAGGGAAAGCGAAGACAACGGTTATTTATTTATTTAATCATTTTTTTTTTTTTGGGGGGGGGGGTACAAATTGCATTATGGTCTATATGGAAATGGCGACTTAGAGACACATGGATGACGGTTAAAATATCAGTGACAAAATGCCACTTTTTTGTTTTAACCACTCACATTTTGACATCATCTGGCACGGCAACATGGCGTCTGTTTGTTAAATTGATAATTTAGAAACTGGCCTATAGAAAAGTTGGTGGCATACTCGAGCGAGTGTGGAATCACCGCCCACGACACGTGGAATAGCGCTCTTAAAATTAACCAAGACAAAGGAAAAGCGGGCCTTAGAAATAACTACGACAAAAGTAGTTTTTCATTGGTCCAAAGAGCGCACCAAATAAATAAACTGTGAAATAAATGGAATCTTTTTCAAACAAAAGGCAGTTTACGCAAAGGCCAGAGGCGGTTCCAGACCTTCAAATAAGGGAAGGGGGGGCTGGGCGGTTTTTTTTAAAAAAATTTTCGGCCCTTCGGGCCTTAGTTTGGTCCAAAAATAAGGGGAGGGCGGGTCCCCCGGCCCCTCCCCTGGATCCGCCACTGACGGCGATGACTACGACAGCGATAACGTCAAAAAAAGCAAACGGTTTAAGGTCACCGAGTTCATGGTGCAAAAAGGGTACCGATCAACAATTGTCTAGACGGGATTTAGCGGTTCGTTTGACGTATCATGATCAACCGCTCTGCACATGCACAACACATTTTGGAACATCAATATTCCGTCCACGTACGACGTGAAACATCCTAATCCAACATCTTATATAGGACGTGAACATACAAAGGCGAAATTTCCTATCTCTTTTTAAAGTTAGATGCGGCGAACAATTCAACTCTAGGGCAAATTTTTATTAATTACTGCCATTTGATAAATAAAGTGAGAGGAAGTCATTAGCATAAAGTTTGAAAGAGCGTGAAAAACACTTTATAAGTGACGGCCTGGAATGTGTCTGGGATTAACAAGAAATGTTTTGAATTATCATTTTTGTTTTTGTTTGGTTTGCTCAAGGAGACATTGCTAAAGCTGGCAAAACAGCAAGCAGAAAGAAAAAAAGCGGAAAAGCAAATTGGCGAAATATTGCCACGGGGCGTTTCCGTGCTTAATTGTTAGGTTTGCCAATTACAAGCATTCCTGAAAACCGATTTTTTGCTAATAAGGCGCTTTCAGCGCATTGCACAGTTAAGGAAAACAAGTTGCAGAACATGGCTATCTACGCTGTTTTTCTCATCGCAGTTTGTTTATCGGCGACCTCTGCTGTTCACAAGCCCTGTGGCGTGGGCCAGTGCAAGCTTGTTCTAGTTGGACAAAACCCTGCCGTCGCATTTCAACAGTTGGCTTCAGAAGACGGCGTAAGGCTTGTCTACCTCAATTTAGAAATCGGTAACAACAGCGTCCATCCGCTGGAGTCAGATGAAAGGTTTTTGCCCAAAAGGTGGATTTGGGCGAAGACAATACGAGAGCCAATGCTGCTCATGACGGACGACGCACACGATATTCACTCCCTGGGTCTTTTAAGACGTCAAAAAAGGTACATGACGGTGCAACTCGCGGAACAACCAGCTGGATGTCTCGCTAATCTGAACGTATCTTGCCAGGACAATATCATCGGGAAGACGTTGTTGAGCAACGTCACGAACTTAAGCCATGGTAACCGCTTGCCACCAACTGACTGTGTGTGTTCATTTCATACGAAAAAAATGTATAGAGAAGGATGGGAAATCCTGTGTTGCAGCGTGAAGGAAATTACAGAAAGAAATAGTACGGTCTATCGTTGCGGGATTGCTCCAGAAAATGACTGGTTCGTCAAGCCGTTTCACATTATATCTTTTTTCCTCCGATATATTCTTTTATATTACGGCCTAGCAATTCCTCTTTTATTGCCGGATTGGGTTTTTAACCTTGAGCGCGAATGGAGCAAAGAAAAAGAGGAAAAAGTTGAAAATACAATGAAGTCGAAAGACAACACAGGGGAAGACTCATACAACCCAAAAGAATTAGACAGAAGATATGAAAGAAACGTATTTGTTGTTCACGAGGATGAAGATGAACAAGAAATAAAGGACAATCCTGTGTCACCAAACCAACAGGAGATTGTGTCCATTGTCGAGACTGAACAAACAAGGAAGTCGGAGGACGACACATCGGAAGACTGGCAGACAGACAGCTCCGAAGAATTAGACAGAATATGCGAAGACAAATTATCTGCTGTACACGAAGCCCAGAAAGAGATTGACTTTGAAATTCCTATAGACGACATGAGTCCTATCACTTTATGTGCTCTTCTAAGCGACTTCGTAAAGACACTTCCACTAATTCACATGAACTTCAATTTGAGATTATTACTTTTGTTTTTTGTTTTGTTTCCTATTGTCGTACATATCAAACTTGCAGTGATCTTCTTTTATGAGTTAGAATTTTATCACGAGGTCTATCGAAAATTTAATTTCAGCATGTCAGATATTCTAAACCTAGAAAGTGAGTTCTCATTTCAATCCATCGCAAGTGAGAATTGGAGGACTATAGTGTGGGAACAAATTGGTATTGGAATTAATGCCGCCGTTTACTGTTCATTGTTTGTGATTTTGACATTGGTCAGACCAAAGGACTTGCTTTGTCGAAGAGCACTCGGGTTGTCGATTTATGGAGTTTCTTTCGATTCTCTTTCATTAGGTGAAGACATCGTTCAAAACTTAACGATACAACGTCCGCTACTTTGCGAATTATCTTCCTCCGTGCTTAAGCTGTACATGATTGTATTGAAGAAATGCTTCATGAAACTAACCTTAAGATGCAGTCGAGGAACACGACTAAAACGGGCTCATCGATCCTGGTACGTTACTCTTTGCTTTTTTCCTGGGTTTCTTCTTGCTACAGCGTTCGGCATAGCTTCTCTGCTGATTTTTCTGATCATGTTTGTGCTTCTGTTAATACTTACATCACCACTTGCCACTGTTTTAGCGTTTGTCGTAAAAAAGGCGATATATACTACTACTGACTTAACAAGATCGTTCTCCAGACACATTACATTTAAGCCAATCGTATGGGTATTGGTCATTGTGTCTTATCTTATAATTTTGTTTACGTTTCTATACTTTTCAACTTCTGTTATTTCCAGTTCGGTACAAGTTATGATAAACACTTTTTTGTTTACAATTATGGCAGTAGTATTAAACGTAGAATTCGTTACTCCTTACGTAGCTTTTATTCTGGTAGTTGCTGGGAACGTACATCTATGTTTTTTAAATTTACAGAAGAGATACAAAGAAGTCAAAGATATGATCTCAAAGCATTGGGAAGAACAGACAACTAATTTGTTCTGGATAAAATGCAGCAATAACGGCACTATTACGAAAGAACTATTTTGGTCTGTCTGTAGCAATGAAGATGATGGTGATGATTTTGAAGAGCAAATTCTTCCCTTGAGAACCGAAATCTGCTTCATGTTAAGAGATATGGCTCTAATTATATTATTCTTAGGCTTGTTTTTCTTCGCTGTACTAGTTTTTGAAACTATAGAGGAAATATCAGCACTGGTTTCCACTGTCTTTGTGTTCATTAGTGGAGTAATTCCACAATTAATATTTAAAACATCCACTAAAAAGAAGCAGTTTAGCGGATGGGATAAAATTAAGATTGACAACAAAATCAAGAAAGCAGTCCGCGCGTACGTACTCGCGAAAATGGAAAAAATTCCTTTTCCTTACGAAGTCTCAGAATCACCAACCAGAGGCAGATCCAGACCTTCAGATACGGGGGAGGCCCGGTTTCAGGCCCTGGATCCGCCACCGCCAACAGTCTTGGTTACAGCGGTTTAGGCAGATGTCTTGTTAGTTGCAATTTAAAAATTTTCCTTTTCTTTAATTACGGAATGTCAAACAAACTAAACAGAACAGCTAGAGCAAACTGTTCAGAAGTGGTTCTGGAAGTAGTTGAAAAAACTAGTTGAAGGTGCTCATTTGCCAAAGTGAAAGTTTGTTACAGAATAAGAGATTTGCTAGATTCGTTAAATTTATTAGGATAGTTTCTTACGTCCGTTGTTATTGTTATTGTTGTTTCCGTTTTCCAAAAAAAAAAAAAAAAAGAGAGAGAATAATACTGTAGAAAAGGGCGACTAGAAGAATACTTAAGCACTAGTGCAAAGAATTGTTGAAAGTTTAATTTACCGATTTCTTATATTGAATGTAGAAAACAAGACCAATTACCTTGATGAGGAGTAATGATCAATTTCGATGTATATGATTCATAGTTGGTTAGGAGGCTTAAGGGAATAAAGCACAAATGTATTAAATGGATTATTCATTGCTGAGCTTCAAGATGATTTCTCTTGTTTCATTCCCCTCAGCCTCGAAGCCAAGTATGAATTTTAATTTAGACTTTTTTTCTCGACACGGCGGCCATATTGAATAACTTAGATTTAAGGAGTATTATGGGATGCCCAGGGGGCATGAGCACGATCCGATATACTCGCTCAGTATTTACGCGCGCTTTTCCGGCCAGTTTTTCTTTAAGTTTTCCTAGAAAAAGATTGTAATAGGAAAAAAAGAACGTTGTGCGGTGTTAGGATATAATAATGATCACCTTTTTCCGGAGAAATATACAGTGAACTTCTCCTTTAGCCCAAAAAGCACTCATAAATACTGAGCGAGTGCTCCCTGGGCATCCCATAATACTCCTTAAATCTAATAAATTCAATATAGCCGCCGTATCGGTGAAAAGGTCTATTATTAGGCTAAAGCATTAATAAGCGATAATAGAGTTTAGGAGGTAATATGTGTGTATGTTGTAAGTTAATTTTAGCAATCATGTTCTTATATGGATTAAAGAAATAAAAGCTATTTACCTTACTTACGATGAATTGCTTTCATTCAATATTCGAATTATTATTTAAACATACTCTGCCTCAACAGAGTTTAGGAAGGCATCTGATAGACCTACTCCTTCGTTAATAAGCCAACGTTAATATTTACTTCACACTTAGAGCAAAGTTTTACCCAGGATTTACCTAGGAGAGGGGTAGGTGGTCAGTTGTCCAGAAACCTAAGCTGATCTGCAATGAACCAGCCTATCAGGAGTCTTGTAACCGGAACTTTAGATCTAGTTCGGCGTGACGCCATGAAAACACAGAAAATAATAAAAATGTTATTGACACTGAGTTCCAAGTTTTTGTTTCCAGCGTCCAACGCTGGATTTTGTATTGGATTTTTACAATGGCAATTCCAATTCTCTTCTTCAGAAGATGATGGGATTTCTTTTCGGAGTTAGTTCATCTAACAAATCACACGATTTGTTCTAGGATATCTGTATCACAAATCCTGTTGCGCGTTTGGAATAACAGGAACACAAAATGACCGGGTTGTGACGCATCAGGGTGGAAGTGCCAGGATATATGGCAATTGGCCAAACAAGGTTACTCTTGACCAAGTTTGAGAACCGTACGCCCTCTTTAGCATTACTGGGGCACCCAACGACTGTTTTCTGTAAAATATCTGTTGTATATATATTGTATAGAATTTTCCATAACTAGAGGACGGCTAAAAAAGATTCTAGATGACCGTTCCATTCATGTATAATTATCAGGTCTTAGTTCAGTTTTGTTCCAACTTTAATTTTCTCATTCCCTTTACGTACTCCTTCCCTTCCCTGTTCTCCGTGTTAGCAACATCCGTAAAAACCTGTTAGGGTTGTAGATGGTGCGATCACCGAATAACATAATACAAAAAATTGAAAAGATACTGGACAATATCCACACCACAACAAAACAAATAGCCAACAATACTCCCTGAAACACCCAGAAACGTCTCCTTAAAGATTCTGGAATCCTGGTTCCAAAAGTCTTTTTCAAAATATTTTCTCAAAAGGTTACAAACTTTTCTCCTGCTACTAGAGTTTTTTCTTAAAACCCTATATTTATGCCTCGGTTGCTCAATATTCTCAATGCCATTTACTTTAAATTTTGAATCGAAAGGTTCCTGGGACGTTAAATTTGAAAACGCACCAGCTTCTTTTTGATCTTTAAGTACAAATCCACTTTCTCTACTTCATGCTTGTCTTTGATCCAAAATAAAACATCCTGAAAACAAAGGGGAGCGCCGGGGGATGGAGGGCAGTGTCTTCCTAAGGTGATGTCAAATGAGACGATTCGCAACAACCGGCGATTTTCAGGGCCAACCGTTCGAGACAATAGAGAGATTAAGAATTTCACGTTTACAGCGAACATAAATTTGTGCCTCGTGAAATATTTCCTTAAGCATTACCTGGCTCAAAACTCCTTTTACTCCAGACAGGCAATTTGAGCCCTTAAATGCGTAAGGCAAAGATTTAACGAAAGTTTAAAAATTTCTAAACTTACAAGGATTTGTATGAAAAATCACTTAAGCGTGGCTGGGTGGCAAGAGTTGTCTTTCTTATTTTAGGAGGCCGCTTCTTTTGAGACATACGGCTGAAAATTTACAGGTTACTTAATTTTAATATGCTCTTTAAGTTCCTGCTAACAGAATTTTCCAAAAGCAAAATTTTTTCGCGTTCACAGAAACTTGATCACGTGACCAACTATTACAAAAGGCCTATTCGTTTTTTAAGTGATGTTTTCGGTTGTTGTCACCTAGAAAGTTTGCTACCATGGCAACGTGACGAAACGACTTTTCCTCTCCATTTAACGACGAATTTGATTCGAGGTTCATTACGACTGCCTTCGTTTGCTGATTGGTCAGTGAACTGTAGCTGCCTCGTTCCTAGGCGTATCAAGTGTGGAAAACGGGAAACGCGACTACACGAGCCATCAAGGAGTATCGCGCAATGGACCATGGGAACGTTCAGCGTTGACGCAAAGGACGCTGGGAAGGATGAACGAGAAAAATGAGACGCCTCGCAGATTTGGTTCGATTTCTGTCCCGGAGAACTCCGATTTCTGGATTTGGGCTGTAAACAATT
Source organism: Porites cylindrica (assembly GCA_964035525.1). NCBI lineage: Eukaryota > Metazoa > Cnidaria > Anthozoa > Scleractinia > Poritidae > Porites > Porites cylindrica. The sequence goes on along the minus strand of OZ037786.1, from coordinate 6,428,454 downwards.
CCCATTGCACTATTTTGAGGAGAAATAATGTCCCGCAAGCACAAGAATTTGTCTTACCTTTTCACTTCTACTTTTAAAAAATTGATTAAGAATATCAATGGTTTCTTTGGCATGAAGCCTTCTTCTAATAAGAGCCAAGCTCTCTTGCAAGCTTACATCCATGAACGTACATTTGTGTACCAACGAAAATGCTGAGAAATGCCATTTCTTTCGAAAAACTGTGGGTCCTTTTCACAAGAATTGTGTGGACAGGGGATTTTGTCCTTCAGGACGAGATGGTGAACTTTTCCTTCGCTAAAAAACACTCTAAATGATTTTTTTTCTTTCCCTCTAGTTTTGCATAAATTACTTTCCGCCATCAGTGAAATCGTAATCTGCATGGCGCGTTTTTCTCTTCGCCTTTCCCATGATACCCAGCACGGAACAAAATCCCAGTAGCTCTCGAATCCGCTATAACGCGCCTGGGTACGAGGCAGGAACTGTAGACTTGAACGTAAGGAGATCGATTAAAAAACAGTACAAACATTAACCACATGGGACTGCAAAGGACCGCAAACGAATATGCCGAAGAACGTAGGATCCATAAAGACCTGATCAACAAAAATAATAATGTAGACATATTAAATATGTCTAAAAAACAGTATTTACTTGGGCAAAACTTCCAGGAGCGAATAGGTTATACATGTGCAAACTGCTTCTTTCACAGGCTTTGGCAAGCGAGAAACGCGAGAATGATGGGATACGAGCGTGGAACACGCGTGCTGAGTGATGGGAAGGAACAAAATACGTATTTGTACCGACAGGTTTTTGACTTTTATTAGCTTAAAAGTCATTTAATAAATTTGAGTGTCAGTCATTGAAGTGGGCACGTTTTGGGTTTATAACTGACCTTGAATGTTACCTATATCAGAGTTGCTGTTTAGGTTTAAGGAGGACCACCTTAAACTGGAGCCTCGTGAGTTTTGTTGCTAACCCTTTAAACCCTAGGATCAAAATTTGAATTCTCATTTGTTGCCCCTATTCATTTCCTACAGAAGTAGTGGGGAGAAGTTGATAAAATATCAAGAAAATTCATCGCGTGATCATGTCAGTAATTCTCATGACCACTGTTTAACAAAGCATTGATATTACAAGGACAAATTTGATGCTGATCACTTTCAGGGCTTAAAGGGTTAAGCTGTCTTTGGTTTTCTTGTACTTGACCAGGTTTGATTATTCCACTTTGGTGATAGACAGGAATTGGTTTGCCGTAATCTTCTCTCTCTAACTAGCCCCTCCCCCCCTTTCTCAGTAAAAGAAAGTGAATAAAACCCCCTCTCTTTTAAGCCCCCCTCCAGTTATTGTTCACTCATAAATTATAGACTGTACTATTGATCAATCACCACCGTAAGTAGTTCTGTATAACTTCGTGTGGATTGATCCAGGATGTTTTTTTCACCAGCTGGGAGTTCGGATTTGTGTTTGAACTTCAGCTGCATGACCTCCAACCTCTTTTACTTGTGCTTTTCCACTTTGCGTTCTAGTCCTTTTTGGAGAACTGATACCACCATCTTTAGTAAATTGAATGAGCCCCTCCCTCTCCCCAGGCCCGTCTCTATTAAGCTCACCCCGCCAAATGTGTTTGAAATAAATAAGCCCCCCGCCCCACTCCCGTCCCTAGGGAGAGAGGATTTACGAATGATCAGCAAGCCCAAACGTACCCAACATTTGGCTCACACACTGTAATTTTCAGGGAGTTATAATAACTCCTCTAGTGGGGCTAATTTAACTCCTTACAGTGGAGTTATTTTTCGTGGAGTTACTTTAACTCCAAAAAGGAGTTTAAAGAACTCTTTTTCAGGAGTAAAAGTGACCCCAGATATTGAGGAGTTAAAATAACCCCCAAAAAGGAGTTATCCTGTACCTAAAATTTTTACTCCATTTTCAGAGTTAAATTAACTCCAAAAAGAGTAAAAACAACCCATGTAAGGAGTACAAGTAACCCCATTTCGGAGTAATTTTAACTCCAGACTGGGAGTAAAAAGAACTCTTTTTCAGGAGTAAAAATGACCCCAAATTCGGAGTTAAATTAGGAGTTAAAATAACCCCAAAAAAGGGGTTATCCTGTGCCTAAAATTTTTACTCCATTTTTGGAGTTATAATAACTCCCTAAAAATTACGGTGCAGTTACTTGAGTTATGGTTATACTGTAGAAGTGTGCAGTCTTAACGGTAATGTTCGTTAGGAACATTCCGACCGGAAAAACAGGTCAACCTTTCCAGATGTTCCGTTACACATAGAAATTTTCCGCTGGAACGAATCTAAAAGTCGTGTTCCATTCACTTCCCAACGGGATTTTCAAGAAGCTTTTGTGAAAGGTAAACGACCTTAGGCTTTAAAATCCGGAATCCACGTTCCACTAACAGGAAATCTGGAATTCTGCTAACAGTTGGAATCCGGAATCCAGAAATCCACAGTTTGGAATCCAGAATCCAAGACCGTCTTGGATCACGAATCACGATACATGGAGAGACTTCAATATCAACTTAGCAAATACAAATAATAAACAAATTTAATGTTGTTGGGCGTTGGAGACTTCTTCTATTAGTATTTACATTTAGCCCACTCCCATAATAAACAATTACCCTCATAAGTATATAAAAATAATCTTGAGCGCTATTTACACTTGTGAAGGGGAAAAGGTCACACAAAAGCCGCTATGGGTTGAATCACTACCTAATATCCTTTTCTTGATGTTTAATTTCTTAGATATAGTTTTGTGATAGAAGTTACCACTGAAAAGTCACGACGTTTCGACGTCGGAAAATCTGTAGCCTCTTCCTCTTGCCAGAGCATTCGCCACTTTAGAACCGACGAGAAAAACTGAGCCCAGTTAACTTTCACAAAGACTTACGAAACTGTTACTAGGGACAGGGGACAAAATTAACCAATAGCTGACCGACGTGTCTCCAGTGACAATCCCGGAAACAATTACGGGACGCATTTCAGCTCCAGTTCCCTGTTCGGCGTTTCTAACGCGGCGAATTGCAAAAAGCGTCGTTTTGACCATATAAAAACCCAGAGCATTCAAAACTACCATTGTGGATCGCTTCACATAGCAGTTATTTTAAAAAGTTAAGTCTATCTCACGAGTCTACTGTAACTGCACACCATTTTCCCCTTCGATTAAACTTATCAGGCCGGTTGCAAAAACGGAGTTTAGCGCCCGCTTATCGAGATTGTATTCTAAACTATTTTCACATCGGCGAACCTTGACAGACAGAATTTGTGTAGCCAACCGTTAAGGGTGTCAAATAAGGCTCGCAGAACGGACTAGAAAATGCATGTCTACTTAAACCTGACAAACTAAAGCTGATGTTGAACGACTGTTCTACACTGAGGTCTAACGAACTAGACTTCGTTTAAGCAACTGGCCCAAGGTCTTTAACTTGACAAAATAAAAGGCTAAATTTGAAATCGACCGTAATTTACACATTATTTGGTAAGTCATCCTTTTTTTCTTCTTGCATGAAACTAGGTTTTGCTCTTCTTTCCGAAACAAAGCTCAATCAAGTTACCCACTCGCCGGGCGGTTCATACTACAAGCAAGCTTTTGTAATCTACCGCTCCAGCGCTGTACAGTGCAATTCCAGTAACTGTAAAAACTGTCTTCTACATGCTGCCTTAACCTCAAAACCCCAATATCACAACTTTCAAACCTTGTTTCGTATAAGAAAACAATTTTAAAAAATTACTATAATAAAAATAACTCCCTATAACAATAATGGACACTTTTGAGACCTATCTACAACTTGTTTAAATTAAATTGCTGGCCCAGAACTCTGTTTAAAGCATGCGGAAAAATGGAGAAGATGAGCGTTCAAATAAAAGCTCTTCAGTAGTACTTTCACATGGTACTATTTATTTAGTCAGTGTAGTTCTAACTTTTGAGTCTGTGGATGAAATCCTATGGTGTTACCATTCAAATGAAACCTCTTCGGCAGTACTTTCACATGGTACTATTTATTTAGTATGTAGTTCTAACTTTTGAGTCTGTGGATGAAATCCTATGGTGTTACCATTCAAATGAAACCTCTTCGGCGGTACTTTCACATGGTACTTTTTATTTAGTATGTAGTTCTAACTTTTGAGTCTGTGGATGAAGCCCTATGGTATTACCATTCAAATGAAACCTCTTCAGCAGTACTTTCACATGATACATGATATGTTTTCAGCATTTACAAAATAAAATGTTAACATTTTTGTTAAATTTTAACTTTGCCCACTTTTGGGAGTCAAAGGTTAAAGCATCTATTATATTACGTATTTAAATAGTACATAATAATTATATTAATTTTTGTAACGGACAAAGGCAGTCGAATAAGGTGGAAGTTGGCTTAAAAGCTGTGGATTATTCTAATTGAAATATACAAGTAAATTTGAATTAAAAATTCAGTTAAAAATATAGCCTTTCTTCCAGAACGTTAACTGAGGTCCTGAATGAACCCACTGAGTTCTTGACAGAAAAAAAATAACCTCTTTCCAGGTAAAATGCCAGGAATTGTTGTTAGCTTACGAAAAGTTACGACTATTGTCTTTGACTGGAAAACGTTTCCACCCTAATACCTTACTTGACTAATGGCAGCTAAACTTGACTAGGATCCTTTGTCAACTATTCTTCAAAACATACTGGAGATCTTCTGGAAGGTTCTTGGTTATTGAAACCAGGTGTTCTCTGAGTTGGTGCTTGATGTCGTGGCTTACAGGGGGGTAAAAAGATTCTGAACCAGCCTGAAATAAAAATAAAAATCATTGAGTATGAATTTCAAAAATAGAAGAGAATAGCCCACTTTCGAATTCTTAAAATTCCCACTTGAGTCAAAGGATAAGGGTTATAAAACAACAGAAATCGCATTAAGACTCAGGGATGAATAATTCATTTCTCATGTTTTATCTCCCTCAGCCTCGGAGCCAAGTATGAATTACTCTATACAAAGTGGTGAATATTACACGCGCCGAGATTGGTCGTTGACCATGATCACATTTTCACATAGACCATAATACACCTTGTTCACTCACCCCGAAACTTTTACATAGTAATTGTTTTCATTAGCTTAAAGTTTGAAAGAGAGCGAAAATACTTCTGTCATTACTAGCGAGTGACGTTTTTATCGTTGGCGTTGTCCTAGTTGCGTTAACTCTCCATTAAAGCCTATTTATTGAGCACTGCGTTCATAAGGTTGGCAAAGAGCTTGGGCTACCTGTGCATCAATGTACTTGTTAGTACCATACGATCCTTGGCGTTTTACCCATTCCTATAACTTCCGGGGATATATGCATTGAAAAACCCGGCTGAGCCACCTTAACAGCAGCAGAAATTTTGCGAAACCTCTTTAATGGTCACAAGAAAAAGTGTTATGATAATTTTTTCTAGATTATACGTTCGAAGTATCAAGACCTGATAGCCAGACAGCAATATTTAGTGAACAATGCGAATGCTACTTAACGGTTAGGTGATTTACAAAAGAGCGGCGGAATAATAAGATTGCCTTTGAAATGCCATTTAAATGACACGAACACAAAGAATTTTTAAAAGCCTTCGAACAAGAGAATGCACGTGATTCCAATTTTGTTGACCGCAAGATTCACGAGATGAGCAACGACTGAAAATGCGATAAACAAATGCTTTTAACCTAGCAGTGAAAATGTGTTCGTTAGGACATAAAAATGCAGCAAGCGGCCTGGAATGTGACTGGAATTAACAAGAAATGTTCTGCCTTGTTTTTGCTTGGTTTGCTTGAGGGGACATTACTAATGCTGGCAAAACAGCAAACACAAATAAAAGCGGAAAAACAAATTGGCAAAATACTGCCACAGGGCGTTTTCGTGCTTGAATTGTTCATTCATGAAAAACAGATTTTTTGCTCATAAAACGCTTTGAGTGCATTGGACAGTTAAGGAAAAAAGTCGCAGAACATGGCTATCTACGCTGTTTTTCTGATCGCAGTTTGTTTATCGGCGACCTCTGCTGTTCACAAGCCCTGTGGCGTGGGCCAGTGCAAGCTTGTTCTAATTGGACAAAACCCTGCCGTCGCATTTCAACAGCTGGCTTCGGAAAAGGGCGTAAGGCTTGTTTACTTCAATTTAGAAATCGGTAACAACAGCATCCATCCGCTGGAGTCAAGTGAAAGGTTTTTGGCCAAAAGGTGGATTTGGGCGAAGACAATACGAGAGCCAATGCTGCTCATGACGGACGACGCACACGATATTCATTCACTGGGTCTTTTAAGACGTCAAAAAAGGTACATGACGGTGCAACTCGCGGAACAACCAGCTGGATGTCTCGCTAGTCTGAACTTATCTTGCCAGGACAATGTCGTTGGGAAGACGTTGTTGAGCAACGTCACGAACTTAAGCCCTGGTAACCGCTTGCCAACAACTGACTGTGTGTGTACATTTCATACGAAAAAAATGCATAGAGAAGGATGGGAAATCCTGTGTTGCAGCGTGAAGGAAATTACAGAAAGAAATAGTACGGTCTATCGTTGCGGGATTGCCCCAGAAAATGACTGGTTCGTCAAGCCGTTTCACATCATATCTTTTTTCCTCCGATATATTCTAGTGCTTTACAGCCCAGCAATTGTTCTTTTACTGCCGGATTGGGTTTTTAACCTTATGCGCGAATGGAGCAAAGAAAAAGAGGAAGAAAACGTAAAAATCAATCAAGAATCACCAAACCGACAACACGTTGAGACACCTCAAAGCGGACAAGTAGTGGAGCCTGAGGGCGAAAGATACCGAGTTTCACAACAACACATTGAAATGACCAAAGTTGAAAATACAATGAAGTCGAATGACAACACAGGGGAAGACTCAAAGAACCCAAAAGAATTAGACAGAAGATATATATTCGAAAGAAACGTGTCTGTTGTTCACGAGGATGAAGATGAACGAAAAATAAACCGGGACAATCCGGTGTCACCAAACCAACAACTGATTGTTGAGACTGAACAAAGAATGGAGTCGGAGGACGACACATGGGAAGGCTTGCTACAGTTACTCAGCTCTGAAGAATTAGACAAAATATGCAAAGAAAAATTATCTGCTGTTCAGGAAGCCCAGAAAGAGATTGACTTTGAACTTCCTATAGACGACAGGAGTCCTATCACTTTATGCGCTCTTCTAAGTGATTTCGTAAAGAAGCTTCCACTAACTCACATGAACTTCAATTTCAGATTATTACTTTTGTTTTTTGTTTTGTTTCCTGTTGTCGTACATATCAAACTTGCAGTGGTCTTCTTTTATGGGTTAGAATTTTATCACGAGGTCTATCGAAAATTTAATTACAGCCGGTCAAGTATTATAAGCCTAGAAAATGAGTTCTCATTTCAATCCATCGCAAGTGAGAATTGGAGGAGTATAGTAGCGCAACAAAATGGTATTGGAATTAATGCCGCCGTTTACTGTTCATTGTTTGTGATTTTGACATTGGTCAGACCAAAGGACTTGCTTTGTCGACTGAGAGGTCGAAAAGATCGAAGACTGCCATTCGGGTCGTCGATTTTTGTAGATTCTATCCCCAGCAGGTCTGTTTTATTAGGTGAAAACATCATTCACAACTTAACGATACAACGTCCGGACGTTTGCGAATTAGCTTCCTCCGTGCTTGAGCTGTACATGACTGTATTAAAGAAATGCTTGATGAAACTAACTTTAAGACGCAGTCGAGGCCGAACACGACTAAAACGGGCTCTTCGATCCTGGTGGGTTACTCTTTGCTTTTTTCCTGGGCTTCTTATTGCTACAGCGTTCGGGGTAGCTTTTCTGCTGATTTTTCTGATCGGATTTGTGTCTCTGTTAATAGTTAGATCGCCATATGCCACTTTTGTTTGGTTTGTCGTAGAAAAGGGGATGGGTACTTTTAAAACTTTTACTACCTTTGCAAGATCGTTCTCCAGACACATTGTACTTAAGGCAATCGTATTGGTATTCGTCATTGTGTCTTATCTTATAATTTTTTGTACGTTTGTATACTTTTCATATTATGTTATTCCCAGATCGGTACAAGTTATGATAAACACTTTTTTGTTCACAATTATGGCAGTAGTATTAAACGTAGAATTCGTGACTCCTTACGCAGCTTTTATTCTGGTAGTGGCTAGGAACGTACATCTATGTTTTTTAAATTTACAGAACAGATACAAAGAAGTCAAAGATATGATCTCAAAGCATTGGCAAGAAGAGACAACTAATTTGTTCTGCATAAAATGCAGTAATAACGGCACTATTCCGAAAGAACTATTCTGGTTTGTCTGTAGCAATGAAGATGATGGTGATGATTTTGAAGAGCAAATTCTTCCCTTAAGAACCGAAATCTGCTTCATGTTGAGAGATATGGCTCTAATTGTATTATTCTTAGGCTTGTTTTTCTTCGCTGTACTAGTTTTTGAAACTATGGAGGAAATATCAGCAGTGGTTTCCACTTTCTTTGTGTTCATTAGTGGAGTAATTCCACAATTAATATTTAAAAGATTCACTAAAGAGAAGCATTTTAGCGGATGGGATAAAATTAAGATTGAAAACAAAATCAAGAAAGCAGTCCGCGCGTACGTACTCGCGAAAATACCTTTTCCTTACGAAGTCTCAGAATCACCAACCACAGGCGGATCCAGACCGACAGTCTGGCTTTCGGCGGTTTAAGCAGATGTCTTGTTAGCTGCAATTTAAATTTTCCGGAATGTCAAACAAACTAAACAGAACAGCTAGAGCAAACTGTTCACAAGTGGTTCTGGAAGTAGTTGAAAAAAAGTAGTTGAAGGTGCTCATTTGCCAAAGTGAGAGTTTGTTACAGAATACGAGATTTGCTAGATTCGTTAAATTTATTAGGATAGTTTTTTACGTCCGTTGTTATGGTATTGTTGTTTCCGTTTTGCAAAAAAAAAAGAAACTCGTACTGTAGAAAAGGGAGACTAGAAGAATACTTAAGCACTAGTGCAAAGAAGTGTTGAAAGTTTAATTTACCGATTTCTTATATTGAATGTAGATAACAAGGCTAATTACCTTGATGAAGAGTAACGACTAATTTCGATGTATAAGATTCATAGTTTGCTAGGAGGCTTAAGGGAATAAAACAAAAATGTATTAAATGCATTATTCATTGCTGATCTTCAAGATGATTTCTTTTGTTTTATTCCCCTCCGCCTCGAAGACAAGTATGAACGTTAATATTTCGGAATTGCTCTAATTATTTAGCAAGAGTATTCAGCGACAATAGAGTTTAGGATGTAATACGTGTGTATGTTGTAAGTTAATTTAAGCGATTTCTTATATGGATTAAAGAAATAAAAGCTATCAATTTTCCTTACTTACGATGAATTGCTTTCGTTCAATATTCCCCGAATTATTATTTAAACGTACTGTGCCTCAACAGAGTTTAGGAAGCAATCTGATACTGACCTACTCCACCACTAAGCCAATATAACAAAATACTTTCTTCTCAGTTACAGCAAAATTTTGACCTAGGAGAGGAGAAGGTGAGCAGTTTCCCAGAAACCTAAGCCATAGTTAATTGAGTGGAATGGTTATGAAACCCGTCACGCTCCTTTGTTATATGTTTTAGTGGGCCTGAAAGTGCACAACGTTCAAAAGCGTTCCTGTCATTTTGATTGCAATACAAACGTGACATTGATTTATTCCGTAACAATTTGCCAAGAGAAAACGAAGGATTGTGCACTTTCAGGGTGCTTCCGGCTAACATAAACTGCACTCTGCAGCACTGTTGTTTTTATCATAAATGTTTGCCACTTTTCATAACCATTCTCTTCTAATAACTATCCCTAAACTGATCTGCAATGGAGAGGAGAACTCGTTACGTCATGTTGCCATGGTAGTAAAATTTTTGGATGAGAACAAACCGAAAAAAAAAGTAAATTCGCACAGTTTCAAACTTCATCGATCTTATTCAATTTCATTTAATCAGTGTCAAATGTTGGCGAAATTTTCTGGGTTAAATCCGAAAGGACCGTACCTAAGTTTAGGAAAAAGAAAAAGAAACTTTTTGTGTTGTGCTCACCTACGCCATAAAGCGGGCGCTTTAAATTAGGAAGTTTCATGTCGCAGTCGTGCGACAACGGCTTAGAAATGTACAGAAACGCGTGATGCACGTGCAACGTTGATTTTTTGCCAATCTACACCTATTGGTTATTTTTTTGCTGTTCGCCGTCGCCGTTACAAAAACTCCCCATTGTTGTCATCCAAAAATTTTGCTACCATGGTAACGTGACGTCACACGTCTATTCTCTATAAATCAGCCTATCAGGATTCTTGTAACCGGAACTTTTAGATCTAGTTCTGCGTGACACATAGTGAAAACGCAGAAAATAATAAAAATGTTATTGACGCTGAGTTCCAAGTTGTCGTTTACAGCGTCCTTGAAACGTTTCGGGCTTTGCCCTTCATCAGTGGAATACAGTTGGTTTTATTACATTATTTTATTGGATTTTTATAATGGCAATTCTCTAGATCAGATGATGAGATTTCTTTTCGGATTTCGCTCATCTAACAAATCATACGATTTGTTCTAGGATATCTATATCACAAATCCTATTGCGCGTCCTGGGCGCTTATTAAATTTTTGGACCTTGAGAGTGGGCGCTTATTCGAGGAGGGCGCTTATTCGAGGCTTGGCGCTTATTCGAGGCTTGGCGCTTATTAAAGTTTCACCATTTTCAGCAAGTGAAGTATGTTTATTTTGCAACAAAACAATAAATGCTAATAACAAAACGCCAAGAAGTAACAAAGCAAAGTTTCTGTAAAATACTCTGAAGAAAACTCCCTCCTCGGGGAAGTCTCTTATTAGAATTTATTCACTCAAGTGGGTGGGATTGGGGTGAGTGCTTATTTGCGTTTGATTGGGAGGAGGAGGGGGTGGGCGCTTATTCGAGGCTAGGCGCTTATTAACTTTTTTGCCTTTAGGATGGGCGCTTATTCGAAGTGGGCGCTAATTCGAGGTTGGGCGCTTATTCGAATAAATACGGTAACAGGAACACAAAATGACTGGGTTGTCACGCATCAGGGTGGAAGTGGTTGGGAAATCCATCAGCCAGGATATATGGCAATTGGCCAAACAAGGTTACTCTTGACCAAGTTTGGGAACCGTACCTGACTCGTCCCCGGTCGTCTCTAAGTTGTCTCTACTCATTAATTATTTACTAGGGAAGAGCTTGGGTTATGCGCGCGGGGAAGATGGGAAGGCGAGAGGAGGGGAGACGACTGGCAGATCCCGTTTCCACTACGGCGGACTAAAAAGTGTCTCCCTTCTTCCTTCCCGTCATCCCCTTCGTTAAAGAGCCCGTTCTAGTCTTCCACGCCAAATGCTAATAATGAGAGACAACTGGGGACGAGTCAGGAACCGTACGCCCTCTTTAGCATTACTGGGGCACCCAACGACTGTTTCCTGTAAAATATCTGTTTGGAGAGGCAAATATTGTATAGAATTTTCCATCACTAGAGGACGGCTAAAAAAATTGCTAGATGACCGTTCCATTCATGAATAATTATCGGGTCTTGGTTCAGTTTTGTTCCCATTTTTAATTTTCTCATTCCCTGTATTCCTTCCCTGTGCCCCGTGTTAGCAACGTCCGTAAAAAGCTTGTTAGGGTGGTAGATGGTGCGATCACCGAATGACATAATACAAAAAATTGAAGAGATGCTGGACAATATCCACACCACAACAAAACAACTAGCCAACAATTCAATAGTCCCTGAAACACCCAGAAACGTCTCCTTAAAGATTCTGGAATCCTGGTTCCAAGAGCCTCTTTCAAAATATTTTGTTATAACGTTACAAACGTTTCTCCTGCTACTAGAGTTCTTACTTAAAACCCCATATTTATGCCGCGGTTGCTCAATATTCTCAATGCGATTTACTTTTTGAATCGAAAGGTTCCTAGGACGTTGAATTTGAAACATTTTCTCCCAAGGGGAAGTAAAACTAAAACAAAGATGCAAACTCACCAGCTTCTTTTTTATCTCTATTTGCAAATCCACTTTCTCTACTTCATCCTTGTCTTTGATCCAAAATAAAACGGGGGGGGGGGGAGTGTCTTCATTTAAGGTGATGTCACATGAGATGATTCGCAACAACCGGCGATTTTCAGCGCAATACAGCGTTGTAAACCGTTCGAGACAATAGAGAGATTAAGATTTCACGGTTACAGCGAACATACATTTGTGCCACGTGAAATATTTCCTTTTAAGGAAAGAATTACTTGGCTCAAATCTCCTTTTTTCTCATGACAGGCAATATGAGCCCTTAAATGCGTAAGGCAAAGATTAAACGAGAGTTTAAAAATTTCTAAATTTACAAGGATTTGCATGAAATACCACTCAAGCGTGGCTGGGTGGCAAGAGTTTTCTCGCGGCCGTTGCAATCGCTTCTTTTGATACATACGGCTGAAAATTTACAGGTTACTTAATTTTAATATGCTCTTTCAGTTCCTGCGAACAGAATTTTCCAAAAGCAAACTTTTCTCGTGCTCACAGAAATTTGATCACGTGACCAACTATTACAAAAGGCCTATTCGTTTTTTAAGGGACGTTTTCGGTTGTTGTCACCTTGAAATTTTGCTACCATGGCAACGTGACGAAACGACTATCCCTTTTCCTCTTCATGATTCGAGGTTCATTTCGACTGCGTTCGTTTGCTGATTGGTAAGTGAACCGTGTAGACTTGAAAGTAAGGAGATCCGGATTTAAAAACAGCTAGTATTTACTTCGGCAAAACTTCCAGGGACGAATGGGTTATACATGTACGAACTGCCTCCTTCATTGGCTTTGGTGAGCGAGAAGCGCGAGAATGATGGGATACGAACGTGGAACACGCGTGTCGAGTGATGGGAAGGAACAACAAAATACGTATTTGTACCGACAGGTTGTTGACTTTTATTGCCTTAAAAGTCATTTAATAAATTTGAGTGTCAGTCATTGAAGTGGACACGTTTAGGGTTTATAACTGACCTTGATTGTTATGGAGCATCGTAAGTTTTGTTGCTAACCCTTTAAACCCTAAGATCAAAATTTGAATTCTCATCTGTTGCCCCTATTCATTTCCTACAGAAGTAGTGAGGAGAAGTTGATAAAATATCAGGCAAATTCATCTGGTGTGATCATTTCCTTAGTTCTCATGACCACTCTGTTTTAAAAAGCATGGATATTACAAGGAGAAATTTGATGTTGATCACTCTTAGGGCTTAAAGGGTTAAGCTGTCTTTGGTTTTCTTGTACTTGACCAGGTTTGATTATTCCACTTTGGTGATCAACAGGAAATTGCTTTGCCGTAATCTTCCGTATTAAGCGCCTCTCTCTAATTAGCCCCTCCCCCTTTTTCAGTAGGAGAAAGTTAATGCAACCCTTTCTCTTTCAAGCTCCCCTCCAGTTATTGTTCACTCATAAATGATAGACTGTACTATTGATCAATCACGATTGTCAGGAGTTCTGTATAACTTCGTGTGGATTGATCCAGGATGGTTTTTTCACCGGATGGAAGTTTGAACCTGAGTTACGTGACCTCCAAATTCTTTTACTTGTGCTTTTCCACTTTGCGTTCTAGTCCTTTTTGGAGAACTGATACCACCATCTTTGGTAAATTGAATAAGCCCCTCCCTCTCCCCAGGCCCGTCTCTATTAAGCCCACCCCGCCAAATGTGTTTGAAATAAATTGCCTGCCTCTCCTAGGATTTTCGAACATCTACAAAATGGTATAATTACCCATTTTAAACGGATATTTACCCTAAAAAAGGCCACCTAGAATTTTCGGGAGCCTTTTCCGGGCTGAAATTTTCGAAGAGGTAAGTTTTGATCCCTATAATTTTCGGATCACTAGACTTTCAGCTAGGAAATCCGAACAGATGAAAAGTTTTTACGGGATAAAAATATGCCTTTATCTACCGTTTAAATACTAAAATACGTTCAACAATGCTATGTTAAGTGGTTTTGAACTATATCCTCGTTGGGTGCCCCTGAGCACTTTCACATGATACATGATATGTTTTCAGCATTTACAAAATAAAATGTTAACATTTTTGTTAAATTTTAACTTTGCCCACTTTTGGGAGTCAAAGGTTAAAGCATCTATTATATTACGTATTTACATAGTACATAATAATTATATTAATTTTATAACGGACAAAGGCAGTCGAATACTATTTTAATTAAAATATACAAGTAAATTTAAATTAAAAAAATCAATTAAAAATATATAGCCTTTCTTCCCGAAAGTTAACTGAGGTCCTGAATGAGCCCGCTGAGTTCTTGACAGAAGAAAGAAACTTTGGCCAACTTTCACTCCCGTTAGTAACCACTTTCCAGGCAAAACAGACGAAGATTCCTTAAGCATCCATCCAAAACGCCAGGAATTGGTGGTAGCTTACGAAAAGTTACAAGTTTTGTCTTTCACTAGAAAAGGTTTTCACCTAATTCCTTACTTGACTAAAGGCAGCTAAACTTGACTTGGATCCTTTGTCAACTATTCTTCAAAACGTATTGGAGATCTTCTGGAAGGTTCTTGGTGATTGAAACCAGGTGAGCTCTGAGTTGTTGCTTGATCTCGTGGCTTACAGGAGGGTAAAACGATGCTGAACCAGCCTGAAATAAAAATAAAAATCATTGAGTATGAATTGAAAAAAATAGAAAAGAATAGGCCACTTTCGAATTCCTAAAATTCCCAGTTGAGTCAAAGGATAAGGGTTATAAAACAACAGAAATCGCATTAAGACTCAAGGATGAATAATTCAATGGTTATGTTTTATTATGTTTTATTTTGCCCAGCCTCAGGCCAAGTATGAATTACTCTATACAAAGTGGTGAATATTACACGCGCCGAGATTGGTCTCACCGTCGTTGCCCATGATCACATTTTCACATAGACCATAATACACCTTGCTCACCCCCCCACTCCCCCCCCCCCCCCAAAAAAAAATCATTGTTTCCAATTTCTCCTGGGTATCAAAGTCGTCCCAAGGGAAAGCGAAGACAACGGTTATTTATTTATTTAATCATTTTTTTTTTTGGGGGGGGGGGGGGGGGTACAAATTGCATTATGGTCTATATGGAAATGGCGACTTAGAGACACATGGATGACGGTTAAAATATCAGTGACAAAATGCCACTTTTTTGTTTTAACCACTCACATTTTGACATCATCTGGCACGGCAACATGGCGTCTGTTTGTTAAATTGATAATTTAGAAACTGGCCTATAGAAAAGTTGGTGGCATACTCGAGCGAGTGTGGAATCACCGCCCACGACACGTGGAATAGCGCTCTTAAAATTAACCAAGACAAAGGAAAAGCGGGCCTTAGAAATAACTACGACAAAAGTAGTTTTTCATTGGTCCAAAGAGCGCACCAAATAAATAAACTGTGAAATAAATGGAATCTTTTTCAAACAAAAGGCAGTTTACGCAAAGGCCAGAGGCGGTTCCAGACCTTCAAATAAGGGAAGGGGGGGCTGGGCGGTTTTTTTTAAAAAAATTTTCGGCCCTTCGGGCCTTAGTTTGGTCCAAAAATAAGGGGAGGGCGGGTCCCCCGGCCCCTCCCCTGGATCCGCCACTGACGGCGATGACTACGACAGCGATAACGTCAAAAAAAGCAAACGGTTTAAGGTCACCGAGTTCATGGTGCAAAAAGGGTACCGATCAACAATTGTCTAGACGGGATTTAGCGGTTCGTTTGACGTATCATGATCAACCGCTCTGCACATGCACAACACATTTTGGAACATCAATATTCCGTCCACGTACGACGTGAAACATCCTAATCCAACATCTTATATAGGACGTGAACATACAAAGGCGAAATTTCCTATCTCTTTTTAAAGTTAGATGCGGCGAACAATTCAACTCTAGGGCAAATTTTTATTAATTACTGCCATTTGATAAATAAAGTGAGAGGAAGTCATTAGCATAAAGTTTGAAAGAGCGTGAAAAACACTTTATAAGTGACGGCCTGGAATGTGTCTGGGATTAACAAGAAATGTTTTGAATTATCATTTTTGTTTTTGTTTGGTTTGCTCAAGGAGACATTGCTAAAGCTGGCAAAACAGCAAGCAGAAAGAAAAAAAGCGGAAAAGCAAATTGGCGAAATATTGCCACAGGGCGTTTCCGTGCTTAATTGTTAGGTTTGCCAATTACAAGCATTCCTGAAAACCGATTTTTTGCTAATAAGGCGCTTTCAGCGCATTGCACAGTTAAGGAAAACAAGTTGCAGAACATGGCTATCTACGCTGTTTTTCTCATCGCAGTTTGTTTATCGGCGACCTCTGCTGTTCACAAGCCCTGTGGCGTGGGCCAGTGCAAGCTTGTTCTAGTTGGACAAAACCCTGCCGTCGCATTTCAACAGTTGGCTTCAGAAGACGGCGTAAGGCTTGTCTACCTCAATTTAGAAATCGGTAACAACAGCGTCCATCCGCTGGAGTCAGATGAAAGGTTTTTGCCCAAAAGGTGGATTTGGGCGAAGACAATACGAGAGCCAATGCTGCTCATGACGGACGACGCACACGATATTCACTCCCTGGGTCTTTTAAGACGTCAAAAAAGGTACATGACGGTGCAACTCGCGGAACAACCAGCTGGATGTCTCGCTAATCTGAACGTATCTTGCCAGGACAATATCATCGGGAAGACGTTGTTGAGCAACGTCACGAACTTAAGCCATGGTAACCGCTTGCCACCAACTGACTGTGTGTGTTCATTTCATACGAAAAAAATGTATAGAGAAGGATGGGAAATCCTGTGTTGCAGCGTGAAGGAAATTACAGAAAGAAATAGTACGGTCTATCGTTGCGGGATAGCTCCAGAAAATGACTGGTTCGTCAAGCCGTTTCACATTATATCTTTTTTCCTCCGATATATTCTTTTATATTACGGCCTAGCAATTCCTCTTTTATTGCCGGATTGGGTTTTTAACCTTGAGCGCGAATGGAGCAAAGAAAAAGAGGAAAAAGTTGAAAATACAATGAAGTCGAAAGACAACACAGGGGAAGACTCATACAACCCAAAAGAATTAGACAGAAGATATGAAAGAAACGTATTTGTTGTTCACGAGGATGAAGATGAACAAGAAATAAAGGACAATCCTGTGTCACCAAACCAACAGGAGATTGTGTCCATTGTCGAGACTGAACAAACAAGGAAGTCGGAGGACGACACATCGGAAGACTGGCAGACAGACAGCTCCGAAGAATTAGACAGAATATGCGAAGACAAATTATCTGCTGTACACGAAGCCCAGAAAGAGATTGACTTTGAAATTCCTATAGACGACATGAGTCCTATCACTTTATGTGCTCTTCTAAGCGACTTCGTAAAGACACTTCCACTAATTCACATGAACTTCAATTTGAGATTATTACTTTTGTTTTTTGTTTTGTTTCCTATTGTCGTACATATCAAACTTGCAGTGATCTTCTTTTATGAGTTAGAATTTTATCACGAGGTCTATCGAAAATTTAATTTCAGCATGTCAGATATTCTAAACCTAGAAAGTGAGTTCTCATTTCAATCCATCGCAAGTGAGAATTGGAGGACTATAGTGTGGGAACAAATTGGTATTGGAATTAATGCCGCCGTTTACTGTTCATTGTTTGTGATTTTGACATTGGTCAGACCAAAGGACTTGCTTTGTCGAAGAGCACTCGGGTTGTCGATTTATGGAGTTTCTTTCGATTCTCTTTCATTAGGTGAAGACATCGTTCAAAACTTAACGATACAACGTCCGCTACTTTGCGAATTATCTTCCTCCGTGCTTAAGCTGTACATGATTGTATTGAAGAAATGCTTCATGAAACTAACCTTAAGATGCAGTCGAGGAACACGACTAAAACGGGCTCATCGATCCTGGTACGTTACTCTTTGCTTTTTTCCTGGGTTTCTTCTTGCTACAGCGTTCGGCATAGCTTCTCTGCTGATTTTTCTGATCATGTTTGTGCTTCTGTTAATACTTACATCACCACTTGCCACTGTTTTAGCGTTTGTCGTAAAAAAGGCGATATATACTACTACTGACTTAACAAGATCGTTCTCCAGACACATTACATTTAAGCCAATCGTATGGGTATTGGTCATTGTGTCTTATCTTATAATTTTGTTTACGTTTCTATACTTTTCAACTTCTGTTATTTCCAGTTCGGTACAAGTTATGATAAACACTTTTTTGTTTACAATTATGGCAGTAGTATTAAACGTAGAATTCGTTACTCCTTACGTAGCTTTTATTCTGGTAGTTGCTGGGAACGTACATCTATGTTTTTTAAATTTACAGAAGAGATACAAAGAAGTCAAAGATATGATCTCAAAGCATTGGGAAGAACAGACAACTAATTTGTTCTGGATAAAATGCAGCAATAACGGCACTATTACGAAAGAACTATTTTGGTCTGTCTGTAGCAATGAAGATGATGGTGATGATTTTGAAGAGCAAATTCTTCCCTTGAGAACCGAAATCTGCTTCATGTTAAGAGATATGGCTCTAATTATATTATTCTTAGGCTTGTTTTTCTTCGCTGTACTAGTTTTTGAAACTATAGAGGAAATATCAGCACTGGTTTCCACTGTCTTTGTGTTCATTAGTGGAGTAATTCCACAATTAATATTTAAAACATCCACTAAAAAGAAGCAGTTTAGCGGATGGGATAAAATTAAGATTGACAACAAAATCAAGAAAGCAGTCCGCGCGTACGTACTCGCGAAAATGGAAAAAATACCTTTTCCTTACGAAGTCTCAGAATCACCAACCAGAGGCAGATCCAGACCTTCAGATACGGGGGAGGCCCGGTTTCAGGCCCTGGATCCGCCACCGCCAACAGTCTTGGTTACAGCGGTTTAGGCAGATGTCTTGTTAGTTGCAATTTAAAAATTTTCCTTTTCTTTAATTACGGAATGTCAAACAAACTAAACAGAACAGCTAGAGCAAACTGTTCAGAAGTGGTTCTGGAAGTAGTTGAAAAAACTAGTTGAAGGTGCTCATTTGCCAAAGTGAAAGTTTGTTACAGAATAAGAGATTTGCTAGATCCGTAAAATTTATTAGGATAGTTTCTTACGTCCGTTGTTATTGTTATTGTTGTTTCCGTTTTCCAAAAAAAAAAAAAGAGAGAGAGAATAATACTGTAGAAAAGGGCGACTAGAAGAATACTTAAGCACTAGTGCAAAGAATTGTTGAAAGTTTAATTTACCGATTTCTTATATTGAATGTAGAAAACAAGACCAATTACCTTGATGAGGAGTAATGATCAATTTCGATGTATATGATTCATAGTTGGTTAGGAGGCTTAAGGGAATAAAGCACAAATGTATTAAATGGATTATTCATTGCTGAGCTTCAAGATGATTTCTCTTGTTTCATTCCCCTCAGCCTCGAAGCCAAGTATGAATTTTAATTTAGACTTTTTTTCTCGACACGGCGGCCATATTGAATAACTTAGATTTAAGGAGTATTATGGGATGCCCAGGGGGCATGAGCACGATCCGATATACTCGCTCAGTATTTACGCGCGCTTTTCCGGCCAGTTTTTCTTTAAGTTTTCCTAGAAAAAGATTGTAATAGGAAAAAAAGAACGTTGTGCGGTGTTAGGATATAATAATGATCACCTTTTTCCGGAGAAATATACAGTGAACTTCTCCTTTAGCCCAAAAAGCACTCATAAATACTGAGCGAGTGCTCCCTGGGCATCCCATAATACTCCTTAAATCTAATAAATTCAATATAGCCGCCGTATCGGTGAAAAGGTCTATTATTAGGCTAAAGCATTAATAAGCGATAATAGAGTTTAGGAGGTAATATGAGTGTATGTTGTAAGTTAATTTTAGCAATCATGTTCTTATACGGATTAAAGAAATAAAAGCTATTTACCTTACTTACGATGAATTGCTTTCATTCAATATTCGAATTATTATTTAAACATACTCTGCCTCAACAGAGTTTAGGAAGGCATCTGATAGACCTACTCCTTCGTTAATAAGCCAACGTTAATATTTACTTCACACTTAGAGCAAAGTTTTACCCAGGATTTACCTAGGAGAGGGGTAGGTGGTCAGTTGTCCAGAAACCTAAGCTGATCTGCAATGAACCAGCCTATCAGGAGTCTTGTAACCGGAACTTTAGATCTAGTTCGGCGTGACGCCATGAAAACACAGAAAATAATAAAAATGTTATTGACACTGAGTTCCAAGTTTTTGTTTCCAGCGTCCAACGCTGGATTTTGTATTGGATTTTTACAATGGCAATTCCAATTCTCTTCTTCGGAAGATGATGGGATTTCTTTTCGGAGTTAGTTCATCTAACAAATCACACGATTTGTTCTAGGATATCTGTATCACAAATCCTGTTGCGCGTTTGGAATAACAGGAACACAAAATGACCGGGTTGTGACGCATCAGGGTGGAAGTGCCAGGATATATGGCAATTGGCCAAACAAGGTTACTCTTGACCAAGTTTGAGAACCGTACGCCCTCTTTAGCATTACTGGGGCACCCAACGACTGTTTTCTGTAAAATATCTGTTGTATATATATTGTATAGAATTTTCCATAACTAGAGGACGGCTAAAAAAGATTCTAGATGACCGTTCCATTCATGTATAATTATCAGGTCTTAGTTCAGTTTTGTTCCAACTTTAATTTTCTCATTCCCTTTACGTACTCCTTCCCTTCCCTGTTCTCCGTGTTAGCAACATCCGTAAAAACCTGTTAGGGTTGTAGATGGTGCGATCACCGAATAACATAATACAAAAAATTGAAAAGATACTGGACAATATCCACACCACAACAAAACAAATAGCCAACAATAGTCCCTGAAACACCCAGAAACGTCTCCTTAAAGATTCTGGAATTCTGGTTCCAAAAGTCTTTTTCAAAATATTTTCTCATAAGGTTACAAACGTTTCTCCTGCTACTAGAGTTTTTTCTTAAAACCCTATATTTATGCCTCGGTTGCTCAATATTCTCAATGCCATTTACTTTAAATTTTGAATCGAAAGGTTCCTGGGACGTTAAATTTGAAATCGCACCAGCTTCTTTTTGATCTTTAAGTACAAATCCACTTTCTCTACTTCATGCTTGTCTTTGATCCAAAATAAAACATCCTGAAAACAAAGGGGAGCGCCGGGGGGATGGAGGGCAGTGTCTTCCTAAGGTGATGTCAAATGAGACGATTCGCAACAACCGGCGATTTTCAGGGCCAACCGTTCGAGACAATAGAGAGATTAAGAATTTCACGTTTACAGCGAACATAAATTTGTGCCTCGTGAAATATTTCCTTAAGCATTACCTGGCTCAAAACTCCTTTTTACTCCAGACAGGCAATTTGAGCCCTTAAATGCGTGAGGCAAAGATTTAACGAGAGTTTAAAAATTTTTAAACTTACAAGGATTTGTATGAAAAATCACTTAAGCGTGGCTGGGTGGCAAGAGTTGTCTTTCTAATTTTAGGAGGCCGCTTCTTTTGAGACATACGGCTCAAAATTTACAGGTTACTTAATTTTAATATGCTCTTTAAGTTCCTGCTAACAGAATTTTCCAAAAGCAAAATTTTTTCGTGTTCACAGAAACTTGATCACGTGACCAACTATTACAAAAGGCCTATTCGTTTTTTAAGTGATGTTTTCGGTTGTTGTCACCTAGAAAGTTTGCTACCATGGCAACGTGACGAAACGACTTTTCCTCTCCATTTAACGACGAATTTGATTCGAGGTTCATTACGACTGCCTTCGTTTGCTGATTGGTCAGTGAACTGTAGCTGCCTCGTTCCTAGGCGTATCAAGTGTGGAAAACGGGAAACGCGACTACACGAGCCATCAAGGAGTATCGCGCAATGGACCATGGGAACGTTCAGCGTTGACGCAAAGGACGCTGGGAAGGATGAACGAGAAAAATGAGACGCCTCGTAGATTTGGTTCGATTTCTGTCCCGGAGAACTCCGATTTCTGGATTTGGGCTGTAAACAATTCCCATTGCACTATTTTGAGGAGAAATAATGTCCCGCAAGCACAAGAATTTGTCTTACCTTTTCGCTTCTACTTTTGAAAAATTCTATCAATGGTTTCTTTGGCATGAAGCCTTCTTCTAAGAACCAAGCTCTCTTGCAAGTTTACATCCATGAACGTACATTTGCGTACCAATGAAAATGCTGGGAAATGCCATTTCTTTCGAAAAACTGTGGGTCCATTTCACAAGAACTGTGTGGACTGGGGATTTTGTCCTTCGGGATGAGCTGGTGAACTTTCCCTTCGCTAAAAAACACTCTAAATGATTTTTTTTTCTTTCCCTCTAGTTTTGCATAATTTACTTTCCGCCATTTTGAAATCGTAATCTGCGAGGCGCGTTTTTCTCTTCGCCTTTCCCATGATACCTAGCGCGGAACCAAAATCCCAGTCGCTCTCGAATCCGCTAGAACGCACCTGGGTACGAGGCAGTAACTGTAGACCTGAACGTGAGGAAATCGATTAAAAACAGTATTTACTTCGGCAAAACTTCCAGGGACGAATGGGTTATACATGTACAAACTGCTTCCTTCACAGGCTTTGGCAAGCGAAAAGCGTGAGAATGATGGGAAGGAACAAAAAAATTTAGGGTTTATAACTGACCTTGAATGTTACCTACATCAAAGTTGCTGTTTAGGTTTAAGGTGGAGCATCGTAAGTTTTGTTGCTACCCTTTAAACCCTAAGATCAAAATTTGAATTCTCATTTGCTGCCCCTATTCAATTCCTACAGAAGTATCGGGGAGAAATTGATAAAATATCAAGCAAATTCATCTTGTGTGATCATGTCCGCAATTCGCATGACCACTCTGATTTACAAAGCGTTGATATTACGAGAAATTTGATGTTGATCACTGTTAAGGCTTTAAAGGGTTAAGCTGTCTTTGGTTTTCTTGCACTTGACCAGGTTTGATTATCCCACTTTGGTGATCAAAAGGAAATGGTTTGCCGTAATCTTGTATTAGGCCCCCTCTCTGCACTCATAAATGATAGCCTGTACTATTGATCAATCACGACTATCAGGAGTTCTGTATAACTTCGTGTGGATTGATCCAGGATGGTTTTTTCACCAGCTGGAAGTTCGGATTCTTGTTTGAACCTCAGCTGCATGACCTCCAACTTCTTTTACTTGTGCTTTTCCTCTTTGCGTTGTAGTTCTTTTTCGAGAGATGATACCACCATCTTTGGTAAATTGAATAAGCCTCTCCCTCTCCCCGGGCCTGTCTCTATTAAGCCCACTCCACCCACCCAAATGTGTTTGAAATAAATAAGCCCCCCCCCCCCCCCCCCATCCGCTAAGGAGAGACGATTTACGGTAGATCACTAGGAAGTGCGTTTCTCACTCTCATGGTCAGCAAGCCCAAACGTACCTACATTTTCATATTTAAAAGTTGCCAACATTTGGCTCAGTTAGTTGAGTTGTGGTTATACTGTAGAAGTGTGCAGTCTTAATGGTAATGTTCGTTAGGAACATTCCGACCGGAAAAAACATTTTAGCCTTTTCAGATGTTCCGTTGCACATGGAAATTTTTCGCTGGAACGAATCTAAAAGTCGTGTTCCATTCATTTCCCAACGGGATTTTCAAGAAGCTTTTGTGAAAGGTAAACGACCTTAGGCTTTCAAATCCGGAATCCCCGTTCCACTAACAGGAAATCTGAATTCTGCTAGCAGTTGGAATCCGGAATCCAGAAATCCACAGTTTGGAATCCAGAATCCAAGACCGTCTTGGATCACGAATCACGATACATGGAGAGACTTCAATATCAACTTAGCAAATACAAATAAAAAACAAATTTAATGTCGTTGGGCGTTGGAGACCTCTTCTATTAGTATTTACATTTAGCCCACTCCCATAATAAACAATTACCCTTATAAGTATATAAAAATAATCTTGAGCGCTATTTACACTTGTGAAGGGGAAAAGGTCACACAGAAGCCGCTATGGGTTGAATCACTACCTAATATCCTTTTCTTGATGTTTAATCTCTTAGATATAGATTCTGTGATAGAAGTTACCACTGAAAAGTCACGACGTTTCGACGTCGGAAAATCTGTAGCCTCTTCCTCTTGCCAGAGCATTCGCCACTTTAGAACCGACGAGAAAAACTGAGCCCAGTTAACTTTCACAAAGACTTACGAAACTGTTACTAGAGACAGGGGACAAAATTAACCAATAGCTGACCGACGCGTCTACAGTGACGATACCAAAAACAATTATGGGACGCATTTCAGCTCCAGTTTCCTTTTCGGTGCTTCTAAAGCGGCGAATTGCAAAAGGTGTCGTTTTGACCATACAAAACTCAGAGCATTCAAAACTACCATTGTGGATCGCTTCACTTAGCAGTTATTTTAAAACGTTAAGTCTATCTCACGAGTCTACTGAAAGTGCACACCATTTCCCCCTTCGATTAAACTTATCAGGCCGGTTACAAAAACGGAGTTTAGCGACTGCTTATCGAGATTGTATTCTAAACTATTTTCACATTGGCGAACCTTGACAAACAAAATTTCTGTTGCCAACCGTTAAGGGTGTCAAATAAGGCTCGCAGAACGGACTAGAAAATGCACGTCTACTTAAACCTGACAAAGGAAAGCTGATGTTGAACGACTCTTCTACACTGAGGTCTAACTAACTAGACTTCGTTTAAGCAACTGGCCCAAGGTCTTTAACTTGACAAAATAAAAGGCTAAATTTGAAATCGAGCGTAATTTACACATTATTTGGCAAGTCATCCTTTTTTTCTTCTTGCAAAAAACTAGGTTTTGCTCTTCTTTCCGAAACAAAGCTCAATCAAGTTACCCACTCGCCGGGCGGTTCATTCTGCAAGCAAGCTTTTGTAATCTACCGTTCCAGCGCTGTAAAGTACAATTCCAGTAACTGTAAAAACTATCTTCTACATGCTGCCTTAACCTCAAAACCCTAATATCACAACTTTCAAACCTTGTTTCGTATAAGAAAACAATTTTAAAAAATTACTATAATAAAAATAACTCCCTATAATAATAGACACTTTTGAGACCTACAACTCGTTTAAATTAAATTGCTGGCCCAAAACTCTGTTTAAAGCATGCGGAAAAATGGAGAGGATGAGCATTCAGATAAAACCTCTTAAGTAGTACTAACTTTCACATGGTACTATTTATTTAGTATGTAGTTTTAACTTTTGAGTCTGTGGATGAAATCCTATGGTGTTACCATTCAAATGAAACCTCTTCAGCAGTACTTTCACATGATACATGATATTTTTTCAGCATTTACAAAATAAAATGTTAACATTTTTGTTGAATTTTAACTTTGCCCACTTTTGGGAGTCAAAGGTTAACGTATCTATTATGTTACGTATTTAAATAGTACATAATAATTATATTAATTTTTGTAACGGACAACGGCAGTCGAATAAGGTGGAAGTTGGCTTAAAAGCTGTGGATTATTCTGATTGAAATATACAAGTAAATTTGAATTAAAAATTCAGTTCAAAATATAGCCTTTCTTCCAGAACGTCAACTGAGGTCCTGAATGAGCCCGCTGAGTTCTTGACAGAAAAAAAAGTAACGTCTTTCCAGGTAAAACAGACGGAGATTCCGTAAGCGTCCATGCAAAATACCAGGAATTGTTGACAGCTTACGAAAAGTTACGACTATTGTCTTTGACTGGAAAACGTTTCCACCCTAATTTCTTACTTGACTAAAGACAGCTAAATTTGACTTGGATCCTTTGTCAACTATTCTTCAACACATACTGGAGATCTTCTGGAAGGTTCCTGGTAATTGAAACCAGGTGTGCTCCGAGTTGTTGCTTGATCTCGTGGCTTACAGGAGGGTAAAAAGATGCTGAACCAGCCTGAAAAAAAAAAAAAGGATTCTTGAATACGAAGCCTTGAAGGTGCGAGTAACAAATTACGGTTACACAAAACAGCGCGGAATTTCGTCACATCAGCGTTTTAGTAAACGCCATCTTCTTCGAGACCTTACAGCAGGGAGTTGAGGCTGAAATCCAAATTTATGACAATAATTTATTACAATAACAAGAACGGGAGGACCCCTGGACACCTGGGCACCTATTCCCACCATTCTAAGAAACGATGTTGACTTTGATTTTACTGCGTCTAAATGGGCCAGTTCGAATTATCATAATTCATGTTTGACTCCAAGAGGTAGAAAACAAAAGAAATCACTTTGAGTTTCATTGATGAAAAATTCCTTTCTTTTGTTTTACTGCCCTCCGCTTCGGAGCCAAGTATGAATTTTGATAATTCGAAACTGGCCTACCGCATTTACTAGATTAAACGCCGCAGACAGAAGCAATAACAAATAAACTCCGCCCTCAAATTAACACCGCACCCAATCAGAAGAATGCGACGTTTACAGGAGGATTATAAGGGAAAAAAACTTGGTACGATTTTATCAGTCCGCAAAAAAAGCAAGACATTAGGACCATGAACATCGTTCCCTTTTACATACAACTTCGATGATTCGAACTCCCCGCTAACTCGAACTAAGTCTTATTTTTTAAAATTACAACGAAAACGCATACTTTTGAAAACGCATTGGTGTGGGCTAGGCTTAAGAAATGTGATTTTGAAATAAACGCCGCATCGGAAACGCTAACAATATGATAAACGCCGCCGCGTTTCGTAGAATAAAAACGATATGCCAACCAGACACCCAAGCAGAAGAAGTACTGGGAATTCGAACATTGACAACGTTGGAATCAGAAGAGGATTTCAATAACCTGCCCAACAACCCCTGTATAACTCAACAGTTTGCCCTGAGCAAAAAGGTATTGTTAACGTTGGATTAAAGAAGATTATAGGAAATTGTCTACCTACCCCTCCCCTAATCCAACCTTTTGCCCTCCGTTAGGTTGGAGAAGATTCTGGGGGACTGCCCCACATACAAAAAAATTCACAGAAAGTTTCTACAGAACGCAGCACTGTGGACACGAACACAACTTAAGCTTAGTTCACACTATATCTGATAGCTATTCCTGCCGACACAAAAAGCTATCCGGAAAAATATAAACACCTTTTCGATATGTGACTCTCCACTAAAGAGATCGACGCTACGCAGCTTCAATTTGTTCAGAAATCTCCCCCAAATTACCGTTCTTAAGTGTGGACAAAAGCCTGGCCTATCTGGTATAGTTTCCGTGCCGGCGCAATAGCCATTCAGCCTGTTGTAAACATAGCCCTAAGATTAACCTTAAAAGAAGTAATAACATCATGCATGTTTCGCTCACGTGACAAGGTGTACTCGAACTCCATGGAAGTAAAGGTCGCTATGTATACGCCTTAGATCGAGAACTATAAGGAAGGACCTGCCTATGGGCAGAACACACAAACACATACACAGTGGTTTAAACTTACTTTACTCTACTTTTAACCACACTAAAATCAATTCTTAACTCAGTTCTACTGAATTAAATGTGGCATAGATGATAGACAGGGTTGTTGGGATTGGCAACCTTATCCACACAGACACCAGTTCAAAACAGATAAAGCGCTTAAGAGATGTTGTTTCAAAAATACGCTAGCAAGGTCAATTGGTCACATGACGTTGAAGTTGCGAAATACGTCCTCAAAGTTTACCATCTCTATTTAACTAACCATTTATTTGTGAGCCAGGATAAAATTTACTCTTACGAAACAGCAATTCAGTGTTAGCTCTTAACTTTTAGCAGGCGGTAAACGAAGGCCAATTTGAATCGATATTTGTGGCCGACAGCACTTCCGTGATTTTTGTTTCATATTGGGTTTTGAAGTAATGACGCCATGCATGTTTCGCTCACGTGACAAGGTGAACTCGAACTCCACGCAAATAAAGGTCGCTACATAAACGCCCTAAATCGAGAACTATAAGGAAGGACCTGCCTATGGGCAGAACACACAAACACATACACATTGGTTTAAACTTTCTTTACTCTACTTTTAACTACATTAAATTCATTTCTAAACTCAGTTCTGTGGCATACCTGATATATAAGGTTGTTGGGATTGGCAGCCTTATCCACACAGACACCAGTTCAAAAGAGATAAAGCGCTTAAGAGATGTTGTTTCAAAAATACGCCAACAAGGTTAATTGGTCACATGACGTTGAAGATGCGAAATAAATCCTTAAAATTTACCATCTCTATTTAACTTTCCATTCACTCAGGAGCCAGAATAAAAACTACTCTGACAAAACAGCAATGTTAGCGCTTAACTTTTAGCAGGGATAAAGAACGCCAGTTTGAATTGATATTTGTGGCCGACAGCACTTCCGTGTTTTTGTTACAGATTGGGTTTTGAATTACATTGAACAGTGAGACAAACGAGTCGTAAAATGGCTATCCTGGCTATTTATCTTTTAACAATTTGGTTTTTGGCGTCTTCCAACGCTCTACAGCCATGTGGCGTGAGTCAATGTAAGGTTGCTCCTGTCAGAGGAGACCTTGCTGTCACATTTCAACAGCTGGCTACAGAAAAGAATGTACGACTAGTCTACTTCAATTTAGAAATCGGGAACGACAGCTTCCATCCGTTGCAATCAAATGAAAGGCTTTTGGCCAAAAGATGGATTTGGGCGAAGACAATACAAGAGCCGATGTTGCACATGACGGACGACGAGTACGACATCTACTCTTTGGGCCTTTTAACACGTCAGAAGAGGTACATAAGCGTGCAACTTGAAGAAAACCCACCTAGATGTCTTGCTCAACTGAACACATCCTGCCAGGACAATGTCGTCGCAGAAGCGCTGTTAGGCAATATCACGAACTTAAGCTTTAGAAATCGCTTACTACAAACTGGATCTGTGTGTACATATCACAACAAAAACTCTTCAAGTCTGGGAGGTTGGAAATTTCTTTGCTGCAGCCTGCAGAACAACACCGAAGGGAATCATACGATTATTCGGTGTGGCCTTGCCCTTGGAAATGTCTGGTTCACCAAACCGTTCGAAGGCGTATACGTTTTGTTAGTGTTCATACTCTTTCTCTACTCTCCAGCAATCCCTCTTTTTATCCCCGATTGGCTTTTCAACATTCAGCGCGAATGCGAAGAAGAAATTAAAAAAGAACAACAAGTGAGCGACAACGAAGTGTCACCAAATGAACAACAAGGCATCGAAATGATCGTCATAGAACAAACAAGTCGGCAAACACTATGGCCGTTTGAAGACGTCATTATTTATGAAGACCCACAAAACTCGGAAGAAACAGACAGTGAATTCGAAGAAAATCTCCCTACTCATCATAACGAACAGGAATTATCCAAATCTGAAATTCCTGCGGAGGACGACAGCCCCATCACTGTTAGCGCTCTACTGGGAGACTATGTAGAGGAACTTCCACAGATCCAAATGAATTTTAACCTTAAACTATTCTTTTTTATTTTTGTTGTGTTTCCTATTTTCCTATATCTCAAGCTTGCAGTGGCCTACTTTTATAACTTGGAATATTACCAAGACGTCAGTCGAAAACGTCATTATCACTGTGCTAAGGACGGACAATTGTTTACTTTTTGTTTAGACCCTTATGTTGATTTAAGAAGGCAGTGGAAACTGACGAATTTGGGCACTATCGCGTTCATTTCCTGTGTTTTGATGTTTTTTGTTATTCCATTTATCAAACCAACGGATTTACGTCCTGGATTAGGTCAACTGATCATCGAACGGCTCGAGAAACAACGTCACTATGTCTTCGATTTCACTTATTCTATGCTGAAGCTATACATGTTTAAATTAAAGAAAAGCTTGAGGAAGCTTTCTTTAAGCGGCAGAACAGGCGAATCGAGAGGAAACTCCCTTAGAAAATGTCTCCGTTTATTCATTACAAGTGAATCGAGACGAAGACAGGCATCCCGCTTCATGTGCGATTTTCTTTGTATTGTTCCAGGATTCCTTATTGGTGGAACGTTAGGTATCGTTTACATACTGATTCTTTTAATCGGCGTGTTCGTTATATTTCTATATTTTTCGCCACTTACTTCTGTGTTAGTTTTCCTTGGCCTTAAATTACTGAACAATGCAATATTGGGTATAACGGCTAATTCAGTTTGTTTACCGGTGTCTCTAATTATGTATCTTGCAATTCTAGCAATGTCTTTTTTAATACTATTCGTTGTCCTTGCATTATCGGTAGCTATTATAACAAACATTTTCTTGCTTACAGTTGTGGGACTGGTTTTAAATTATGAATTTGTGACTCCTTACGTAGTTTTTATTTCTGTAGTTGCAGCGAATATATATCTATGTTACTCAAATTTACAGAGTAGATATAGAGAGGTCAAAGGTATGATCTCAAAGCACTGGGAAGAAGAGACAAAAGATTTGCCATGGATGAAATGCCGCAATAATGGCACTATTCCAGAAAAACTATTCTGGTGTGTCTGTGGCAATGAAGAATCGAAGTATGAAATGCAAATTCTTCCCTTGAGAACTGAAATCTTCTTCATGTTCAGAGATATGGCTCTAATTGTATTATTCTTATGCATGTTTTTCTTCGCTATACTAGTTTTTGCAACTGTGGAGGAAATATCAGCACTGGTGTCGACCTTCTTTGTGTTTATTAGTGGAGTAATTCCAACATTAATATTTAAAAGATTCACTAAAAAGAAGCAGTTTAGCGGATGGGATAAAATTACGATTGACAACAAAATCAAGAAAGCAGTCCGCAAGTACGTACTCTTGAGAATGAAAGAAATACCTTATCCTTACGAACTTTCAGAACCACCAACAGCCTGGGCTTAATACAGATTTCTTGTTAGCTCCAAGTAAATTTTTCTTTTCTTTTTGACATTCCCTTTTAAGGGAATGACATTCCCTTAAAAGGGAATGTCAAATAAAGCCAAAAGCAGAAGAGTACAGAACACAAACTAAATAGAAAAGAGAAAACTGTTCAGGATAGTTCTGGAAGTAGTAAAACAAAAGTAGTTGAAGGTGCTCATTTGTCAAAGTGAGAGTTTGTTATAGAATAAGAAATTTGCTAGATTCGTTAAATTCATACGGTAATTTTCTTACGCCCACTATTGTTATCGTTGTTTCCTATTTTTACCAAAAAAAATTTGTATGATTACTTTAACACTGCAAAAAAGTAGACTAAATGAATGTTTAAGCACTAGTACAGGAAATGTTGAAAGGATAATTCACCAATTTCCAACATTGAATGTGGAAAATAAGGCTAATTATACCTTGCTTAAGAGTAATGACCAAGTTCGATATATTAAAATTCATCCTTGGGGAGGAGGCTTAAGGGAATAAAACAAAAAAAATGTATTATTCATTGCTGAACTTCAAGATGATTCCTCTTATTTTATTCCATTGAGCCTCGCAGCCAAGTATGAATGTTAATACTTCGAAATTGGTGTAATTAGTCAAACGTAATAAGCGACAATAGAGTTTGTAATTAAAAGAACGATGATCATCGCAGTCATATACGCAACTTTTGCCGTTGCGAAAAGAAAGCCTGAAAAAACTGCTATGATTATCCTTCATTTAATTCTTCACTCCGCACATAAATGATTTTCATATATTCATAACTTCAATAGAGTTTGTATAGGTAATAGCATGATTTGTAGTGATATTTGGCATAAATCCTACGAGTGATATTTCGAAATTTGTGTAGGTAATAAATAGCATGATTTGTAGTGATATTTGGCATAAATACCACGAGTGATATTTCGAAATTGTCATACGTAATTTTACGAGCCGTTAGGAGAGTGGAATTTGAGACAATTTTGAAATATCACGAGTGGTATTTATGCCAAATATCAAGTACAAATCATGCTATTAATTGTTTATATTACTACATGCAAAGGTTTTGTAATTTTCACATGTAGGTATTTCAAATTAAGCTGAAATACCACTGCTCTAAGCCAATTAAATTGCAGAAATATCTCATGTAGTAGTAAATAAGACGTAATATGCGTGTATGCTGGAAGTTAAATTAGGCGATTTCTTATGTGGATTAAAGAAATAAAAGCTATTTACTTTACTTACGATGAATTGCTTTCGTTCAATATTCGAATTATTATTTGAACATACTGAGCCTCAACAGAGTTTAGGAAGCAATCTGATATACCTACTCCTTCCTAGACTACAAAGTAGTCCTCATTTTCCCTCAGGAATAGTAGAGCGAGCAAAACGCGAGCGCGCATGAAAATCATCCCATGCGAGTTTTCTTTCTCAACGCCACGTCTCGCCTTTCTCGCGTGAGGTGATTTTCACGCGTGCTCGCGTCTCGCTCT
The DNA here is from genome assembly GCA_964035525.1 of Porites cylindrica. Lineage (NCBI taxonomy): Eukaryota > Metazoa > Cnidaria > Anthozoa > Scleractinia > Poritidae > Porites > Porites cylindrica. The sequence continues at coordinate 6,396,221 of OZ037786.1, read as the reverse complement.
CTCTACTATCCCTGAGGAAAAATGGGGACTACTCGTACTCTAACTCCTTCCCTAAGCTTTGTCCCTAAGCCAACATTAACCCTTACTTCTCCCGTAGGGCAAAATTTTTGGCCTAGGAGAGGGGTAGGTAGTCAGTTTCCCAGAAACCTAAGCTGATCCGCACACAGGATTCTTGTAGGCGAAACTTTAAACTAAGATCATAAGCCGTGAAAAAAGCAATTAGTCGAACGTAGATAAACGGCTGGTCAATCCAAACAATAATACTTGCTTTGAAACACCTGTAACAGTAAAATAACTGATGGCTTGTTCAACAGAGAAGCTGTTATGAATAACCCACCGAACGTACTCAGACCCCCTGGAAAAAAAACCTCTGTAAACAACCCCCACCCCCTCGGAAATTGCTTCCTTTTGGACCCCCCCCCCCCCCATCCCCTCTGAATTTCCGTTGCCCTCCGTAGCGGGGGAGGGGGAAATGGATATTTTCTAGAACTACACAGTGCAGAGACACAAAATATGACGCATCAGGGTACGTGTGGTTGGGAAATCCACCAATACTAAGCGGGAAAAGGGTATTTATGGCCAAACAAGGTTACGTTTGACCATGTCTGAGAACCGTGTGTCCTTTTTAAAGGCGTTAGACCTCAGCATTACTGCGGTACCCAACGACTGTTTTCTGTAAATTAACTGTTTGGAGAGGCAAATATTGCATAGAATTTTCTATACCCAGAGGACGGCTAGAAAATTTCTAGATGACCGTTCCGTTCACGTAAAATTTCCTGGTCGTAGTTCAGTTTTGTTCACATTTTTAATTTTCTCATTCCCTGTACTCCTTTCCTGTTCCCAGTGTTAGCAACGTCCTTAAAAAAAACCCTTCAAGAGTTGTAGATGGTACTATCCGCGAATGAGGTAATACTAAAAATTGCAGAGACACTGGATAATATCCACACTACAACATCAAAACAACCAACCAATAATACCGTAAAATTCCGAAAATAAGCCGCTCCATGTATAAGCCCCCCAAACTTGGTAACGCAAAAAACCATCCGTTAAATCGCTCCTTCCAAACATAAGCCCCCCGGGGGCTTGTACTTGGAAAATTGCCCTCAAATACAAAGTAAAACAAAGCAAAAACGGTAAATTTCCTTCCAACTATAAGGCTAGCCCAATCGATTTAGAAACACAAATTTCCCTTCGTAGATAAGCCCCTCCGAATATAAGCCCCTCAAAAAGGGCCTTTGAAAAATATAAGCCCCGGGGCTTAATTTCCGAATTTTACGGTAGTTCCTGCAACATCCAGAAAACGTCTCCTTAAAGATTCTGGAATCCTGGTTCCAAGAGCCTCTTTCAAAATATTCTCCTATAACGTTACAACCTTTTTCCTGCTACTAGAATATTCTTAAATTAATTTATGCTTCGATTGCTCAATATTCTCAATGCGATTTACTTTTTGAATCGAAAGGTTCTCGGGACGTAAAATATGAAAAGTTTTGTCCAGCGGGGAAGTAAAAAGAAAACAAAGACGCAAACTTACCAGCTTCTCCTTGATCTGTAAGTACAAATCCACTTTCTCTACCTCATGCTTATCTTTGATCCAAAATAAAACATCCTGAAAACAGAGGGGGAAAGTGTCTTCACTTAAGCTGATGTCACACGAGACGATTCGCAACGACCGGCGATTTTCAGCGCAATACATGGCACTGCAAACCATTCGAAACAACAGAGAGATTAAAATTTCTCGTTTACGACAAACGGATAACGTGAATTTTTGCCACGTGACCAAGTTTTCCCTTTAATTTTCCTAAACTGTTCTTTACTTCTACAAAATAAAAAAATACTTTCACGTTATTTTCATCCATAAGAATTGTTTTAGACTCTTTTATCTGTTCATGTTCTATCTTGTTCAACTCTCAACTTGAGTTTACCGTTTTCAGTAAACATGACACCTAATCCCTCCAATATCGCAACAATGTTACAACGCTCTGCTGCGCTCAAAATCGTCGTTACCAATCGTCCCATGTAACATCACCCTTAGCCAATCACATCATTTTTGTCATTATGAAGTTATGCGTGAGACTGGGTCGGCGTTGTGTCGCATTGCACTATGGGACTGTTTTGGGGACGCCATCGCTAGTTTGATTGGCTGTTACGAGGTTCCACGGGCCTTTCCAATAGTCCCTTCATTAAAACACCACATCCTTTAGAATGCAGGCTTAGCTTCGTATTCAAAACGAGTCATACCCCAATGTCCTTTAAGTAACTACGCCGGTGACGTCAACGAGAACGGCAAAATAGTAATAGGTTTAATGAGCAAAACAACAACTTTGCACGTGCATCACGCTTTTGTGTACATTTCTTCGCCGTCACTGCACGACTACGACATGAAACTTTTTAATTTTACGCGCTCGCTTTATGGAGTTGGTGAACACAACACGAACATTTCCTTTTTCTTTTTCTAAACTTAGATACGGTCTTTCGTATTCAACCCCTGAAATTGGGACGTTTGTTGTTTGTTGTCACCCAGAAATTTCGCTACCATGGCAACGTGACGTAACGACTTTTCCTCTCATTTAACGAGGTTTTTGATTGGAGGTTTATTTCGACTGCCTTCGTTTGCTGATTGGTAAGCGAACTTTGAACTTGAACGTATGGAGATCGACTAGAAAAAAAAACAAACAGTTTTTACTTTTGATTAAAAGCTCTACTTACAGCTTTCCCCAGTGCCTCTAGGTGCAGAAGTTCCAGCTTCTGTCGAATTTCTCGCTGTCGATGACGAAGCCAGCCCTCGAAGTTAGCAGATTTGAAGAATTTTCTGAGGTTAACAAAAGGAACCGAATGGTCAGCTTTTAACCACTTGCTGTTTAGGTCCTCAACAACAACAAAAAAACAATTTCTCGTTTGGAAAAAGTCAACAAAACTCCGGATAAATAAGTATCGTCAAAACATCATGAAAAAAACTATTGTAGTTGCTCAAAATTGTATTGTACGAAATAGATACAGTAGAATCACCCTCGGGACCAAGGCAGGTGTACCCTAAAAAGAGGTGTCTCCTAAATGGAGGTTGGGCTAGGGTTTGTTAGTAACTAACCAACAAATAAATTTTTTTTTCTTCTATTCTGCTTCGCAATCTACCGCAGTCATTATTTCAAGCAGCTAGAAAATGTATGAAAAATCATGATTAACGTGTCTCTGCGATATTGTGTGTTGAATTCCCACAGGTGCAGAACAAGTTTTGAAAGATGTCGCCACTTTGACTAGTAAACACTTTCATTTATCAAAGATTTTTTTGGCCAGTCACTTTTTGAATGCTAAGGTGACCCCTAAATGAAAGTTAAGCCCAAGTTTCGGGACCCAGAAAAGTGTCCCTTTCCCCTGAATAGAGGTGTCCCTTTAATAGAGGTTGGGCCAAATTTTGCGTCCCCTCAATGGAGGTGTCCCGTCAATAGAGGTGTTCCAAAGGACAGGTTCCACTGTACATGTAACTCTATCCACCGCACGAAAACTGAAACCTGGTTATAATGTGACCAAGAGATCTCTTGGTCCTACCTGTAAAGCCCGATCCAGTTCCCTTTCAGCTTGGACGTCAGCTGAGGGCCTGAGTGTTCCAGTGTCCTCAGAAACTCGTCAGCGTCAAAAGGTTTTAATCTGGGAGGATGCTGAAAATGTCAAAAAAATTAAACAAACCGCAAAAAAGTCAAATGCCGCTGATAAGCCCTCTTCAAATATAGGCCCATCAACCAGCAAACAAAAGAGTACATCCGACTATCACCGTCACACCCCCCAGATATAAGCCCTTTTCCAAATCTATTGAGACAAATCTGGCGCTTTCCTTTCAAAAAGTCCAAAGACTTCTGCAAAGCTGATCATAACAATATTTTTCTTCCGGTTTACTGATGTTACCTGAAAAAGGCTGGCATGACCAGCTGAAATATTGTTGTGAAAAAGCAATACACGTTGTTGTGATCAGCTTTGCAGCAGTCTTTGAAGTTCTAGACTCGTTTTTTGTTCTCATGATTTTAGCTGGTTAGATCTCTTTTCTGGCTGCCTGGCTCCGCTAGCCCCCATGGTTATTCCAGGCAGCCAGTACTTTAATTTTTACTTTTAATATTTTCATTGTTGCAATTTATTTTTGAGCAAGAGTGAGTACAAATAAAGGTTGTTGTCGTTGTTCTAAGATACAACGTTGACAACCAGCAGGTTCTTCGTCCACGGTTTTGTTGTTAATTTAACCCTTTAAGCCCCAATATCCACATACAAATTCTCCGCACTGATATTCATACATTTCCTTAGATAAAAGTTGAGAGAGTTTACTAAAAGATCAAAGCATTTTCTCTTTAGTGATCATTTGATTAATTCTCGTAACCATTTCTCTTGACATGGATATTGTTAGGAGAAAATCGATGTTGGTCACTATTAGGACAAATGAAACGGACCACTTCGGTTTGGTCCGACTGGAAAATGACCTTTTTGAAGGTGGTCCACTTTGACCGGTCTGTCCCCAGTATTGCTCTTTTGTATCCTGCTTACGAGAACAATAACCAAACGCGCGGTGGCTTGGGTCGGGTCTGTGAAACGAGAATGTATCGTTCCACTGGGCACGTGACATTTCGGAAATTTCAAACCGGAATTTTTGCTGAATGGAAAGCGCCTGCATGAACTCCATTTATTCAGACGTTTGGAAGCTTAATAATTATTAAAAGCGTATTTTGATCTGCGGAGCTATAGCTTGTTCCGAAGCGCTTTTTCTATTCCGGTTAAAAACCTCGTCAGATATAAGCCCATCCGTTTATAGCCCTCCTAAAACGTCTTATGGGTTTGGGTTTGGGTACATATAAGCCCTGGTATAATTAGCGGCAGTCCGTTGTGTTGTCTGTTGCTAAGATTATTACAATCACGGAATGTGAAAACTCGAATGAAATACAGTTTATAACTTGACGCATCCAAAATAAGGATAACTGTCCTTTTCTCTTTTCCTTTCGACCAAAGACACACAGTACGATAAAAAATCGCAAAATCTGTTTGATTTTAACCTTTACACTACAGGATTTTGTCCGAATGCAAATAAGAGCCATATCACAAGTCCTTTGCATTCACTCGTAAGAGAACGGATTTAAATATTTACCTTCCAGGGAGATATGCTTCTCTGTAAAGGCATGAGACTAGCAACATATCTTTCCTACGCGATAGGAGAAATCATGGTTAGGGAGGAAAAATATTATTTTGATGTTTAGCTACACGTTCTAACAATGTCGTATGTTACATGCTGGTCATTTGGGTGTAGGAAGCTTGACTGAACGTTTGCACGCATGTCCAATACATGCGACCCTGGTCAGATAGTCTACGGGCACAGTTACCTACATATTTTAGCAAGGAATGAACTTGAACCAACATCAAAATGACAGAGACTACCAAAGTTACACATTTCAATGCTAAAATAAGAATCTAAGCAAGAAATCTAGTGCTGTTGGACAGGGTTCACTACCAAACCCACACGAAGTTGTGGTAAAAGACCTTAATCTTAATGCAATAAACCTAAAATTAACAAGCAAACAGCCCTCCCATAAGATGAATTGTAGTATTAACAACCATACCAGCGGAATCATGAAGCTTTGTGTAAGTTCTACCATGTGTCTCCTCAGTATAGCATTCTAAATAAAGTAAAACACGAATAAAGTGTAAGAGAATAAAGTAAAAAAAAATTCGTGAAAAACATAGCGAAAAGTCAGTACAATTGAAATTGGTAAAATTGCCTACGAAAGGAACCTCGTGTTTACGGAGATAAGAAGAAAATAATCCACGAATCCATAATCGAAGTTGACAATCAAGGAAGATCGCGAAGGGCTTTTAAAAGTAATCGTGAAAATTCCCTTCTTAAGTCTTCCTGCAAGTCGCCACTTTAAATAAAGGCAGTTAAGGCGCACACGAGCCAAGGTCCAATCGGCCGGAGTTTATCCCGGTTTCCTTAGCATGAAGCACCTAGGAGTATTGCTACTCCCCCCGGGACAGGATGCTAGTCCATCGCAGGGTTACCCCTCCCCTCCCCCCTCCCCAGCAGTAGGTCGCCGGAACCCATTTATACACCTGGGTGAAGAGAGACAAAGTGGAGTAAAGTTCTTTGTCTAAGAAAAGAACTGGACGGGCGAGGCTTGAACCCCGGACCTCCAGATCCGGAGTTAGAGGCGTTAACTGCTCGGTCACATACGCCTCCTTGAGTACCCCAAGAAAAAAATGAAATATCCTTCCACAAAGATTTCACCTGCACTTCTGGTGGACGCTTTGGATGATTTCCCTGCAAAGGGCGACAGGTCAGTTATTAGATAGCTGTTTGCAGAAATAACGTCATGCGAACTAACCTTTAAATGAATAAATTACAAAATTTGTTTTCAACACCCAGGTAAACCAACTGGACTTATGGACAACGTCACAAGATGGTACAACCGTGTCAAATGCTTGGTATTACTTCTCGAACAAAATAATTTTAGAATGAGAAATAATTAAGGATGCAAACATGAGCAGCTTTTCATGACTTCTAAACACTCATTAAACATTAATTTCCTCTGATATTTTCTTTATAAATTTTGTATGAGTTTGAAAAGATCTCTTCAAGACCGTACGAACTATGGTTGACGAACTGGCTCTTCAGTGATGAGAAGGCCGAAGAGAAGGCAAGAAGGCGCCGCGTCTAGGTTATGAAGGCGTAGTTCAAAAGCCACCGAGCAGTCCCTTCGAGACATTTCAGCATTTTTACGTTTTCATTGTAAAAGAAGACTCACAATTTGGAGGTTTTGAAATTACCATCACAGACGTCCAAAAGTAAATACAATGTACCTTCATACTAACCTTGCTAAGTCTTCTGAAAATAAGTTTGTCCTTTGCTAATAATTGCTTGTACTTTGTATAGATTCCTGAAGGAAAAACAAGTACAAAACTTTTAAGTCACAGTCGCACTCACGCTTTGTAAACACTAATTCATGTACAGTTTTCTGAACGGAGAGAAAATAAGTTGTTTGAATTCTCTTCCCATAAAAAAATTTCTGGGAGAAGATAACGGCAATGGTCAGTATTTTACGTTGGCAACTCGTAACAGTAGCAAGCTTAAGCAACAACGCCGGTGATGGTTACGACAACGTTACTTAAAAAGTGAATTCGCGCTGCCTCAAACTTTATCGCGCTTATTCCATCTTGTTTAATTCGTCAAATGTTGGCAAATTTTTTTGGACTTGAATAGGCCACTTTCGAGTTCCGAAAACCCTCACTTTCAAAATGAGGCTAGGTGCACAACCTTTCTCGTGAAAACGAGTCTTATTTGCATGAGAATGAAAAATGATTTCCATATGAAAGTCTGAGCACCTACCCTCGTTTTGAAACCGAGGCCCAGGGGAACTCGGAAATGGCCTACTCTAAGGGACTGTATCAAAGTTCAGGAAAAGAAAAAGATAGTTGCTGTCTTGAGTTCCCGTCCTCGACAAAACGTGAAATTAGGCACTTTCACGTTGTAGTCGTGCAATTAAGGGCTAAGAAATGTACAAAAAAACGTGCAAAGTTGTTGTTTTGCTACTATAAACCTGTTGCTTTTTTTGCCGTTCTAGTTGCCGTCGCGGTCGTCTTTGCTTAAGCTCCCTAATACAACCTGAGGCCGACGGTGCGCTCATTTCAACACCTTCAACACCTTCTCTCGATCACTGCTCCTACTACCCCGAACAAAGGCAATGGTGTAATTCACTCTCTGGCAAGATTAGCTACTAAAATTTGAACAACTTCAGTTACCTGGCTTTGACGACAATGTCCTTTTCGAATTTTGGCCAACACCTGGTGACTTTCTTGATGATATCACTACAAATAACAAAAAAAAACCGTCACATTGGCCGTTTTCACACTAAAGACGGATTGATGAAGTCAGGCGGATTGTCCATCCAAACTGAAGACCGTTCCATTTTCGAATTAAGACGTTTTATCCGTCTGACGCGAATTCTCAAACGGATAACCCGTCTCAAGACGAATAATCTGTCTTTAGTGTGCTGCACTGGAGATACAGCCATTGATACTCTGTCTGCCTCGTACCCAGACGTCTCTCTCTCGATCAAAATGTATGCGCAAAGGAAGGCGGGAAGGAGATTGTACCCTTCCCATGGTCCCTTGCGGCTCATCACCTGTCGCTCGCCCCTACCTTGTGAAAACGAAGCACCTGAGGAGGAGGCTGATACTCTGTAGTAATATAAATCTTAAGGTGCAGTTTATTAGTCCTATAGACCCTTCCACGGTTTTTTAACTTTTGACATGGACCAGTTAGGGAAAATCCGTCGACACTACTGGAAAGGACGCCTTAAAATTAGTAAAATTGCCAAATTTGAAAGTGATGCGTCTTAACCGAGTGAAGATGTAGCTCCTTTAAGTTGCGACAATTTACAGACGTTTGTATGGTGGTGGGGGGGGGGGGGGAGGAATTTGTACCCGCTCCCCACACCCTCCCCCCACCAAACAAACGTATGTAAAATTTCGCGTTAAATTTCTGTACAATGTCAGTACAGTACAAAGCAAGAGGTTCCCACTTTATATTATAGGCTGATTTGGCAACAAGACGGGAACGTCAGTTTACGACGGGAAAGCGCGCGGAAAGGACTAAACACGACTTCCGGTGTCCAATTGCCGCTCTTCCATTGGTCAAGCCAGTTGTTTGATTTGCGCGCGCCGCCGTCTACTGACGTTCCCGTTCTGTTGCTAAATCAGCCTAATTATATGAGACTACGCGCCTAGTCTGAAATCGGTCAGCTGTCTCTACCTCTAATGCATGGGTTAAGGAAAGGCGGGGGCGGGGGGGGGGAAGAGGATGACATTTTAGACTACTGCGCACGGTCCATTCAAAAGAATGTTTTTGGGCTGTTTGGTGAGTAACTTATGGTACATCCCCAGGGTGTAATTTGGCTCCCTTAATTGAGACCAATAATTATAGTCCAATTTTTCTGGGGCTGATTCGAACCCAAGGGATGAATAGATCGTTGAGGGTTCAAACTGTTCGCGAATGACAACACGAAAAGCTGACCACAGGCGTTGGTCTAGGGGGCTGCAGGAATTGGCGCGTTGGGTCTCAAATTTTGCAGGGTTGTCACTAGTGAACTTACGCAAAGGGACGGCAGAGCCTGGGGGAAAAAGACGGCAAACCTTGTGTGACAAGCGTGACAATAATTCTGTTTGAAAACAATTTCCGCCAAACTTCACATTCCTTTTAAAAGATCTTTTTATAAAAGATCCAAACACAGTTTTATTAATTAAACACCACAACAAACACGCAGGTAATAGGCCTGTCACGTTTGTCACACACAAGCGATTTGCCCTCCTGTTGCGTAAGCTCACTTTTATGGGCTGGGGACCGGGGATTTCCCTTTGCTACTGTCTACTAAGAGCTTGTTCCTCGGCTACTATCACAGGAAACAAAAGAAAATATAACCAAAAGTGCTTCTTGGCTTTTCAATTCCCCGCCTAGTTATTGCTTATACCCAACACCTTGAAATCTAAGTGACAGTCCTGTCAAACAACTATTATTTTTACATTGTACGTGAGTGGGCTTTAAGGACAAAAGTTACTGTGTAGTACTGTCTCAGCTACTCTTCAGTTTCTGCACTGAGTTGCTTACTTACCGAGATTTGACATTTCTCCTATTCTAACCATATGTGGCCAGTGTTGAAGAGTTTTAGCGAAGAAAGGATTTGTTACTCCGAGAATGACTCCAGGTCTGAAATAAAAAAGGTGTATCTGCAATTTTACAAGGAACAGTGAAAGGAGGAAGAAGAAGGGGCCGACAAAAGAAGCGTTGGGAGAGTAATATCTCTGAGTGAACAGGGTTGACGTTTTGCAACGCCCTAAGAGAAGCTGAAAACAAAATCAAATGGAGGGAGAGGGTTGCTATGTCCGTGGCGGCCCAACAGTCACCATGACTACGGGATAGGTGCAAGGCATCTGCATTTGTCAGGGCAAAACTGCTTCTTGGATGACTGTTTCAGTTTAGATCGTTTTATCTCACAATAGGAAAAACGCTTGATTTCCTAAAAAACCAGGCAAATGCTCTGAACAGGGATATAAATTATGCGTCCTCCTTTCCATCATGCTATAATGAAAAGTTTTCTTTTAATTAATACTTACGGAGCTTGTGTTCTCGTGGTGTATTCTTTAAATTCTGTATCATGGATTGTAAAAAAAGGTCTGTAGTCGGAGCAGTAGTGAAGTGGAGAGATCAGACTATAATTACAAAGAAAATTATTGTTTAGTTCTCCAAGAGTACTGTAAGTTTACTACTACCATTTCCTGCTTTCTAACGTCCTCTACGTAGCTCTTGGAGAAAACTGTCTTTAACAAGTATACAGTCACACATTCATCATGCGCAACCAAATCTCGTAAGCAACCACCTCCCAACCAAACACCTAGAACTTACCAGCTAAAAGCCTTTGTAACCGGTCATTTCGTCTCCTGGTCGATTGTTTGTTGGAAGAACAACATGAAAATTTTGCAACAGCGGTGAGAAAATGGGAAATACTAGCGGCCATCAAGGTGAAAATGAGTGGCAGTGTAAAATGAAGCGAAAGTGGACGAGAACACGTATGACATTTCCTCCATAAAACGAGAAACGAGGAAGTTCCTGGATGTTTCTGGAAGTTTCACGTTGTAGTCGTGCAAAACAACGGCAAAGAAATGTGCAAAAAAGTGTGCTGCACGTGCAAAGTTGCTTTTTTGCTAATTAAACCTATTGTTGTTTTTCAGCGTTGGTCGTTGCCTTCGCTGCTTAGTATTACACGATTTTATGTTCTGTTAGAGCAAACTACAAATGTTATCGAGAGCTTCGCTTTTACCCCCGGCTAAATCTATATATTACCGAGGACTTTACTTATTAAATTATACAGATTATGTACCATCGAGGTTCGACTGTAGTGGAAACCTCTGACAAAAGACTATCTCCAGTTATTTAAGGGGCATGAAGTAGTTAGCAAATCAAATTTGAAATTTGGTAGACATGGAATCATGTCCTGCTCAAGCTTCTAGTTTAAGTTTGTTTTTCAGCAGTCCGGAGTTCAACTTCTCTTCTTTGCCTGTATAAAATGGATAGACTGCACAAGCGGGACCTCTCCCTTTCGCCACTCGTGTGCGCGCATCCTTGATATTTCTCCTTTTGCCCTAAAAAACCGGCGCCTGCTTTCAGTACGCATGCTGGCCATGTAAGGGTTTCAATCATGACATATTTGATTTTGATTGCTTATTATTTGAGTTGAGTTTCTGTGTGTAAAAGCTGGTTCGAGCAACCGTGTGTACTTCAATTATCTAATCCCTATAAAATACCTTGTAAGAGCTTGGACAGTCTCAGAGCAGATTGTAGGTGAAGGTGCCATCACAACAAGGGGCTAAAAAGTTATAGTCAAAAATATTTACAATAAATACTACTAGTACAACCACAACCTTGTAAAGAATACTACTACCACGATAAGGTTTTAGCATGCTGGACTGGTAGGTTGAATCCCCAGGGCTGGGAAATATTTAGGGCTTCAAAATAACAGGGGAAGGAAGGTGCTTCCTTTGTGCTGCAGATGGCTACATCTCCACGTGGCTCAGATGACCATGTACTCCAGTCTGAGGTGCAAAAATAGTTTCCTCAATATTATGAGCACTTTCTTCTTACGTACATTGTCACAAAAACTCGGATAACAATTAACATGTGTGTCTACAGTGTACATGAAACAGTGAATTGTTAGAATGGTTTTTTTTACATCTGCACAAACAGTACCTCATTGGTAAGTGCTAATTCCCATAAAAGATGAATGTGTGGAAGAACAGTCTGAAGACTCCTACAAAAAAAATATATACATGTACAACTTTCAATATCAAATACAGTCAGTTTCTGTTACTGTGGACACTACCAGAATTGTAGCATCCGCAATAGAAATCCATAGTATCAGAAATTTACTTAAGTCATAATATTTTGTCTACTTCAATAAAGGTATTTTTCCAGGCAATTTACTGAACCCACTAATCATATTGTCAGTGTCTGCTGATTCTCTGTTGAAATCATTATTTCTAAGTTTCATTACAAACCTAAATATATCTGGATCTTTTAGAGCTGGGATAACCTTGGGTGAAGGCATTTGAGGCTGAAAAAGAAGAAAAAAGTAAAATATAAATTCACGTCAATGTGCCAATGTGGTAAAATATTACGGTCATTGACTGCAGTCAACATGCCAAAGATGGGACAGTAGTATAAAATCATGTTAAACCTTTAAGGACTAATATTCACATACATGTAAAGGACAAATTCTTCAGATTAATTTTCATACATTCCTTTAAAATAGCTAAGAGATTTTGTTAGAAGATCAAAGCATTTTCCCTTTGAACATCACTTTGTTCATGACCAGTTCACTTGATGATGCATAGATATTGTTAGGAGAGTTGATGTTGGTCATGCCTGAGACTTGTAGGGTTAACTCTCAGATGCAAAAGGGGTGGAGTCAGCAAAGATCTTGTTAAACTATTTCACCTTTCAATCTGAAGGCTGTAGCCGCAAAAAAAGAAAACAAACAAACAAATAACATTAAATACTTACTACAATATGAGTGACAAGTGGATTGTCCGGTGAAGAAACTGCTCCTGGTTTGTCTCCTCTGGAGGGAACTCGCACCTTCCATTAATAAAAAATATATTTATTAATAAACAGAGTTATTACTAAACTGATCACAAAGACATGTTGAAAAATATATAGAATCATGAAACAAGAAGGTACATACAGTTGCCTATGCCTTTCCAAGACTGGTCAAACATGACATATAACTGGCCGTGGCAAATTTGTTATACTGCATTGCTGATGTATTACATGACATAATGAAAATGATACATTTTGTGTAGACTTAGGTCACAGTAATGACTAAGAAGCATGTGGTTGACTAGTTGCATGGTTTCCTTCAAGCTAGTTTCAGTTGTAGAAAGCAGCGTGCAAAGAAAGTGGTGTCCGATAGCCTAGGGCTAGTGGATTTTGCTATCAGGCTAGTGAATTCTGTTCGTAACTTGCCCGATCAGTGAGTGACTTTTTGAAAGGAATTCAAATTACAGAAGAACTGTAATCAATCCTGCTCATCAATTTTTTTTTCAGACTAGTTGAAATGACTTTCGGGCAAGTACATACTAGGTACAGCTTGCCTGAATGGCAAGCTGTAAAACTGACTTTCTTTGCACCCTGAGTTTCAGAACTAAAAATCCTGAAAATTCAGTATTAACAAGATACGTCATTGGTAATGCGGAAAGAATAATCTAAACCAGCTATAAATTTAGCAGGGATCAAGCTTGACACTCACTACATAAAATATAATAATGTCATACCTGCATAACATTGCCCATCAAAGGTAACTGTAATGTGTGACCTGCCTCAGGGAATGGCCATTGATCAATGTCATGACATACTGAAATTAGAACAAAAAGCATTCCTTTAACCCTTTAAGTCCCAATAGTGTCCAACAACAATTTTCTCCTAACAGTATCCATTCATTGTCAAGAGATAAAGTTATGAGAATTAATAAAATGATCATCATAGAGAAAATTCCGTGATCTTTTATCAAATTCTCTCAATTAATTCTTAAAGGAGATGTATGGAGATCAGTTTGGAAAATTTGTATGTGGATATTGGGGCTTAAAGGGTTAAGGATCTGATCAAACGTTTCTACTGTAAAAAAACACGTGATAGAATATGAGAGGTAACTCAAAGTATAAAGAAACAAAGAAATACTAAATGAAGTCAAACTCTCATCAGCCAAAATTTCAAGAGGTGTGGGGCACAGTTCGAAAGCAGGTGTTAACACCACAAACTTTGAATCTGTAGGTAGATATATATAAATTTATTGTGACCTTACAAAGGGAAAACGTACACTAACGGCTTTCCATTTACAAGCCATTTGTCAACTGTTCAAATGGCTTGGTCGCCTGTTCACGAGAAACATCAGCCAGTTCAAACAGCTTCACACGTCTTGCCATTTCATTGATTCACAACTATAGGGATTTGCCAGAGAAACTAATTTTTGTAGTTTGGATAGAGTGTACAGTGTTTACTTATGAGTCAAAGTCACTCACAAGAAGGGATAGCACATGGAGATTTGAGCTTTAAAATATTTCAATGAAATGCAGTGTACAAAAGAAAAACCTCTTCTACCTGTTTCTAAACTGAGTTCCCCATTTTCAAAGTAGCTTGGTGCTATAAGCTGAACCTGTAAACAAAATGCTATTATTAGAAAGTGAATGAGAGACAAAAGATTAACAGTACAATGCAGCTGTTTTCAATAATATAAAATTATGAAAAGTTTGTGAAAACAATGACAATTGACAAAAACACTTACCACCTCAGAAAACAGGTTGACATAAGGTAGCCTTGAAATTAGAACAACTGACTGAAATACAACAACGACAGAAATTCAGAAAACTGTCTTTAACAAACTACTTTTGACCATTATTTTAACCAACTACCTCAGAGGATGTTTGAATAAGATGTATCCAGTGGATTATGGCACTGTGGGTAGCAATGCAAGCTGCTACATAGAATACTAGTACCCAACTGCTGGGAGCTGAATTACCTTTTGAAAATAACCTCTTTGTATACTTGGGTCTTTCACTTGACGGAAATAAGCAAAACCATAAAAATGCGCAGGATCACTCTGCAAATAAGTTTAATAAATACCAAGTTATTGCATCCATCCCAGCACAATCTTAATCTAGTGGCTTTTTGGGGGATTCTGATATACGTACATGTATCACAACCTGGAAAATTTGAGATTATTTTTTGTAGACAGCAATTTAATTCGACCACTTTCTATGACTCATACACTGTACTTTTGCAGGGCCCTTGTATCAGCACCAATAATGTGGTGTAACACATTTTTTATACAGGTATACGAAGCCAAACCAAAGCGAAAATTCTCATGTGACAGGGCTGTCAATAAGGGCCAGTAGCCGGACAAAACCGGGGCTAGTTAGCCATCCTTAGCCGGCTACTTTCATCTCTTTCTACCATAACTGCTAACAAAAAATAAGCACCATCGAATAAAGCTGTAAAGCATCCAATTTCCTGGTTTTGAATGACATTGCAATTGAATGCACATTTAAACAGGTTTAGATCTATGAAACGTTCAAACCGTGCGATGTCATGGAATGCCCGAGACATTATTCCCAGCATTATTCCCAGTCTTGAGTGTATTCTGACGAAAAAACATGGTGTTCGCGGTGGAAAATACCTCTTGAATACCCCTGAAAATGCCATTTCTGAGACTCTAAATTTCAAAATGTCCCTAGATGCCTCACCCCTCAACAACTTGTGCCTTTGGTGCGAGTTCCAAAGCTGCCTACTATTCATTACCAGCCTCCTACTTAAAAACTTTTTGACAGCCCTGTATGATCTGGGAACAGTGGTCTTACAGAATGAATCCACTACACATACCCTGTATGACAAAGGAACTTCATTTTCATATTGTGAAACAAGTCGGCTTTTGTGACAACTGCGAGGGCTACATCGAATGCGGAAATGAAATTGAGTGTCCCCCATACATCCTGTTACAACAAAAAATGTTAATTAAATAAATGCTAAATACAACAAGAGACAAATTATGCAAAATCAACATGTTAACAATTCTCCCTAATATTTACAAGAACCTTAGAAGATAGCATCTTGTGGTACAGTGGAACCCCACCTTACGGCCACCTCGGTAATAAAGTCACCTCATTATTACAGCCACTTTTTTTGGCCGCCCGGCAAAAGAGCCTTACATTTTCTTGTAAAAAACCCTTGTTAATATGATCTCCTATTGATACAGCCAAATTGTTTTGGCCCATTGGTGACCGTATTATTGGGGTTCCACTGTAACATTATTATTCACCTTAAACATACATATGTAACATATAGTGTGATTTTCAAGTAATAGTTATGTTTATTTAAGTGTTGGGAATTGGCTGAGATTTTATGATCGATCTTCAGCATAATTCAGATTGAACCAAACTAGTGAACATCAATTATAATCAGAAAAATCTCTACCATACGCACAATCAAATGTGAATAAAATAAAACAGTTACAAATACATGTATTAGAAAGAATTAAAGATGGATGTTGGGCCACACTTAATTTTGAAATGAAAATCAGAAAATTAAGGGTCACTAAATGAATTATAACTGCACAGTGCGTCCAAAGACAACATGTGATAACATGTATTTTCAAGATAATCAGTTGGATTGCAGTTTGCTTGAAGATCCACATGGCACTAGTTGAGTTGATACATGTATTTTCATACCTGAATTTGAATCAGGAAATGCCAGATAACAAATGCTTGTTTTCTGAAAAAAATATATCATGAAACCTTTTAACAGGATTTTCATTAAAAAAGTCCCCAATATTTATGGACACTGTTAAAAAGTGGAGTTCTTTTTTCCTGATGGGAGTAAATTTGTTTGGGATAGTAATTTTTGTAGCTGGAGAACAATCCTAGGCTCGATTACCAGCCGCTGTTCGGGAAAATGAGCCCACACTCATCCCCTGAAAGAGTCTCTCTTTGGGGACGATCAAAGACCGGACCCGGGAGACGGCGGAAATCGAGCCTAGAACAATCCTCAAAATCTGCAAAAATTGAGACCCAGAAAATCTCATACTAGCCTGCAGGGTTAAGTTTTAAACCTTGAACAAACTCTCAGCAGAGGCAATATAAAGGAATACATGTCAATTTTGATGAAGGGGTACTTTGCCTTAACAATCCTTTGGTAAACATTATTTTTGGATATGATTTAATGTATGATAATAAAGAATCTGAAACATAGGAAAAAAACATTCAAATCAAGCATAAAATTGATCTACATAAACTCTACAACCCTATATCTAAATATTGTACAAGTACATGAAATAGTTGAAGTCAAGTATATTGCTTGATGGCCTCTTATAGGATCCCAGTATTTAGTACAAGTATTAGAATTGTTGGTTATCAGCCAGTTGCTTATGGATACAATATTATTTTAAACACAAAATATTTGGCACAGTTCAAAAATTTAAAAGAAAAATATTTTTGGCCAACTTTAATGGTTGGCTCAATGAGATAAAGTGAATCATGTATTCTTATAAGCTACAAAAGCCAGCCTTCGTACAGGAAAAGAGTTCTTTTTGGTTAGCTTGCAGTGGCGGATCCAGGCCTTCAGATAAGGAGGGGAGGGGTCATCCAGACTCTAAGATAGGGGGGGGGGGCAGTCTCAAAAAAACCTAACCTTAACCCTGACCCTAAAAAATAAGGGGGTAAGGGGGGTCCCCTCCCCTTGATCCACCATTGGCTTGTTTAGTCAAGGTGACTGGATATTGGTATTAGTTCTTTTAGTATCCTCAGTGAAATGCACAAAAAATGAACTTGACCAATATCCAGCCAACTTGAACAGAAGTTTAATCAATAACATTCCCCTGCCAAAAATATAGCACTTTTTGAAGACTCGAAAGTTCTATTATCACCTTAATTAAAAAGTCCTATTTTTTATTAATCAACAATTATTGTTAAAAGTAACAAATTATGCTATGGGTATAAAACAGTATCTACTTCTTCAATTAGCGTGATACCAAGAGCATTGAAAAAAATGATTTTCAAGAAACCAGTTTGTGTGGATTGAGATTATCATGTTCGCAGAATAACCAAATGCAAACATTCATCGTCTCAGCTGCTTTTGAGTCTGCCTGCAGATGGTTGTTTGCCTTGATCCACTGACTGACGACTGTCTGCTAAAGCAGCACTTACAGATACAGCGAGATATTGTCCAAGCTCATTTAGCCCAGTTGGGGCCAGATATTAGCCTTGTTCTTTACTTCATTTGCATTTTTAATTGACCGTGCCTTTGCCTTAATAAAAACGCAAACAAAACTTGGTCGATATCCAACCACCTTGACTTCATGCTTGATCGATAACACACACGCGTATAAAATTATACAAAGAAACTGAGACAGGATTGAAAATAACTAAAGTAATGTTTTTCAGTTAAAATCTTTTTTCTGCTCATTTATCTATGACCAAACAAAACCTTAAGTACTGTACTTTCAGTCAGTTTAAAACATTTTTTAAAACAACAGGAAGCTGGTTGTTGGGTATACCCCTACCCTTCCCTAATAATTTCCTGACCTTCTGGCATTGGAGACAACAGACTTATTTCAGTGTATTGCTTGAATTTATAAGAAAAAAAGTATAGATAAGGCAATGTCACCTATTTTAAGGAACCGTCATAGATGACAAGCATACTGGCATCATTTAAATGCATAAGCTTGGTTACAAAATACAGGGTTTACATGTGATAATAAGGGACAGATAATTGAGGGTTCAATTGATACAGGCCGGAACTTCTCTTATAAAAAAAAGAAAAAAAAAAGGAAAAGCAGGCAGAATGTGTCGAAAGTCAGTGAGTGAAAATTTGTTGTAAAAGGATCTGTCTTTTCGAGCCCGAGGAAGATTAGGATCAAATATCTACTGTATCTAACTTTTTTTTAGTCAGTAAGAAATGCCACGAATTACGTACATAAGGCTAGCTAGGATATATTGGAAAATGGATTGGGGGCAACGAACTGGCGAATAACTGTTCATTTCATCCGTACATCATAGCGTTAAAGGACAGAACATGTTGTACTTAGCTTGCGTATGAAATGAAATGAACATGACAATTTAAAATTTCTAAATCCCTGCACCTCATTTAACTATTGACTTATAAAACGATTCGAGTTTAATTGCTCACCTCGCGATCAGTCAGTTCAATGTGTGCCGGGTAAACAAGCTGTGACAAGCAGACAAAAAAACACTATCACCACATGCTTATAAATTATGCTGTGTTCAGACCAAATAAACGCGCGCTTCTCGAACGACAAACATTAATCGATTCGATTCATTGAAGCGATATGATTTCATAAAGCCTACCTCTAACGCTTGTCCAAGCTCTAAATCAAATGTTACAACGCAAAAGCAAGTCATCCATCTTCTGAAGCGATCCCAGGGCAAAATAGGACCTTCAAATTCACTTTGAAGGAACATTTCGTCCCCGTCGCTGACCGCCATCTTCTTCCACCACCATATAAACCATCTGTTTCGAGACTGGTTCCATGACGTCATATCCGGCTAGTTTGATAAAATTCGCAGTGCATTCTGGGCAATAAACAATGCAACCACGTGTTCTTGTGTTTCAAAATGGCGTCTTGTAGCGATGGAACACAAGATCGACAAATTTCTCATTCAGACGAACTCCTCCATATTCCTTTCAGGCCGGGTAACGTTGTCTTGATATCTTGAAAAAGTAAATGGCTCGTGATCCAGAGTTTGTCAGCTTAAACCGCGTGCTTTTTTTGTTTTTGTTGCAGAAAATTCCAAATTTCTCATAACCAAAGAAAGCAAGTCAGAAAGTAGAGTTCCATCGAAGATTTTTAAGGTTGAGCCACCTTCAGGTAACATGCAAACTTCGTCTTTGTTGTTGTTTTTGATTGTCGTTGTTGGAATCACCGCATCCACAGAGTCGGTGGGGGGAAGTTCGGAAAAAACTGGAATGTACCCAAGAGGACAACCTCTAAAAGGCTAAAATGGCAACTTCATGGAGTTCTACAGCCCTGAATGGCACACTGAGAGTGATTTTGTCATCGTGTTTAAGCAGAGAAGCTCGTCTATGCACTGACAAACTGAATAAACACTAACATTTGTTGTGGTTTATTACAGTTATTGTTGAGTGCAATGTGCATTTTCAAAAGGTCAACATAATTTGAAAGTAATTTGGGAGAGTGGAAAAGCATTTTAAGACCCTGGTCACAGTTTTTATTGATAAAAAGGAATCCTACGGTGCCAACATACAGCCACTGTCTATTTTGGTACTTAGAATCTATTTTGGATATTTTACAGAACTACAGTACATAATTATATTTTATTGTGGGAACCCTCTCCATAACAGTGGCTGCGATCAACTCCATTTATTGCAGACGCTGTAGGGACCTCGAGTTAGTGTCCTCATTAGTGAGAGTCCGTAAGAGCATAAGCTTATTTCAGTCAAATGTCTGTAATTTGTTTTTGCTGGGGAGTTATCTGCTGTCTGTATAATTATCGGGGTGTCAAGAGTTGACTATTATTATGGAGGTGCCCTTGGCGTTGTTGTCACACATTTCTTACTAATCATTGTCTTTGATCTCCTGTGGTCCAGTTTTGAGAAGAGTGAAAGATTTCCTACCAAAGATAAAGGAAGCTGAAGAAGCACTTCAGAAGGAACTTGAAGCAAAATCCCCCTCTGAACTGGACATTGAAAATGTTGAAGATGCTGGTCCTTATATTGAAATGGTAGGACTAAAACTTGTGCTCTGGCTTAGGACAAGGCTGAGCATCCCATCTACAGAGAAATAAAATTAGTGTAAACTTCCGCTTATTATTGCTGGGCTTATACGTGCATCTTCTTAAGGGGTTTCGGGGGGGAGGGGGGGGGGGCTTATATCTCAGGGGGCGTATAACTGGAAGTGCTGATCAAAATACGTGACCAAACAAAGCGACGGGCTCTGGCAACGAGAGCCTGGCAAACTCCTGTCCTTGTACAGTGAAGCAATTTAACTGGTGCTACGGCAGCCTCCCGGCTCAGTTTTCCTAAATTTATTATAATACCTTATTTGATATACTTTAACATAATGTATGCATTCAATAAATTCAATGGGGTCATTGATTGGTGTCTTAAATGAGATGCTCTGTAGATGTTTTATCCATCTGGCAAAGACAGATAAAATTACTCAGATTAATAATATTTGATTCATTTTATATGTCGCAGTATTGTTGAATTCTGTTGCATGGGTTAATTTGTCAGTCGTTCAAATTAAATTCAACGATTGCATGATGTGTTATCAACTTTCCTCATTTATCTCAATTTATAGAGTTTAGCCATGGTGGAAACTCAAGCAGATGGCAGTGAAGGTTCCTGTGAGGAAAGCAATTCCATAGATGTGAATTCTGATGGAGATTCTGATGAAATTCAAACACAGGAAATGGACTATGGACCTCTCACAGAGGAAAACTTTGTTATTAGAAAGACAGCAAATGGCAGTATTAAGCCAGTCATTGAAGAAATAACGAAAGAGAAAACAATCACTTTGCAGAAAAAAAAGAAAAGACTTAAATCTAAGAAAGATTCAAGAAAAGGGAAAAAGAGATAGTAAAAGATACAAATGGCTGAATAGCCCGCAAGCAAGCTCTCCAGCTGTCATGGAAATTTTCATCCAATCCCAAAAGTGTCTAGGATGAGTCATGCAGTCGGGTTTTTCTTAGAAGTTTCAGTAGTAGATAAGTGTCAGAGGTGAAGAGGAGGTCTGGACCCCCTCCCGCCTCCCACCCATTAGACCACTGGATTTTTTAAAGTACTTCAATTAACTCCAGTGGGATCAAACTAATTTTTACAACCCTAGAGATGCATAGGGCAATTTCTTTTTGTACTTTGAAACAGGAAAATATATTGCAGAGGCTGTGCAGTCTGCTTTTTTACCATTGGCTTCTTGCTCAAATCAATGAAATCCGGAGGAAATTATTCTGTCTCTTATAACAACACTTGAGAAACATTTTTTAGTGCTGGGTCCTATACAAGGAGACTGTTAGTCTGGGTTGCCGCCTGTTGGGGGTAGGGTGAAGAGGCGGATGACATTTCAGACTAGTAGAAGAATGTCACATGTCAATAATATTGTGAACAAGCGTATCATGATAGCAGGGCATACTCTGAGGAAACTAATGCATAAAGCCATCATAAAAGAATGGAAAGTGTTGGTTTCAACCTTGTGTATATGCACAAGTTGGACCAAGTTGGCTCTGTAGCAACAAATTATTAATCTGGCACATGCTTGACGGAAATCACGAGCTGCTTACTGCAGAGGTTTCTCACAAGGGAGTAAATAAACCAACTACGCGACAGACAGGCCATGCAAATGACTTGCAAGAGAGAAACCTCTGCTCGCAGGGTAATTTTTAGGATATGTGGAAATAAAAGTCAACCAGGCCTACAACTAGTCGAAAAGCTGGCTATGCCCCTGTATGTGCAAAGTTGTTGTTTTTCTTATTTAAAGTCTATTTCTTTTTTGTCTTTCATTATGGGGGAGCAGCTTTAGTGACTGATATTTCAGAGAAAAGAAATGAGTAAATAGCAGTCTAAATATTTTTGCGTTTCTTTCAATCTCAGAGTCTCAGATCTGAGATTTTCAATTAGAATTTTAGCATCTCAGCCAGCCTACGGTTTGTTTGGTAACAGGGCATTTGAGAAGAAATACTCGGAGGTTGATGTTGTCTAAAGAGCATTTTTTGTACCAGAAAGTCTCCCTCCTCAGTTGCCGGGAGCTTTTTATAAACTGCAAAACATTTTACAGCTGAATTGCCCCATTCTCGGAGGCCCTTCCGCGCTGACCCCCTGAAATCCTCTTTATCCTAGAAAAGCCTGATATTTTGGACTGCTCTCATCCAACTGACGGACAGCTTTTTACACAAGGGGGTGGGATGTGGCGGTCCTTTTGCTCCCACACCTCCCCACCCTCTGTGAGGAAATACTGTATTGCAATCTGCAAATTCTCTACCCTGGGTACCACCTTTTTTCCGCATGTGGTGGGATACTTCGGTGTCGGGCGCAGGTCGACAGGCAGAAGCATGGAAAGTTTCCGAATTCACCTCGCAGCCCACTTTTTGCGTCGTCACGCAACGCTACTCTGAACGAGGAGCATTGCGTTACGAAACATAAAACGGCTGCAAAGACTGTGAATCGCGATTTCACTACCATTGAAGTGGAAGTATTTATAAAATTATCTGCCTGAAAATCTATAAATATATCGTATTAGTTAAAGCTTTGTTTGATGTAAAAAAAAGTCTACGGGACCCAGTGGCTCATTTGAATATGGTTGGTATGGTGACAGAATGTAACCATCCCATGCATTGACGTCCGGATTTATTTGCATTCCTTCGAAACGGGCAAGCGATCATCAGAAGAACAACCAATCGGTCATGAGGTAACTTCAAAGTTGAGAGTGTTCGGGACAGGTTTGGGATTAACGTACCGCCCTTTACCGGCTCGAGAGCCGGCGTTTTTTTCCCTTCAAAATGGTGAGTATGAACGATTTTCAAACAAGCACGCAGCGCCAGAATGGTGTACCGCATTTCAATGGCTTTCCAGCAGCTTTGTTTACTTTTCGCTGTTGTGTTGTAACAACTCGCGTGCGGTGTTTTTGATTATCACAGCCGGCAGGACACAAGTCTGGTAAAGTGAGAAAATCTGGTAAAAGCAGGAGTAGAAGCAGAGGAAGCAGTAGAAGCCCATCGAGAAAAGGTGGAAAGAAGAGTGGGAAAAAATCGCGTTCTCCATCACCGACCAAAACGAAGAGAGAAGTGGACTTGCTGAGCCCCGACGCAATGTCGAATGGCTATTACATCTCTCATAATGTGCCGCAGTTTTTGGAGTTTAGAGGATTTGGATGGGACACAGGAGGAGCGAAAGGAAAGAAGAAAAAGAAGGGCAAAGGAAAAAAGAAGAAATAACCAATAAATAACAGAAACGCATCGTTTTGTAACTTAACTAATGATCAAGCCGCTGGTTGTTTTGATCGCTCCCCAAGGATTCTCCAGCAGTGATTTAACTCTTTTTCCGAGACAAATCGAATCAGTTTGTTGGGTTTAACATATAAATGTAAGAATTCAAGATATGGTGGACCCATCCTGGCAGATAAGTGTCAAAGAGACATCACATCATGGAAAATCAATTGCGAAACCAGCTAAATTATATTCAGTCTCTTTTAGGGCCTGTTTACATGGAGGTGGGGGATCCCAGGTAGGTGAGGTAACATGTGCCGGGTCACCCCATCTATCATGTAAACGTGATAAAATTAAAATGAGAGATTATAAAGACAAGTGGGTTACCTCACCTAAGCTCTTTACCTCACCTACCTGGGGTCCCCCACCTCCATATAAACAGGCCCTTAGTTTCTGTTTCCAGTCCTTGTTGCAGTGAGATTTTCGCACCACTTTTTTATTATGCACGCATGCAGCATTTCATACTATTTGACACAGATCAGATCTGGAACAATGCATTCAAAGTACATAATTATATTGAGACCATTTCTGTAATAAATTACCAGGCATGATGGGTAAATTACCCATACCTGTAGCCCATAAATATGGGTAGACTGCCTCTTATCACAAAAAAATGGCTAGAACAGTGAAGCAATAATCACATCTGGAAATCATTTTCCTTGTATTTAACTATGTAGCAAACATGTTGACCTGCCTGCATCTGACTTATACAGAAGCAGTGTCCCTAAATATGATTGGGGTTGTGCAGAAATCTCTCCCTTGTTTCCACTAAGTATTAACTTAAATTATGCAATTATGATTAAGGGGCAGATCTAAAACTGTTTTAAAAGGGGGTGACATGCACATGTAAGTTACAAGGAAAAGGGAAGTATCCCAATACCATCTCACAGGGTGACCTCCCCTTAGATTTTGATTGTGTTGGTAGGGCAGACTATGAAAAAGTTGATTGGTGGATTTATTCTTTGGTACAGGACAAAGAAGGGGCAGATATCTATGGGCAAGAAAAGGAATCAGTTATGGACCCCCTGCACCCTGATCTGCCTCTAAATGTTTTTAAATGTTGACATTTCCACTTGTTTTTTTGGTTGAAGAGTGTATTAGCATTGAATATCATTGCCTAGAAATGGCTATAGCATATTTTGTCAAAATGCACTGCTTTTTGTTGATGTTGTTAATTTTTTTAATCGAGTGTGCATGTACATGAGATCACTGGAATTGTATTAAAACTGTGGATTTCTTTAATACCACTAGCTGTCCACACAATGTGGCCTAGACCTGTACAGATATCGTAAAATTCGGAAAATAAGCCCCGGGGCTTATATTTTTCAATGGCCCTTTTGGAGGGGCTTATATTCGGAGGGGCTTATCTACGGAGGGAAATTTGCGTTTCAAAATCGATTGGGCTAGCCTTATAGTTGGAAGTAAATTTACCGTTTTTGCTTTGTTTTACTTTGTATTTGAGGGCAATTTTCCAAGTACAAGCCCCCAGGGGGCATACATTTGGAGGGGCGATCTAACGGAGGGTTTTTTGCGATACCAGTTTGGGGGGCTTATATTTGGAGGGGCTTATACATGGAGGGGCTTATTTTCGGAATTTTACGGTATTACAAAACAACTCTTTAAAAAATGTCATTTAAAAAAGTGCATGACATCATAAAAGTGTTCTCTAAATTTAATGTTCATTAATGCCAGTTGTCTTTCGGTCAGGTTGGAAATCTGTGGCCTCTATATTGCAACATAGATTTATTGAATATCTATATTGCAATATACATTTATTGAATAATAGGGTAGACCCTCCTGAGTCCCCTCTTTCCATAGTGACATCATTGTTGACTGAAACATGTGAGAGGCTGCTTTCTAGATTTTCAACTGGTAAGAGTAAAATATTTCCCTGGGGATGAATGTGGGAGGTGCCTCTAAACAGCCAAATTTGCACTCTCCCTGTGCAGCTTGTAAAGGAAAAGGTGGCACCCTTTCAATCTCAGCGGTTGTTAGCCTGTTCCAGGTTGCAAGATAGTCGGGTTCACAAAATTGAGAAAGCGTGAAAACAAAACTACAACAAGAGGAAGCTGAGGAGATGAAGGGTGCCACCCCTCCCCCCTTTTCCCGGGGGCAGATCATGCACTCATATTTTCACGTGCTTTTTACTGATGTGTCATGCTGGAACAGGCTAAGCGGTTCCTCTCTGCTATAACCTGGAAAGATAGCAGGGGACTTTAAGCAGTCCACTATAAGCTCTCTCCAAATGTATTTCAGAAACCCGGCTTCCCCAGATTCAAGCAGATGTAATTCGGCCCTTTTTTAGGCTATTAGGAACTGAGGTAGTTTCCTGAGCTTGAGATAAAGAGTCATTATTCCATACAAAATCTCGTGATAGCAGGGCCCACTCCCTGGGAAAAAAAATTGCACTCCAGGCACCTTACCATAACCCATGGTTGCAATGTTGAGTGATCAAAAATCCTCCAATGAAAAATGTCTGCATGCCTAGATGTTCCAACTGATTTAGTTCTCGAGCCCAATTACCCGGGTGCTCCGCAGATACAGGACAAATCTCCGGCCGGTCTCCCGTACTAGTCACCAAGTCTCCCAGTCAAAATTGAATTTGTTTAGTTTGGAATTTAGCCCTCCCCACAAAACATTCCACACTTTTTCGTTCATCTGTTTCTGTGCCATTTTTTTCACGTATTTCATTACTAACAAGTCTACTGTAGCTTGTCAAAACATTTTGATGGTCTGTAAGTCGTTTAAGACTTCATAATCCGGCTTGCAGCCGCACCCTTTAGCCTTGTGGGGCAGGGGCTTGGGGACTGAGCACAGGGGGCGCACACAATGTGTTTTAGCCGATTGTTACTTTATAGTAAATGTACTGGATTTAACGTTTGCTTCACCTATAGCGATACATCGCTAACTATGTATATAAATCAATGATAAATAAACGTTGAATTAGCTTACCTGTGGTATATAGTCGTCCTTTTGCCTCAAAAGCGGTTTCTTGAGAGATTTTGAGTTCGCCGTTGACTGTTCCATATATATGGAACAGTCAACGGCGAACTCAAAATCTCTCAAGAAACCGCTTTTGAGGCAAAAGGACGACTATATACCACAGGTAAGCTAATTCAACGTTTATTTATCATTGATTTATATACATAGTTAGCGATATATCGCTATAGGTGAAGCAAACGTTAAATCCAGTACATTTACTATAAAATAACAATCGGCTAAAACACATTGTGTGGGCTCCCTGTGGACTGAGTCGATTTGTGTGTGCGGGGATGCAGGGGGGGGGGGGGTGGGGGTGGGGGTGGTGTAGGCTGATGTTGGAATGTACTGCAAAAGAGACAGTCTCACTCTCAGCCAAGATGCCCTGCTTGGCCATAACCAAAAACCAAACAAACAAAATAAAAAGCAAATCGCCCATGAAGAGTCGGCTTAGCCCCTCGGCAATTTTTATGTAGTAGATGGTTCAGCTTAGGAAGACTTTCAAGTGGCCTCCAACTGATACCTCTGGAACAAGTTTGTCCAGCTCACCTTCTCCCAAGTTCAGGGGGTGCTAGTTAGTGAAGTAACAAAAGAGAGAATGTGTTTCCAGTTCTCAAACTCTGAACAAATTGAATACATAGCAAATTTTAGATGCAAAACCACTGCACTGAAAATAAAAAGAAAACATTTCAGCCAGACTAAAACAAATAAAAAGTACATGAAAGTATTTGAAAGGATAATGAATATCTATGATCATGATTGAGTGAATATGATGAAGACATGTTAATTTTCAGGAATTCTTTGTTAGTGACCTACATCTGCACCCTTATGCAGTAAAAAATTAACATAATAATTTTTTTTTCTTGAATTCAAAGAAAGAAAAAAAATTGCAGGTATATGAGGTCAAAGAAGAACAGGTGCTGCCACGCCAAGCTGTTCATCGAAAAGCAAACAGCCAATTAATTTTTTTCTTATAAATAAGGAAGGAATAATTGACCAATCGTAAAGTTTCTTAGATTGCACTTACCCCTGCGAGGACGAACAAACCGGGACGCCCCGCAGCTAGTTAGCACATGCGTGGCAGCCCTACGCCAGTTTGTTCTATTGAGCAGCCGCCATCGCGTTCTCTTTTCCGCGCAAGTCGGACAGAGAGAGCTTCTTTGCGCAGATTCAGAACCTTTGCCGAGTTATTTTGATCCTGACCGTCAAACCAGGTATCGTTGAGTGTATTTTTGTAAGGTTTTGGTCTTGTTTGAACGGCAATGGAACATTTTTTGCCGTCTACCAGCGTAAGTATTCAACCCGTCACTAATCTAACCCGTGAACGACTTTGCCAAACGAAAAGGTGGAAATTTTGGAATTTAAACGCCGTTTGCTTCGCCTTGATGGAGTCGACGGTGCAATTCGATCAGAGGGAACTCAGCGGATTTTAGCTGGGCTTTTTTGTTGATTTTCTTCGGTGTCTTTGCGCTGAAAAACTTCCTCTGAGGCGAGACTTTTTAAGCGAATTTCATATTCATACGTCGCTTGAAAATTGCATGAACAGGCACCAAAGAACTGGTGATGTTGTGTTTTCGTTTTGGTTTTGACTGTTTGCTTCTTGGCTTTTTGACAGCAAACTGGCGCAAGTCAGCCTTCACCAGGTGGGGTTATCCCAAGCGTTGCCTCAGAACATGTCGCAGACGATCCAGATTTCACATTCTATGTCTCAATCGATGAGTCAAATGTCGGACGATGAACCCTCATCGCCGGAGTCAACAACCTTCGATGGCTCGGACCTGCTGAATTCCACAGTCAGCGATGAAGTCACCGCGCAGCTAGCGGCCGCCGGGCCCGTTGGGGTAGCTGCCGCCGCCGCCATTGCTACAGGGAAGAAACGGAAAAGACCGCATTCTTTTGAAACGAACCCTTCTATTCGTAAACGGCAGCAAACTCGTCTTCTCCGAAAGTTAAGAGCCACTATTGATGAATATACAACAAGAGTAGGTCAACAAGCTGTTGTTTTGTGTGTGTGTCCTGGCAAGCCAAATCCACTTTTCAAGGTGTTTGGGGCTGTACCACTAGAAAATGTGGTAAGAAACCTCAAGCAGCTTGTACTTCAGGATTTAGAGCATGCATTAGCTGAACACGCTCCACCACCACCCCCAGAAAACCCAGATACCTACACACTTCCTCCTCTGGTCATTGATGGTATACCCACTCCTGTGGACAAAATGACACAAGCCCAACTGCGAGCGTTCATTCCAATGATGTTGCGGTATTCCACTGGTCGCGGGAAGCCAGGATGGGGAAAGGATTCTACGAGACCAGCTTGGTGGCCGTCTGACCTGCCTTGGCAAAACGTGCGCAGTGATTGCCGCAGTGAAGACGAAAAAGCAAGGATTTCGTGGACAAATGCACTGAGGCAAATCGTAAAGAACTGCTACAAATTCCATGGGAGAGAAGACCTGCTACCCGCATTCACTGAAGGAGATGCACCCCAGCACCAGTATGTCCAAACACCCCATCAAATGGTCCATACAATTTCTAATGCAGATGGAACTGTGTCTCTCATTCAAGTGGATGCCTCAGGTGCTGTGAGTACATTGTCAGATGCAACGACCTCACAAACTGAGGCAACACAAGCTGTGGCAACATTAGCAGAAGTTGCAGCAGCAACTCAAGTTGAGGTTACCCTGTCCCATCCAGGACAGAGTGATGGTGTTTCCATTGACCAAAGTGATTTGTCACATACCGAGGCAATTGCACAAGCAGCAGTAGCCACTCTTGCGGAAGCGACATTAGCAGATGGAGGACAAATTGTTTTGCCAGAGCATGCAGCTGCTGCAGCAGCAGCTTTAGCAAATGTTCCAGACAACATAAATTCTTCAAACATGGTGACCATCCCAGTCCAGGCAGCTGCATCCCTTATGCAGATTCAAACACATCATCTACCAGTAAGTACCCACGCTCAGTACATGTCAGCATCAGTACCTCAAGTAGCCATGGCACCACATTCAATAATTCAGACAGTAACAACTTCGGCAATGGGAGGACATGAGGTCCACACACACATGGCTGACACATGCGAGGGTGTGCCAGTTGCCACCCAAGCAGTGGAGGTAGTGACACTAGAAAATGCCCCAGATCCCATGTCTTGAACTGATGAAATGCCCATGTTGATGTACAAATAGTATTGTAAATAACAGAACAGAGGAGCTCCATGCATAGGAAAGCAATGGGCAAGGCCGTGCTCTTTGAATTAACTAAGATTTTCTAGGCACCATGGAGCAAAAGTTAGGTACCTTGGCCACCGAGTGCTGCTGGGGCACAGTCTTGCTCAGTGAACAAAATTTAAGTAGATGAGGTATTATTGATACCAGATATTCTTTTAAGAGCTGGAAAATGCTCCACTTGGCACTGCTGAGTTTTCTCTATGGTTTGAAAAAAGTTTTTAAAAAAGTTTGTCTTCATAGACAGCAGTACTTTCAGATGCATTTAGTTTCCTAAAACTAGGAGTAAACTACCGGTAGCCTTCTATGCTTTTGTTTATAATATTTACAGAAGGTTGCATTAACTGTAGCAAATGCCGGTGACACAAATACCAGTTCGTCCATCCCAGTTTTGGTTGTACTTGACCGTGTAGCCAATCTTGACAACATGTGGTTGTAAACTCTTCTCAAACTATAGAGTGCTATCATCTTTGTTCAAACTAGATAATTTGTTGGCTATTTCAAAGAACTCCAGGCAGTGGCAGATCTAGGGAAGGGGAACAGCCACCTTCCCTGCCCCTATTTGCTCAGGCCAGCACTGATAGCTAAGGTGCCAGAGTACCTCATTTCAACCAGAGAACCCCACCCCAAACCCCCTTACAACAATTTCTGGACCCATTAATAGCAACTACATGTATGAGCAACAAAATGTTGACCTTCTAATTGTCCAAAATAACTGCCAGAAGGTGACCTTTTTTGTCTTTTAACCCTTCAAGCACCAATATCTGCATTAAAATTCTCCAGAATGATCTCCATGCATTTCCTTAAAGAATTAGTGGAGAGAATTTGATAAAAAGATCCAAAGTATTTTCTCTTGGTAATCATTCATTAATTCTAGTAATCTTTTCTGTTGACTTTGTATTGATGTTGTTAGGAGATAATATTGATATTGGGCACCATTGGGACTTAAAGATGTGGAGTGCTCTGATTTGATACGGGGTTAAAACAATCGAATGCTTGTTAACCTGTTGTTTCTATCAGAAGTCGTCTCACAAAGCCAAATGAAACACCAAACTTCTGGTTGCTATTTGTGACATCTGGAATGTGAGCACTCTGTTTGCTTAAGCTTTAACTACTGTCTGGGATTAGTGCATTTGTAATGAGAAAAATCAGTTATTAATCTTTTTATTTTGGGGTTGCAAATCCACTTCAGGTTGTTGTTATTTGCATGAAAACTATTTAAAAACGCCAGGATGGAAATAATAAATTATTAGTTTAAAGGTTTGGTGAATTCTGAAATTTATTTAAATCATGTTCTAAAACATAAGATAGTGAGTTTCTCTGATTCAGTCAACAAATTTATTTTCCGTCAAACTAGTTGCTGATGTGAAACAATCAAAGTGGTATTGCTAACAGTCTTGTAACCCCATCTTACAACCTGTAGGTGCTTTTGAAAGCTTGCGGGTTCAAGTACATTTTAAGACCTTGCACAGTGAATTTATGTAAGGCTATAGCTTTTAGTATCAAAACCAGAAATCTAACTTACGTGGTCTTTTTGGAGTTGCTGGAAATCATGAAGATAATTAAGTGTTATTGGAGAAACATTTTAGTATTTGACTGCATTTAGTTGAGTCATGTCTAGGCTATTCTGTTAACCCTTTAACCACTTAGAGTGACCAAAATCTAACTTCTCCTTACAGTAACTTACTAAGGGCCTGTTTACATGGAGTGGGGGACCCCGGTCTAGTGGGGTTGGTTTATTTTGTTTTCACGCTCTGTGGGACACAAAACAAAAGAAACCTACCCCACTAGACTGGGGTCCCCCACTCCATGTAAACAGGGTCTAATTCTCAAGAAATCATAATGTTTGTGTGAAAAAGGGAAATGAACCACAAATAAACAAGGCCTTGATTATTAAAGAAATTGTCCTCATCAGTATCAAAGGAAAGGTGTGGAGATTGGGAACAGTGTATAGAGACCACGCTTGTTGATATTAGGGTCATGCAGGAGGGTTTGAAAAATGTCCTTTTTGTTAGTCTGGGAAAAGAACGTTCTGTAGCCTTTGGGGGCACTCGGGAGGATTTTTGGAGTTGCCTCTTGTTGCATGTCTCGCTGGTGCAAAAAATAATATCTATTGTGCAGGCTACTTTTTAAGCTCACTTGCTTAATAGGCATGGACAAGCGGTGGTGGATAAAACACTGACCCCGGTCCACGGACTACCCCAAAACGGATAAGGCCACTGAGGTTAAGTGATTAGGGCTAGGAAACTGAGTGAATCAGGTTCCATTTAGGGTCCTTATACTGGAAAAACTGACCTGAAACTTGATTCACTCAGTTTCCTAACACTAATTACTAAACTTCAGCAGCATAAATCTTCAACCAATTGATCAGTTTCCTGAAAAATGATACCCTATTCTAGACCCAAACTCTCTGATTTATAGACCCTATCCCAGAGTAAACTGCTTGAAAACCATACCCTTCATGACTGCACATACCTGTAAAACCCATATTACGGCAGTATCCCCCCTCCCCCTGGGGAATTAGGAAAGCATTGTTTTCCAATGGAAATCCCATTCCGGGGACCCTGGGCTGAGAACATTGGGCTCCCTTTTTTTTCTTAGAGCACAGCTTTGGAGATGCAGTGAAGTTGCTTAGTGACCCTAATGATTCATTTTGAGTTAACTACATGGGAGTTGGGCTCCCGAGTACCGAGGTCCGGTTATGGTTAAATTGTGCCAAGCAGCATGGCCTTGAATCAGCAACATAAGACAGATGAAAAGGTGACTAACAACAGTGATGAGGATAATCACAAAAAAAAATACAATCCATATACTTCGCAAACTCATAAAATTAATCAGATGAAAAACTGCTCATTTTTGCATCCTTAATTTCTCCTTCTAAAATCCTTTTGTTTGAGGAACATCAAGCACTTGACACAGTGTTTCATCACCAGATGAAACAGTGTCTCATGCTTGATATATTACGTCACAGAACAACACGAAAAAAACTTAAAGGGACACTGTCATCTATGGGACCACGCTGACCTGGACACTACTTTTACCAGTTTGAAAAGCGTTTACCTCAACCTGAAATCAAATCTAAGCATCGGATATATTTAGCAATCTGCTTCGCTTTCGCTTGTAGGTAACCAAGACTCAATGACAGCACAAGTGGGTTAAAATAATGCCCAGTATTGTTGGCTTTTAACATGAAAAATCTTTATTTAGTATTAATTGATTTTACAAGCAGTGGTTTCCATTAATTAATTATTATTACACTTCAACTTTACTTTGGAAACCTGTGTTAAAATTCATCACTGCTTAGTTCACATCCTTTAATCATAATGTTACTATTACTTAAGGTTATTATAAAAAGAAGCTCCCATTTTCAATTGCACATGGTATTGTGACAGCTGTGTTTCCAAAAAAACAAAAGCAGAGTTCTTTACTTTAACCTCTTCTTGCAAATACCTCTACAGGGTGCAAAGAAAGTCAGTCTTACAGCTTGCAAGTCGGGCAAGCAGCAGCCAGCATGTCGCCCAAAAGTCTTTTCAACAAGCCCGAAAAAATTTTTTGATTAGCAGGATTGATCAAAGCTCATCAGTAAGTGAATTTCCCAAAGACCTTCACTTCCTGTCGGGCAAGTTAAGAACAGAATTAACTAGCCCGATAGCAAAAGCCACTAGCCCTGGCCTATCAGACACTACTTTCTCTGCACGTTGCTCTATAACTATTTATAGACAATCGCTGTTACAGACACTTACAACGTTCTCTTTATTGTCCTAATTAACTTTATATATTCCCCATCTGCATAATATGGACACCTCCCTTTTATGGACAGTTCTCTTGGTCCTGAGGATACCAAATATCATGCAATCCCTACCACTCTAGCACAGACACCTCTGGAAGTGTGGGCACTTGGATCCATACTTAGGTGGCCATGATTTAAGAGGTTTCACTGCAGTTGACTTCTTACTAAAGGAAATAAACTTTTTGGAACTCTGTTTGTGAAGCGCCAGTAATTTATTAAATTATTGAAGGAACTAAACTGACTACTCAATGAGGTGGAGGAAGGTGAGAAATTCAGTTAGTACTTTGACAGTTTTGGCTAATTCTTCAGGCTGTAACCTTACTATTAAATCACCATGTTGTGATGTTACCAATCCTTCGATTTACAATTCTCTACATGAGTAGGGAGGGGGGGGGATATTGGCTGTGATACTACTGACTTTAATCAAAAGGCTCATCTCAAAAACTTTCTTTCGTGGCTGCAACATCACATTGCAGGGAGGAAAACTGCAGATGTCAAAGGAGATGATACCTACAGTTTAATATGAAAATAAAAACAATTGAAAAATATATCTTTGTTTTAAATCAATTTTAATTGTCCTGTGAGTCACAATTTGAAGAAATTCATGTCAGAAAATGCCCCCAAACTACACACAAGGTCATTATTCTTATTTTGGGGGTATGCCTTCTTCACCCTCTTTCCAACCAAGAGGCTGATGTTTGTTGTAAAATCTGTTTACTAAGATTACCCTGTGAGCAGAGGTTACTCTCCTGAATGGCCACGTGAATGACTTTGTTAACACTACAAGCCATGCAAGAGAGAAAACGTTGCTTGCAGGGTAAACTTAAGATGGGCATGCATGAATATCTCAGTATTTCATATTGGCATACATCAATGAGTGGCCAACATGTTTACAGGGAATTTATTTCTTAAATATCTTGACTCAGACATGTGCAACATTATTTGCTAATAAAAGTATTTAGAATGAACACAGCATAAGCCAGATACAATTGGGAAAAACTAGAAATGAACAACATCACAACTATAGAACCAAAATAATTATCATATGACGACTTTGAAAAATAAATGTGTCTGTGCGGGAACTGTTTTTTACAATCACCAAGTTTGTGTCATTATCAAGAAAACAAAAACAACCTAACCTACGGCATCTTGTTCAATACAAGAATGAAAAGTCACCAAGACATATCACAGTACAGATCAATTATTGCTTGCCTTTTTTTCTTAGAATGCAAAATGGCTGGCACAGCAACTAGTTCACCGTGTGCAGAAGTGACTTTGAAAAATTTAATCCCTAAATTACAAATCAAGCTCTCTGAATGTCAACGCAAAGACATTGTAATTATTATTTCGACCTCTTCTAACCTATGGCTGTACATAGTCCTAACCAAAAAAATATTTTACACCAAGCCAAATGATTTAATTACCTCACAAATTCTGGAGTAATTTCCATTCGCCTGTCAGATTAATTTTGTTCTTACGTCTTACTCACAGTTTTTACCTCAAATAAGTCGAAAAGTTCTAGCACAAGTTATGCAATGGTTTGGTATTGCGTATAACATACAAATGGCCCGCTGGGATATCCAAACCATTGTTTAAAAACCTGAGACTTGAGACTTGAGACTTGAGACTGGCAATGACTTGTCGTGAAAAGTTTCTGAGATGGCATCACTATTTTCAAAGTTCTACTCATCATCCCTACACAAGCAATACTTAGTTAACATTACTTGCACTATTGTTGCCAAGCAGTGGCAGCAAAGAACTTACTTTTTTCCCATTAACTAGTAAATTACCTTCACAATTCACTTCCGATTTGGTAAATAAAATTTAAAACCGCAAAAAAGAACTACCCAGATGGTCATACCCTAGGATTTCATCCACAGACAAAAAATAATAAGTTTATACAACCCTCTACGTGTAACTTACACTGTAAATCAAGCACTGTTTTCACAGGTGTACATGAAAAGGTTGAAAATTAAGAAAAATGCACTACTGGAACTAAACTAAACTAAGCTATTATTATATGTCCTGTAAAATGCTGAAAACAGCAGTGTGTTACGTCATTGGATAATATCATAAGAAGCTAAGTGCACAGTGGATTGCTCTAAGGCCAAATATGTGGCAAAATATGGAGCCTTATTTCATAAATAGGAATTTAAAAATGTTCCAGAATTTACAAGCATTATTGTTGGTTTTTGTGGATCCAGTCCCACACCATTAGTATCTGAAAATAAATAAAAATTCAGTCAGCAAAATCGATATTAAAAGAATAATAAAAACTTATCTGCAAGGTCTTACTTTTTAGAGACAATGAGGGAGAAAAATATAAAATGTATCCAAAATAAATAAAAACTATTATAATATAATTAAAATTATTTAATTTGTTACAATTAACGTTGAATGAATTTCACACATTTCTGGTTGCAGCTGCATTTTATAGTTATATTGGAAGGTGTATTGTATTCAACTAAAGAGTTGAAATTCTACCAATGTTTCACTCATAAGTTTTAGAGACATGATCTGTTTCAAGTACCACAAAGGGCTCCATCTGCAATAACTGTAACAACATCAGAAATGGTAGACTATAAAATCAAAACTTCTTCATGTTAATAAAACCATAGTTTCCTTACAATATAAGGGTATTAAGCCCTACATGTACAGTCAAGGCACGTCAAGGGTATACCATCCAAGATTCTATTTATGAAAAATTAATTGCTTCTTTGAAAAAAAAATGAATCGGTTAGTTGTTCCCGTGACTGGTGTCAAATTCAAATCAGCATTCCTCCATGCATAACAAGCAGTGAAAATTTTACGAGAACATTTTTCAGGGAAACAGAGCTGGTAGAAATTTTGTAAAGTCCTGCATCGCATGTGACTTCACGGCTCATTACACATGCAAGAATGCAGAGATGAATCTGAAATCCACGACTACCAACAGATTCAACTTTCAAATAATAAATACATTGATGGAATCTTGGGGGTACACTTGACCTGGCTTGACTGTAATAGTTACTAGCATGTTGTTTCTCTTAAAAATGTTGAACAAAACAGGTCTTCATGAGAATAATGGGAATGATCACTCTAAATAAACAATCTGTTTTCCTATTAAACACGATTGTATAGAAACCCAACCTGTAATAATTGGGCTTGAATGGGCCATTTTTGTTCACTCCGAGATACTTTGCTTGTTCTTCTGTTAGCTCAGTCAAATGGCCATCAAATGTTGGCAAGTGCAACATTGCTACATATTCATCTAAAAAAGAGAGTTCAAAATTAATATTGTTTTCCCTGTCTAAAGATCAATAAGCAACTGGTTTTTAGTACTGGAAGATTGAGCAGTCAGTGACTGACTGTTTGACTGTACTTCCCACCCGACAGGCCACCTCACCATGTATTTGTATAAAAGAAGAGAATGATCCTTGTTCTGGAAGGCTAGTTGACAAAAACGAATCATGAATAGCTGACTGGCTGAACTTAGAAGATGGACTAAATGATTGTTTTATGTGGGGATTTAATGACTGACTATCTGTTAAAAGACTTACTGCCTCACCTGATTGGCTGATGGATTGATTGACTGACTGATTGATTGATTGACTGACTGACTGATGGATTGACTGACTGACAGACTGAACGATTGAACGACTAACTGTATGTTATTTTTCTAGACCAGAATGACCATTGGAAGATTGACTGACAGGTAGAGAGAATATTTGACTGTCTTTCTGTCTGTCTGTCTGTCTCTCTCCCTGACTGACTGGTCACGACACTACCTAACAACTGAAAAACACTCTAACAGCAAAAAAAGTTGAGGTGATATACTTACCCATCTTCTTAGGCAAGAGATAAACATCATGCTTATATCTACCGGGAGGTGCCTTGTAAAGTTCAATTAATGCTATTGCCTGCAAAAAAAATAACAAACAAAACATTGCAGTGGGTTGGTACAAGTTACAGACTGTTGTAGGTCTGTTTTTGTGACTATGAACAGTCATGTGACTGTGACTTTTTAACAAAGATTATGACACAAACTGCTAAATATTCAACTTAATTGAAAACACCACCAATAATATTATAATCCTGCTTTAGACTTGCAAAGCAGATATTTCAAAATTTAATATGCTCATCCAGCTATGTTTCTCAGCCAGTTTCAAAATGGCTTTTACAAATTAAGGCTGTTTCAAGAAAGTGCTTTAACAATTTTACTTCTTTATAGTGAAAGTAACACAAAAGGGGCAACATTTTACCAACTAAAAATCACCTGAGTTGTGGACGTAATGGAAACTACAAAAGAAGGTACACTAGAACAGCTCAGATTGACAAGACGACCCTGAAAAAAAATTAGTAACAACATGATCAACACATCATGAATAATATGATAAAAAATATGTCAACCACCCCTTCTAAAAATTATTATTATTATACCACAGTTTAAGTGATTAAACTGACAAGCAAAACCTCCTAAGGACAATTATTTCAGTATGACTGCACTCACTGTCATCAGGCAAGCATTGAATTTCCACTTTCAAATTGTTTAACAATCTCCTAACATTAATTTTCAACATTATGTCAAACTTAGAATTCATTCACTTTAAGGCGTTTTGCCACACTTGCACCTTATGAGAGCTGAAATAGCATTTAATCTCATAATTATTACTAAAATAAAGTTATAAACATTTCACACCAAAACTCGTTGGCATAGGAATCACTGCAGAAATACAGATGCACATGCTGTCATACAAACTGATTGGAGGGCATGCAGATTATCCAGTGTTCAGTGTTCCATTGACACACAATACTTCATACATTTGTAACAAAGAAAACCAGACAGTACCTCAGCTAGTAACACAATTCTCTTGCCATCTGGCCAGATAATATGATCTACTTGTGTTCTGACTTTCTCCCATGTCAGGTCTGAAGTTCTTAAACTAGCCTGCAAGAAAGATGTTAATGTTAATGTTAAACCATGAAATCCATGTACAGCTCAGTAGATGGTGCACCTGCCCATTGGGACTTAATAAGGGGCTCTGATTATAATTTCCAACACTCTAACCACTCAGTCACCCTGCCTTGTTATTCACAGTCAAGCATGCTACATTCTTTGTTTGGGATTATCTGTTAAATTTCAGCTGCAGCACTGAAATCTAACGAGCAAAAAGGTCCAAAAAGCACTGTTCAGGAATGTTACTGATATCAAAGCCTGAATAGTAACAAGCATCTTACCACATCAACTTCAGTATTAGAATGCCCCATGTTACAAACAATGCATCCATTCTTCATTCTGTCCATGTGATCCCTTGTGACCACATGCTTGTTGCCTATATTAATACAAGGGAAATACTTATAACAAAAGATATTACGAAAAAATTCATTTCATACATGTAAGAGCATCATAAAAAAATAATGAAAGACGCTATTTACATGTCAAAATGAGCTGCATATGTGGAATGGAATGGACCTAATGCAAGTACACAGCATTGTATTTTGCACACGACAAAAATGCAGTCACATCAGTGAATCAGATATTTCAGACAAAATTCTTTATAATTGTACATTATTCATTTATCACAAATGGCTTGAATTTTTGAAATGAAAATTGAAGAGCTTACACTTATAATAGCCTGATTAACAGCATTCCATGAAACAATATTTGGTTTTAGCAACATACCTGTACATGTGATCAAGATGTCAATCTGCTTCACCACCATGTCAATCTTGACTACTCGGAAACCATCCATGCTAAAAACAATAATCAAAGAGTGCTGGGTTGAGTAGCTATGATCAGTCAATTAGGTTTCTTCTCTTCATAAAAATACAAAGTTTTTTATGTCAAAAAAGGAGCGTGAACATTGTAACAAAGATTTGTCAACCCTGGTTAATCATTTTTTCTTTTCTTGCATTTTCTTGGTTTTGACACAAAAATATACTTGATTTTCATAAATCAGTGCACCTCGATTCGCCCCTTAGAATGGAGACCTCTTTCCAAGGGACTGTGTCACAGCTGTTTAGTTCATTTTTGTTTACAATGCCAGTTATGCATATTATCCCCTATGGAACTTGAGAAATTATTTGTCAATGACAAAATCAAAGCTTTGTGTCAAGTTAGTTATGATCCACCTTTTATCAACGTCAGGTAATTACTTTGTATATGTTACAGGTCAAATTTGATTTCAGGTTAATTTTGATTTAACCTAGGTTGATTCTCAATTTCCTGTCTCCTAGCCCTAGAAGACAAAGGAAATTGAGAATCAACCTACGCTAAAAAAATGTAACCTGAAATCAAATTTTACCTGTCAACAGTAACATATACATTTGATCCTGGCCTTGTAAACTTATACTCTTATACTCTGAGGGGGCCCAACATCTATAAGCCTTATGGTTTCTTTTTGGGCTTCCTCAACACATTGCTTCTGTGTATTTTCTGTATCTCGTCTTTGTTATTTTTTTTCTGTGGTGAAATAAATAACCTCTTAAACAACAAAAATGAACTTTCTTCTTAAAAATTTGTCCATCCCTGCCTTCTTTTCGTATTTGGTGTTTTTTATAAATTCTTTAACACTCTGAGCAGCATTTTCTATGTTTCAGCCAATTTAGTACCAGTTACAACTGTTTAAATTTTGATGAATTTTGTGACACAACTCCTTTAATACTTCTGCTTTATTAAAGCAGTTGCTTGTTTGAACCCCATCATCACATATCCTGAATCTGCCCCAGGCCCTATTAGGGTTATCACTGTGGACCAAGGTTTTACTGAAATACGGCACAGATCTATACATGTATGTACTCCACATACCATGCCTGCAGTGCACAGATTGGATCAATTTCTGCTACATAAACTATGGCACCAAGACCTTTGAGAGCAGAACAACAACCTTTGCCCACCTGAAACGAATTTGTAGAATAAAAACACTATACTATCACTTGGCCCAGAAAAAATATGTTTTAAACAAATGCATTAATTAAACTACATGAAAAATGCAAAAATGTTTCACCTAAAAATGCACTAATGGAAAGCAGTTTTTACGTCCAGTTCAATTAAAACCATCAAGAATAACGAACAGCTACACTACCAGAAATATATTTGCGAAAATAATACCATTGCTTTTTTAATTGGAAGTGACGACATGAAGAAATGACATGGAAAACTGACAGGAGTTAAAACCCAATTTATCTAAGAGAGTTAGAATTCCAAACAAAACTTACGTATACTAAGTTGCTGTGTTACGCTGTATATACGCAGTTACACAAAGAATGAAAAAATTCTCTTGAGGGTCCTAATTCACTCACCTCACCATATCCACAAACAAGGACCTGCTTTCCTCCAAACATGACATCCGTGGTTCTCTTTAAACTATAGGACAAAAGAATTTTAAAATAGTGAAAACTTAAGTGTACTTTGCTGGGATGTAATTTATACATGTAAGGTTGTAATATTCCATCAAGGAAAAAATTAAATTAGATGTTGATTACAAAAAATATTATTTTATCATTTTTGGCATACATACCTATCTAAAATTGATTCTCTACAGCAATACATGTTATCAAATTTTGTCTGCAAGAAAATAAAAATAAGTCTATCAACAACTGGTTCTTCTTTATGACTTCTCAGTGAAAACACCGCCACTATTTGAAAAAGCACCAGAGATGTATAAACAGCTTACTATTATTAATTAGAGTTGCTTACTTTGGTGACTGAGTCATTGACATTCATGGCTGCAACTGTTAGTTTTCCTTGCTTTGATAGCTGGTATAACCTGAAATATTGCAGGGTGCAAAGAAGGTCAATTTTACAGCTTGCTCTTGAGGCTGGTTGTAGCAATTTAACTAGCCCGGAAGTTAAATTTTTGACAAACAGGATTAGATTAACTAATATTTATTAACTATTTACACCATTTGGTAATTTATTACCTGCTTTGGTAATTAACTATACTAATAACCATGATAATTTCACTTCGTCAAACAGCTTTCGAATTAGGAATTTAAGCCATTGGTCTTAAAATATGTAATTTGAATTCCCCCAGAATACTTCACGTCAGGCAAGTTGACAACAGAAATCACTTGCGCAATGGCAAAATGCACTAGCCCCAGCCTATTGGACATGAATTTTTTTTTTGCACACTGTGTTGAATAACAATGGAATATTGTCATCTACCGTAAGCATTTTGCAAGGGACTGTATCAACCAACAATAATCAAAAACAAAAAAGTAACCTTATCTTATGGGGATCTATAATGAATGGAGCACAACTTTGCAGCCATACATTTACAAGGCCTCACCTGTGAACACCAGTCACACTCTCCTCCACAACACCACGTAGGGTGTTGAACGTACCATTAAACTTCTTGTACATCAGGTGGGTCGCATCACCGCCATCATCCAACACCATATTTGGCTGCCATTTATCTGACGTAATGCACTGCTCTATGCACCACCAGAAGTCCTCCTCAGACTCTCCCTTCCATGCAAAGATTGGGAAGCCTGGGGACCATAATACATACATTAAATGTCAAAACCAAATAGAGGTTAGAATTTTAAAACCTAGGTTCAGACTTGCCATGTCTCACAACTTTGTTATAAATGCATCTCAGAATTTCACAACCCATCTCAGCTGACAAGTGATTTCTCACGCTTTCTTGAATAGTCACGTTCTAAAAAACATTTTACAACTTTTCCTTACTCTAGGTTTAACATTTCAAGATTCTGCCATTGCTGGTTACTGAGCATGTCTTTGCAAAATGCAGCTTTCTACACAAAAAAAGGATTTGCTCACTATAAGTTTTTCCCATCCTATTCTATTGACGGTTGAATAAACTTCAGGGTATTTATTTTTATTCAACAATATTATTTGTTTCTGAATTGATTGAGGCAGGAGCACCCATCTATAAATAAAAGTTAAGAGCCTTGATTTGAGGGAAATTACATCATTGCCAAAGTTCCAAAAGTTATCAAAGTGGTACATCATTTCAATCATTCCTGAAAATAAATGGCATGCTTGTCACAAGATCCATTTTTATACGATGACTCGGCCAAATGACCGACCAACTTTGAGTGCTCAATATTTTTAACCTTGTGAATAGACTTAAAAGTTAAAAGAATCTACAAACCTGCCTCCGCCAATGCAGCTGCAACCTCATTCTGTAGAGAAAGATAAAATTTTTTGAAATTATATAATGTACAAACACTAAACCCTTCCACACTTTGACTTGCTACATCGCAAGACTTCATCCACAGACTCAAAAGAGGACTCCATCATTACCGGTATTTAATATGGAAGAGAAAAAAGAAGCTGTATAGTTATAGAAACACATACCTGTGTTGAGTAAATGTTACAAGCGCACCAACGCACTTGTGCACCAAGAGCAGCTAGGGTTTCTATGAGAACCTAGGAAGTCCAAATAATTTGTATAATTATTTGTCTTTGTAGTGTACTGCTTAAGTGCAAGTCAAGGGACAAGACTTTAACCTTGAGAAACAGGATTCTTTCCTCAAGAGAAACAATAATAAATACATCTCCTGAGAGGATTAAGAATTAAAACTACAGTCAAAAGTACAAGAATTATAGTGGACCAAAAGAAGTCTGCTAATGTGGTAGAACGGAATGTTTCACTATCTCTAATGGTAAGAACCACCATTTTTTATGTGCAACACACCACTCAATCACAGATCAAATCAGGAATCCTGCAGTAAAAAAGACACTTACTGAATAGGGTGTAAAATTCAAACCTAGAGTAACTCATGATACCCACTCAGTAATCACTAAAGATGAAACTTTGGAAACTTTGACTACTTTCGAGCAGTAGAGTGTGCCGCAATAAACAATCACAACATCTTTCAAGGTCATTTTTGGTAAGACAAAGGGAGAGGACAACATTTTAATTGACAGAAATCTCAGCCAAACCAGTTTTGCTGTAGAATACTTTACTCACTGCTGCCTGCGCAGTTACATGAGTGCATCCAACAATCTTAGCTCCCTCCAAAGGCTTGTCTGTGCAGTTCCGTTTTCGAAGCAACATGAGCCCTGGCATTTCTAAAACAGAAAAATAGCATAGATTAACTGAAT
This sequence comes from Porites cylindrica, assembly GCA_964035525.1. Classification (NCBI taxonomy): domain Eukaryota; kingdom Metazoa; phylum Cnidaria; class Anthozoa; order Scleractinia; family Poritidae; genus Porites; species Porites cylindrica. The sequence continues at coordinate 6,352,606 of OZ037786.1, read as the reverse complement.
TTATAGCTAAATAGAGAAGAGAATTTTGATAGCTCTCTATCAAAATAATTATAACAACCTTTACCACGAAGTTTTTGCAAAATTTGATTTGTGATTCTCATACTGTAGTGAGATCCCTAAAACTTGCTTCTTCCCAAAACACTTTTGTGCAAAACTTGAATTACACTAAAGAAATAACCAAAAAATCTCATTACTTCTCCTCTATCATTACCACAAACAATAAAATGTCAAAAAAATTGCTATGGGAATAAACAGCCAATCTACATCATACAGTACTTGCTATTTAAGGTTTTCATAAAAAATTTCTCTGTTTGCTACTTTTTTCATTAAACTTTGAAAGTTATAATGGGTTTGGAACTCTCAAAGTTGAGCACAGGGTAGACCTTCCTTGCTACTGGTAGTGGCTAGATCTTTCTGGCAATGTTAACGTATATCCATGTACTTACCAACAGAATACTAAATAAAATATTGATGCTGATGATGATGATGATATTGATGATGATGATGATGATGATTGGTGAAGGTTACGTAAACGAGGATGGCAGTGTCAATAGTTATGACAATGGCAATGATGATGACAGTGGTGATAACAATGATGATGATATACAAATGTATGATAATGATTATGATGATATATGATGATGATGTGAGAATGATGATGATGATGATTATGAACTAGGCTGCTTAATATAACATGTGTGTATTACCAAGGAAATTATTGAGAAATTAAGATTAAATTCAATGATTTTCACAAAAATAGAAACATGAAGTACCTTCAAGTCCCTCTCAATTATCACAAATAAATTCATTGTACCAGTAACCAAAACTGTGGCTCATCAATATTCCCAGAAGTCAATTTGCCTGGACTAATGTCAATTTGCCCAATGCTAGTTGAGGTACATGTAGAGTATTACATTAGTATCAACAAAGTCAGTGCAAATGGAGACTTCTCTGGACAACTTGCCATCAGGCAAATTGACTTTCAGGCAAAATCATCTGGTGTTTTACATAAAAGAATGAGTCCCACATAGAGTTCTTTCCCTAGTATTTTCTGTCTTCTTTTCCCTAAAGGGAAAGATTTAGATTTCCCCAAAGACAATATACAAAGTTCCGCTTGCCTTGTTCAGCTATTTCAATTTCCCTGCGACCAAAGTCAGCCAGCTTAATATTCTTAACACAAAAATCTGATCCACCACTGCTGTTTTTCTGCACATGGATGGAAAATGGATGCATTACAGTCTAGTTTTTTCAACCTTTTAAATCCCAAAAGTGATCAACAACAAATCTCTCCTTATAACATAGCTGTAAAGATCAAACATCTAGCTCAAAAGAACTAAGAATCCAATCACCACAATAAAATTAATGAATAACTTTGATCTAAAATTTTCATCTTCTCATAGAGCACAAAAATTGCTAAGGAGAATTTGCACATTGATCATGGGATGTAAAAGATCAAATCTAATCATTATGAACGTATGATCAACTTTCACGCATGCAATGAAATTAAACATGCAAGATGAACCATCTGTCAAATACAGCAATTTGTTACAGCATTACATAGAGAAAAACATGGCATATTATAGCAAGTGTGACAAGCAAACAAGCCAAAATTATTGCATTAGAATTCTTGCAAAGCAAGCCGGTGATCATGTACAATAATCAAAGGACTAAAACAGAACAAAATATTTATCATTATCACAGAGTACAGAGAAATCAGCATTTTGAGAGCTACACACAATGACTGTAAATTAGAAAAGACTGAAAGTTTTTTCTTTATTTTTTGTCTCCTTTCTGTATTATTAGGAACCCAAAGAAAGCAAACAGATTTACCACACTTGATTGCATGTACATAATTCACAGATTTGATATTTTTTCAGAAAAAGAAATCAGTGAATACAATATTTCCAACTTGATAATGGTTAATTCAGATTATTATTGCAGGAACAAACAGATTAAAAGTAATCCAGTCACAGGTGATCTGGAAAACCACAAAAAAAGATAAATTCCTTTAACGATCAGAAAAAGTAACAGAGATGACACACGAAAGACGCACCTTAATAAGACTACAAATCAGTCCTTCTTAAGTATAATATGGGCACAATGTTACACAATACCACTTGACCGAACAGTTTACAGTTCTTTTTATTCATTACTAAAAATTGTGAGAAGCACTATTTTGCTGCCAATAGCAACAAAACCAGACTCAATCCTCCCCTGCCAAAAGATCTAGAACTAGGACTATGAAGCAAAATTTCTTTACCCTTGGCTCTGTAATGGTTTGATCATTCCATCAACATGACATCAAATTTAAGGCAGGGTCTGTCTACTTCGTTTGGCTGCTTTTGCTATTTGTTCTCAAGTTCACCCCCAGACCACAAATTCCTATGCATGCTTGTTATGCAAAAATCTCAACTTTTCAGAGTCTGACATATAGTTACCAGTCACACTACTGATTTCATCTTTGTATAAAAATATTTTCAGAAGTTCTGGAAAAATGTTTCAAACTTCAAGCAGATTCTCTAACTTGGAATGACTTCTCTACATCTACAGACAAAACAGTCCGGGTGGAAAAAAGAAACAATTATATTTATGTTGATATCAAGCTGGGATTGTATACCAGTTCATAAAAGCCTTAACAGACTGACCTAAACTAGCCATTCATGTAATAACATTCCTTTTATGCAAGTTAATAAATATGCATGTCCATTAAAACATCCTCTGCGTCAGTCAAGAACCATTATATTCACGTTTGCCATGAACGATGAGCAGTCCGGTGGCCAAACAAAGTTGACAATGCAAACTCGTCCAGTTTATATTGCCTGATTACGTATTAAATTCGTGACGTAAGGCATGCTTAATATAATCTCTTCACAGATGAGGGACTAATCGTACGTAAAAATAATAATGAAGTGGCATTATATTGGTTCTGCAAAAATATGGGGTGCTTTTAATCACAAGACTTGCATTTGTTTGTAAAACTTTACGTGACTCATGTAAATTTCGAAATTTTTCCTCTTCAATCTGTCACGAATCGTCACAATTTCATTTCACGTTCATGGAAATTAAACCACGATGGACTGGGAATGTCGAAATCTTTTTAGCCACTGTAACTTTTCAGGTGTGAAGGTCTAAAGTCCTTGAGAAGGCATTAAATCAATTGTTTCATGATGCACGGTAAGGGTGAGGTAGCATTATAGCAAAAGGAAACCAGCGCAGTGCTATTAAAATACATTTCAAAGTGTGTGCATGATGAGCTTACTTTAGCCAGCGTGGAGAAGGTGCATATATTAAAGCTTAAGCTTAACTAAAAGAGCCTTGATAAATAATTATGAAAGCAAACCTGAGAACGTTCCCTTGGTGAAACATCATCCTCATCTGATGAATAGCTGTCGGAGTAGCTTGCTACAAGAGGGCAAATATCAACGCATTAAATACACCAAAGGAAGACCACATCGCCTTGCAATTTCAAATAAGTTAACGCAAACTACGGGACTGAAACTCAAACACAATAGACAGCTCACTATTCTAAGATCCCGTAAAATGGTAATAGTAATAGTACGGCTCTAATCGGAATAAAAAAATGTACAAATTTATTCTAGGAAGAACGTTCACATCTTTTACTTCGGGACGCGAATTAAACTTAGCGTCAACACTGTGTCGATCGATTTGACCGGTGAATGAAAATATATCGAATTCGGAACCTCCCAACCACACCAAAACCTCGATAAAGCATCAAAAAGTGACACAGCGTTATCAAGAGTACGTTTCTTTCACCTGAACTCCCATAGCTATCGGTTGAGGACACCGAAATTGAGCGCCTTCGAAGGCGAGGGGGTCGTCTTGACATGCTCTCAGAGAAAGTCAAGCCCTAGGGTGAAAAACGCGGCAAAAAGTAAGCGACACAACTAAAAAGACAGCAGCAAAACATTAAACACGAGTCGTAAAAACCTCTAAGGCCCTGAGATGTGGTGGCCTTTGTGCTGCAGCCGGAGATTTTTGGACGCGATGATCACCTTCCGATGCCGCCATGTTATTGTTAATACGAGCAAGTGGCCTACATTTGCGTGGGGACGAGGCATCCAATCAAAATACAGAAGCAAAAGGGAAGTCTTTTCCCACTCTCCCAACAAAACCAGTTGTGATTATTTGCTTGTCCCACGAAATAACCTTGTCTCTTGAGCACCATTTCGATAGCCAGACTATGGCAAAACAAATTTGTAGCTTTGAGCTGTTTGAAAGAATAAGAATTGGGGTTTCAGTTCACAAATAAAAAAAACCACAGATCGCAGCGCACCTGCACCTAAAAACGGAACCACGTTTTGGAATGTCTATCAGAAAAGACAAGGTGACGTTATTAACACGCGGAGATAAGTGAATAGAAATCTAGGTATCAAAACTGAAATATTTCTCTTCCGTTTCGATGTTCTTTGGTGTTGAAATTTCCGTTAACATCCGAAAATAATGCCGGATTCAATAAAAAAGAGGAAGTAATCACGTTCCGACTACATTAGGTTTCATAAAGTTACAAGACAAAAATATTTTTCTCGTGTGTTGATTAGATGTGTTAAAGCATAATTAAGCTTCGATCAAGCTTTTTTTTATTTCAAGCGGAATGAGCGAAGGCGTCGGCAGACTAATGCCATATAAGAAGTAAAAAAGTAAAAAAGAAAATTAATGTGCCCGGTCGGCGTAAAACCATGAGGCCGGTGAGGACAATGAACCTCCTACGAATTGCGTGGGGCGAACTGTACAGTGTTCAAACACAAAGACTAAAAACACTTCACTACTTGTGCTCATTTAAAAGAGAAAACATTTGCTACTTTTCAGTTTAAGGAGAAAATCCCCGCTCAAGGAAAATTTTTTAAAATAGGGTTCAAAACTCCAAGTAGGTTAAAGAGAACGAAACAATCATAATTATTCTATTATCCACGGCAAGACTACTAGGCAGACATCGCCGATACTGTTGTGATGTACATGTATTGGTCAAAATGCTCTGGTCGGAATGGGTATTCTAATCCACAGCTTTAAAACTTTGCCTTTATCATTCCAAACAAAAAATTCTCTGACTCGAGGCACGTGCACAGTGCAGCTGAATGATCTTCCGGTAGAAATGAAGTATTAATTATCCGGTTTTTTGTTTCGTTTTCGCCCCAGTGAATGGAAAACAAGACTGTTTAACTCATCTTCGAATATTGTCTCCTTGGTTTCTAACGCAACGGGACAACAGAATGTCTTCCTTCTTCCCACCCCTCCTTCCCACTCCCCAGCTGTGAACGTCTGCTCGCCCTCGTCCCAGACCCCACAAGACATACTCCCGCTGCTGCTGGCACAGACAATAGCGATATATACAGACACGGGAAATGTAGCTTCTTTCGGGATGTAAACTGAAACACGTGAAAAAAAAAATAATACAAAGGAAATAATGTAATAAACAATTACCCACAAATGGTCTGAGCTTCTAGCTCTGATTTCCTCGGTACTAACAGTCCAAAAAGGGAACATTCCAAACCAAGAAAAATGAACGAAGAAAAAGTCACTCAAGGAACTCGTAGCCCGCGCCACAGAAGGAACTAAATTTATGAAAAGTTACTAACCGGGAGTTAGATTACGTCTGCGACGCAATGGGAGTTTTTCGTTTACTAGAAATTTCATTTTTATTTTATTTTCATTTTTAAATCAACTGCAATACATGCAATATGTCTCAGTGTTTCATAAAAGCCCATAGCAACAAGACAAGTAGACCTCGCCTTAATCCCATATAATCACGTGTATGGTTACTATCATAGCAAATTGTCAGATGTTGTGGTTCACATTCATCTTAGAATAAACTTTTTTTTCTTTTGCCGTCAAACTCAAATAATTATCACAGATAACCATAACAAAAAGCGAAGAAAAATAAAATAAAAAACAAGGCCGATAAAAATTATCCACAATTGGAGCTATAATCACGGATACCGTAAATTATCCTCTATCTAGCACCCCCCCCCCCCGGAATTATTAATTTCAAACACGTTTGAGGGGCGCTTAATAGAGACAAGGGGCTTATTTGAGAGGGGGGGGGAGGGCTTATTTATTCTAGCGAAGATGGTGGTATCAGTTCTCCATAAATGACTACAATGCAAAGTGGAAAAGCTAAAGTACAAGACGTTGGAGGTCATGCAGCCGAGGATCAACAACAAATCATCCCGAACTTCTAACACGTGAATAAACCATCCTGGATTAGTTTTACAGTCGTACTTGATTAATAGAGACTACCATTTATCATTTATTAGTGAATAATAATAAGGGGGAGAAGACGGCGGGAGGGGGGGGGGGGCTTAAAAGAGAGAGGGACTTATTAACTTTCTTCCCCTGAAAAGGAAGGCTTATTAGAAAGGGGGCTTATTTGAGAGAGGGGGCTTAATAGAGGATTTTCGGTACATGCGTTCATAAGTGGTACTTTTCCTCTTGGCGAGTATTCCTTACAGGAGTTTCATCCGAGTTCATTATTCAAATAAGTTAAGACTTGTAGACGTTTGCGAATAAAGGAGAACATGGAAAATCATTTTAGCATAGCCTGCGCCACGGACGAAACTAAACTCTGGTTAAGTCCGTCTGCGAAACAGCGCCGAAATCCTTGTTCTAGGCCCCACCTGTGTACCAGGATTTGAGTACTCGCCATGAATGGCCTGTTAAAAGAGCCATTGCCTATTTGCCAATCAGCTTGAAGGGAGATTCGAAACGCATTTCCGGTTATTCGTTGAGTCCGTTGGCGGGCCAGAACAAGGATATCGGCGCTGCTTCACAGTCGTTACTAACCGAGGTTAAATAAAGTCTGCCAAAGGAAGCAGGCCAGAAAAAAGGAGGGGGGAGGGAGAGAAAAGCGCGAAAGGGAAATATTACAAGGGAAAAGGCCCTCTTTTCCCAACCCCCGGCCCCCTCCCTTTTCCCCTTCCTCCGGATCCACCTACCCCTTCTACACCTGCCGTTCAGGCTAAAAAAACACTCTGAAAACAACTTTTTTTTCTCAGCCTGAAGAAAATGCAAAAATTAAAATTGAAGTACGCCAGAGAGGAGAAATATTCACTTTGACTTTGCATATCTTTCGCGAACTGCGCATCAAAGGAGCCCGCCAGAGTTTCTCCGGTGGAGAAGCGTCTTTTTATAGCGCACTTGCTGTTTAAATAATTTACCGTAAATTATTAGAATTCTTTTCTTTTAGATTTGTTTGTCTTAAATAACAAGGTTCTTTACATTTATTTTCAGATCCTTGCTCATTGTGCCACTGGTTGTTTCGTTAAAGATGATAATTTTGTAGCCTTCAACGAAAGCGGTAGCGTTTTTTTAGGACAAAGCGAGCTGGATAAACATTCTTGACGTTGTCGAGCTCGGCGTGCGCGCCTGCGATGAAATCGTCACACGCGCGGAGAAGGAGCACATGTCTTTTCGTGAGCGCATAGCGATTTTCACGCGCGTCCGCTTATTTCACCCATTACAGATTCCTGAGAAAAATAAGGGACAAATCGTAGTCTGAAATTCTACCGCCGAAAACTGACAATAGCTTATGCTTGCTTTGTCCTCACAAGCGACGCAAACAAGCTTATGCGCTATTAAAAATGAGGAGGGCCGGATAAACATAAGCATTAAAAGAACGCAAGCTTTTGATATTTTTGTGTTTATACATTTGCTTATGTCAGGGCCGTCCTCGCTGGCGAAAAATCGCCCACTTTTCAGGGAATGGGGAATCATGAGCTTTGGAATGCGGAATACAGCTCAAGGAATCCGGAATCCCACTAAAGATTGGAATACAGGGTCTAAGTTCAACCGACAAAGACTGGAATCCAGTACCTTAAATTCGGAATCCAAGGCGTGGAATCCAGAATCAACGACTGTCATGGAGACCCTTATGTGGGGCGAGCATAAGTTTCGGCCTTATCCTCATCCTTATATGTTTATGCCTGCGTCACTTGTAAGACCATGTTATGTTTATGCTTATACGTGCGTCCCTGGTGCGGAGGAACAAGCCAGGCCTGGTTCAGACGCCGTACTTTTCCTGTGCCGAACCTAACAGAATAAGTTCGACTTTGGAGCGACGCTGGCGCGATATCTGATTCGGACGGCGCACCGTGTGTCGAGCATAAGTTAAGTTCGACAACGACAGACCCTGTCGAACTTTTGCCGCACCAAACGCTTTTGCCGTACCTAACTAAAACTGCCGTAGCAAATTGATTCAGACACCACTCTTTTGCCGTACTTAACTCATCAGTTAGATTCAGCACATGAGTGGAGTGGCGTCTGAACCGGGCCTAAGTGTAACTGCGCCATAGCGTCGCGGATTTCCGCCGCCGGGAAATATCAAACAAATCAGCCATCACACGCAAGTATTTCTGAATTGGCGTAAAAGGACATTCGCGCGTAGAAAATTTCGAACTCGCCGCAAAAAGTAAAATCAGAGAGCTCATTTTTTGTGCGGCTCTTGGATTAATTTTGTGTGTTAGAGAACTATGGCAAGAAATAATCTGGCTAAACGTCGATAAATAAGGTCACAGTGTGTGTGCAATATCTCCGTATAGGCGAGTGCTTGAAAAGCAATATGAATACTTATGTATTACGTAACTAATGACGCCTTTTCAAAGTCCGAAAGACAAATTCCACTTAAGAAATATTGAAAAGCCCAAATTTAGGAAGATCAAAAACTTCTAGTGAGTCGGCTTCAAGTTAAAGGATTTTTATAAAAGTTTGAATTTACTTATCAGTGAAGATCGTCCAACTTGAGGAATTAAGCAGGGGCACCCAACGACAATTTTCGGAAAAATATCTGTTCGGAAGACGATTTAAGATCTAGAATTTTCGAAACATTTGTTGTAAAATTTCTTGCTTACCTGCCTCTCCTAGGATTTTCGAACGTCTAAAAAATGGTATAATTGCCCATTTTCAGCGGATTTTTACCCTAAAAAGGTCACCTAAAATTTTCGGGAGCCTTTTTTCTGGCTGAAATTTTCGAACGGGTAAGTTTTGATCCATATAATTTTCGGATCACTAGACTTTCAGCTAGGAAATCCGAACAGATGAAAAATTTATAGGGGATAAAAATATGCCCATATCCACTGTTTAAATACTAAAATACGTTTAACAATGCTATGTTTAAGTGGTTTTGAACTATATTCTCGTTGGGTGCCCGTGATTAAGTACAGTTTTCGATATCATTTACAATTACGATTTTAAGGTTACTTGTTCGTCATCAGCATAAAAAACAGTGACTCAGAAATAATGCTAATATAAAATGCTCGCTTCAGTGGAAGGACACAGTTTTTAAATATTTCAGCACTAAAATTTAGAGGCGCATCTTGACCTCTGCCACGGAAAAAGGGGTTGCAGCTTGATCACTATTTATTGGTCGAAATTTTCTTCAAATATGCTATTCTAAATCTGTGATACTTTGCATCAACTCTTTGCCTCCGAATGCATGACTGCTCCAAACTGCAAGTCAAGATAAAAGTTGCTTGTTCTAGGGCTTCAGACAGGGGCACCGAACGACGCTTTCCTCCTAAATGCATTAAAAACCCTTTTTAGTCTATCCAGAGTACTTTTAGCCGAGATCTCTAGAAATGCATTCTAAGCAGCGCTATAAAATTTTTATCTATTCGATCATCCTAAGACAACTTGAGTCTTTTCCAAATTATATGAGCTTCAGTATTATTTTCCCGAAAATTTTAGATGCAATTTAAAGTTTTACCACGTTAGGAATTTTTTCTGGTTCCTCTCTCCATCGCATTTTCGAATCCGAAAGATTTAGGGTCCCTTTTTCGACAAAAAATAGCTTAACCTGGGGAGTGAAATGCGAAAAATTAAACTTCAGAAATTCCTAGGAAATTTATTAGATAAGCTTCGAAAATTGTACGTGAATGGAACGGTAGTCTAGAAATTTTTAGCCTTCCTCAAGCTATAGGAAATTCTAGGTAATTTTGGCTTCTCCGAACAGATATTTTACAGTGAAAACAGTTGTTGGGTGCCCCTGTTCATTTAGTGGAGAGTGGCGTGAAATGAAGAGCGAGAGGGAGCGACCTCACAGGGTTCTTTGCTGCTACATTTTCTTTGCCCCGTCACCACTAGCCTGTGTACAGCCGCCCCTCCCCTCAAAAAAATCTTGCTGTACACAGGCTACGTCACCACTTTAACTGGCTAAAATATTTCACTTGCGCATGCTTATCATGTTGCCCTGCTAGCAGAGGTCTCTAGCAGGGAAATATCATGTCTATTTTGTTTCCAATATACTATATGCAGCAGCGATAAACTTAGAGTTGTCACGAGAATGCTGCATCTTTTAAGTAAGCCTTACAATTTCCAATTCAGTGTTAAAATTCTTAAGAGAAGCGTTATAATATCAATAACAAATAGCTGTTAAATCAATACATACAAGCATACAGGTGACGCAATTTTTGAAAGTCGTTACAATACCAAGCGCCGACAACACTTAGCCAGAAATGAGGGAATACCGTAGTCTGCTTTAATACTGATTAAATGTATATATATATTGACTTTCGAAAGAATTCCTATTAAAGCTCTGCTGTCCAAACTAAATCCGCTTTCCTTTGCTGTTAACACATTTCTGCCGCCATGTAAGTGTTTAGAGTAGAGCTGTCGTAAATGATACATACAGAATAAAGGAAAATGTCAGAAAAAAATAATATATATTTTTTATACTCGAAAGTTATGATGGTCAACTTGCGGTTGTAGATAAATATTTCAAAGTCAGGTTTCCAAAGTAGTAAAAGAATCGAAAAATACATCAGTCTATACGAATAGATCGTTTTTAATTCGAATGCAGATTCCAGTCTTTTACAATAAACCTGATTTTGAGGAACCTATTTAGTTTTTTTTTGCCCCACAGAAAATCAAATACTACTGAAATTCTAGGGGGAAAAATGCCCCATTAATTTACTAAATATCATAAAATAATGAAAAGAAAATAAAAGGCCACTTAAAAATCCTTCCATTGAGTTTAAATGAATGATGATACCACAGGATTTTGTCCAGAGAATCAAAAACTTTAAAACTGCATATATGCGCACAGTTAATCTGTAAAAGTTTGTGGAAAGCAACTGTATCTATTCTCTCTTTAATTTACTGTAATACTAAGCACCTTTTCTCAGGGTCAATGGAAAAATTGCTCGAGGTGCTCCAGTAAGAAAAAAGAAATCTTCATTCCGTCATTCCGTACTGTTCTCAACAGAAGTTTCGACGCCGTGTTCGCGATTTGTTTTATCGGTGTCACTTTGTGTCCTTTTTACTTTCTTCTCCTTTCTTTTTGAGCTTCTTTTCTTTTCTTTTTTTCACGTGTTGTTTTTGGATTAGCACTGAATCCAAAGAGTTCATTCATATCAGAGAAAAGAGGTTCTTATGTATTCGCTCACTGCAAATGCCTATATTGGCATGGTGCCTCTATAGCACTGATGATAGTGGCCAATGCTTCCCAATACAGTTCGCGCTGGTGCCAATAAGGTGAAATAGTGGCGTCATAGTTATATTGCTGTGAATACATGGCAATTATCTGCACGCATCATTGTTTGAATAAAACTTTTAAACAAATGTTCTAGCCTTAGATTTTGTTATGTTCGACTCCAATGAATTTATTTTTATATCCTCATCAAGCGCAGCAATTTCCAGGAGAGAAAATGCAAAGTACCGTTCAAGATTTATTACAGGCATTGGTTAATGAAAGGTCGATTAACCCTTCATATGTCAATATAACCCTCTTGACCAAAGTACACGCAATGACGTTGCAATGTATCATAAACACGTGCCACAGACAGGTCATGTAATAAAGTTACATAATGTCACACCATACAGAGCCACGCACGTGATATCCATGTGAAAGCGTGACAAAGAACAGACTGGTCACGCATTGTCAGGCAGAAATAAAACAAGAGGACAATAGGATACAAATGATCTTGAGACCAAGGTTAGAAAGAACAACGTTGTGTAATCTTCCTTGTGCCACTTGCACGGAAGCGTGACAACTCTGTTAAGTTTCTGTTGTCATTTAGCATTCCCTGTCGATCTATCTCATCTTTGCGGTAACATGTTACGGTTAGATATGCGATCTGTATCGCTTCGAATATAATAAAAGTTCGCCTGAGGTTTCGTTCTTGGTTGTAACCAAGAATATCTTATCAAAAACACCTGGCCTGTGTGCCACAGCGACAACAAATACTTCTGCCGGTGGTTTGTAACGGAACAATAACATAAAAACGAAAATGATCAAAATAGCTTAACAGAGAAAAAAATACGTACTTCGGGGAATGGTCTATGCTAGTTTCAAAAGCCACACACTACGACCCCCCATGCAACGAAAATTGTTGTTTTGATTCGGGCACCAAGGTAAATTTCCAAAATTGTTGAAGTCACGCAACAGGTCAATTTCTGATCGCTTATATTAGAAATGCAGTTTATTTGTAGAGATACATGGGCTAAAATAAAATTTTAAACTAGTAAATATATAAATCAAGAGGCGAGAAAGTAGTGCAATAGAAAGAAGTCATTTTGTGTTCAAGATTAAGTTCATAAATGAAACAGGTTCCAAAACCCAGAATTCCGTAGACGCGTTTTCGTTCGTGAAAGTTGTTGAAATGTTACGAACGCGCCGACATCGCAATTAACTAGAAGCTGAAACAATATTAAACATTTTTTTAAAAATATATATATATACTAATAAGAAAATAAAATAGTAACCTAATATACAAGTTTGATCACTTTAAAGAAGGATCGGAAAATACAACTTACAACTGTAAATATTGTTGGCATTTCAGCATTTGAGAAAGTTAGAGGACGATATAAAATTTCAAAGCGTAAGATTGCTTTAGGCCAGAACTCAGAATAATCTGTTTGTTTAGAAAATTAAATAGATTAATTCAGACTCCTACTAATGACTATTTTCCGTTCCACGCCATTTTGCCATCATGACACAACTGCTTCGAACTGCTTCTTGAAAAGGTCACGCAATATAAAGAAACAGGATATTTGCATAAAGTGCCTACGATATTCGTCAAATAATTTCTTTGATAAAGCCAGATGAGCACAATGAATATAAATTCAGGGAAAATATTAGAGAGTTTTAGGTGTTAAATTTTTGGTGATATTTGAAAAAATATGTTGACATGTCAGGTTAACTGAATTCAGAAGTAAACTGCGGCTAAGCTTGTTATGAGTTGCGGGTCGATTCCCAATATGTCTGAAAAATTGCCGGGTTAACTGTTTAGGCGACCAACAGTATAAAAGGATTATACAACCACGACAACTATCTTAAGGCTCATGTTGGAGTAAAACTCACTTAGCCATGTCCTCATAATCGCACTGCAACTTTTTAAAATAAATTGTTGACAACACAAACCTGTTGTACTGTCGATTGAACTACTTCTCGATAGTGAGCGATGCGAATACTGCGGCCGAATATACTGAAATAAAATAATGCACATAAAATACACAGTTAGGCTACATAAACTTCAAATCCTTGAGTGAGTGTTGTGATGGAATAGGCTTCAGAAATGTTTCAAGGCGAGAGAATAACACCATGTTATCTTCTTATGCCATGTTCATTTCTCGCCGCGATAAAATATATTTCCCATACATTTTAACATTTCCTGTTTAACTCTAGTTCGAGTTCTCGAAACTGTTGCTCTTCCCCTTAGTAGATCAACTTTAAAATTATCTTCAAATAGCACTTTATATGTCACCCATCGTCACGGCATTGGACTTAAACAGGTATATAAAACGCCTTTGGGTCATTTCGCGGATTCGAATTTTTTTTCCAAAGAATAATAACCGGGTAGTTTTAACACGTGTGAATGAAAGCTAGATTACCGGTGTAGCTAGGTTAAGAAGTTCCTTGTCGATTCTGCTGAATTACAATTTATTCTGCCTTCGAAGAAGACGAACGAGCAGAAATGCCAAGTGGAGTATCCATTTAGACCCCTGGTTCTCTTCGCTCCGATAAATTGCGTGAGCCACGGTTGTAAAATATCGCAACTTCTCGCATCCGGATGTCAGATGAAAATCACAGTGAAATACTTACCTTTCGACTTGGAGTATTATCTTCTTGTTGAGGGATATTTTTCTTTGCTGCGTGAGACGAGATGGCGAAAGAGTTCTTCCTATTCCACATTGACTGACCCGACATGTCGAAACGAATTGCCTATCTACTCAACAAAGGTCGTTTCAGGAAAGCCCTACCGGCATCATGTATATTTCATAGCTGTTCGATGTTTCAGTCTCCTTTTATAATGCATTATAATGGCTTACCAACCAAGCTTCAGTATTGTCTGGTGACGTTGACGTTACCATGGCAGTATTGTCAGTGACAGAGAAGGATATAAAGCAGGGCACTAAAGGCAAGACTAATACAGATATTTTTTAGGAAACCATTTATTTAGAAACTTAAATTTACAATATTGGCCCATGTTTGCGTGTTATATTTGCTTGTTATGAATGTTGTTGCAACTAGCTAATGTTGTCACACTCAGATGACCGCAGGAGCTGACGCACTTGGTGAGGCATAAAAAGGATTATATTTTGCAACACCTTGTGAACACTTCGATCCAACTTTGTTGTCAAGTCAAAAAAAACCTTTTGTTTTTGTGTGTTCTGTAAAAGTATCGGAAACAAATTAAATTCAATCGAACAGGCTGAGATCGCTTCTGACATTGCGAGGAATATCTTGTACTTTGTACTTCAAAATCTCTTGAACTTTGGATTTGTATAGTTATATGCATTTTGGATACCAAAAGGACATTAATGCTGTTTAACACTGCAAGCAGCGGGGAAGAATAACTAAATTAAAGAAGCTTAAGTTTAAGTATTTTACCGGTTCATTGAAATTAAGGCGATCAGCTACTCTTCGGTATTGTATGTCACTTCCGATACTCCCGGAGTCCAATAAAATTACTGTCCTTTCGGAAAGTACGTACAAGTTTCGGTATTTATGTGCTGATCAAAAATAACCTAAAATAAATTCACGTTAATAGGAGTGCCTCCAGAGTTTTGTTTTTATAACACCGAGTTCTCTTTTTTAATCAACACACGTGACTGTTTCCTTTGATCAGGAGGAGAGAACGTGGGGGCAATTAATTCCAATGTGCTTTCTCGACATTGTCAGCGACACAGTCTTCTGTGTATTTTAACCTTGAGATGCAATATGTTATAAATATGGGACTAGTTGGACATTGTTACAGTATTTTCAAGTATTTTGCCAAGGAACTGCTACAGACATAAAAGCAATTTTTGCCTTTTTCTTTCTGCGGGAGAGGGTCAGGGGGCTTAAGTATCAGGCTGGGTGGCCTAGGGGAATGCAAAAAGACTTCCTACAACGTTAATTCCTGTATATATGAGCACCAGTTTTTGAGCCGTCCGGCATTGCTCGGAAATAATCTGATATTACTGAAAAGTGATTTTAAAACTTTTAAGTAAGCATGTTGAGTCAAATATTGAAAATAAAACTTCCGAGCCAATCTCTGATCTCACATTCACGTTTCCTGCGTTTTACATACTCATGATGAGATTATATATTGCCCGGAAACCAAACGAGCGTGCAGAAAGTCGCCGGTTATGATTGACGGGCACTATCGTAAGCGTAATGACGTTTTACGGCGACACAGCGACATATAACATTCGAGAAGTGAAATACTGACTCGAATATGAATACACAAGCATACTCTCCAAGTCATGAAATTTAAGAACGACGTATATTCTGAACCCACACTTTCCAAGAACTGGTTGAATGCGTTAACCAGTTTAGTTCATGTTGAATAAGTAGTAGGCAGAAATGAAAATTCGAGAATAGGGCATGTGTAACCCAGCATCAGTTAAGATACGACGAGTACCCCGCCCCTACCCCCCCTTTAAGGTTAACCCAGGCGGGGGAGGGAGGAGAATTCTAAAATGACCGGCGTTGGACTTCTGGCGCCGTTAGCAGATAGGGCATGTACAACCCCAGCATTTTAAGATACGACGAGCACCCTCCTTATATCGGGAGGTTAATCCAGGCGGGGGGAAGTGTGGGTGCGTAATCCTAAAATGACTGGCGTTAGACCGTGTGGCGCCGTGAACTTAAGGGGACTCTTTCAGGATATTGAGCAGTAGAGAGGAACTTTACAGGCTACTCAGACAATTGAATTGCCTTATTACTATTAAACATTATCAGCGCGAGTTAATCAGACTTAATTTTTCTAGAAAAGCTAAGTGAACACGAGAGGTGTGAATGAGTTCGAGCCACGCCCACATAGGCCCTTATTGATTGTGCTAGTAAAAGTAACATATTATGCTACTGGCAGTGCCCGACTATTTTCCAAATCATGCTCAAAATCGCTCAAAATTATGCTCCTTTTTGATAATTATGCTACTTTTTCTTAATGTTTGCTTAAAAGTAAAAAACACAAAACTAGTGCAAAAACCAAAATCATATATTTATTGTTAATAAAGCATCATATTTTGTTTATCTCGAGTTACACACTTGCTCTGATAAAACACAACTAACTACTGCACTTCATTTCAGACTAGAAGCGGTGACTTGATGTGTCAAAATGTACGATGTTAATATCACATTTACTATGTTCTGATATAGCTTAGCGCTTATTATATTGCAGCATCACACTTGCTTGTAAGTATTCTGACAGTGCACTCTCCGGCTGGTCATTGAACGAGGCTGAGAGTATGCTAAAAACTCTCTCTGAAGCAGCAGAAGATGGCTGAACCAGGAGCACCCTCTTGACAGCGGAGGACCAATAAGGAAGTCGTTCTGCCTGTGAAAGCGGGAACTGGGACCGACGCAATCTTCACTTCCGGTGTGCCCAGTCCTCTGGGCGACCAACGACGCAGTAGTGTGGTAACCTTCTTCCCCTCCTCCCTCGAGTGAGTAGGGACCTTAAGATCCGAGGACGGCGATGGCAGGAAAACGTCGCTGAAAAAGTCAATTCGCGTTCTTTCAATCTTCATCGCGATTACTCCAAGTCACTAACTTTGTCAAATGAAGGTGAACCCTCCTACAATTGAATTCCTAAGAACCATATCCAAGTTCAGAAAGAGAGAAGAAATTTCGTCGTTACTTGTGTACCTCCTCTGTAAAACGTGAAATTAGGCATTTTCACGTCGTAGTCGTGCAGCGTCGGCAAAGAAATGTACAAAAAAGCGCGATGCACGTGCAAAATTGTTGTTTTGGTTATTAAACCTATTGCTTTTTTGACGTTGACTCCTCGCTCCATTTTGGGCTTTATCATTTTTTCTTGTTTTGTCTGCCGTCTCTTGTCATTATTACTTTTAACATTATGTGCTTATAAGATTGGAAAAATTTTTGGACCCCACACTGTGCCTGTTAAGGTCACGTGACGAGCCACGCCCATAACTGTGCAACATTTAGCATTTTCAGATTACGCCATGAAAATGAGTGTTGAAGCTCCCGTTTATTTTGCCATAGTGTTAAGTTTAAAGTCAAATGAGTCAAATTAGACGGAGAATTGCAAAATATTTTATTCCTATGCAATTATCAAATGTTTTCTCCTCGACCCAGTCCTACTCTCAAAAACGTTATAGTTCACGCAAAACAAATAATTTTGGAAAAGCCCGATTAATGACAACTGATAAGAACATTTTTTAAAGAAGTATTTACTGCATGCAAAGTTTCAAGTCGAAAAGTACCGGTACCCTCCGATTTTTGTTGTCAATAGAACTAATATTACTAATAATAATAATACAAAACTTTATTCATAGATTTAAAAAAATAGACTATTTACAGATTCAAAGAATATGAAATATTAAAATATATACCCTATGTACATTCTTCTTGTGTACGAAAGAGAATTGTCGTAAAATGACTATCTAAAGACTACTAATAACAATTATAAAAAGCATCAAAAAGTTAATAAAAAAAATAAAAAACTATTTAAAAATAATAATTCAAACTGATAATACGCTGGTTTTGTATAGAAGTCACAAAAAGTGACCTGGAAGCAGCAAATTAGCCTGCCACGTATCGAGGAGGCTAAATAATCACTGGGTAGACTGAATAAAAACACTGGGTAGAGTTTCATTACGGGTATATTACAGGGGGATGTCTTCGTTCTCTCTTCTGGTCAAAACAATATACACCACCAAGGGGTGCATTCATTTGCAGCATAGGTTGTTTTGAGGCGTGTAAACAAATGCAAATGCGACGGTTGTACTAGCTTGCGTGGCAGGCGTTTGAAAGGGATGGGAAAGGGAGTTTTAGGCGCGAGTGGTCTCGCGCCCTAATTCCCTGCCCCTTCCCTTTCGAACGCCTGCCACGCAGGCTATGGCTGTACCCGTATGCTGCAATGAATTCATCCTATCAAATAGTGGATTAATAGTAACTATAATCCATTGCTATCTGGCCTTTTACGTTTTTCATTTCACCAATTTTCCATGGCAATTTTACTGCAATTCTCTATATCTATCTGAAGACTGATACAATGGAATCTGGATTTAACGAACGATTTTCTCTGTTGCCCCAGTAATAGTAAAACATATGAAAAAGCTAGAACCTCAATGTAAAGAAACCTCGTTAGAGCAGACAAATTTTTGCAAGTCCCTCTGCCCCTCGTTATATCGAACATATATGTAGAGGCGGATTTAGTATTTTTCGTAGGAGAGGGTGCACTACTAAGGAATGGCGTAATTGACTGGTGACGTAAACAAATTTTAATAGCGAATACGAAGAAGAAGGCTTTCGACTAGGCAATAACATAATGTGAACTGCTGAGAATACATATCAAATGATAAAGCAGATTTTGTATAACTGTGAAGCAGACTCCACAGTGTTAATTAGAAAGCCGCAGGTCATTTCAGGGGGGGTGCGCACCCCCTGCACCCTCCCCCTAGATCCGCCCCTGTATGTTCCACTGTATGAAAAACGCAGCAACAAGCCTTCAAGTTGGGCATGTACTTTCATAGGTGAGATTGAACAAAACACCAAAGAGGAGAAAATGATACAGTGTTCTGCGCCATACTGAGAAATCGAAAATACCATCCGTTTCAGGGCCGATGGTTTAAACTTTTTCCCTTTAGTTTCATTTTGCAAACGGTTTTATCTTCAACCACCTAATGCCTGCACAACCCTTCGTTTTTTCCACCTGCTTCATGGGGCCTTATCTCGGTCAAGGACCAAATTCTCTTTACCATCTCAAAATCTCTCACAAGAATATATTTAAGAGAATTGACCTTTTTACCGATACGGCGGCCATATTGAATTTATTAGATTTAAGGAGTATTTTGGGATGCCTAGGGGGCACTCGTTCAGCATATACGCGCCCTTTTCGGGCAAAGAGGGAACTTCAACATATATTTCTCGGGAAAAAGGCGATCGTTATTACATTCAAAGACAGCACAAAGATCTTTTTTTCTCATTACAAACTTTTTCTAGGAAAACTTGAAGAAAAATTGGCCCGAAAAGCGCGCGTAAATACTGATGCGAGTATATGAGATCGTACTCATGCCCCCTGGGCATCCCATAATACTCCTTTAATCCAATTAATTCAATATGGCCGCCGTATCGGTAAAAAGTTCTATTGGGCCTATGGAGACAGTGCACTTTGGAAGGACCATTTGGTTAATTGTGAACAGTTCAACTTCTCGAAACTTCATTTGAACTTGGGGAGACCCTCGATTTGTTCGGATATATTATTAGCTAGAAGGCTGCACCATGCACAACGACGATAACTGGGGTGACTCTACGAATCATTTGCGCGCTGATTAATTACCACTCTACTTTTTCAGTTAAATTTAATAGTCAAAACTAAAACACTAACAGCGGTGATAAATATTGTGAACTTTCACGTTTTTATTTAAACTTGACGTTTCCTATGCTAGTCAACTTACATTAATCAAAAGTGATCAAAAGTTACGTTACCGATTATGACGAAACTTCATACCTATTTGTACAGACACGTGCAGATAAACAGTATGGTTATATAGCTGGAAATTTTTTGTAAAAGTGCGCTCTCTCATAGGTTACTTTTATGTCACATGACATCTAACAATGAAACTTTTTCCCGCCAAAATCTCTGAGCAGGCAACATTGCAAAATCTATGACGTCAGAGGGTAACAGTGCACTGTTACCCTCGAATGTTGACCGACGACCGCCGTCACAGCGAGGTTTAATGATCAGAAATTCCAGCTTCAAAGTTTCCTCGAAGTACTGCTGTACCTTGATCTCAATTGAAAGAGAGTCCCATTATGCTGGCTTTGCAGCGCCAGCTATAGAATCAGTTTGTGATCAGATTCCTGGTTATAACCTCAGATTTTGAATGTTTTAACTGGCCTACTGGAAAAAAAGTTGTGGCTACAGTACCTTCCCTGACTGTTGTAGGCAGTGCTATCACTTAATAAATACAATGGTAAGTGCCTCAACAAACGGCTTTCTCTAGAGATTTCTTTATTTTCAGGGTTGGTCTCAATGCATCATCTAGTTAATTGCAGAGTGTCTTTGAAACGGTATTTGCTTGGCTCTTTCTTGTATTTAAACAGTATGGCTTTATTTAAAATGCGCCCCAAAAATCACATCCTAAATTCCCTAGAACTTGGCAAGAGAGAATGAGCTAGATCATTCTTTCTTGAACTTGATTTACGCAACGATCAGTTAAGATCTGAAAATACCCCATTAATATACTAAAGTGATTTCACTCAACACGCAAAACAGTATTTAACAATTAGTGCCAAAAATTTACATGTAAACAAAAGAAAACAATGAAATTAGAGCATGACACTGCCTATTAGTCTACTATCATCTTAAATGGTTAAGTAAAATCACTCTATTTAACACGCTCAAAACTTGCAATTGTAAACTGTAATTAATCTTTTAGTCCTGAGTAACGTCAAGAAAAGGACACTCCGGACATTTATGACACCTCATATCCTTTTACCCGGATTCAATGTGAGCCGGACGAATCCTCAATTAACCACCCCAGGAGCCGAATCGGCTCCCGACCACCCTGAGAGCGGTTTGTAAACGATACTGTTTCGGTGAGCGGATTCATTGGTTCCGCCTGGACAGAAGGCGAATTGGTGTGGACAGGAATTGAAGCTGCCTGGACAGTTATCAGGGGCACCCAACGACTGTTTTCTGTAAAATATCTGTTCGAAGAAGCAAATATTGCCTAGAATTTTCTATTGCTTCAGTACGGCTAAAAATTTCTAGATGGGCGTTTCGTTCAGGCACAATTTTCGATGCTTATCTAAACAATTCTCTACGATTTTCTGAAGTTTAATTTTTCATATTTTACTCCTTGTGTTAGGCTAACTTTCGTAGAAAAAGGAAACCTAAAATTTTCAGATTCAAATTTGTGATGGAGAGAGGAATAAGAAAAATTCTCATCTTCGTAAAGCATTCAATCGCGTCTAAATTTTTTGGAAAAAATAACACTGAAGCCCTTGTAATTTCTAAAAGGCTCAAATTCCCCTAGGATGACCGAACAGATACAAATTTTATAGTGCCGCTTAGAATGCATTTCTAGAGATCTAAAGGTACTCTGGATAGCCTAAAGAGATTTTTCAATGCATTTAGGAGGAAACCGTCGTTGGGTTCCCCTGCGTTGTATTGGCGATGAAAATATCTAACTACTAAGTACTGCAACTGAACGCGAATAAGTAAATTGTGGCTCAAATTTCAAGCTCTCAACGATCAACGGGACCGTGGACCACTATCAGCCGTCAGCACTACTCTGGCTACAAAGAATGCGCGAAATATATAGTTTTCAAACTAAATAGGTCTAAATACACTGTAAATAGATAACGCCAAGAGAGGCTAATGCTTTATCCTCTCTTGGCTCCACTCAGTCCTATTACCAATTAATTGTGTCAAAAATAAAATTCAAGAATCTTAGTATTGGAATATTTATTAAAGTAAGTGCACATCTCTTATTACATCAGGTTACAGCTAGTTTTGAAAGCAAAAACATCGTAGACCTCAGAAGCTTTACCGTTTTCACTATTCAAGCTTTCTAAATGAAGCTGTCAAATTCTAAAAAAAATATCTGAACAACAGTCATTGGACCGTTTAATAATTTCGTTCATTCTCTTTTCAAGCTGAAGCTGCATTCATTATTTTTCCCTTGAAGTTGTTTAGTTATCATGGGCTATGTAGTTAAATTTTATTGGCTTCTAATATTTTCCAACTCGATTTTCATTGGCTGTTTAATAAACTGTCAGATTTGATCTGTCCCGTAGCAAGCTCCTGGTAATCGCACGGTTTTGGTGTTGCAATACTAAAATTTTGAGCATTTTGTTTTTGACACGATTACGACTCAGTTTTCAATAATTAATTTAACAAAGTGCATTGAATGAATTTGAATTTAAGTGTAAGTAGCTTTTTTCTACTGCACCAAGATATAACCGATTCCCTTTATATTTTTGCCACCGTTGTCTGGATTAAAATTCCCTTTAGCCACATTGCCACACACATTGCTGTCATCGGGGTCTCCTCCTGCACCAAACCCTATTCTAGAATCACAGTCGCTGCAGTGGTCATTATTGTTACTAATGATATCGATTCTTGTTTGTACTTGGGTATTAGAACCGCCCGTCAAAGCGTTGAATCCTTCTTTGTCGCAGTACCTCTGCAAGGAGCCCTGCGAACCAATCAATGCCTTCCACGCGTCACGACCCAGTGAGGTATTGCGGTATTGCCCATCAGCAATCAGAGAATGCAAAGAGTCTGCTTGCCTGTCAATGACAGCAAAGCGTACTTCCTGGCTGATGTTCATACCCAGACAGATTTTAGAGAAGGATGTGTTCCAGTAGGAAGGCAGTTTGGTCTCCGCTGCGTCAAACCCAGTCTTCCCTCCGTCAATGTTAAAGGATTGTTTGTTTGTCCAAAGCACTGAATCGTAGTGAAATGTTCTCTGAAATAGCATGAAAAGGAACAGAAATAGGAAAGACTAAAATTAGGCTATAACGCAATAATAGCTGTTCATTGTAACTCCTGACTTCGCGTTAATTAAAATAAGTATATGTCGAACTAGTTAGTTATTATACAGTCGCAACGAACGGAAGTCAACCTTGTTCCCAGGTCTACCTTTCCACCCAGCCAGCAGTTTGTAACAAAAAAAATTATTAAAAAAGAGCGTTTTTTTTGTTTTAAAGCGAAAAGGAGAGAAAGCAGCGAAATGAGAGAAATTCCACAAAATAATGTTGCTTTTGCTTGAAGTAAATTTTCAAGCCTGATCCAACACTCTCCAATTTAACACGCTAGGTTTACGGTCAAGTCGCCTGAAGTTAAGTCCTGCCCCAAATGCTGAGTTATGTGGCTCAAAATTTTATCATCATGCTAACCAATATGGTAGAATCCCTGTTACCATTAGTCGCGTTGGTTTCTTGTGATCGAAGATTTTAGAACGAGATATATTACTCATTTATCGCACTTGTTTCGTTGTTAATCCAGGGACTGGGTTAACTTGTTTCGCCTCATCATCGCTTAAAGAACGAGGCATGTTACAAATTCATTCCGCTTATTTCGTCTCATGATGGTTTAACGAACGAGATATATTAACACACCCTCTTTATTTAACAAAAATTAGCTTTGTTTCTCTGGACACTTCACGCATTTCAGTCGGGCGACTTACTCTCAGGGTTTCGGGCGACATAACTTCGGGCGAGATAACATTCGCGCGACTTGACCGGTTACTGTCAACAACTTGGCTTGTTTAATTGGCAACACTTTCTTCCGTTAATAGTGCAGAATCGTCATGTAAAGAGCCTTTGTATTCTTTGCGCTATAAAACTTTCTTAACATTGCCGAAAGCGATAAGCCTCCATTGTCTCCATTTAGTTTGTGCTATTTTGTATCTGAATATTTTTCCGCCAGCTATTTGCTAAAAGCTACTAAAGAATATCTTAATTTACTTTTTTCCAAGCTTGTGAGCGGGCGGAATCCTCCAAATGCTGCAACCTGATTGCTTCCGAGAGCGGAAAAAAATGAAAAATTTTATTCACCAGCCTAGGTTAGTCTGTATTGGGAGAAACTGTCCCCGAGGTCTTGAGTACCGCCCGAGGCGGAGCACCATTGGAAAGAAAAATGAAAATTCATCCATGGTCGAATCATTTGTTCGGCTTTTGTCTGTTATACGTATAAGGCGTGGGAAGATCTATCCTGCAACATTTCGCAGCTTAAACGAAAAGCTAAATGGGTCCAGAAGGAAAACTATGCTTTGTTTCATATGAAACGAGAACGACCAAAGCCTTCTTTAAAAGGTTAATTAAGCCCTTAGTTTGTGCTGCACTGCTGCTGGGTGACTGATGACGTCATTTAAATGGTCGCAATGTTGGCGTCATGTGGATTTTACTGAAAATTTAGATTTTAACAGACGGAGTAGAAAGTAAGCATTCTTTCTCCCCTAGGTCAAATTTTTGGTGTAAATAAACAATATACAGTTTTTTTATGCACAAATAGTGAGGAACCTATTTTACTTTTGATGTAAATCTCACAACCCCACCATATCAAGCGACTGAGACAACAGTTTGTCACTGATGTCATTCAAAGGATAAATAAGCAGGTTCTGACAAACCATCTGGTTTGTAGATCCGTTAGCCTGCGTAGCAAGCGTTTCCGTATGGTTTCGGAGCAAAATGAGACCATGGAAGGGGATTTTCGGTTTTGATCGCGAGAGAAATTAAATTAAACGAGAACCATTCTTCGCGCGGTCTTCGACTCTTGTTCCTCGTTCTTTGCTCCTAAACCGCACAGAAACGCTTGCTACGCAAGCTATAGATCCTTTGGTAGCCACTACCGTTAAATGGCTAATCAGTGTTTTGTAGGGAGACAAATTGCAAAGGACGAGGTACGGAGTATATTCTTTTTCTGTAACTAGTCTTAAGGCAACGCCGGGTGCCTGGTTTTCTTGGCAACACTGGGCGGGTAAGGAAATAAAAAGTTACGTAGATTAAGTAAGGAATTAGAAGTAACATATTCACGTACATCCTGCCAGCACAGTCTTTCTTTTGGCGCACTCGAGAAATATTCTGCATGAATCGATCGAGTAAAATCTTCGTTGAGCATGCGCTGCATGTTGCTGCCTAATAGCCGTGTGCTTGCTAAAACCTCCTTAATTTTCTCCTTCTCAGGCTCAGCTCGCATGGTGATTCATGCACGTAGTGGTTTTTCGTCTCCAATTCCTGGTGGAATTGGAATTTGGAGAAATTTGGATAAAAATCTCACCCACAAATTTCATACCTCTCTCCCGTTTATCTTCATGACCGGCGTCCAACCCCCTGGTCCACATCCAAAGTCACCAATTTGACAGAGAACGGAAGTTGGTGTTGAGTTAAAAAAGAGTTTAACCAGCTGGCTTCGTTGGGACCTGCACAAAAGCCAAGGTGGGCACTTCGGTAAATAATTATTGTTTAAGACAGTATATAATGCAAACCAAGTGATCTGAATGACCCAGGACTAAAATATTGAACTTAAACAAAAGTGAAATTCACGAAATTCAGCCAAATTAGGAAATTGCAAAATGCCCCTCAAATTAAGAGAAACATAAAAATAACCGTTTAAAACTTTAAAAGGAAGGTTAAAATAACATAGCAGAAACAACAGATGCCACGGATGGGCAAAACTGAAGATGATTGAAACGGATTGAAATTAGGGTTTTTGAAAACTGTTCAGCCTAACAGTTTTTCTACGTTGATCCCTACTACTTGAAACTTCAAAAATAATGCTCAGGAGACATATTTGTTTGTCTTGGATCTCTAATTTTGTCATTTACCTGTAATTTCTTTGCTTACTTTAAATTCTAGATCGATTGAGGGCGAGTAATTGGCAAATTTAAACAAAATGAACTGGACTGCCGTGACATAGCCCCTTTAAATCTCACAGGAAACGTACTTCGTGCACCCAAGACTGTTCATTATTTTCTGTTGTTACCAACTAATACAGTGGTGGATCCAGGGGAGGGGCCCGGGGGCCCTAGCCCCCCCCCCCTTATTTTTAGACCAAACTGAGGCCCGAAGGGCCGAAAAAAAAAATGACAATTTGACTCACTTGTCTGCATAATGATCATACACTTGCTTGCATGATTTCGGAGCTAAAGGAAAAAGGATATCAACTCGATTTGAAGTCACTACAATAGTTCACGTTTACTCCTGGGCTTACTTCTAGGTGCCGAAATGACTGATTGAGATATTTTATAGATTTTTACTTTAATATTGTAACTATTTGACTGCACGCTAAGCCGCTTTTACACCTTCAGGATTTTATAAATGCGGCTTTAGAAATAAATCTAAGTGAAACGTTCGGTAAGCGAACACCCAAAATGCCAGGGAAGTTTCGGCGGTCGCTTACGGCAGGCGGTCGCTAACAAGAATAAAACCGCAGGTGACTCTACTGAGAACAGGCAAGGGAACATGTTCTCTTGGAAAAGGTCAGGACTCATCTGCTTTATGGAGGGAATTTGTTGCATGGAATTTCTTAGTTACGACTCAGTGGAAGCTCCTTCTCGTCGCTAAAACGGTTTCGTATACTTTAAGTAGCTTATACTACACAATGGTGTATGCAGCGAAAAAAGAGATCGGACCGTGACGTCAAATGGGTTGCTTATTAGAAGTTAAAAACAATGAAAATTACAAAACGTCACCCGAAGTAATTGTCGTAGTCGCTTATGGGAGGTGCTCGTTTACAAAAGGTTCCAAACTAAAGGGATTTAACTGAGAAAAGTTTGGCGTTCTAGACGGGTGATAGCCCATGGGAGGACGATTGGTCGCTCTTACATGGAGGTTCGAAAGCATCTTCATTGTGATCAAGTTTCATTACATTATTACTATTGTAAAGTGCAAGTCTGTCCTTTGACAACCTTTTATGGGAAACTTACCAAATACTTCGCATAAGTCTCCGACGTAACCGTCTTTACAAGCGCAGTCAAAGGTGTGATATTTGTAGTTTGGTACACATGTTCCGCCGTTACGGCACGGCGAAGAGTGACACGCAGTCTAAAACATAAAGCAAAGCAAAAACATAAACTAGAACTTAAAACAAAAAGACCGTTTAACGATATAAAGGACAAACATTTCATGTCGCTTATATGATAAATTGTTAACGATACAATAATAATAATAATAATTATAATAATGGTAATAATAATAGTAATAATAATAATAGTAATAATAATAATAATAATAATAATAATAATAATAATAATAATGATTTGGAGGTAGTACATCCACAAAGTGATTCTTCGTCTACCTGATTCCTGATCGAACTGGAATTTGGAAATGTTGGTTTTTGAGGAGAGGGAAAACCGGAGTACCCGGAGAAAAACCTCTCGGAGCAAAGGAGAGAACCAACAACAAACTCAACCCACACATGGCGTCGACCCCGGGATTTGAGCGCTCTCACCACTGCGCCATCCCTTGCTCTCCATACAGTCATAAGGTGGGTCTGTTCGGAATATCTTTAAATCAAAGGCCAGTTTAAATACCTATTAAATGTCAGAATTCCCCACCTGATCGCCATCTATATATAGTTCAATTGTGAAATCCCTTCCCTTTTATTTACCCGACGCCTATGAAAAGAAGGAATCCCTTTCGTTCGGAGCCTCCCCGTAAAGGCCATAAAAGGGAGAGCCCGGCCTACTTGCAGCATACAGCGAGAAATGACATGGGTTTACCGCCCCTCCCCCCAAAAACACGCTCAGACCAGTAATTATCCTATTCAGTGTTATATTAAGTTTCTAGTCCTCCCAAAAGAGTGTTTTGGCGATAAAAAGCGATTGTTTCTACAGCCTACGAATGTGAAAAGGATTTAAATAAAACTGAATCGAAAGAAGAACTGCGAAACACTCAAGTTAAGTAAGGTTGCCTGATTTTTATCACCAATCCTTTCCCATTCGTGTAGGAAAATTCTCTTACAAGAGGTAGATGTTACAAATCTTATATTTCGAGAAACGTGAAAAGTGAGAAAAATTAGTTCATTGCTGGTGTGATGCATCTCATTCGGTTGAATCCTCTTTTAATTAACTGTGATATTTTTGTTTGCACGGAACGCCTATGGTTTGTTTACCTTTTTAACCAACTTGAAGATAAATTGAAATGACGACCGGTACACACACCTGCGGTATCAAATTTCCTATTGATCAACTCCTCTTTCATTTTTACTTATCCAAGCAAACATAGAGACCCATTCTGATAAAGGCAGATGTTCTGCTCTAAATGGGTCTAAAGTGACCGAATCCTCTTTCAGACAGAACGGGAAAAGCCACAATTTAAAAAAAAAAATGTCGGCGGGTTTTTGGGACAGAACGTTGAGAGAGGACGTTGGTGAAGTTGTTTAACCAGTGACTTTACGGGGGTGGGGGGAAGGAAAATAATAGTGATACCTTAATAGAAAAGTGATGCGAACTTTCGTTTCGTTTGTACTCTCCAGGGTTGCTGTACTTTTCAGAAGATAGCAACTCGCACCAGAGCTTCCCGTCTGCTCCTTTTGACGCGGCCAGGTTTAAAGAAAAACAGGAGGGATTACTTAGACATTCAATGGTGCAGTCCAGCGTGTCGTACACGGCGTATGTTCCAACTCTGGGTACATTCAAGTAATGGTGATCCTCTTTTACAAAAATGTCTTGGCGAAGATCTGGGTGATACAAGGTGTTAAATTCTGCGGGACAAAAAATCTGTAAAATTTTGAGGAAACGAATAAACTAAAAAATTTGTCGTACCTATCTGTTGAGTCACTATGTTGCAACAAGGTTTAGAATACTAGACACTTCCACGTATTTTTTCAACCTTTGTCTTAAATTTTCAACTTGCAAGGACTGTTTTTTTTTGTGCCATAACATCAACCAAAAGTGAATAATTCACAGAAACCAGGAACTCAAACTTTATGGAATACCATTTTACTTCAAAAGCATTCTCTGTCTTAAATGAAAGATACACCTCAAATTTAGTGCAGTTTCTTTTGGTGCTTTTCTAACTTTTCATTATGTTTTAGCATTTTACTTCCTTGGCCGTCTTTAGACTGGTTTTAAAAACGTTTTATTTATTTTAAGACTGATATGAATAGCACCACAAACCTTCAATTTGGGCAAGCTTCATCAAGCTTCTTGATGAAGAGCATTTCAAATTGGGGCAAGACCTGAGACCCAAAGAAATCAAGCCGTCAATTGTTAATAAGCAGTGTGTTGTTTACCAATTTTCATGTGATCTGTGCGATGCAGATTATGTCGGGTACACAGCCCGACACCTTCATCAACGCATTGCTGAGCACAAAAATTCGGCAATCGGCAGACATTTCTTAGAAGCTCACGGTAACAACAACCTTTTGAGAGAAAGCCAATTCACGGTTTTAAGAAAGTGCCAGAGCAAATTTGATTGTTTAGTATTTGAAATGCTCTTCATCAAGAAGCTTAAGCCCAATTTAAATATTCAGACGGACTCCATACGTGCGAAACTCTTTGTTTAATATTTTCTCACGTTACAATTTTTTAATCAGCTATTGTTGTTGTTTTCTTTTTAGTATTTATAGACCAAAAATCACTAACTTATTTTGACTTGATAATGACGTTCAGCTAACGTCGAAACGTCGTCGCTTTTTAGCAATTTTTTAATCTTAAAATGATTTTAAGAAATGTTTTATCGCAATTTTTTATAGTTAAACGTTTTTAAAAATGCTTTTAAAAACTGAAACTGGAGAACTGTCAGCACTTGCTCGGACGTGGACAGTGTTAAGAAAAAAGAAACTCATTAA
The DNA here is from genome assembly GCA_964035525.1 of Porites cylindrica. Taxonomy (NCBI): domain Eukaryota; kingdom Metazoa; phylum Cnidaria; class Anthozoa; order Scleractinia; family Poritidae; genus Porites; species Porites cylindrica. Next base: position 6,322,898 of record OZ037786.1, on the reverse strand, counting down.
ATAAAAATAATGACTACTTTCTTCATCCTTCCCTTCGCAAACAGTCTATATCCCCCGATAAATATAGAGATTCTTTTATCCAGTCCTCCTACAACGTAGGCCACCTCAGCGAAATACCACAAATTAAAGAGATAAAAGCCTCAGACTTTAATAGACTGCAGTGGATTCTCACGAAGTCGTTAATTACGGAGCAGGGCGTCATATCTGGGAGTGGGAGGTACGTTTGGACGCTGTGATGGAGTGACGCGCATGGGTCGACCACAAACACCCCCGCAACGGTTTTTTGTTTACTTTCGTGGCGTTCAAATTCGCACACGAAGAAGAGAAAGCACGATCAAAGGTGTGTATAAAAGCAGCTGAATAAAATATACTGTATTCTTGTCTGTTGAGGTAGCTGCAAACTAGTTCATCTACGGTAAAGAAATTACCCCGCATTTCCCAAAATTACTCTGGCACATTTCCCAATTATTAATAACCTTACCACCCTCCCCCGAGAATCTCGAGGTTCTGCGATACACGTATTTCTAGTTAATAATTACTAGCGTCTGTCATTTACATAAAAAACGTTGAAGAGTTTGACTGGAATGAGCCACAGAAGCAAGGTGTTACGTGATGCAACTGGGCACTGATCTAACGGGGGTGAGGAGGTGAGACTTATGTTTCGAGAGTCGATGCTTTATGTGATAGTTTCCATTTATTAAAAAAATTCACTGGATGCTTGAATGTTTTAACAACTGTTTCAAACCCAAAGAAGAGGCGCCCAAAGCTACCATCTGCTGACGAAGTTGTCTGTAACTGCTCAAAAATGAGCATAATTCACATCCTTCCACAGGCTTTAAATCACACCGCCTAGCGGTTTAACAGAGCCATCCAAAACATGCTTACACAATTGACCTTTTACCAAGTATTTGTTGCTTCTGTCTTTTCAAACCCGTTGTTTATTTATCTGAAAGCAGAGTTTGTTCGTTTCCCAGCAAACGGGAGAAAGAGTTAAGACGCAGTTGATTCAATCGCCATTTTCCCGCGGTTTCTTATTGCTTGTTTGCTGTCAGGCGTCACACGTGATCAGCTGAGTATTTGATTGACAAGCATGAGTCCACAGTTGGTTGATCACGTGCTGTTCTCATGAAGCCCACTTCTTGCTGGTGCTGTTTTCTGGGGGTCTCTGGCGTTGTTCGCATCTCTGTTAGTCTTGGGAGAAGAACTGATACCGCGAGTTTTCTGATAATATCGCAGTCTTTCCTAGAAACATAAGAAAAAAAAAGACACGTCAACTTCTCAATCAAGAGTAACTCAATAATTCTTTATGCTGCTTTTTTGCCGCAATTCAGTGAAAACTCTAAAGAAACTTAAACTGAGAATTTTTCTCTTAGATCACATTAAAGATGATTTCCTGTTTTGGGAAAGTCACTGTTGTTTTAAGATTTGTTTTCTTGGTTTAGGAAATCTCTCCATGCTTCTATCACCACTATTACCCCTGCCCCATCGCTCCTTGCTTAGTAAAAATTTGACAAAACTTTTCTGCAAGATGCTTGAAAACAAAAAGCACCTTGTGAAGCACAATCAAGGAGGTTATAGCGGAGCTCTCACGCGCGAAGCGCGCTTAGCGGAACACCATGGGTAAGAAAATGTGGTAATCTACCCATCCGAGAATATTTGGTAATCACGTGACCGTACACCGACCGTCCGAGAGACCGTCCGTCCGCACCAGAGGCATACCAATGTAAAATAACTCAACCAACAGGTATGGCAACCCAAATGCAACTCAAGGTTATTTTGGCGGGAAATCGCATAGCCACCCGCGTCTTGTAAAACAGCGGCAGCTAAAGAGTCAATAAAGACGACAACGGAAAGCGGAAATTGTTTCTGTATCCGTGTTATCTAAAGTATTAAGCTTGGATTAATTGTCATTCCCACAAATTTGGAATACAGAGCAAGAGAAAGACGGAGAAAAAGAGAGAGTAGGCGGAAGGCTAGCGAAACTCAACGCGAAAAAGCGTGACAGAGATCTAGAGCGAGAGATAAAAAAACACAAGAGACATTTTTTGTTGGAAGAACAATTTGAAAATTTTGTAGCGCCGGTAACAAAATGAGAAATGCCCGCGGCCACCAATGCAAGGTGAAAATGAGCGGCAGTAAAAAAAAGTGAACGAGAACACGTACGACATTTCCTCCATAAAAAAGTTTCTGGAAGGTCTGCGTTCTAGTCGTGCAAAACAACGGCAAGGAAATGTACAAAAAAAGTGTGCTGCGCGTGCAGAGTTATTTGGTTTGCTAATTAGACCTATTTTTGTTTTTCACCGTTCTCTGAAGTTGCCTTCGCCGCTTAGCATTACACGATTTTATATTTTGTTTGAACAAACTATAAATATTATCGAGAGCTTGACTTTTAGCCCTGGCTAAATCTATACATTATTTGAATGGTCATACCATAAGATTTCTCCGCGGACTCAAAAGTTAGAACTACATAATAAATAAATAGTACTATGTGAAAGTATTGTTGAAGAGGAATTATTTGAATGGTCTCAGGATTTCACAGACTCAAAAGTTAGAACCACATTACAAAACTCCATCATACACAAAAGCAACAATTCCATCTTCTCTTACCAGTTCCTGGTTTGCTCTGTATGTTTTTCTTTTTATATCAGTCCACTCATTCAAAAGCTTCTGCTCAACTTCCACTTCAAACTTCTGTTCATCTGAGAGGGGAGCAGCTAGCCTAAGTAAGAAGGCAGGAGTTACACGTGTAAAGCTGTACACTGTAGACCTGTTTTCCTTTTTATTCTGATTAAAGGTGGCCAATGTGTACACTGTTTTCAAGATGATAATCTTGGGAGTTTGTAAGCAAGGGAATACTCTTAGATAAATCTAATTAGTAAATTTCAGGAAAACTAATTTTTAACTTCATCCCTCAGGGCAGCCAAAATGTCACTTAATGAAAAATTTCTTAATTTGTTTCCTATGTAGTTGAGCAAATTGCACTACTAGCCTTTGGCTTACGGAGGACTTCGGAGTCGTCAATTTATCACAAGCCTAGAGAATTATCATCTTGCAACAACAGGGTTATGATCCTATAGGTGGTTTTCACGTTACGTCGTCACCGCCATGTTGATGGACGGTAAACAAAAGATCACTCATCAGCTCGTTTTGTTTGTCCACCAGCATTTGTTTATTTCACTATTGTTATTTGTGTGTTCCGAGATTGCATGAAAACCACCTATTTACGACTTCTTTCCTTTACCATCAAGTAGACACTAGGTTATTGGAGTCACAAGTAGAAGCAGAAGAACTAAACCAATCACAAAGTGTGGGAATGAACATTGTACTTGGTCTGTCCTTCCCCTCCTACTTCTGACTACTGTAATCTGGTTTTCACTAGAGTCAGAACAAAATGGAAGTGCTCGCTTCTCTCTGACTCCAATTCCACTGTGTTTATGACCCCACTTACAACTCCGATTTTCAGTGTTTTCACTAAGTTATAAGTAGCCTACAAATGCAGATGTATTTCTGGTCATTGCTTCTCTACACTTGAAAAGTACAACAACCAAACAAAAGGTTCTACCTCACAAATTGTTCGGCTGCTTGGGTTCGCACACATGGAGAGAATCAACGACCGGAAATACGTCTGCGTTTGCTGGCTAAGTTATGAGCACTTTTACGGCTCGCGTATGACTTCAGCTCTAGCCAATGAAAACCAGCTCTAAGAAAGCTTATTTGGGAATTTTTAACAACCAACTTCAACCCCCCACAAAGCTACTGAAAAGCCAATCAATCCCCAACCAGTGAAAGAGTTTTTCAAAAATTTGAAGTGAGTGGTGGTCATAATTCAAAGTAAAAGTGTTTTAACCATTCGCCCCCTGCAGATTTTGCCAAAAAACGCGGTTTGAAGCTAGTCGAGCAGTTTTCTGGTCACTGTCGTGCTATAAAGGCTAACTCTTAAGCCATTTACAGGTCTTACCCTTCTCGAACTTCTGATCCAGATGCAAAATATTAGAAGTTCTGGCATGCATGGAAAGCAAAATTTTGAATATAGTTTTTGGGTTTAAAAGTGACACAGCAGTCTTAACTTCGACGTTTTGCTTTCTCTCCTCCCTCTCTTTTCGCTTTTCTTGCCTCAATTTTTCTTCCTTGGCATTGAGTAGGCTTCATTTTGGTGGGAAAAGTTTTAAAGAAAGCTTTTAGGATCTTAGAGTGAGATGAAAGGAAAGTTAGGCGGGTAGTGGAACATGATTTTCATTGACATGGCAATTTTCAGGTCAATGTTACATGTTTTTTTTTCCTTTTTCTCCAGTGTCCTTGATTGAATTGAGCTCATTCTGGTATGGTTGAAAGAGCTCTTCACTCTGCACACGCTAGCGGACAAAGTAAAAATACTGTTGTCCTTGACCAGTAAAACTGATGACGTCACAAGCGGTAAAAGGAACGTGGATCTGCATGGGCGGTTATGGGCGGCTCAGGAGCGACTGGGTTAAGGGGAGGGTTACTGTAGCATATCACCATCTTTGGGAACAAGACACTTTCAAAAAGGTGGTAGATAACAACATTTTAAGGTACAATATACCTTGTGCAGTAAATACCTACATGACAGCCAATGGTGTGACTTTTAACATGTGACTTAATGACTCTTTAGTTGTCTCTGCTTTAAAAGAAGAGGGTGGCTGTGCGATTTCCAGTCAAACTAACCTCGAGTTGCATTTGGGTTGCCATACCTGTCACAGTTGATTGAGCTATTTTACATTTCCGCCTGTGGTGCGGACGGACGGTCGGGCGGTCGGTGTACGGTCACGTGATTACCAAATTTTCTCGGATGAGTAGTTTACCACATTTTCTTACCCATGGCGCTCTGCTACGCGCGCCTCGCGCGCGAGAGCTCCGCTATTAAAAGGAAAAGGCCTCACTTAAACGCCTTTAAGTAAAAGTAGCCGTCGCTTTCCTGCACTGACACTGACTTTGCCTACGATATTGTATTGATTTCAGATAACTTGCAGTGAAAATTTAAAAGATCTGTTTCAGCCATAAAGTGTCAATTCAGCTCTGCAGGTTAAAGTCTGATCCAGCCCCTCCTGAAGCCATTTGAGCACAATTTAGGCCAAAAAAGCTCAATCAAAAGGCTATTCCAGCCCACGCTGAGGCCAATTTCAGCCCTTGGGACCAAATCAGCCCTAGCTAATTGGATTGTATTGGCCCTGATTTAGGGGAGCCAAATAAGACTAAAAAATAGGAATGTATTTTACTCACCGAAACGGACCCATTTTTAGGGCTAAAACAGATCTTTCTGATTTACAGTGTGGATAAAGCTCAATCATTGCTAGAGCGAGTTGAAACTGCTGCCACAGATCGAAGTTGGTCTTCACATAGACAGCAGCAAGACCGAATACGTGGCATATAACCTCCGATCGACGTCAGGGCGACCTTTCTGTACCCTAGACGGATCTAGACAATTCAGAAAGCTAAGACAAGTACGTAGGCTCTTGGATAGATCAAACGAAAAAAGACCTCGAGATCCGTGAAGCTAAAGCATGGTCCGCTAGCAACAAACTAACAGTGGTGTGAAATTCATCCTCAGCGGAGAAATCAGGATACGTTTCTTAATAGCTGCCGTTGAATCTTGTCTATTATTCTTGTCAAAGAGTTCGACATTGACCACTGCAGTGGAAAAACAACTTGATGGCTGCTACACAAGGCTTCTACGTGCTGCTGTGAACGTAAGCTGGAAAGACCATATATCTAACAAGGAGTCTCAGTTTCAACAAGTCTCGAGGTACGTCGGCTGCATTTTAGTGGCCACTGTTGGAGAAGCACGAACGAGACTGTTTGCTAACTACTTCTTTGGGAACCAAAAGACGGCAGACGCCGTAAGGCGGCGGGGGGGGGGAGGGGGGGGGGGGAGGAGGGGTGGAACGGGGGAAGCACCCAACAACAACATTGATTGACCAATTAGATAGTGACACGGGTCTTACGAGGCAGGATCTTGAATCTGCATGTCATGACCAACAGACGGAGATGGAACAGACTTATCAAATCGGTGCGGGTGCGCCCGAAATAGATAGACTGAGATAGATTAACCTTTCCTCGGTCTCCGAGGATGGGTCGGCAGCAATAGCTACAAGCAGACATTCTAGCAGGCGCAAGAAGTTCATATGGGCGAAAAAACGAATCGTGTTTCCCTCGCGCCCCCCTTGAACTCCTGCACCCTTATAACTTCCATGCATCTTCTTCGCAGGCTAGCAACAAACGTCTATCAGAACAAACAGACGGAATGATATACAGACATAGAGATACTTTTATTCAACACTGAATTGTCACAACTACATAAAATAAAGAGCTTTAGCAACGACGACGGCGACGGCGACGGCAACGGCAACGAAAACGTAAATCAGTTTAATTGATATTTTAAACCGCGAGTAAGTTGTCCTTTTATTGGTGACGTTTTCGCGGCCGTCGCTGTCGGCGTTGCTGCTCCCTTGCCTAGTCCCTGTTCAGCGTTTTCTAGGCCGTCTGAGACTATGGACCACAGACTTGCAGATCAATTCTCCTTTTGATTTTTGGAAATAGTAGTACTCTGTAAGTTCTACCTTGATCTTAACTGAAAGAGGTTTCCATTATAACTTTGCAGCTCTAAAATCAATTTGTGGTTAGACTCTGGGATACCTCTTATCTTGAATGGTCCTCTACGAAAACAAGTTGTGGCTACAGTACCTTCCCTGACTGTTGTAGCCCGAACGCTATCATTTCATATGTAGAATGGCAAGCACCTCAATAAACCGCTCTGTAGAGCTTTCTTTATGTGCATAACTAGTCTCAATGCATCATATATATCATAAATTGCAGAGTAATTTTAAAGCAGTATTCTTGGACTTTTTCTTGTGTTTAGACTGGGTTTAATTAAAATGTGCCTTGAAAATCAAATCTTAAATTCGCTAGAACTTGATGTATGCAAAGGACAAACATAAGTGAAGATCCTGAAATACCCCATTAATATACTAAAAAAAGGGTGATTTTACTCAACATTAGTGCCAAAGAGCGGCTACAACTAAACAAAGGAAAACAATGAAATTAGGGTATGATACTGCTTTTTAGTCTACTATCTTTTTACTGGTCACGAGTAAAATAAAATTTCAAATAAAATTTCAAATTTCAAATCAACGCGAGGCTGATTTGAAATTACAAGACCGATTATCCCTGAATGACCTGAATTATACTACACGAAGTCCTATTACTAATTAATCGTGTCAATAACAAAATTCAAGAATCTTAGTTTTGGAATATTTATTAGATCTTATTAATGTAAGTACAAAGTTTTTATTGCATCAGCTTGCAGCTAGGCTCAAAGCAAAAATAGCGTACACTTGAGGAACTTTACCGTTTTCTACATTTTCAAAGCTTTCTAAATCAGGCTCTCGAATTTTTAAAAAATTGTATCTGAATGACAGTCATTGGATCAGACAATTTCGTCCATTCTCTTTTCCAAGCTGCAGCTGCAGTCAGCTGCTATGTGGTTAAAAACTATTGGCTTGTAATATTTTCCTACTTGATTGTCGTTGGCTTTTTAACTGTCAGATTTGATCTGTCTGATTACAAACTCCTGGTAATCGAACAGTTTTGGTGTTGCAATAGTAAAATTTCGAGCATTTTATTTTTGACACGATTGCTATTCAGGTCGCAATAACTATTTTAACGAAGTGGATTAAATCTGAATTGTTGCTGTTACTGTAATTGAACTTGGCCTCTTAAAGTGCGATAATTTTTGTTTCACTGCACCAAGATATAACCTATTCCCTTTATATTATTGCCGCCGTTGTCTGGTTTCCAATTCCTGTGAGCCGCATTGCCACAAACATTGTTGTCACCGGGACGTCCACCTGTGCCAAACCCGATTCTGGAATCACAAGTAATGCAGTTGTCAAAATCGTTACTAATGATGCCAATTCTTGCCCGTGCTCTTCGGCTGTCATTGTCGCTTCCCATGAATTCCCCTTCAACATTGAATCCTTCAACGTTGCAGTACGTCTGTAAGGAGCCCCGTGAACCAATCAGCGCCTTCCACGCGTCACGTCCTAGCGAGGTGTTACGCTTTTGCCCATCAGCAATCAGGGAATGCAAAGAGTGCGCTTGCCTGTCGATGACAGCAAAGTTGATGCCGGTAATGTTAATACCGAGACAGATTTTAGAGAAGGATGTGTTCCAGTAGGAAGGCAATTTGGTCTCCTCTGCGTCAAACCCAGTCTTCCCTCCGTCAATGTTAAAGGATTGTTTGTTTGTCCAGAGCACTGAATCGTAGTGAAATGTTCTCTAAAATAGCATGAAAATGAACAGAAATAGGAAAAACTAAAATTAAGCTATAACACTGTATGATGCAACAATAGCTATTCATTGTAACTCCTGGCTTCGCGTTAATTAAAATAAGTATCTGTCGAACTTGTTAGTTATTAGACAGTCTCAAAGAACGGAAGTCAACCTTGTTCCCAGGACAACCTTTCCACCCCGACAGCAGTTTGTAACAAAAAGAATTATTAAAAAAGAGCGTTTTTTTTGTTTTAAAGCGAAAAGGAGAGAAAGCAGCGAAATGACAGAAATTCTACAAAATAATGTTGCTTTTGCTTGAAGTAAATTTTCAAGCCTGATCCAACACTCTCCAATTTAACACGCTAGGTTTACGGTCAAGTCGCTCGAAGTTAAGTCCGGCCCGAAATGCTGAGTTATGTGGCTCAAAATTTTATCATCATGCTAAACAATATGCTAGAATCCCTGTTACCATTTGCCGCGTTTGTTTCTTCTGATCGAAGATTATAGAACGAGATATATTACTCATTTATCGCGCTTGTTTCGTTGTTAATCCAGGGTTAACTTGTTTCGCCTCATCGTCGCTTAAAGAACGAGTCATGTTACCCATTCATTCCGCTTATTTCGTCTCATGCTGGTTTAAAGAGCGAGATATATTAACACACACTCTTTATCTAACAAAAATTAGCTTTCAAAAGGTTGAGTTTGATCGTCCGGGTGAACGTAGTCCTGAATAGGACTGTTGTTGTTGACAGTGACTGACGTTTCGACAACCTGTGCAGTAGTCATAGATCATCTTCAGAGTCAAAGTGAGTTGTATCACGTCAGTTGATGGTATGTTGTTTCTCTGTCCACTTCACGCATTTCAGTCGGGCGACTTACTCTCAGGGTTTCGGGCGACATAACTTCGGGCGAGATAACATTCGCGCGACATGAACGGTTACTGTTAACAAAGCATTGTGATTCACGTAATGGTCTTTCGTCTACCATTCCGGGTCCAATTGGAACTTGGAAAAATTTGGATAAAAATCTCACCCACAAATTTCATACCTCTCTGCCGTTTATCTTCATGACCGGCGTCCAACCCCCTGGTCCACATCCAAAGTCACCAATTTGACAGAGAACGGAAGTTGGTGTTGAGTTAAAAAAGAGTTTAACCAGCTGGCTTCGTTGGGACCTGCACAAAAGCCAAGGTGGGCACTTCGGTAAATAATTATTGTTTAAGACAGTATATAATGCAAACCAAGTGATCTAAATGACTCAGGATTAAAATATTGAATTAAACAAGAGTTAAATCTCACAGAAGACGTACTTCGTGCACCCAAGACTGTTTATTATTCTCTGTTGTTACAAACTAATACAGTGGTGGATCCAGGGGAGGGGCCCGGGGGGCCTGGCCCCCCTTATTTTTAGACTAAACTGAGGCCCGAGCTCCGCCCTTATGTAAGGGTCTGGATGACCACCCCCCCCGCCCTATCTCAAGTTCTGGATCCGGCACTGACAATTCATGCCAAAATGGCAAAAAATTAAAAAAAAAAAATGACAATTTCACTCACTTGTCTGCATAATGATCATACACTTGCTTGCATGATTTCGGAGCTAAAGGAAAAAGGATATCAAATCGATTTAAAGTCACTACAATAGTATACGTTTTACTCCTGGGCTTACTTCTAGGTGCCGAACTGAATGATTGAGATATTTTATATATTTTTACTTTAACGTTTTTACTATTTGACTGCATGCTAAGCCACTTTTACACCTTCAGGATTTTATAAATGCGGCTTTAGAAATAAATGCAAGTCAAACCTTCCGTAAGCGAACACCCAAAATGCCAGGGAAGATTCTGTGGTCGCTTACGGCAGGCGGTCGATTACAAGAATCAAACCGCAAGGGACTCTACTGAGGGCCTCTTCATATGAGCCCGGTTTCCGAGATCTCGCCTAACCTCTAAATCCTTTGTAAAATTTTCAATGTGTTCATATGAGAGGGCGGGCTGACTCGGTTCCGGAGATCTCGGTTTTTCCAACCGAGATCTCGGTAAGCGGGCTGGAAATTTTGCCATATGAACACTTCATCCCGGTTACCGGGATGAACGGCGGGATGAATTCTGGCGGTCCGGATGGCATCGTCTTGCAGTGCCTGCTGTATTTTCCACATCATAAGCATCCCATTTAACTGCAGTGATACAGCTTTAAGAGTTACCGATGCTAAGATAAGTCCAAAAGTTAAAACTTTTGTGTTTCGCTATGTTTGCTTTGTTTCCTAAATTTGGCGCCAGAACTCGTACCCAGGATCTTTGACCTTTTCTCATCTCGGAAACCGGGCTGAAATTTCTCATATGAACCCAAAGCAAAATTCATCCCGGTAACCGAGCCAGCCCGGTCAACCGGGCTCATATGAAGAGGCCCTGAGAACAGGCAAGAGAACATGTTTTCTTGGAAAAGGTCAGGACTCATCTGCTTTTTGGAGGGAATTTAGTGCATGCGCTTTCTTAGTTACGACTCAGTGGTAGTTCCATGTCGTCGCTAAAAGGGTTTCGTATACTTTGAATAGCTTAGTACACATGGTACCTGCAGCGAAACAAAGAGATCGGACCATGACGCCAAGTGCATGGTTGCTTATTAGAAGTTAAAAACAATGAGAAAATTACCCGAAATAATTGTCGTAGTGTCTTATGAGAGTTGCTCGTTTACAAAAGGTTCCAAGCTAAAGGATTTAACTGAGAAAAGTTTGGTGTTCTAGATAGGTGATCGCCCATGGGAGGACAATTTGTCGCTGTTACATGGAGCTACGTTCGAATGCATCTACATCATGGTCAAATTTTATTACATTATTACTATTGTAAAGTGCAAGTCTGTCCTTTGACAACCTTTTATGGGAAACTTACCAAATACTTCGCATAAGTCTCCGACGTAACCGTCTTTACAACCGCAGTCAAAGGTGTGATATTTGTAGTTTGGTACACATGTTCCGCCGTTACGGCACGGCGAAGAGTGACACGCAGTCTAAAACATAAAGCAAAGCAAAAAGATAAACTAGAACTTAAAACAAAAGGACTGTTTAACGATATAAAGGACAAACATTTCATGTCGCTTATATGATAAATTGTTAACGATACAATAATAATGATAATAATAATAATAATAATAATAGTAATAATAGTAATAGTAATAATAATAATAATAATAATAATAAGAATATTAATAACAATAATAATAATAACAATAATAATAATAATAATAATAATAATGATTTGGAGGTAGTACATCGACAAAGTGGCTCTTCGTCTACCTGATTCCTGATCGAATTGGAATTTGGAAATGTTGGTTTTTGAGGAGAGGGAAAACCGGAGTAGCCGGAGAAAAACCTCTCGGAGCAAAGGAGAGAACCAACAACAAACTCAACCCACATATGGGGTCGACGCCGGGATTTGAGCGCTCTCACCACTGCGCCATCCCTTGCTCCCCATACAGTCATAAGGTGGGTCTGTTCGGAATATCTTTAAATCAAAGGCCAGTTTAAATACCTATTAAATGTCAGAATTCCCCACCTGATCGCCATCTATATATAGTTCAATTGTGAAATCCCTTCCCTTTTATTTACCCGACGCCTATGAAAAGAAGGAATCCCTTTCGTTCGGAGCCTCCCCATAAAGGCCATAAAAGGGAGAGCCCGGCCTACTTGCAGCATACAGCGAGAAATGACATGGGTTTACCGCCCCTTCCCCCAAAAAACACGCTCAGACCAGTAATTATCCTATTCAGTGTTATATTAAGTTTCTAGTCCTCCCAAAAGAGTGTTTTGGCGATAAAAAACGATTGTTTCTACAGCCTACGAATGTGAAAAGGATTTAAATAAAACTGAATCGAAAGAAGAACTGCGAAACACTCAACTTAAGTAAGGTTGCCTGATTTTTATCACCAATCCTTTCCCATTCGTGGGCTACAGAAAAAAGACCTTTTTTTCTCCCATACAAATCTTATATTTCGAGAAACGTGAAAAGTGAGAAAAATTAGTTCATTGCTGGTGTGATGCATCTCATTCGGTTGAATCCTCTTTTAATTAACTGTGATATTTTTGTTTGCACGGAACGCCTATGGTTTGTTTACCTTTTTCAACCAACTTAAAGATAAATTGAAATGACGACCGGTACACACACCTGCGGTATCAAATTTCCTATTCATCAACTCCTCTTTCATTTTTACTTATCCAAGCAAACATAGAGACCCATTCTGATAAAGGCAGATGTTCTGCTCTAAATGGGTCTAAAGTGACCGAATCCTCTTTCAGACAGAACGGGAAAAGCCACAATTTAAAAAAAAAATGTCGGCGGGTTTTTGGGACAGAACGTTGAGAGAGGACGTTGGTGAAGTTGTTTAACCAGTGACTTTACGGGGGGGGGGGGGGGGGGGGGGAAGGGAAATAATAGTGATACCTTAATAGAAAAGTGATGCGAACTTTCGTTTCGTTTGTACTCTCCAGGGTTGCTGTACTTTTCAGAAGATAGCAACTCGCACCAGAGCTTCCCGTCTGCTCCTTTTGACGCGGCCAGGTTTAAAGAAAAACAGGAGGGATTACTTAGACATTCAATGGTACAGTCCAGGGTGTCGTACACTGCGTATGTTCCAACTCTAGGTACATTCAAGTAATAGTGATCGTCTTTTACAAAAATGTCTTGGCGAAGATCTGGGTGATACAAGGTGTTAAATTCTGCGGGACAAAAAATTTTTAAAATTCAGAGGAAACGAATAAACTAAAAAATTTGTCGTACCTATCTGTTGAGTCACTATGTTGCAACAAGGTTTAGAATACTAGACACTTCCACGTATTTTTTCAACCTTTGTCTTAAATTTTCAAATAGCAAGAACTGTTTTTTTTTTTTGTGCCATAACATCAACCAAAAGTGAATAATTCAAAGAAACCAGGAACGCAAACTTTATGGAATTATACCATTTTACTTCAAAAGCATTCTGTGTCTTAAATGTAAGATACACCTCAAATTTAGTGAAGTCTTTTTTGGTGCTTTTCTAACTTTTCATTATGTTTTAGCGTTTTACTGCATTGACCGTCTTTAGACTGGTTTTAAAAACGTTTTATTTATTTTAAAACTGATTTGAATAGCACCACAAACCTTCAATTTGGGCATGTACTCCTTCAGGTGAGATTGAACACAGCAAGAAGAGGAGAAAACAGCAGATGAATGAAGGATACAGCAACCATTGAAGGATAAGCAGGTAAGTGTTGAGCAAGGCGCGAAAATTTGTGATCATGGTGCTCTTGGATACAGTGTTGCACGCTGTACCCATACTCGTAAACACTATCCGTTTCGGGGCCGCAAATAGTTTAAACCCTCCTGGTTCAAACGTTTTCCCTTAAACTTTTCAAGAATTTTTTCTCAACTGCCAGCCAATGGCAGTTCACGAAATAATTGCTCCATCGAGAAACTTATAAATTTTGCAGACGGTGTTATTTTCAACCGCTTAATCTGCACAACCCTTCGTTTTTTCCACCTGCTTCAAGAGGCATTCTTTCGGTCAACGACCAAATTCTCTTTACCTATTTCTAAAAGTTTTCACAAGAATGTTTAGGAGAATTCGGTCAAAAGAAACAGTGCATTTTGGTAGGACTATTAGGTTTATTCATATGTAAGGTTCAACTTCTCGAAACTTCATTTAAACTTGGGAAGATGTCAAGTTACCCTCGATTAGTTCTGATGTTATTTATAATTAGCTAAAAGACTCCATTTCACTTTTTCAGTCAAGTAAGTGTTTTTTGCTAAACGGACAAATATGTCAGTTATGCTAAGTGCTCAAGAGTGAAATGGAAAATACTCCAAGAGTTTAAAAGCCTTTTGACCACATAACTTTATTGAAATAAATTTTTAGAGACTGTATTTGCTAGAAACCCATGTCCAGCTGCCACCAGGAGAGGTAGATACTTTTTCATAACAAAATCTATAATTGACATTTCATTTACATAAAAGCTATAGGTAAAACTAATTTTCCTTTAAATGGAGGGAGAGAAATTGATGTATGGCCAAGATTCTCACGCTGGTACCACGGTCAACAAATAAATGCAAAAGCTAAGCAAACTAATTCCAAGCTAATGGCGTCATTTTTGATCTTCAAATACCAATGTAATGTCTATTTACTATAATAAAAGTTTTTAAAAATGCTTTTAAAAACTTAAACTGCAGAACTGTCAGCACTTGCTCGGACGTGGACAGGGTTAAGAAAAAAGAAACTCATTAAAAAAAAATAATAATAATGACTACTTTATTCATCCTTCCCTTCGCAAACAGTCTATATCCCCCGATAAATATAGAGATTCTTTTATCCAGTCCTCCTACAACGTAGGCCACCTCAGCGAAGTAAAACAAATTAAAGAGATAAAAGCCTCAGACGTTAATAGACTGCAGTGGATTCTCACGAAGTCGTTAATTACGGAGCAGGGCGTCATATCTGGGAGTGGGAGGTACTGTTGGACGTCGTAATGGAGTGACGCGCACGGGTCGACCACAAACACCCCCGCAACGGTTTTTTGTTTACTTTCGCGGCGTTTAAATTCGCATGCGAAGAAGAGAAAGCACGATCAAAGGTGTGTATAAAAGCAGCTGAATAAAATATACTGTATTCTTGTCTGTTGAAGTAGCTGCAAACTAGTTTATCTACGGTAAAGAAATTACCCCGCATTTCCCAAAATTACTCTGGCACATTTCCCAATTATTAATAACCTTACCACCCTCCCCCGAGAATCTCGAGGTTCTGCGATACACGTATTTCTAGTTAATAATTACTAGGGTCTGTCATTTACATAAAAAACGTTGAAGAGTTTGACTGGAATGAGCCACAGAAGCAAGGTGTTACGTGATGCAACTGGGCACTGATCTAACGGGGGTGGGGAGGTGAGACTTATGTTAGGAGAAATAAGGGAATGCCACCCCCGTCACGGGGATACGATTTAAAGAATGTTTCTTAATTTATGGAATTTCCTCCTCCTTTGACCGCTGAATTTCGGCGATTAATGTTTTTTTTCGAGAGTCGATGCTTTATGTGATAGTTTCCATTTATTAAAATAATTCACTGGATGCTTGAATGTTTTAACAACTGTTTCAAACCCAAAGCAGGGGCGCCCAAAGCTACCATCTGCTCACGAAGTTGTCTGTAACTGCTCAAAAATGAGCATAACTCACATCCTTCCACAGGCTTTTATATCACACTGACTAGCGGTTTAACAGAGCCATCCAAAACATGCTTACACTATTGACCTTTTACCAAGTATTTGTTGCTTCTGTCTTTTCAAACCCGTTGTTTACTTATCTGAAAGCAGAGTTTGTTCGTTTCCCAGCAAACGGGAGAAAGAGTTAAAACGCAGTTGATTCAATCGCCATTTTCCCGCGGTTTCTTATTGCTTGTTTGCTGTCAGGCGTCACACGTGATCACCTGAGTATTTGATTGACAAGCATGAGTCCACAGTTCACTGACAGTTGGTTGATTACGTGCTGTTCTCATGAAGCCCACTTCTTGCTGATGCTGTTTTCTGGGGGTCTCTGGCGTTGTTCGCATCTCTGTTAGTCTTGGGAGAAGAACTGATGCCGCGAGTTTTCTGATAATATCGCAGTCTTTCCTAGAAACATAAGAAAAAAAAAGACACGTCAACTTCTCAATCAAGAGTAACTCAATAATTCTTTATGCTGCTTTTTTGCCGCAATTCAGTGAAAACTCTAAGGAAACTTAAACTGAGAATTTTTCTCTTAGATCACATTAAAGATGATTTCTTGTTTTGGGAAAGTCACTGTTGTTTTAAGATTTGTTTTCTTGGATTAGGAAATCTCTGCATGCTTCTATAACCACTATTACCCCTGCCCCATCGCTCCTTGCTTAGTCAAAATTTGACAAAACTTTTCTGCAAGATACTTGAAAACAAAAAACACCTTGTGAAGCACAATCAAGGAGGTTATAGCGGAGCTCTCACGCGCGAAGCGCGCTTAGCGGAACACCATGGGTAAGAAAATGTGGTAATCTACCCATCCGAGAATATTTGGTAATCACGTGACCGTACACCGACCGCCCGAGAGACCGTCCGTCCGCACCAGAGGCATACCAATGTAAAATAACTCAACCAACAGGTATGGCAACCCAAATGCAACTCGAGGTTATTTTGGCGGGAAATCGCATTGCCACCCGCGTCTTGTAAAACAGCGGCAGCTAAAGAGTCAATGAAGACGACAACGGAAAGCGGAAATTGTTTCTGTATCCGTGTTATCTAAAGTATTAAGCTTAGATTAATTGTCATTCCCACAAATTTGGAATACAGAGCAAGAGAAAGACGGAGAAAAAGAGAGAGTGGGCGGAAGGCTAGCGAAACTCAACGCCAAAAAGCGCGACAGAGATCTAGAGCAAGAGATAAAAAAACACAAGAGACATTTTTTGTTGGAAGAACAATTTGAAAATTTTGTAGCGCCGGTAACAAAAAATGAAATGAGAAATGCCCGCGGCCACCCATGCAAGGTGAAAATGAGCGGCAGTAAAAAAAAGTGAACGAGAACACGTACGACATTTCCTCCATAAAAAAGTTTCTGGAAGGTCTGCGTTGTAGTCGTGCAAAACAACGGCAAGGAAATGTACAAAAAAGTGTGCTGCACGTGCAAAGTTGTTTTGTTTGCTAATTAGACCTATTTTTGTTTTTCACCGTTCTC
Organism: Porites cylindrica; assembly: GCA_964035525.1. Lineage (NCBI taxonomy): Eukaryota > Metazoa > Cnidaria > Anthozoa > Scleractinia > Poritidae > Porites > Porites cylindrica. The sequence continues at coordinate 6,305,917 of OZ037786.1, read as the reverse complement.
TGAAGTTGCCTTCGCCGCTTAGCATTACACGATTTTATATTTTGTTTGAACAAACTATATATATTATCGAGAGCTTGACTTTTAGCCCTGGCTAAATCTATACATTATTTGAATGGTCATACCATAAGATTTCTCCGCGGACTCAAAAGTTAGAACTACATAATAAATAAATAGTACTATGTGAAAGTATTGTTGAAGAGGAATTATTTGAATGGTCTCAGGATTTCACAGACTCAAAAGTTAGAACCGCCTCACAAAACTCTATCATACACACTGGCAGGAAAAAGTTGAATGGAAACACTAAAGCCATCAATTTCAGCTTCTCTTACCAGTTCCTGGTTTGCTCTGTATGTTTTTCTGTTTATATCAGTCCACTCATTCAAAAGCTTCTGCTCAACTTCCACTTCAAACTTCTGTTCATCTGAGAGGGGAGCATCTAGCCTAAGTAAGAAGGAAGGAGTTACACATATAAAGCTGTACACTGAGACACACCGTAGGCCTGTTTTCCTTTTTATTCTTATTAAAGGTGGCCAATGTGTATGTTGTAGTTAATTTTTTATCTCAGTTAATTTTTATCTTTCTATTGTTTTGGGGTATAGTAATGTATGCTAATGAATTTGAAACAAAGGAAAAACAAAAATTAACTAAAATAAAAAAATTAACTGCAACATGTACACTGTTTTCAAGCTGATAATCTTAGGAGTTTTGTAAGCAAGGGAATACTCTTAGATAAATCTAATAAGTAATTTTCAGGAAAACTAATTTTTAACTTCATCCCTCAAGGCAGCCAAAATGTCACTTAATGTTGTTTCCTATGTAGTTGAGCAAATTGCACTACTACCCTTTGGCTTATGGAGGACTTCGGAGTCGTCAATTTATCACAAGCCTAGAGAATTATCGTCTTGCAACAACAGGGTTATGATCCTATCGGTGGTTTTCACGTTGCGTCATTGCCGCCATGTTGGTGGACGGTAAACAAAAGATCGCTCATCAGCTAGTTTTGTTTGTCCACCAGCATTTGTTCATTTCACTATTGTTATTTGTGTGTTCCGAGATTGCATGAAAACCACCTATTTACGACTTCTTTCCTTTACCATCAAGTAGACACTAGGTTATTGGAGTCACAAGTAGAAGCAGAAGAACTAAACCAATCACAAAGTGTGGGAATGAACATTGTACTTGGTCTGTCCTTCCCCTCCTACTTCTGACTACTGTAATCTGGTTTTCACCAGAGTCAGAACAAAATGGAAGTGCTCGCTTCTCTCTGACTCCAATTCCACTGTGTTTATGACCCCACTTACAACTCCGATTTTCAGTGTTTTCACTAAGTTATAAGTAGCCTACAAATGCAGATGTATTTCTGGTCATTGCTTCTCTACACTTGAAAAGTACAACAACCAAACAAAAGGTTCTACCTCACAAATTGTTCGGCTGCTTGGGTTCGCACACATGGAGAGAATCAACGACCGGAAATACGTCTGCGTTTGCTGGCTAAGTTATGAGCACTTTTACGGCTCGCGTATGACTTCAGCTCTAGCCAATGAAAACCAGCTCTAAGAAAGCTTATTTGGGAATTTTTAACAACCAACTTCAACCCCCCACAAAGCTACTGAAAAGCCAATCAATCCCCAACCAGTGAAAGAGTTTTTCAAAAATTTGAAGTGAGTGGTGGTCATAATTCAAAGTAAAAGTGTTTTAACCATTCGCCCCCTGCAGATTTTGCCAAAAAACGCGGTTTGAAGCTAGTCGAGCAGTTTTCTGGTCACTGTCGTGCTATAAAGGCTAACTCTTAAGCCATTTACAGGTCTTACCCTTCTCTAACTTCTGATCCAGATGCAAAATATTAGAAGTTCTGGCATGCATGGAAAGCAAAATTTTGAATATAGTTTTTGGGTTTAAAAGTGACACAGCAGTCTTAACTTCGACGTTTTGCTTTCTCTCCTCCCTCTCTTTTCGCTTTTCTTGCCTCAATTTTTCTTCCTTGGCATTGAGTAGGCTTCATTTTGGTGGGAAAAGTTTTAAAGAAAGCTTTTAGGATCTTAGAGTGAGATGAAAGGAAAGTTAGGCGGGTAGTGGAACATGATTTTCATTGACATGGCAAATTTTCAGGTCAATGTTACATGTTTTTTTTTCCTTTTTCTCCAGTGTCCTTGATTGAATTGAGCTCATTCTGGTATGGTTTGAAAGAGCTCTTCACTCTGCACACGCTAGCGGACAAAGTAAAAATATTGTTGTCCTTGACCAGTAGAACTGATGACGTCACAAGCGGTAAAAGGAACGTGGATCTGCATGGGCGGTTATGGGCGGCTCAGGGGCGACTGGGTTAAGGGGAGGGTTACTGTAGCATATCACCATCTTTGGGAACAAGACACTTTCAAAAAGGTGGTAGATAACAACATTTTAAGGTACAATATACCTTGTGCAGTAAATACCTACATGACAGCCAATGGTGTGACTTTTAACATGTGACTTAATGACTCTTTAGTTGTCTCTGCTTTACAAGAAGAGGGTGGCTGTGCGATTTCCAGTCAAACTAACCTCGAGTTGCATTTGGGTTGCCATACCTGTCACAGTTGATTGAGCTATTTTACATTTCCGCCTGTGGTGCGGACGGACGGTCGGGCGGTCGGTGTACGGTCACGTGATTACCAAATTTTCTCGGATGAGTAGTTTACCACATTTTCTTACCCATGGCGCTCTGCTACGCGCGCCTCGCGCGCGAGAGCTCCGCTATTAAAAGGAAAAGGCCACACTTAAACGCCTTTAAGTAAAAGTAGCCGTCGCTTTCCTGCACTGACACTGACTTTGCCTACGATATTGTATTGATTTCAGATAACTTGCAGTGAAAATTTAAAAGATCTGTTTCAGCCATAAAGTGTCAATTCAGCTCTGCAGGTTAAAGTCTGATTCAGCCCCTCCTGAAGCCATTTGAGCACAATTTAGGCCAAAAAAGCTCAATCAAAAGGCTATTCCAGCCCACGCTGAGGCCAATTTCAGCCCTTGGGACCAAATCAGCCCTAGCTAATTGGATTGTATTGGCCCTGATTTAGGGGAGCCAAATAAGACTAAAAAATAGGAATGTATTTTAATCACCGAAACGGCCCCATTTTTAGGGCTAAAACAGATCTTCCTGATTTACAGTGTGGATAAAGCTCAATCATTGCTAGAGCGAGTTGAAACTGCTGCCACAGATCGAAGTTGGTCTTCACATAGACAGCAGCAAGACCGAATACGTGGCATATAACCTCCGATCGACGTCAGGGCGACCTTTCTGTACCCTAGAAGGATCTAGACAATTCAGAAAGCTAAGACAAGTACGTAGGCTCTTGGATAGATCAAACGAAAAAAGACCTCGAGATCCGTGAAGCTAAAGCATGGTCCGTTAGCAACAAACTAACAGTGGTGTGAAATTCATCCTCAGCGAAGATATCAGGATACGTTTCTTAATAGCTTCAGTTGAATGTTGTCTATTATTCTTGTCAAAGAGTTCGACATTGACCACTGCAGTGGAAAAATAACTTGATGGCTGCTACACAAGGCTTCTACGTGCTGCTGTAAACGTAAGCTGGAAAGACCATATATCTAACAAGGAGTCTCAGTTTCAACAAGTCTCGAGGTACGTCGGCTGCATTTTAGTGGCCACTGTTGGAGAAGCACGAACGAGACTGTTTGCTAACTACTTCTTTGGGAACCAAAAGACGGCAGACGCCGTAAGGCGGCGGGGGGGTTTGGGGGAGAACGGGGGAAGCACCCAACAACAACATTCATTGACCAATTAGATAGTGACACGGGTCTTACGAGGCAGGATCTTGAATCTGCATGTCATGACCAACAGACGGAGATGGAACAGACTTATCAAATCGGTGCGGGTGCGCCCGAAATAGGTAGACTGAGATAGATTAACCTTTCCTCGGTCTCCGAGGATGGGTCGGCAGCAATAGCTACGAGCAGACATTCTAGCAGGCGCAAGAAGTTCATATGGGCGAAAAAACGAATCGTGTTTCCCTCGCGCCCCCCTTGAACTCCTGCACCCTTATAACTTCCATGCATCTTCTTCGCAGGCTAGCAACAAACGTCTATCAGAAAAAACAGACGGAATGATATACAGACATAGAGATACTTTTATTCAACACTGAATTGTCACAACTACATAAAATAAAGAGCTTTAGCAACGACGACGGCGTAAATCAGTTTAATTGATATTTTAAACCGCGAGTAAGTTGTCCTTTTATTGGTGACGTTTTCGCGGCCGTCGCTGTCGGCGTTGCTGCTTCCTTGCCTAGTCCCTGTTCAGCGTTTTCCAGGCCCTCTCTGCCAATTCACTAGACGTCTGGGACTATGGACCGCAGACTTGCAGATCAATTCTCGTTTTGATTTTCGGAAATAGTAGTTCTACCTTGATCTTACTTGAAAGAGGTTTCCCTTATAACTTTGCAGCTCTAAAATCAATTTGTGGTTAGACTCTGGGATACCTCTTATCTTGAATGGTCCTCTACGAAAACAAGTTGTGGCTACAGTACCTTCCCTGACTGTTGTAGGCCGAACGCTATCATTTCATATGTAGAATGGCAAGCACCTCAATAAACCGCTCTGTAGAGCTTTCTTTATGTGCATAACTAGTCTCAATGCATCATATATATCATAAATTGCAGAGTGATTTTAAAGCAGTATTCTTGGACTTTTTCTTGTGTTTAGACTGGGTTTAATTAAAATGTGCCTTGAAAATCAAATCTTAAATTCGCTAGAACTTGATGTATGCAAAGGACAAACATAAGTGAAGATCCTGAAATACCCCATTAATATACTAAAAAAAGGGTGATTTTACTCAACATTAGTGCCAAAGAGCGGCTACAACTAAACAAAGGAAAACAATGAAATTAGGGTATTGTAACGATATTGTCACGCGTATCATTGTCACGCATATCACGTGTGACAAGTCAAGTTTGGACTTGCGCAGTATGTTAAGTTATACATTTATCCCGGATGTATTCGCATGTGCTCCCTGATCTTGTAATGGCTGACATGTATTAAACCGGCAGTTCGTCTCCATAATCTCGTCTGTAGTCGTCTTCACTTAACGTTACATGGTGTCAGGAGTAAACTGGGCGTCAATTACAGCTCGTAGCCTCCGTCGAAGACGATTGTGAGTACTTTCTCCAATATAATCGCTCCAATATGCCGACAACCCCGAGCGACAACACTGGCGAAAGCGGTGATGGTTCGGTTCCGAATTCATCGACTACACATCACACGGTGATTACAGTTCCAGTGAATATCCCGCTACCAGAAAAGTTAGATTTAAGCGGCGGAAATCTTCCTGTTAAATGGCAACGATTCAGTCGAGCGTGGTCGAACTATGAAATTGCTGCTCAACTCAAGGACCCGGAAAATCCGGATAGGAACAAGCAACGAAGGACGGCCACCCTGCTCACCTGCATCGGGTCGGATGCGCTAGATGTTATTGACTCAATGGAGTTTGAGTCCGAAGACCAGCGGAAAGAGCCAGACGTGATACTTGAGAAGATGGAAAAATACTGCATTGGGGAATGCAATGAAACCTACGAAAGATATGTCTTCAACCGAAGGGATCAGGAGTCTAATGAGTCTGTGGATGCCTATGTTACTGCTCTACGTAAATTAGCCAAGACCTGCAATTATGGGACACTAGCCGACTCACTAATCCGTGATAGAATAGTGGTTGGCATTAATGACAATTCAGCTCGAAAGAAACTACTACAAGCAGGCAAACTCACCTTGAGTCAATGTATTGACATTTGTAGATCTTCAGAGACCTCCGCACGGCAACTGAAGACTATGAATCAGGAGGATGTCCGTCTCGTAAAGGAGGAAAAAGTCAACCCGGCAGGCAAAAAGAAGGCTGGAGTATCGGACAACAGGCCCCGCACTGAATCACGAGAGTCCAGAATGACATGCAAATTTTGCGCTAGGCAGCATCCCTTCGCCAAGAAGAACTGTCCAGCTTGGGGAAACACTTGCAAGAAGTGCGGCCTCCCAAACCATTTTGCAGTCTGTTGCAGAGAATCAAAGAAAAAGGTGCTTTTTATGGATTTTGACTCCGATGATGACGAATATGTCGCAGAGATTGATGTGAAAGAGCAAGTCAATGCACTAGCCCCCCGCAATCACGCGAGCAAAATTTTTGCCACCCTTCTTGTCAACGGTGGGGAGGAGAAGTTCCAGCTTGACAGCGGCTCAACTGTAAATCTCATGTCAGATAAAACAGTGGAGAGACTCTGTGGTACAGGCTGTCTAAAAGACTTGGACAAAACATCTGTGACTCTGGTAATGTACAACCAGTCTGAGGTTAAACCGCTGGGCAAGAAACGCTTCCGGGTGACAAACCCAAAGAACAATAAGAAGTACAGTATTGAATTTCACATTGTTGGTGGAGTAAGTCCATGCAAGTCTATCCTGGGTCTAAGGGCCAGCAAACACCTTCAATTGCTAACAATCAATGAACACAACATCCTTGCTGTGGATTCAAACGATGAAGACCCTGTCAATCTCAAGAAAGAAGACTACATTTCGCTGTACAAAGATGTGTTCTCTGGGGAAGGCAAACTTGCAGGCCAACTACACCTGGAAATTGACAAGGATGTCCATCCAGTTCAGCTACCCACTCGGAGGGTGCCAATTGCCCTTAAAGAGCCTTTAAAACAAGAGTTGGACAGACTGTCAAGCATTGGAATGATCCTGAAGGTCGACACACCTACTGAGTGGATCTCAGCCGTAGTGGTCACAACAAAGAAAAATGGCAAAGTAAGACTGTGTATTGATCCCAAACCACTGAATGAGGCCCTACACAGGAATCACTACCCCTTGCCCACAATAGATGACGTACTCCCGCTGCTATCCAAGGCCCGTGTGTTTACAGTGCTTGATGCGAAAAACGGGTTTTGGCACATACAACTAGATGAGCCAAGCAGCTATGCGACCACCTTTGGAACACCATGGGGTAGATACCGTTGGCTTCGAATGCCATTTGGGCTTTCTCCTGCTCCAGAGGAGTTCCAGCGGAGAATTGATATCGCTCTCGAAGGTCTCCCCGGACAGAAGGCCATTGCTGATGACATCCTGGTGTTTGGATCGGGAGACACAGATGAAGAAGCCTTCAGGGATCATGATCGCCACCTGAAGGAGGTGTTCACCCGGTGCCAGCAGAAGGGCATCAAGCTAAACGCTGATAAGATGCAGTTCAGACAAAAGCAAGTGACCTACATGGGGCATGTGATATCATCAGAGGGTCTTGGAGTGGATCCGGACAAACTGAAGTCCATCAACGAAATGCCACCCCCCACTGACAAGCATGGTGTCCAGAGAATCCTAGGAATGGTGAACTATGTACAGAAGTTTGCACCAAACCTGGCAGATGTGGCTAAGCCCCTTCGAGATCTTGTGAAGAAAGATAATGAGTTTCTTTGGGAGGAAGATGTCCACGGAAAGTGCCTGGAGGATGTAAAGCGGGTTCTAACGCAAGCGCCGGTACTCAAGTTCTTTGATCCACAAAAGAAGACAGTACTGCAATGTGATGCCTCCATGAGCGGTCTTGGAGCATGCCTATTACAGGATGGACACCCCATCGCGTACGCATCCAGGGCCCTAACTCCAGCTGAGACTAACTATGCTCAGATAGAGAAAGAGTTGCTGTCTATTGTCTTCGGTGTTGAACGGTTTGAGAGTTACGTTTATGGTAGAAAGGTCTTCGTTGATACTGACCACAAGCCTCTGGAATCTATTATGAAGAAGAGTTTGCTGAGTGCACCTAAGCGTCTGCAGAGAATGTTGTTACGTCTTCAGAAATTTGACCTCGAGGTCACTTACAGAAAGGGCATCGAGATGCACATCGCAGATCCCCTTAGTAGGGCGTATCTCCCACTGCTCAAGCAAGAGGAAGACACCAAGGAAGATGTGTGGAGTGTTGCTGATGAAAGATCACCAACAGAGATCGAGGCTGAGTATGTGAACATGGCTGAGTTTGTGCCCATTCGACAAACGACCCTATGTGACATCAAATCTGAAACTGAGCTGGACGCTGATCTGAGTGCATTAGCCACTATGATCAAACAAGGCTGGCCAGATAACAAGACAAATGTGCCCCCCAAGTTGCAGAACTATTTCCCTTTTAGAGAAGAGTTGTCTTTACAGAATGGAGTTGTATTCAAGGGTGAACGAATTGTGGTTCCACTTGCCTTGCGAGATTGCATTATCGACAAAGTTCATGCTAGTCACCTGGGCATTCAGGGATGTCTTAGAAGAGCTCGAGACGCTTTCTTCTGGCCTGACATGAGCAAGCAAATCACCGAGTTTATCTCAAAGTGCAGTATCTGTAATAGTTACAAACCAGATCAGCAGAAGGAGCCCTTAATATGCTATGAAATACCGTCAAGGCCTTGGCAAAGCATCTCGGCTAACCTGTTTGAGCTCCACGGCTTTGACTACCTGGTTACCACTGACCGTTATTCCAACTTCTTCGAAGTGGATGTGCTGACGTCTAAGACTTCTAAAGAAGTTATTGATAAGCTTAAGCCCCATCTGGCTAGATACGGGCTTCCAGACCAAATTACTACAGACAATGGACCACAGTTTGACTGCAAAGAGTTCCAGCAGTTTGCAGAGCAGTACCAGTTTGGACACATTAGGACCTCGCCGCGGTACCCCCAGTCCAACGGCAAGGCAGAGAATAGTGTTAAAACAGCAAAGCAAATCCTAAAGAAGGCTTTTGATGCGGGACGTGACCCACAGTTGTCGCTACTGGACTTTAGGAACACACCATCGGAAGGGATGGACAGCTCCCCTGCACAACGTCTCTTCTCACGCAGAACCCGAACTTCCCTACCCATAGCTAGTCAGTTGCTGCAGCCACAGTTGGTCCCTGATGTGGGCGACAAGTTACAAGAGAGAAAATTGAAACAAGCCAGGTATTACAACAGAGGAGCCAAGGTACTACAGCCTCTACAAGAGGGAGATGTGGTGCGAGTCCGACCCCTGAATCGCCGGTCGAAATGGTTCAAGGCCCAAGTTGATCAGCACGTAGATGTGCGCTCCTACAATGTTCGCACTGAAGATGGTCGACTTTATCGCCGCAACCGTTCCCATCTCTACAAGGTTCCTGAGAGGTACCAACCAAACCATGATGAAGAGCTGGTGTTAACTAAGTTGTCTACGCCGGAACATCCTGAGGGTGCATGTCAGTTGCCTTCAGCATCCCCTGTATTGCGGTTGCCTTCTGTATCTCCCACACCACGGATGCCTCATGTTTCAGATGTACAACCTCCTACCAATGGTCTGCCAACGGATGCCCAACCAAGGGAAGTTACTGATCCTGCTCCGGTTACGACTAGAAGTGGCAGAATTGTTAGGAAACCTGCTTATCTGAAAGACTTCTGTGTCTAGTGTGATATTGAACATTGAATTGAATTGAATTCAATATTGAACGATGGAGAAAGGGCATTGGTTGGTTATCGACCAGTTTTGAACAGTGAACATTATAGCTAGTTTCTGTGCCATTCCCAAGTTTCCTTTGGGCTTGTTTGTTACACAACAGTGAGCGTTGAACTTCATAGTTAGTTCCTGCACCATTGCTAAAGCTTCCTTTGGCTATTGGTGTTTTGTTTTGTTTTGTTTTGTTTGGTTTCTTTTGTTTCATTTAAACGAAGGGAGATGTAACGATATTGTCACGCGTATCATTGTCACGCATATCACGTGTGACAAGTCAAGTTTGGACTTGCGCAGTATGTTAAGTTATACATTTATCCCGGATGTATTCGCATGTGCTCCCTGATCTTGTAATGGCTGACATGTATTAAACCGGCAGTTCGTCTCCATAATCTCGTCTGTAGTCGTCTTCACTTAACGTTACAGGTATGATACTGCGTATTAGTCTATTATCTTTTTACTGGTCACGAGTAAAATAAAATTTCAAATCAAATTTCAAATTTCAAATCAACGCGAGGCTGATTTGAAATTACAAGACCGATTATCCCTGAATGACCTGAATTATACGACACGAAGTCCTATTACTAATTAATCGTGTCAATAACAAAATTCAAGAATCTTAGTTTTGGAATATTTATTAGATCTTATTAATGTAAGTACAAAGTTTTTATTGCATCAGCTTGCAGCTAGGCTCAAAGCAAAAATAGCGTACACTTGAGGAACTTTACCGTTTTCTACATTTTCAAAGCTTTCTAAATCAGGCTCTCGAATTTTTAAAAAATTGTATCTGAATGACAGTCATTGGATCAGACAATTTCGTCCATTCTCTTTTCCAAGCTGCAGCTGCAGTCAGCTGCTATGTGGTTAAAAACTATTGGCTTGTAATATTTTCCTACTTGATTGTCGTTGGCTTTTTAACTGTCAGATTTGATCTGTCTGATTACAAACTCCTGGTAATCGAACAGTTTTGGTGTTGCAATAGTAAAATTTCGAGCATTTTGTTTTTGACATGATTGCTACTCAGGTCGCAATAACTATTTTAACGAAGTGGATTAAATCTGAATTGTTGCTGTTACTGTAACTGAATTTGGCCTCTTAAAGTGCGAGTATTTTTGTTTCACTGCACCAAGATATAACCTATTGCCTTTATATTGTTGCCGCCGTTGTCTGGATTCCAATCCCCGTCAGCAACATTGCCACAAACATTGTTGTCATCGGGATGTCCTCCTGTGCCAAACCCGATTCTGGAATCACAACCAATGCAGTGGTCACCATCGTTACTAATGATGCCAATTCTTGCCCGTGCTCGGTCGAATCCTCCTCCTTCAACGTTGCAGTACGTCTGTAAGGAGCCCTGTGAACCAATCAACGCCTTCCACGTGTCACGACCCAGTGAGGTATTGCGGTATTGCCCATCAGCAATCAGAGAATGCAAAGAGTCCGCTTGCCTGTCGATGACAGCAAAGCGTATTACCTGGCTGATGTTCATACCTAGACAGATTTTAGAGAAGGATGTGTTCCAGTAGGAAGGCAATTTTGTCTCCTCTGCGTCAAACCCAGTCTTCCCTCCGTCAATGTTAAAGGATTGATTGTTTGTCCAAAGCACTGAATCGTAGTGAAAAGTTCTCTGACATAGCATGAAAATGAACAGAAATAGGAAAAACTAAAATTAAGCTATAACATTGCATGACGCAACAATAGCTATTCATTGTAACTCCTGACTTCGCGTTAATTAAAATAAGTATTTGTCGAACTTATTTTATTGGTCATTAGACAGTCTCAACGAACGGAAGTCAACCCCGTTCCCAGGACAACCTTTCCACCCCGCCAGCAGTTTGTAACAAAAAGAATTATTAAAAAAGAGCGGTTTTTTTTTGGTTTAAAGCGAAAAGGAGAGAAAGCAGCGAAATGACAGAAATTCTACAAAATAATGTTGCTTTTGCTTGAAGTAAATTTTCAAGCCTGATCCAACACTCTCCAATTTAACATGCTAGGTTTACGGTCAAGTCGCTCGAAGTTAAGTCCGGCCCGAAATGCTGAGTTATGTGGCTCAAAATTTTATCATCATGCTAAACAATATGCTAGAATCCCTGTTACCATTTGCCGCGTTTGTTTCTTGTGATCGAAGATTATAGAACGAGATATATTACTCATTTATCGCGCTTGTTTCGTTGTTAATCCAGGGTTGACTTGTTTCGCCTCATCGTCGCTTAAAGAACGAGTCATGTTACCCATTCATTCCGCTTATTTCGTCTCATGCTGGTTTAAAGAGCGAGATATATTAACACACACTCTTTATCTAACAAAAATTAGCTTTCAAAAGGTTGAGTTTGATCGTCCGGGTGAACGTAGTCCTGAATAGGACTGTTGTTGTTGACAGTGACTGACTTTTCGACAACCTGTGCAGTAGTCATCTTCAGAGTCAAAGTGAGTTGTATCACATCAGTTGATGGTATGTTGTTTCTCTGTTCACTTCACGCATTTCAGTCGGGCGACTTACTCTTAGGGTTTCGGGCGACATAACTTCGGGCGAGATAACATTCGCGCGACTTGACCGGTTACTGTTAACAAAGCATTGTGATTCACTTAATGGTTTTTCGTCTACCATTCCGGGTCCAATTGGAACTTGGAAAAATTTGGATAAAAATCTCACCCACAAATTTCATACCTCTCTGCCGTTTATCTTCATGACCGGCGTCCAACCCCCTGGTCCACATCCAAAGTCACCAATTTGACAGAGAACGGAAGTTGGTGTTGAGTTAAAAAAGAGTTTAACCAGCTGGCTTCGTTGGGACCTGTACAAAAGCCAAGGTGGGCACTTCGGTAAATAATTATTGTTTAAGACAGTATATATAATGCAAACCAAGTGATCTGAATTGCCCAGGACTAAAATATTGAATCCAAACAAGAGTTAAATCTCACAGAAAACGTACTTCGTGCACCCAAGACTGTTCATTATTCTCTGTTGTTACAAACTAATACAGTGGTGGATCCAGGGGAGGGGCCCGGGGGGCCTGGCCCCCCCTTATTTTTAGACTAAACTGAGGCCCGAGGGGCCGAAATAAATTTTTTTGGACACAGCTCCCCCCCTTATGTAAGGGTCTGGATGACCACCCCCCCCCCCCGCCCTATCTCAAGTTCTGGATCCGGCACTGACAATTCATGCCAAAATGGCAAAAAATTAAAAAAAAAAATGACAATTTCACTCACTTGTCTGCATAATGATCATACACTTGCTTGCATGATTTCGGAGCTAAAGGAAAAAGGATATCAAATCGATCTAAAGTCACTACAATAGTATATGTTTACACCTGGGCTTACTTCTAGGCGCCGAACTAACTGATTGAGATATTTTATATATTTTACTTTAATATCTTAACTATTTGACTGCTTGCTAAGCCGCTTTTACCCCTTCAGGATTTTATAAATGCAGCGTTAGAAATAAATCCAAATCAAACGTTCTGTAAGCGAACACCCAAAATACCAGGGAAGATTATATGGTTGCTTACGGCAGGCGGTCGCTTACAAGAATCAAACCGCAGGGGACTCTACTGAGAAGAGGCACGAGAACATGTTTTCTTGGAAAAGGTCAGGACTCATCTGCTTTTTGGTGGGAGTTTATTGCATGCACTTTCTTAGTTACGACTGAGTGGTAGTTCCATGTCGTTGTTAAAAGGGTTTCGTATACTTTGAGTGGCTTAGTACAAATGGTACATGCAGCGAACAAAGAGATCGGACCATGACGTCAAATTGGTTGCTTATTAGAAGTTAAAAACAATGAAAAATTACAAAACGTCACCCGAAATAATTGTCGTCGGCGCTTATGAGAGGTGCTCGTTTACAAAAGGTTCCAAGCTAAAGGATTTAACTGAGAAAAGTTTGGTGTTCTAGATAGGTGATCGCCCGTGGGAGGACGATTGGTCGCTCTTACATGGAGCTAGGTTCGAATGCATCTACATCATTGTCAAGTTTCATTACATTATTACTATTGTAGGGGGAGGCAGCGTGGCCGAGTGGTCAGCGCGTCGGACTCGCAATCCGGCGGTCCCGGGTTCGAGTCCCGCTCTGGCCACTTGCAGGATTTGTGCTCGGTCGTCCCGAGTTCAAATTCTCGGCCACGCTTGTAAATAGCCAACTGGTTGCCTTCTGCCAGTTGGGGTTTTTAATCCTGTTATGTTGTATTTGAATTATTTGTTTCTAAATATTTGAGTGGAGTGCCTGTAAATTAGCTGACTAGCTAAGTGCACCTTCCACTATAAACATGCCTTTAACCTTTTTATTGTAAGGTGAGAGTCTGTCCTTTGACAACCTTTTATGGGAAACTTACCAAATACTTCGCATAAGTCTCCGACGTAACCGTCTTTACAACCGCAGTCAAAGGTGTGATATTTGTAGTTTGGTACACATGTTCCGCCGTTACGGCAAGGCGAAGAGTGACACGCAGTCTAAAACATAAAGCAAAGCAAAAACATAAACTAGAACTTAAAACAAAAAGACCGTTTAACGATATAAAGGACAAACATTTCATGTCGCTTATATAATAAATTGCTAACGATACAATAATAATAATAATAATAATAATAATAATAATAATAATAGTAATAATAATAATAGTAATAATAATAATAATAATAATAATAATATTAATAATAATAATAATAATGATTTGGAGGTAGCACATCCACAAAGTGATTCTTCGTCTACCTGATTCCTGATCGAATTGGAATTTGGAAATGTTGGTTTTTGAGGAGAGGGAAAACCGGAGTAGCCGGAGAAAAACCTCTCGGAGCAAAGGAGAGAACCAACAACAAACTCAACCCACATATGGCGTCGACGCCGGGATTTGAGCGCTCTCACCACTGCGCCATCCCTTGCTCCCCATACAGTCATAAGGTGGGTCTGTTCGGAATATCTTTAAATCAAAGGCCAGTTTAAATACCTATTAAATGTCAGAGTTCCCCACCTGATCGCCATCTATATATAGTTCAATTGTGAAATCCCTTCTCTTTTATATATCCGACGCCTATGAAAAGAAGGAATCCCTGTCGTTCGGAACCTCCCCACAAGGGCCATAAAAGGGAGAGCCCGGCCTACTTGCAGCATACAGCGAGAAATGACATGGGTTTACCGCCCCTCCGCCCAAAAACACGCTCAGACCAGTAACTATCCTATTCAGTGTTATATTAAGTTTCTAGTCCTCCCAAAAGAGTGTTTTGGCGATAAAAAACGATTGTTTCTACAGCCTACGAATGTGAAAAGGATTTAAATGAAACTGAATCGAAAGAAGAACTGCGAAACACTCAAGTTCAGTAAGGTTGCCTGATTTTTATCACCAATCGTTTTCCATTCGCGGGCTACAGAAAGAAGACCTTTTTTTCGCCCACACAAATCTTATATTTCGAGAAAAGAGAAAAAGTGAGAAAAATTAGTTTATGGATGGTGTGATGCATCTCATTCGGTTGAATCCTCTTTTAATTAACTGTGATATTTTTGTTTGCACGGAACTCCTGTGGTTTGTTTACCTTTTTAACCAACTTGAAGACAGTAAATTGAAATGACGACCGGTACACACACCTGCGGTATCAAATTTCCTATTCATCAACTCCTCTTTCATTTTTACTTATCCAAGCAAACATAGAGACCCATTCTGATAAAGGCAGATGTTCTGCTCTAAATGGGTCTAAAGTGAATAAGTGTATGGGAGACAAAGAACGATTGTCTCTGCAGCCTACGAATGTGAGAACGATTTATGATCCTGACGCATAAAATCTTTTAACAGCTGACGAAAGTTTCAGTTTCAGATCGAAATTTTTGGCACAGACTGAAAGTAAAAAAAAAAATGTTATTTTTTGTTTCGCGCGGATCATATTGATGAAAGTTCTGTTTTACTGTGTAAAAGATGTAGAGTGAAAAATGAGAAAAAATAGGTTATTGTTGGGGTGATGCATCTCATTCGATTGAATCCTCTTTTAATTAACTTTTAAACTGACATGTTTGTTCGTACGTGTGCTTTACCCCTTTAACCAACTTGAAGATAAATTAAAAATGACGACCACACACAGGCCTGCGGGGCCAAATTTCCTATTTATAACTCCTCTTCCCTTTTACCTATATCCAAGCATTCTGACAAAGGCAGATGTTCTGCTGTAAATGGGTCTAAAGTGACCGAATCCTCTTTCAGACACAACGGGAAAAGCCGTAATTTAAAAAAAAATGTCGGCGGGTTTTTGGGACAAAATCTTAGAGAGAGAAAGTTGGTGAAGTTGTTTAACCACTGTCTTTAGGGGGGGTGGGGGGAGGAAAATAATAGTGATACCTTAATAGAAAAGTGATGCGAACTTTCGTTTCGTTTGTACTCTCCAGGGTTGCTGTACTTTTCAGAAGATAGCAACTCGCACCAGAGCTTCCCGTCTGCTCCTTTTGACGCGGCCAGGTTTAAAGAAGAACAGGAGGGATTACTTAGACATTTAATGGCACAGTGCAGGGTGTCGTACACGGCGTATGTTCCAACTCTGGGTACATTCAAGTAATGGTGATCGTCTTTTACAAAAATGTCTTGGCGACGATCTCGGTGATACAAGGTGTTAAATTCTGCGGGACAAAAAAAAATTTTAAAGTTTAGAGGAAACGAATAAACTAAATAATTTGTCGTACCTATCTGTTGAGTCACTATGTTGCAACAAGGTTTAGAATACTAGACACTTCCACGTATTTTTTCAACCTTTGTCTTAAATTTTCAACTTGCAAGAACTGTTTTTTTTTTTGTGCCATAACATCAACCAAAAGTGAATAATTCACAGAAACCAGGAACTTAAACTTTATGGAATACTATTTTACTTCAAAAGCATTCTCTGTCTTAAATGAAAGATACACCTCAAATTTAGTGCAGTTTCTTTTGGTGCTTTTCTAACTTTTCATTATGTTTTAGCATTTTACTGCCTTGGCCGTCTTTACACTGGTTTCAAAAACGTTTTATTTATTTTAAGACTGATATGAATAGCACCACAAACCTTCAATTTGGGCATGTACTCCCTCAGGTGGGATTAAACACAAGAAGAAGAGGAGACAACAGCAGATGAATGAAGGATACAGCAGCCATTGAAGGATATGTAGGTGAGTCTTCAGCAAGGCGCGAAAATTTGTGACCATGGTGCTCTTGGATACAGTGTTGCACGCTGTACCCATACTCGTAAACACTATCCGTTTCGGGGCCGCAAATAGTTTAAACCCTCCTGGTTTAAACTTTTTTCCTTTAGCTTTTTAAGAATTTTTTCTCAACTGCTAGCCAATGGCAGTTCACGAAATAATTGCTCCACCAAGATACTTATGAATTTTGCAGACGGTATTGTTTTCAACCCCCTAATGTCTGCACAACCCTTCGTTTTTTCCACCTGCTTCAAGAGGCATTCTTTCGGTCAACAACCAAATTCTCTTTACTTATTTGTAAAAGTTTTCACAAGAATGTTTAGGAGAATTCGGTCAAAGGAAACAGTGCATTTTGGTAGGACCATTAGGTTTATTCATATGTAAGTTTCGACGTCTCGAAACTTCATTTAAACTTGGGAAGATATTAAGTTACCCTCGACTTGTTCCGATGTTATTTATAACTAGCTGAAAGACTCCATTCCACTTTTTCAGTCAAGTAAGTGTTTTCTGCTTAACGGACAAATATGTCAGTTATGCTAAGTGCTCAAGAGTGAAATGGAAAATACTCCAAGAGTTTAAAAGCCTTTTGACCGCATAACTTTATTGAAATAAATTTTTCGAGACTGTATTTGCTAGAAACCCATGTCCAGCTGCCACCAGGAGGCGTGGATACTTTTTCATAACAAAATGTATAATTAAAATTTCATTTACATAAAAGCTATAGGTAAAACTAATTTTCCTTTAAATGGAGGGAGAGAAATTGATGTATGGCCAAGATTCTCACGCTGGTACCACGGTCAACAAATAAATGCAAAAGCTAAGCAAACTAATTCCAAGCTAATGGCGTCATTTTTGATCTTCAAATACCAATGTAATGTTAGCCTGCGCGCAGACGAAGTTAAACTCTGGTTAACTCCGTCTGCGAAACAGCGCCGAAATCCTTGTTCTGGAGTTCCAGCTGTGTACCCAGATTTGAGTACGCACCACGATTGGCCAGTTAAAAAAGACCTTTGTTTTGTTTGTCGCAAGACTGATAATAGCCAATCTGGTTGAAGGGAAATTCGAAACGCACTTCCGGTAATTCGTTGAGTCGGTTGGGGGTCCAGAACAAGGATCTCTGCGCTGCTTCGCAGACGGTACTAATCAGAGTTTAGTTATCGTCTGCACGCAGGCTAATGTAATGTCTATTTACTATAATAAACCTTTTTAACAAGAAGTTATTTTGAAAAGCATTTAACTATAAAAAATTGCGATAAAACATTTCTTAAAATCATTTTAAGATTAAAAAATTGCTAAAAAGCGACGACGTTTCGACGTTAGCTGAACGTCATTATCAAGTCAAAATAAGTTAGTGATTTTTGGTCTATAAATACTAAAAAAAAAAAACAACAACAACAACAATAGCTGATTAAAAAATTGTAACGTGAGAAAATATTAAACAAAGAGTTTCGCACGTATGGAGTCCGTCTGAATATTTAAATTGGGCTTAAGCTTCTTGATGAAGAGCATTTCAAATTGAGGCAAGACCTTAGACCCAAAGAAATCAAGCCGTCAATTGTTAATAAGCAGTGTGTTGTTTACCAATTATCATGTGATCTGTGCGATGCAGATTATGTCGGGTACACAGCCCGACACCTTTATCAACGCATTGCTGAGCACAACAATTCGGCAATCGGTAGACATTTCTTAGAAGCTCACGGTAACAACAACCTTTTGAGAGAAAGCCAATTCACGGTTTTAAGAAAGTGCCAGAGCAAATTTGATTGTTTAGTATTTGAAATGCTCTTCATCAAGAAGCTTAAGCCCAATTTAAATATTCAGACGGACTCCATACGTGCGAAACTCTTTGTTTAATATTTTCTCACGTTACAATTTTTTAATCAGCTATTGTTGTTGTTGTTGTTTTTTTTAGTATTTATAGACCAAAAATCACTAACTTATTTTGACTTGATAATGACGTTCAGCTAACGTCGAAACGTCGTCGCTTTTTAGCAATTTTTTAAACTTACAATGATTTTAAGAAATGTTTTATCGCAATTTTTTATAGTTCAACGTTTTTAAGAATGCTTTTAAAAACTGAAACTGCAGAACTGTCAGCACTTGCTCGGACGTGGACAGTGTTAAGAAAAAAGAAACTCATTAAATAAAAATAATGACTACTTTCTTCATCCTTCCCTTCGCAAACAGTCTATATCCCCCGATAAATATAGAGATTCTTTTATCCAGTCCTCCTACAATTAACGTAGGCCACCTCAGCGAAATACCACAAATTAAAGAGATAAAAGCCTCAGACGTTAATAGACTGCAGTAGATTCTCACGAAGTCGTTCATTACGGAGCAGTGCGTCATATCTGGGAGTGGGAGGTACGTTTGGACGCTGTGATGGAGTGACGCGCATGGGTCGACCACAAACACCCCCGCAACGGTTTTTTGTTTACTTTCGTGGCGTTTAAATTCGCACACGAAGAAGAGAAAGCACGATCAAAGGTGTGTATAAAAGCAGCTGAATAAAATATACTGTATTCTTGTCTGTTGAAGTAGCTGCAAACTAGTTCATCTACGGTAAAGAAATTACCCCGCATTTCCCAAAATTACTCTGGCACATTTCCCAATTATTAATAACCTTACCACCCTCCCCCGAGAATCTCGAGGTTCTGCGATACACGTATTTCTAGTTAATAATTACTAGGGTCTGTCATTTACATAAAAAACGTTGAAGAGTTTGACTGGAATGAGCCACAGAAGCAAGGTGTTACGTGATGCAACTGGGCACTGATCTAACGGGGGTGGGGAGGTGAGACTTATGTTTCGAGAGTCGATGCTTTATGTGATAGTTTCCATTTATTAAAAAAATTCACTGGATGCTTGAATGTTTTAACAACTGTTTCAAACCCAAAGCAGAGGCGCCCAAAGCTACCATCTGCTGACGAAGTTGTCTGTAACTGCTCAAAAATGAGCATAATTCACATCCTTCCACAGGCTTTAAATCACACGGCCTAGCGGTTTAACAGAGCCATCCAAAACATGCTTACACAATTGACCTTTTACCAAGTATTTGTTGCTTCTGTCTTTTCAAACCCGTTGTTTACTTATCTGAAAGCAGAGTTTGTTCGTTTCCCAGCAAACGGGAGAAAGAGTTAAGACGCAGTTGATTCAATCGCCATTTTCCCGCGGTTTCTTATTGCTTGTTTGCTGTCAGGCGTCACACGTGATCACCTGAGTATTTGATTGACAAGCATGAGTCCACAGTTGGTTGATCACGTGCTGTTCTCATGAAGCCCACTTCTTGCTGGTGCTGTTTTCTGGGGGTCTCTGGCGTTGTTCGCATCTCTGTTAGTCTTGGGAGAAGAACTGATACCGCGAGTTTTCTGATAATATCGCAGTCTTTCCTAGAAACATAAGAAAAAAAAGACACGTCAACTTCTCAATCAAGAGTAACTCAATAATTCTTTATGCTGCTTTTTTGCCGCAATTCAGTGAAAACTCTAAAGGAACTTAAACTGAGAATTTTTCTCTTAGATCACATTAAAGATGATTTCCTGTTTTGGGAAAGTCACTGTTGTTTTAAGATTTGTTTTCTTGGTTTAGGAAATCTCTCCATGCTTCTATCACCACTATTACCCCTGCCCCATCGCTCCTTGCTTAGTAAAAATTTGACAAAACTTTTCTGCAAGATGCTTGAAAACAAAAAGCACCTTGTGAAGCACAATCAAGGAGGTTATAGCGGAGCTCTCACGCGCGAAGCGCGCTTAGCGGAACACCATGGGTAAGAAAATGTGGTAATCTACCCATCCGAGAATATTTGGTAATCACGTGACCGTACACCGACCGCCCGAGAGACCGTCCGTCCGCACCAGAGGCATACCAATGTAAAATAACTCAACCAACAGGTATGGCAACCCAAATGCAACTCGAGGTTATTTTGGCGGGAAATCGCATTGCCACCCGCGTCTTGTAAAACAGCGGCAGCTAAAGAGTCAATAAAGACGACAACGGAAAGCGGAAATTGTTTCTGTATCCGTGTTATCTAAAGTATTAAGCTTAGATTAATTGTCATTCCCACAAATTTGGAATACAGAGAAAGAGAAAGACAGAGAAAAAGAGAGAGTAGGCGGAAGGCTAGCGAAACTCAACGCCAAAAAGCGCGACAGAGATCTAGAGCAAGAGATAAAAAAACACAAGAGACATTTTTTGTTGGAAGAACAATTTGAAAATTTTGTAGCGCCGGTAACAAAAAATGACATGAGAAATGCCCGCGGCCACCCATGCAAGGTGAAAATGAGCGGCAGTAAAAACAAGTGAACGAGAACACGTACGACATTTCCTCCATAAAAAAGTTTCTGGAAGGTCTGCGTTGTAGTCGTGGAAAACAACGGCAAGGAAATGTACAAAAAAGTGTGCTGCACGTGCAAAGTTGTTTTGTTTGCTAATTAGACCTATTTTTGTTTTTCACCGTTCTCTGGCGTTGCCTTCGCCGCTTAGCATTACACGATTTTATATTTTGTTTGAACAAACTATAAATAGTATCGAGAGCTTGACTTTTAGCCCTGGCTAAATCTATACATTATTTGAATGGTCATACGATAAGATTTCTCCGCGGACTCAAAAGTTAGAACTACATAATAAATAAATAGTACTATGTGAAAGTATTGTTGAAGAAGAATTATTTGAATGGTCTCAGGATTTCACAGACTCAAAAGTTAGAACCGCCTCACAAAACTCTATCATACACACTGGCAGTGAAAACGTTGAATGGAAACACTAAAGCCATCAATTTCTGCTTCTCTTACCAGTTCCTGGTTTGCTCTGTATGTTTTTCTTTTTATATCAGTCCACTCATTCAAAAGCTTCTGCTCAACTTCCACTTCAAACTTCTGTTCATCTGAGAGGGGAGCAGCTAGCCTAAGTAAGAAGGAAGGAGTTGCATAATTATATAAAGCTGTACACTGTAGGCCTGTTTTCCCTTTTATTCTTATTAAAGGTGGCCAATGTGTACACTGTTTTCAAGCTGATAATCTTAGAAGTTTTGTAAGCAAGGGAATACTCTTAGATAAATCTAATAAGTAATTTTCAGGAAAACTAATTTTTAACTTCATCCCTCAGGGCAGCCAAAATGTCACTGAATGAAAAATTGCTTAATTTGTTTCCTATGTAGTTGAGCAAATTACATTACTAGCATTATTTTGGCTTACGGAGGACTTCGGAGTCGTCAATTTATCACAAGCCTAGAGAATTATCATCTTGCAACAACAGGGTTATGATCCTATAGGTGGTTTTCACGTTACGTCATCGCCGCCATGTTGGTGGACGGTAAACAAAAGATCGCTCATCAGCTCGTTTTGTTTGTCCACCAGCATTTGTTCATTTCACTATTGTTATTTGTGTCCTCCGAGATTGCATGAAAACCACCTATTTACGACTTCTTTCCTTTACCATCAAGTAGACACTAGGTTATTGGAGTAACAAGTAGAAGCAGAAGAACTAAACAAATCACAAAGTGTCGGAATGAACATTGTCCTTGGTCTATCCTTCCCCTCCTACTTCTGACCACTGTAATCTGGTTTTCACTAGAGTCAGAAGAAAATGGAAATGTTCGGATTCCTCTGACTCCAATTCCATTGTGCTTATGACCTCACTTACGACTACGATTTTCAGTTTTCACTAAGTTATAAGTAGCCTACAAATACAGATGTTTTTAATTCTGGTTATTGCTTCTCTACACTTGAAAACTACAACAACCAAACAAAAGGAAATAAGTCTGCGTTTGCTGGCTAAGTTATGAGCACTATTACGGCTCGCGTATGACTTCAGCTCTAGCTAATGAAAACCAGCTCTAAGAAAGCTTATTTGGGAATTTTTAACAACCAACTTCAACCCCCCACAAAGCTACTGAAAAGCCAATCAATCCCCAACCAGTGAAAGAGTTTTTCAAAAATTTGAAGTGAGTGGTGGTGGAGATTTTGCCAAAAAACGCGTTTTGAAGCTAGTCGTGCAGTTTTCTGGTCACTGTCGTGCTATAAAGGCTAACTCTTATGCCATTTACAGGTCTCACCCTTCTGGGACTTCTGATCCAGATGCAAAATATTAGAAGTTCTGGCATGCATGGAAAGCAAAATTTTGAATATAGTTTTTGGGTTTAAAAGTGACACAGCAGTCTTAACTTCTACGTTTTGCCTTCTCTCCTCCCTCTTTTTTCGCTTTTCTTGCCTCAATTTTGTTTCCCTGGGCATTGAGTAGGCTTCATTTTGGTGCGAAAAGTTTTTAGGAAAGCTTTTAGGATCTTAGAGTGAGATGAAAGGAAAAGTAGGCGGGTAGTGGAACAAGATTTTCTTCGACATGGCAATTTTCAGGTCAATGTTACATGTTTTTTTTCCCTTTTTCTCCAGTGTCCTTGACTGAATTGAGCTCATTCTGGTATGGTTTGAAAGATCTCTTCATTCTGCACACGCTAGCGGACAAAGTTGTCCTTGACCAGTAAAAATGATGACGTCACAAGCGGTAAAAGGAACGTGGATCCGCACGGGCGGTTATGGGCGGCTCAGGAGCGACTGGGTTAAGGGGAGGGTTACTGTAGCTTATCACCATCTCTGGGAACGGGGCATTTTCAAAAAGGTGGTAGATAACAACATTTTAAGGTACAATATACCTTGTGCAGTAAATACCTACATGACAGCCAATGGTTTGACTTTTAACATGTGACTCAATGAATTCACTGTCCATAGCTTGGGATCTTCTTTACGTAGTTCAAATACTTCCTTAATCTAACAAAAAAGAAAACACAAACAAACAAACCATGAGTGGATCCAGGGGAGGCCCCCCCCCTTATTTTTAGACCAAACTGAGGCCTGAAGAGCCGAAAAAAAAATTGAGACCACCCCCACTTATCTCAGGGTCTGGATGACTGCCCTCCCCCCTTTAACCAAAGGTCTAGATCCGCCACTGCAAACATAGTATAGCAAAGCATGACTTGTGTTGTCCATTCACAGCTTTAGTTAATTAGTTTTCAGGGTTTATTCTAGAGCGCAGCCTTGCGGGATTTCCACAATTTGAAAAAAAATGACGCATAAAATATAGGTTGCCGCGTCAAATGGGGTGCAAAAAATAGACCCAAGGATAAGTAATATTTTTTTTAAGCAAAGTATTTGAAAACATCACTGACAACAACACTGATTTGACGGCCGCTCTATAAACTTCCTTTGAACTTTAAGCAATTCATTTTTTCACCAGACAAAACATCTGGGATTCTGCAGTAATTTGAGCCCAGGCTTTTTCAGTTGCCCAGAATGTTCCAAAATGGCAGCAAAGTGCCCATAAACATTCCTTTTCTCATGGAACAGTCTGTACCAGTAAGTTCAAATACCTTTTGGGAGACCCCCTTTCTTAAAAAAGGGACCCCTAAAATTATAAAAGGGGGCCCATTTGACCCTCATTGGCCAATTTCTAGTATAAAACCTGCAGTTTTGATGTTCCCTACACAGCCCACTCACTAAGAAAGTCTCTCCACATATTTTTTACTGGGCCAGGTTGTTCAAGGCCGGGTTAAGATAGCCCAGGGTTAGTACGAAATTTGAATTCAAATATGAAAGCTTAAAAAGCAAAAATTCAGTTCAATTCTTTTTGTCTACAATTTGATGATTAGCTACTCCAAAAAGAATACAGAAAATTTCCGAGAAAATGCTTTTGATGAAAAGAAAAAAAAAGAGGGTTAAAATTTAACCCTGGGTTAGCACTAGAACCAGCCTTCAAACAACTTGGCCCTGGATGGCAAATAATCTCTTATGTACCTCCTCATCAGTCAGACTGTCCCTGTATCTGTCGACATGATCTCCATCCTGTTGCCACCAGTGCCTTGTATCCACTTCCTATGAACAAAAGAAGAAACACATTAACAAGGCCCTGTTAGAGTAAAATTCTGGCAAGCAAGGAGGTCTTGAAACAGCAACATATTAAGACAGATGAAAAATGGCGAAAAAGGACATGAAAATGAGTTGAAACTGTGACAGTAATGGGGAAAATCACACATACATTGTACAAAAGTAAAATAGTTACAGCAACATGGCCTCCTCTTTAGTATGCGAAACGACTCATTTTGAAATTCAATGCCTAAGAAGGCCTCAGTAATGTTTCATTGATTTACACTGGTATGAGGCTTGCATTCCTTGTTCAAGATGATAATAATAAAAGTACTTTGATGTCAAACAGAGGTGCTGGAAACTAATATTAACTTGTATACATGTGCTACTTGTATTTCAAGAAAGAAGAGAATGTAATTTTTCTGCTAATCATCAGTTATTTACAATGATACGAGACCTGCATTCAAGATAAAGTACATAATTTATTCATGACTTACAGAGGTACTGGGAACTTGTATTAACTTGTTTGTGTTATCCTGGGAAACAGTCATGCCTCACCAATAAAATTTTTTTGGGCGGGGCGAGGGGAGGGGGTTATCAATAACTACATTACTTGATTCCCATCCCTACCTCCACCAACTCCCACCTCACTGTCCACCAGTCTGGAAATTAAAGGTGTTGGCTTATACAATGTACAATGTATTTTTGATCTATGGAGACCTCAAAGATTACAGGAGAGTGATGTTACAAAAATCACTTTGGATGCTCTTTCTTATGGTTAATCAATAAATGGATCTATGTCTACTGTACCTTAGAAAATTGCAGAGGAAAAGGTTTTGCAGGATGATAACAAACAAACATGGTTTTATCTGCTGACATGGTTATCTTTGGTCTGCATGAATAAAAAATACATATGTAACATCATAACATAACACATAACATAATCCTTAGTATAAAGGATGAGTATATTATTATTGCATAAGCATCAAATCTTTCATTTTCAAGTTACAAGTACTGAAATTGCCCAAGAAGCAAAATACTGATGCCCACATGATTGGAGCTTATCACCGTGATGGTATCAGTACTTATAACTAATATTGAAGCATCTAGGAGTACAAAGGTAAAGGTAAAGAGTCCTCCCTTTTTTACATTGGTAGCTGGAAATCGTCATTTCACTAACAAACCTGAGGCCGACAGTATGCTCATTTTACCCCCCCCCCTCTCCATCAGTGCTCTGTTTAATGAGTATTTAAAGCTACTTAAAGCTACAGGAAAAGGAAAGAAGTCGAAAGAAGGACTGGGGGTCACACCTGTCAAATGCACTCGGAACCTCCTGCAAAGAAGGCTGTGCATTAACCAACCGCGCTAATCCCTCCTCCTACTTGTGCTCCTGGTCAGAGCTGTTCAAAACTTGGATGATACTTTACATTCACAGCTGAATAAATCACTATTAAGAGGATACGTGTCAAGAAATCCAATTACATTGTTCAATGGATAGTAATTTTCATCCAGTAGACAGCACTATCCACATTTTGAACAACTGGGACCTAGACAGGATGCTGGTCCACCGGGCCATTCATCCCTTTAGTACAGAGTACGTTTCCAGTGCTCAATTTTAATGTTAGAGAGACAATGAAGTCGGAGTATTAAGTCTTTTTTTCTGTCTATGTGATTACAAAAATTGAATTGGAATTGCAAGGTGTTTTACAGGTATTTTTCCAACAATGTTAAGCATACACTGTACATGTAGGCAATGGGAAGGCTAAGGTTAATCTCTGGTTTTGATTCGTCAAGTTGTTGATCTTGCTATTTCTTCTACTGCATGAGTCTTGCATGTGAAAAAATAATACACCATCAATCAGAGATCAACAAAAGTGACAAATCCCTCTAACTTACTTGTCTATTTGGCTGTCCTCTTCTTTATACCCTGGTAATGGACCACGCCTTGTTGTAGTGTACAAGCTGAGTTCTGTGGGGTCATTTGCCAAGTTGAACTCTGCATGGATCTGTTTTTCTGATTTAGCATTCTCCATTCTAGCCAAAACTTTTTTCCGCCTTCCTGCTGCCTTAGCCCAAGCAGGAACACCAACTGTATGGGGTGTCTTCTTGAGACAAAGCTGAGATGTCGAGATGTTACGGAGTAGAACAGCACCTGATGATAGTAAAATGAAAGCTTGATGTGTGGCAGATTCAGGGGATTTTCAGACTCCCCTTTCCCCCTAAATACACCCAACAGAAAAGGTAAATAAATTGTTTTCTCGTATACATGCAAGAAGCAACGTAGGTTAATTTACATGTATACACATACATGTAACGTAACATTATACCAGTGAGGAGCACTGAAAATGATTCCCTGTAAAATGTTTACAAAATTGAAGAAAAGGTACAAGAAAAGGTCTTTCGGTCCCCCCCTAATCGAGCATTATTTTCAGATTTTAGTTTACCAATTAAATACCCTTGTAGAAGATGCGGTGTGCAAGAGGAAATAAAAATCCGGCCTCGAAAGGAATTATGAAACCGTGGAAGAATTTTAAGACAGCTAAAAAGTATACGAAATATCAAAGTACAATAGCATACCTCTCAATCCATTAGATTCTCTTGAATAGCGACAAAGATTTGACGTACATCGCGATGATTTGCAAAACATCACACCAAAACGAGCCGCCATGTTGGAAAGATAAAGGAGCGGTTACCTAGGATTTTTGAATCAACTGCGGTAGGGTAGGGAATTAGGTAGGGAAAGGTTATGGGACTCCGCAGGGGAAGGGTTATCGTACATAAGGAGAATGTACTCTATGTGGGCCGGTCTTTAGCGAAAATGAAAACTTTAGTTGATGACTTACATGAATTCAAGTTAAAAGGTTAGCATCAGGGTAAAAAGCTTGGGCTAATTTTTAAATGGTCTTTATCTATATTTTCCTTTAACGTGGGGGCAAATATTTCCGTCACTTCCCCACTCGGGACGGTCTGTGAACAAACAAAGCGGGAATATTGTACCTGCGTAAAATTTCGGAGGAGTCATCTTAAAATTTAGAACAGTTTTCCTTCCTGATTGTGATGTTTGACATCATCAGTTATACGTCTCTTTGTGATCATTCATGATGGGCCAATGTTTTGGAACCGAAGATGGAGGTCTTTTTAGTTTTAGACAAAAGCGAGGTTACGATCGCTTTACACGGTTCGCTCCGAAAAGCAGATGGTGAGAATCTCTATAAATTGCTGTTGATTTTTAATAGTACAAGTTGATCTTACATAGGCTATGTACGGCATTATTCACTTGAAATTGAATCCTAAATACGTAGTCAAAGGTACAATAATCATTTTAAACCCTTTGTAACAGTCGTTTAAAATAGTTGTTTTATTCTGTTGCGTATACGGTATGTGTTTGGGCGAATATTTAATCCCTTGGGTCTATACGTCGTGTCGAAAATAATTTTTGAAAGACCTTTTATCACATCGTTTGTTCATATTAAAATAATGATGTATTAATGTCAAGTCTTAGGAAAAAAATCAGGAAAAATTAAGGCTTTGATATTTGTCTTTTACCCAAATGATGTTTTAATCTTAAATTGGTGATACAGTACACTGTATGTCTTATAAGAAATTAAGTTTTTTAAATTTGATATGACTAATTAATCAGACTGTTGAGTATTCAGCAATATACTACCAACAGTCCAGCGTTACTGCTGTTAACTTATATGCCGACAACAGTTCATCGTATTGAACAGTTGTGGGGTTTGGAGACAGCCAACCGTCATTGGGACTGACTAAGTGTCAGCCAATATGTACCCTGGTCCCAAAGAAATTTCTGGAAATTTTCTCAGTGTGAAAAAGAATGAGCACGCGAAAGCATGTGCCAAGGGTAATGACATTATTACTAAATATGTCATTTCTGCCAATCAGCATTACACGTCGACTTTTTCCGATGCAGATATTTGATGTAGGCTGAAGAAGAGAAAATCTTTTATTACCTAGGACTTGAACCTCACTTTCATGCACTCAGCAGGGCATGGATTGGTCGATATTCTTACAAACATGCAAATAAATTTGATTGGGTTATGTAATTAGAACTGCTAGGGGACAGTGAGGATATATCTCGTTGCAGTTCTTAAGGTAATTTTTGCCTTCCTCTACAAGCAAGGGAAATTGTTTGCAAAATAGTGCATAGGGAATTGCACATGATGTATGTTTTACATACACATTCAAGATTTGCTTGTGTTTCTGGATTCTGTTCCCAAAGGAATCTTAGACAAAATTTTGGCTTTGCTACTTGAGGAGTGATTTCCAGAGGTTCAAAGTCTCAGCGTGCATTCAAAGAATAGCCTTGCTTGCAGTCTTATGGCAAGGTTGTGTTCTCTGTACAGCCAACCAACCATATGAAGTCAATGATCTTTCAGTTGCTGGCTACCATCAAAGAGTCTGTCACTTACATTAAGTGGCCATGGTGCAAAGTTCTCCTTTTCCTCACTTGATTCTACAAATCCTGTAATAGTCTTTCTGAGTAATTTTGATTTCAATGGGTCTTTTGCCTGGACTTTCTTTGGAGGGAACCATTCCCATAAATTATGTGCTTGAGGTGTGTCAAGTGATGATAATAATATTGTAATATCACTCTTCACCACACATGGAGAAAACTTTCAAGAAAAACGTCTTGGACCAGGGTGACCGATATGTGGGCTGCCTATCAATGGAGGATTGGTCAACATACCAGCTGAGTCTTGATCAGCATGTTGAGTATTGGCTGATATCAGGATTCTCCAGAAGAAAGATTAAAAAAGTAGAGGAAAAATGTTAAGAAGACAGCAACTGATTAGATAGAAAAGCATGTCTTTTCACATGGCACAGCTGTGCCCTGACCGCTTCCTCCCATCTGGACAGGACTTTCTTTCAAGCCCTGTGCATGCCCTCAAGCACCCAAAATTTTCTTCAGAGCTGCAAATAGAAGTTGGCCACTAGATATCATCTGACCAAAAACTGACTTTGTCAAAGAAATTCCTTCTTGTGGTTGGATAAAATATTCTGACTGTCAACATGATGTATGTATGTACGACAACTTTTCTTGTTTGTCTCTTGACTAAAATGGAGACCTGACAGTCAGACTATTTTTTGCAGGCCTTTTCTTCTTTCTTGTTTAAATTGAGCATTGATAACGGTAACAAAATTCTCAAATCTGAATTTTGGCCATCTACATTGCATCAGCTGTCCTGATTTCAGCATACATGTATTAGGACAGCATGTGTCATGCCTGAGTTATTAGACAGTACACCATGGCACATGCACTTCAATGGTATTTTTCACTTCTAGCCAATTAAATGTCTTGGAATATCTTGTGTTTTAGTTTTCAAAAATCTTCAATATTACAAATTTTGTTTTAGTTGTCATTAATATTGGTCACAGAACTTTGTCCAATTCAGTCTGCAGTCATACTCATGATTAAACAAGTTGGACCTTTGCTACATGTATGCACTGAGCCATCTGATTTTCCTAAATCAATTGACATATAATAAATAATAAATTGACAAATAATAAATTGACAAATCGATAAATCAATCGACATATAATAAATGATAAATTAATAATTAATTTATCATTTATTATATGTCGATTGATTTTTTGATTTGTCAATTCAGTCTGTAATCATAGTACAATAAATTGTACTATGATTACAGACTGAATTGGACATCATTCCATTCTGTAACCGTTACTAATTTGCATTGTATTTTCTGTATGAATTATTGATTATTATATTAACATTCTACATGACATGCACTTTTATTTCAGGAGATATGCAGATGAACACTTGTTAACTGAGATACAAGATCCACGCTCTGATGAAGAACTTGATTTATCAGGTTTGGCTGCTACATGTAACTTTTGCCTCCAAAACTCAAAGTTATCATAGCAGGCAACAAGAGGAGCCTGTAATCTTAATCTCCAGGTTGCTATTGTGGGTGTGCAACATATACAGCTATTTCGAGAAAGGTTGTCGGAAAAAGTGCATGTGACAAGCCCGAAAGGTATTGTGGGTGGTTTTGAATTCACTGTTCTTCAGAGAAATTTGAAAGAATAGCACGAGAGGCCATGGACATGTTTGCGGGTGCTAAAGGAAAGCAAGAAACGTATGTTTGACGGCTACATTGTCAGGAACGGCTTATTGATCATATCCCATATTACCTTTCAGGATTGTCACGTGCACATTTTTACCGACAACCTTTCTCGAAATAGCTGTATGTAGCCAGCTTCCTTTGGACTTCCGTAAAGAATTAATGGCATGCACAGAATGCAATCTGATCATGCCCATTTGGTTGTTTTGTCACTCATGATCTGACCATGCTTGTTCTCACCATCTACACAAATGTATCTCGTGAAACTTACACAAACCTCAGCGCTAGAGCTACCCTGCGAGCAGAGTCTCCTTCGATCTTCCAAGATAAGTTGGGGAAGATCGAAGGAGACTCTGGTCGCGGGCTATGCTAGAGCAAAATTGACCTTCCATCATTATTACCCCCAGTCCATAACCTTCAGTTGTAACTAGTTTCAATGGTTAAAACAAGTTTCATTATTACCTTTTTTTCAGACGTTAGTCGTCCAACTGACCATCAAAGACAAAATTTGCACCCCTCATACTCATCAAATAGCACCACAGGATTCAAACAAGAAAGGTAAAATGGTTAACAGATGCTTTTTCTAGATGCATCATAGATTGTTTTCTCATGACATTATCTTGACCGTGTTGGAGCTTGGAATTTTTTTCTGAGCTTTCTGGTGTTAGAATTCTCCTTCTTCCAGATTATATTGATGTACAAAATAGTGAAATGTTGGTGTACACAAAAAGTCCTGCGGGATTGAACTCTTTTCTCTTGTAGAAAATTTCTTTTGTTCCAACACATTTGCACTGCTTCAGACCACATGAGTGAAAAAAACTTATAGAAAGGTTTATTTAACAGTAATAATAGTAGTGCCAGTTTAAGATCTGAGTTAAGAGGGAGGAGTGCTCTCTGGCTAGCCTGGGATCATGCCTGCCCTCAATTAGTGCAGCCATCATTGGGCCACAAAATCCTGGTTGTAATAAGAGGTGGTTTTATTAACAGGGTCTTTTAAATAGTAAAATGATTTGGTGATTTTTATTTTTGGGTCGAAAGAATATGGTTGTACTAGCAAAGTGGACAACAGGGTTGTCGTAAGGCAGGGTTCCACTGTATCTCCATTATATCTTACATGGGAAGAAGGGCATGATACATTTAATTACCAGATCACATGTAATTAAGCCAGAATCTGGGGTAATTTCTGATTGGTCCAGACAATACGTCTGACATGGTTCAGTTTCGATTGGCTGGAGATTAGGTTTGATGATACGCAGGGCTGCGGTTCTTGTGAATAGTGTTTGAATGAAACATAAAAACTGATTCCCATGATAAAAATACTCTTCCTAGCTTAAATTTTTTTTATTTTTATTTTTGTGGCCGATAATAATATTGAAATTAAAATCCAGCTGATATAACCCCATCACAGAAATAAGCTTGTGCTAGTTTTTCAATTTCCCCGATTGGTTACCAAAGTATTTGGTAGGGCACCTTGATAACAGGTCTACCAGTGTTAGTATGATTTTTTTTTTCAAAGCGGGGGGCAGTGGTGGCTCATTAAAAAAAATGTATCAGGCATTCTTCCTCCACCATCTCTTCTCCATAAAAAAAAAAAAAACGTAAATACAGACTACAATCAATTATGAAAACTCAAAAACAATATTTAAGTGTTGTTTTATTTTTTCTTTTTATCTGTGTGGCTCTACTTAGAGCGGTGCCTTTGACATGGTCATGTTTAGCAAAAAAGGAACATAGCCGGTTTCCTCCTCAACATGTGAAACAACAGGTTTTCAAGATCAGACTTGGGACATACATACCCCCACCCCCTCCCTCAAGAGGGCCCCATTAGTAGGCTATATTTTGTGACTGTCCCTAGCCTCTTTTTCAAAATGAGGGTACATGTTGGAAGCAAGTCTTGAATATGGCAATATTTTCCTCATTATGCTCATGAAGATAACACTCATATAAACGTTTCTCCTTGCTCATCGCCGCCGAGGAGAAACGTCTGCCGTTTGCAGGCTAAGCTTTTGCACTTGCCTGTATTTTGAAAATAAGGGTATTTGGAATGTAGATGTTATGGGTTATTGGAGAAGCTGTAAAAAAAACATTTTATTTTGAGTGTATACAGCAAAAGTATAATCGCATGCAAAGTAATTTGCATTTATTTCGATTTTTCAGACAGGAAAGATAACAAGAGTAAAGACATTTGAAAGAACAATCTTGTGATGCTTGTTAGGCTGGAGAAATTTATGATATTACACGAACAATGTATTTGAGGAAGGAAGAACCGAATGTATATGAAAATCGAATTTTTGATGTATCAAGTTGACTCAAAGGGAATTATCCTTCAATATTTGCATTGTTAGTACAATTTTCTGATACTTCACACTAGTAGTTTTTTGTAGGCATAAAAAGTATTTATATAGCCCAAGAATTCATAAAAATTTATACAAATTGTAGGGCTTTAATAATATTTTTCTCTTCATTGTGCATTGGCGTTTTGTACTTGGTTTGTGCATTTTCGACCTTTGTAAACCTGACTACCGTCATTGTCCAAGATTGGACAAATCCGATGGCAAAGAAGTATAATTTGAGTGACAATTGTTGCCGAAGTAACTGAGAATCTTGTTCATATTAAATATTAAACAATCCCCAGTCGTCGTAAGGTACACATCGCTCCTTGTAAGGTGATCCAAGAAAGTCTTGGATTCTGAATTCCACACTTTGGATTCAGGATTTCCGGTACTGGGTATCCAGTCATCTCGCCACCAAGAAGTCGACTCGCCACCAACCATCTCGCCACCAGCGGTGACAAACCTTACTAGTACTTAATTTCCCTAGTCTCTAATTTCTCGTTTGTGGCGATTGTAAAAAATCGCGAAATTAAAAGCAAGCGAAATTTAATACCCAGACCTAGCCTGCGAAAACAGCCGTTTTTTCTCGCTCTTCGCCGCTGGGGACGTTTAGCGAAACGTCCTCAGCGGCGAAGAGTGAGGAGAAACGGCCGTTTTCGCAGGCTAACCAAGGCCATATAGAAAATTCAGATAACAATTGACATGTAATAGCATCGATATGTATCGACATTTCTGGTTTTAATTTTGTATCTTCCGAACTGTGAAATGTCGCGATGGTTTTGGTCGTCAACAGTTACCGGCACCGTACAAACGACTTATTGACGGAATCAACCAAAACTTACTACGAGAGAACGACTAGACGACTGACAATTTGACTAACCTTAAACGACTGTTTAAATATGACAGTAGACGGATCGAAACGCACCAATGACGTTATAATTACTAGTCTTCATAGCCAATAACATGGCGACTTAATTGACCAATCAGGTCAATAACCAGAGTATAATAGCATCAACTGAGGTGATGCAACTCACTTTGACTCTGAAGATGACTACCGCACAGGTTGTCGAACGTCAGTCACTGTCAACAACAACAGTCCTATTAAGGACTACGTTCGCCCGGACGATCATACTCAACCTACTTATGAAATGTGTATAGAGTTTACGATGATGATGATGATAATGTTGATGACCTGCGTCGTCGCTGCCGTTGCCGCCTTGACTGGTAATGAAAGTCTCTCAAAGCAACTGCATAAGAAACCACTGGCCATACTGCTGATGCTATTGTAGCGGTTCTTCGATCCAGAGTCACCCAGTGTGTTAACGCTGCGAATAAAAAGCAGAGTGATAAGTGAAAGTTGATTTTCAATTCTACGGTTTTCGTCTTTTATAGTCCAAGTTGCACTGAACGTATGATGTTTATTTGTCGTAATGATTTATCATGATTTCAGTATAAGCTTAGTGGTGCATGCTGTTAGTAACTGCAACGCAAGTTGCTGCAAGCTTATAACATTCTATGAGTTTATGATTATAAATTACTCTTAACCTGCAACTGAAATGACAGCTAAGTTGGTCAAAGTGTAATTTGTAGCGATATGTTTATAAATTTGCTATTGCATTATTTTAGTCAGACAGTATTGACAAATAAAAGAAAAAAACATTAAAAAAAAATTAAAGACAAAGGAAAGTAAGGAAACAAAGAAAAAAAAGGATCTGATTTGTCAAAATGTTTAGAAAGCATTGCAATTGCCCAGGGCTCAGCCCAAAGACGTTTTGAGGAAGAAAGAAATACGTGATAGGTAACAAGGGATATCTTAAATTAACTTATAGAGCAATGGGACTGTTCTGTAAATCAGGGAATACGGACTTTATTTCGGGGAACATTACTGGGAACGTTTCTGGGAACAACGGAGAAAACAAATAAATTTTGGGGTATACCCACCCCGTACATCTGCCAGTTTAACACTGGGTGGTGCATGTGAAAAAACCCGGCTTCAGACTTCATAAACCTCAACGACCTATTTTCTTTTGCCCTCTTTTGATTTGACTGTATTGTCGGTTTTACAGCACGTTTACAAACGGGAAAGAGAACCATAGAATTTAGTTAGGAGCTGTAGGTTACGAAATAAACGACTTGGACTTATGTGTTTCGTATTGAGATTGTTAAGGAAGGGCAGTTTTCTTGTTAGCCTGAATTTCAGACGATTACTTGGAGCCGTTTTTACTCCCTTAGCAACTGCTGTCTGCATGGTTGGATATGTCGATATATTAAGCCGTTTGAGCTGGAACACTAGAAATTTTAAAAATATAAAGAAAATAAACGTAGATCGACCTAGAGCTGGAAACAAGAGAAGGATTTTTTTTGGAAACAAGGGAAAGATTTTTTTTTGGAAACAAGAGAAGGATCTTACCTTTATGGACCAAACCGCCCAAAATTAGTCCAATAAAACAGCCATTGTTGAACCAGAACAAGGCGAACTGTTTCAATTCTTTATCAGCTTGCTCACAAATTTGCTTCAAGCCAATGAATGTTCCGAAGCCCAACACGCAAACCCCTGCGATACGTCCGTCACGTTGCGGGATTAACGCGATACCGGACAGGCCAGCTAGAGACATAGCTAATGTGCTGTATATTTCTACCGACTTCATATGCTTCAAGAACCAGCGTATCGCTATCTGCTGAACCACGGTAGGTGCAGCAAGCGCCACAATATCAGTTGTCGTCGTCTTTCCTGTTTTTGCTGATGCATACTCAACAGCAATACAGAAAGTCAGGGTTGGAGCCGTGAGACAGACCCCCAGTATAAAAAAGACCATTGAAAAATTAGGTGTTGTTTCTCGGATTCGCTCACCTCGTTTCCAGATCTCTTTGTAGCTTGTTTCACTTGCTGTGTCTGAAACAGAACTGCTCAATTCTTCTTCGCTTGTTGTCACTTTTGGCATAATTTCCGCGTCCGTTGCCATAGTCGGTCTACCGCTTTTGCCAGTTTGTTCAGTTAGCTCCGAATATCTTTAGCTCACTTTCTTTAGGTAACTATGCCAGAATATTAATATTCTTTGGCCAGGTTAAACCGGGTTGTCGTGTGCTTTTTCTTTGCATTTCTAGCCCTCAAATGTGGTTTTATCACTCGCTGATATTTGTTAATGTTATGTGCTCAAGAGAGCTGAAATTATTGCTGGTCAGTGACGCTTGAGGTTTTTGTTTTCATTTACTCGCCTGATTAATGACCATACCTAAAGTCTGTTGCGTCAATAACATAACCTTTGATAAAGCGGTTTTCTTGACTATTATACACATGTGGTGGATGGGCGGGGAAACAAGAAAAACGCAAAAGCCGACAGTTTCTTTTTACTTTATTCAATAGTCCAACAGTGACGCACTAGGCTATCACCACTAGTATTCTGAAGAGCAACAATGTATTCAAATTGAGGAGGTCGGAAAACTTGTAAAGCAAAATGCGGTACTTTATTCATATATTTATTTCAGTTTTACTCGTACTGGTTATAGAATAAGGGCAGTTTTCCCGTCGGAATTAAATCTGTTTCCATATTCCCAAAATGACGAATCCATGCTTCGGGTAAGGCAGTCGGATTTATTGCCGAAGTGGTGCAAGCAATGTTCTTTTAAAGTCTTCTCTACGTGAATTCCGAGTAATCCTGCAGTCAGAATGCCAGCGGTTTCTAGTATTGACGTCAGAGTGATACTGAATATCACGTGATGCGAGATGAACCTTCGTGCGATGATGTGATACGAGTTGGAGAAAATCATTCCACAAGCTGTACCCAGGATAAAGCACAACAACCAAATAACCCATACTTGGGAAACGAGTTGATACCAGGTTGCCAGTATAAGAAAGATCGTCTCAGCAAGAGGTAAAAGTGCCAGGAGTGGGCCTGAATTAAAGAAGAATCCAGGAGAGACAGCGCGGAGCATGGAAATGAATGTTCGTCCCAGGAACTCGCCTACCATGGTGCTCAGGACGTAGTGTTCAAAATGTCCCCGGGGAACAAATTCCGGACCCACCCCTGCGCCCTCAAAGATAAGTGTGGAAAGAATCGCTGAGAGAATAATATACTCGCTAAAATAAACTAAGAACAACATTAGCATATGGTGAGATGAGTTCCACACGGTTCTAAGTCGCTCTTTCCAGCGTGGCGATAAGCGACAGTCTATTTCAAACTTCCGTTGTTGTATCCTAGGAAAGGATTCGGCAGTTTGGGAATAGCGGAATAGATGAAGATTTCCCCGCGACGCAACGAATGTAAAGAGAAATATTGGCGGCCATATTGCTGATACTATAATCGCGGTTCTTGGATCCACAGTTGCCCAGACTGTTAACCCTGTGAAAATTAAACAGATTCACCGATTAGAATAGATTGAATATCTTGCCAAATCAGCAGTGAGTTTACGCAACAGGACGGGAGAGGAAAGAAGACGGCAAACCTTGTGTGACAAGCGTGACAATAATTTTGTTTGAAAAACGTTTTCGCCGAACTTCACCGCTCTTTAAACAGGCCTTTTCGTAAAAGACCAGAAAGCATTAATGTAAGTGAAGATCACGACAAAACACGCAAATAATAGCCCTGTCACGTTTGTCACACACGAGCGTTTTGCCGTTCTCTTCTTCCTGCCGTCCTGTAACGTAAACTCACTTCTTGGACGGTTTAGTGTGCACGTGTAGTATCGTGAGATATTTTTACGAGTCACGCTGTGTTTTGGCCAGCCTTTAGGGCGAGTCAAAATACACGAAACGAGTAGAGACAAGGAATACGTTTAAAACCATTAAGTGTTAAGAGGAAATTTGGCAACTATAAAGCAATAAAGCAAAATGAAATGAGTCTGCATTTAAACGCTTTTAAGTTTTTTTTTTTAAATTCTTGCTTTGAGCGCACGGGTTTTCCCGCCTTTTTTTCTCGCGCTGGGCGGAAGCTGCATTTGAAACGAATTCTGATTGGTTTATCAATTGCGTTTTTCGCTGCCGTCAATCATAATTACGACCACAAGCAACGAACCTTGAAACACAGAAAAACACAAAACGGATCGAAATCCACCAATCACAATTCACAAAACTTGACCTTTTAAACCCATTAAAGTAAAGTCTTGTTTCCTAAGAGGTCCGTTAAGATGATTGACGGCAGCGAAAAACGCAATCGTCAGTTGGCTTTTGAACTTCAGAAACATATCCAAAATTCGCAGCAATTTTCCTATCGAACGCGGGTTCGTAACTTAAAATTCCCGCCATGATGTTCCTGTTTGTTTCCCGGGACTGATGATGGGATTTGGAAGGTCGCGAGTTCGACTCTCGCCCGGGGCACGAAAATTTTCGTTGCCCCGGGCAAG
Organism: Porites cylindrica; assembly: GCA_964035525.1. Taxonomy (NCBI): domain Eukaryota; kingdom Metazoa; phylum Cnidaria; class Anthozoa; order Scleractinia; family Poritidae; genus Porites; species Porites cylindrica. The sequence continues at coordinate 6,267,685 of OZ037786.1, read as the reverse complement.
CATGGTTTCTCCTTCTCCCAAGTGAAAATGTTCACTGGAAGTGTAAGTGTGCTGCTCACAAGTGCATATTAAAAAAATAATAAATAATAATAAGAAAATAAAATAGTTTGTATGTGTAAATAATAACAACTTATATAAAAACCATGATTAAAATTTTGTTTGTGTCAATAATTATTATGCTTTATGAGTATGGTCTTAAAAAAGTCCGTCAGTACTTTGCAGAAGCGTAACTATGCCCCTAAAAAAATTAAAACCCTGAGTGGTTTTGGTGGATGTAGACTTCAACATCCACCAAAACCACCGACAGTGTTCGGTGCTAGATGTGTATCACGTAGACCCATGAAATCTGAAACATATTTTAAAACTTCACGTACAATATTTGCCAAAATACAGTTATACTCGTTATATTCACCCTTTGTTGGCGAGAACTCGATCTCCCAAATATTATTAAGCCCAAAGCAAAAGAAAGGCGAATCCCCCGGAGGCGAATACGTCAAAACATCGTAGGCATCTTTCATTGGTATAACATGTCACAAGGTGTCCAAAAGTCAATCTCAGTCCCTCTCGATCGATGTGGTTTTGGTGGGTAGAATCTAATGCCGACCGTTTACTCGAATGCCGACTTTCATTCTCTTTAGGAGAAGTAAAAACACTTTGTACACGCAAACACGATGCAACAAGAATCTGATTCTATGTGGAGTTTACGATAGCTGAGAATTGGAAGGGTTTAGTCAGGTTGAGTTCTGCTCTTCGCCCTTTTCTTCGTGTCTTTGTAGCTTTGGCTATGGACATATTGTGTGCGAGTTCTTATTTTAAGAAGAATTTTACTCCTCCTGAATGTGCCTGAGAGTGAAAGGTAAGAATACTTTTCATGTTTTGTATGCAACCACTTCTGTCTGCTTGTCTGTTTATAGTAATTTTTCATAATGTATCATAATTTAGGTCACCTTTAAATAAATGTTGTACCTAATCGAGTTGGCTTTAGCATTATGATTTATACGACAAGTATATGCTGTTCGGGAAATGAGCCCGCGCTCCTTCCCCTGAAGCTGAAGCCGAGCTTATCAGTTCGGTACTTCCATAAACGACGTTTGTTTAGTTAATATCTTTTTCATAACTTTAGTCTACAGGAGCATTTCATGTATGGGTTAAGGCACTAGGCAATGACTTCAGCACAGAATTGGCCTCAAACAACAATAACCTCGATATACCGTGTGGCACGAATTTTTTGCGGGTTCTAATTTTTGCGGTTTTTCCAGCGATCCGCGGAAATAAGTTCCTGCAAATAACATTACCTCAAAAATTTTTCCCGCAAAAATTTACTCCAGATTAAATATTCTCTAACTTAATAAAAATTCCCTAAAAAAATGCAGTACTAAGAAACCGTGTCTGTTCAATCACAACTCGTCTCCTTCATTCAGAAACAACGAAATACTGGTTTATTGCCAGAAAATATGTATTTTTATTGCACGTACTCAATAATGACGAAAATATTATCAATGCTGGCCAGTATTGGGTACTTTCTGAAAATCGCAAAAAATAATTCCCAGCAAGAAAAACCAATCTGTACTAATCGCAAAAATTAGGTACAGCAAAACACAAAAAATCCGCAATCCGCAAAAATAAACTTCTGCAAAAATTTCGTGCCACACGGTATAGCCATTTACATGTCTTGCAAATCTTCATTTCTGATTGGCTGAAGTGACGTACTCACGTAGAGAAAAATCGGGGTTCTCGGCAATAAGTTCTTTGTTGGGATTCACCAGAAAGTTTACTTATGTTGCAGTAGAATGCTAACATAGTTTTACTAGAACAATTTGAAGGTCTATTTCGATTTCTATTCAGCGTTGACACTTGTTCCAGAGCCTGGCCGCTTGTCAACAACCCGGCGATAGAAGTAGATGAAGATATCATTTACTTCATATACATCTGTCAGAAATAGACTAGTGTTAATAAGTAAATAAAAAAATAAAAAAGTAAGTAAATAAAGAGAAAAAAGAGTAGTACTCAGCAACGAATAATTGCTGAGCTTATCCAAAATTTGAAATAGTTAAGTTTGTAAGTTTTGCACTTAGTGGCATAATAATCGGCAAAAATCTCTCGGTGCTTTGACGTCTTTGTATTTTCTTCTGTTCATTAATATAACGACACGAGTCCTTATATTTGGCTCTATTGTTGGTTTTACGGTTCACTTACAAACAGGAAAAAATATAAATTCATGCCAGAGGAGACAAAATATCTCTTCGTTGAAAGAAACCGCATTTCGGACTTAATATTGAGTTTTAGGCCTCTAAAAGACTCCCAAATGCAGATTTTAAGCAACTTACAAAGTTTTCAAAATTTAGCGCTGGATGAAAGCCTGAAATATGCATATTAAAAAATTAACAAAATTTTATCTGACTTAGTTGTATTTTATTAAGTTCAGTGGTGAGGTATTCTCACAACTCACTGTAAGAAATGTTGGTGTAAAATAAAATCGATAAAATAAAATGTTGCCAAGTCTAATCAATAGCTATTAAAAAGATAAAAGTTAAAAGGAAGATAACAACGAGGGATTTGTTGATTTAGTTATGTACCTTTGGCCACTAAGTAGTCTACTAAGTATAGAACCCATGGAAGAGTAGGTTAGATACAGTATTCATGCAGTTTTTTCGAATTCAGCATAGCTAGTTGAAGATTGAGAACTTTACAAAAGGTGGGAGTATTATTGTAAGATTAAAATAAGATAATAAGGGAAAGAACAGAAATAATTTTTTTTCTGGACATATCTTACCTACATACAAACTAGCGCCCAAAACTCCTCCAACTCCAGTTCCGATTATGAACGAGCACAAGGCAACTTCTTCCAATTTTTTAGCGGCTTGCATAAATAAGCTGACTTCACCAATTCCCGTTCCCACAGAAACCAGGCAAATCCCAGCAAAACGTCCTCCAATGTGTGTGATAAAAACCGCACACAACTGGCCCACAATAATAAAAGCTGACACGAGAAACATTCGGGCTACATGGGACACCTCTCTGAAACAGAGCGACGCAATCTTTAATACAAGAGAGGGCGCTGTTAGCGCTATTATGACAAGTCCGGTCGCGTTATCTGTTCCTGCTAATACATCTTCAGCAGCAGAAACGAAAGTGATGAACGGTGCTGTCAGTGAAACCCCGAGGATAAAGAAAACCATTGAACAGTTAGGTGTCGTTTCTCGAGATCGTTCATTTCTATCGTAAGCAGTCCAGATTTCTGGGTGGCTTGTTTCACTCTCTGTGTCCGAAATAGAACTGCTGAATTCCTCTTCGCTAGTTGGTACTTCCGTCATCATTTTGTCTCCCTAGCTGTAAATTGACAGCCGGCAAGTTGTCTGCTTATTGTTGTTTAACACCCTTGTTTAACACCCGTTTGTTCACTTCAGTTGACCATCTCAGCGAAATTAGAAACTGCCCTCAGCGCTCGGTTATTTTGTTTGCGTGTTGGGCAAAAATTTGCATGTAGACAATGCTCGCTGATATTTGTAAATGCGGTATGCTCAAGAGATTTGAAACTATTGAAATGAAGTGGCGCGTAACCTAACGGTTACAACATCAGAAAAATAATCAATTTTCAAGTTTATTCTAACGTCTACGAGGAAATAATAGTTAAAATATTTCTTTGCATTGTAGAGCGATGATAAAGATACAAAATTATCCAGCCCAGTGTTACCGTAATTTATATGTTTTAGCCTTTGAGAAAGTAAGATTTGTTCAAATTGGCTACCAGTTGGAACTTTAAACGTTGTGCTCTAGAGAATTTGTAATTAACATAATTAACGGTCTCGCCTCCTTGTGATGTTGCGCTAACAAACACTTAGCCAGGTGTTCGTGGTTCGATTTTAGGGAGCTTAAGGCTGTGTTCACACTCTACCGAATAGCTTTTGGCCAGCATGAAAACCGTACTGGATAGGACTTCAGTTCACACAAGAGCAGTGATTTCGACGAGATTTCTGTCACGGAGCGAAGCTGCGTCGCGCCCATCTTGAAATTAGAGCAGCGTCACGTACAGTAAAAACCCACATAAAAGAACAAGTGGATCAAGAACACTCAGGCCGATATTTGGTCAAAAAAGTACCATATAGATATTAAGAACTCATTTAGCCTGAAAAATGAAAATTGTTCGTACTATAAAAAAAATTGGCTGCCAGTTTGATTAGAATAACCTACTAGGGTACAGTACTAAGTAGATCAATGTACATGGAAAGAGGGAGGGGGAGCTGGTGCATTTTGAATTTGCTTGACTTTTGCTAAGTTTCGAGTTCTTTATCACTAGAACTGCTACCCCTTCCTCAGGTATTCGGGCCATAACAGAGGTGAATAACTAGGAAAAAGAACTGGGGCGTTTTCCATTTACGAAAAACTTTCGGAAACTTCCATGGAAAGGTCTATCGAGTGAAGATCGTGTTCATATTGACACAAGTTCCATTCGTTTATGCTCTCGTCACCAAAATGCAAGATGGTGTGGCACAGATATCGTCGTGAATAGCGTGGAACTGGTTATTCCTTCTGAAAACTCGTAAATGGAACATGCCTGGAAAATTTCCAACTGGAAAACAGGACTACCTTTGACTACCTCGTTGATATTGAGGAGCGTAGACTGGGATCTAGTTCACCAGACCCTCTCCGGCAACATTCAGTTTGATGTGTGCGAACGGCTTGGTCGTATTCTGTACCGTTGGCCGGGGAGGGGATACTCCCTTTAATGGGGACGTGCGGCCAGCCAGGGTATAATTTTCGGGATTTTTGTCTTAAACAGGGTATCGATTTTCAATTATCATTTTTTGTCTTAATCAGGGTATCGATTTTATCAATTTTTGTCTTAAACAGGGTATCTTTTTCTTGGACGATAAACAGCCTGCGCGTATGTTCTACGAACTACACTACAGCAAAATTTTTATTTATTATTGTCTTACACAGGGTATGGTTTCGGGTTAAATGTCTTAAACAGGGTATCAAAAATCGGAATTCTGTCTTAAACAGGGTAGGAAAATCAGTGATTTTTGTCTTAAACAGGGTCAGGGTATGAGGGGCCGGGTCGCACCTCCCCACCCAAGGATATATCGAGTATCCCCCCGGGGCCGTTGGTGTTCATACTATACCGGATAACTTTTCGTGTCGGCACGAAATTCAAATCAGATAGGGCCTCTGTTCATACAAAAGAATAGTGATTTCGACGCGATTTCTATAACGGAGCGAAGCTGCGTCCCGCCGATCTCTTAAGTCGAGTGTCACACTGATCGGACAGTTATTCACAGATTTTCGTGTCGAAACGAAAAGGTATCCGTCATAGTGTGAAGATAGCCTTATTCTCAAGTGTTATAAAAAAACACAACTTTGTGAAACTCAACCATGCACTATCTAGTCTTTTTCGTTTGTTTGTGTATCTTTTTTTTCATTTAAAGTAAAAAATATTCTGCGTGTCCTGATCCGATTCACTAGTTTTCTTTTCGCCCATAAAAGTACGTCAGTTATGTGCGTAGTCAGTGGCGGATCTAGGGGAGGGGCCCGGGGGTGGGGGGGGGGGGGGGGGGGGCGCCCCCCTTATTTTTAGACTAACTGAGTTGGAGACTGCCCCCCCCCCCCTTATGTAAGGATCTGGATGACCGCCCCCCCTTATCTCAAGGTCTGGATCCAGCACTGGTAGTAGGGGGAATGTTATTCCTACCACCGTGGTTTTTTCGTTATAAAGGGGTTGGTTATACGAGGACTGAGTCTCATTGTACATTATTTTTGACTCTCTGTTCTTTTTTAAGAGAGGCAGTTGCGAGGAATGGCATATGATATATAGACTGCGAGCAGTCTCTCCTTTTCTTTAGATTTGGTAAGAGGAGTGCACGCGCGCGCGAGCGTTGAGCGGCAAAGCTGCGAGACGCGAGACGCGAGAAACGAGGGCGGCAGCCTCTCCCGTCTCGCACCTTCAGTCACGCGCGTGATCATTTGCGTGTCTCAGGCGTTTTGCTTGACGGACCAAGAAAAAAGAGAGACTGCTCGTAGTCTATATGATACATCAATCTTAACGCTGACGAAAACAAATAGAGAATAATATATGGGCGCGCAGAGATATGGAATTTATCTTCGACTGTCAAATCGATATCTCAAGAGTTCACTGTCTTCAGTCGATTTGAACACAAGAAGATAAATTCCATATCCTGTTCGATCTCCAAGCGTCTATGTACTGTTCTCTTTATTACATAAACAAATATGTCATGTATTTTGCAAAACAATTTTATTTATTTTATTTAGCAAACAACAACAACAAAAACTATATTTAGCCCTTTTTGGTTCGTCTTGTGTTTGAATTTTCACTGAGCAAACGTGCTTACAGTGAATGTAAAGTGACAAACCGCGACTTTAAAGGCGGGTGTTTTATAATTTTCAAAAAGACAAGAAGGTCACTGACTGGCTGTATTAACACACGTAAGATTATCGAATATCGTATTTTTAACGTGTAATTGGCACCAGAGAAAATTGGGAATTTGAGGTTAGTGTAATTGATCTTTTTTCTTTTTTTAAGATTTAACCGACCTGACGTAGAAACCTTTTCTTTTTCATTTTATAACTGTTACGTCCCAAAATGCATAAGAAGGTAGAATCTGTACACAATAGTCTAATAGTAAGAAAAGATTTAAGTGAATTTAGATTAAGATTTGGAGATAAGGGTTCCTCACCTTTTCATTTTCAATAATCCGCTCTAATTTTCTTGGTGATCGAAGGAAAGGTTGAATGACAATGAAGAGAAATAAATCCACCCAAGTAGTCATGGAGTTGCGATTATAGGTTGCTTTGAAAACGAACTTGAAAAAAATTCGTTTTAAGCTACCGTATTTTCAATCTGTCGGTTGATCGAGCCTGTAGTTAATTCTCATCTACGTAAAAAACACTTTGAATAATTCATATAAGGGGCGAGATGAACAATAACTATTAATTCTGCTTTATAATGTTAAAGATAAAACTAGAATAAACAAAAGATTAGGCACATCAGATACGGATAGTCGCTTGTCACGTATTCCAGATTGGACGGTTGAGCTGTATCCCCTAAATCAGAGAGAAAGTCGAGAAAACTTATGGTAAGTAAGAAATCAGAAATAGCTCTTTTTGAAGTGACGGGTTATTACGAGGATTAGAATCGTTTTTTTGGTCGTAATCCAATAACGTTAGTAAATCATTTCTTGTATGCGAACATATAAACTATAATTTTTTTTGTACTGATTTAAGTTAACACCTATCATTTTGTACAAACATGGATCGAAAAATGATTTTCACCTTTCGTCAAAGTTAGCGGTTATCAAGAAATCGTCACCGGAGTTTTACACACGAAACGATCGTGAAAAATTAAGAGTAATGGTAGTATAAGGGACTTTAAGATAACTAAAATAGCGGTTGCTTTAAATATCGACAGTAGAAAATGATTTCTACTTTGGCCAGTGAGTTTTCAGTCTGTTTCAATGCTCCGCTGGGATGAATTATTGAAACAAGAGATACTGAAATTGAAATTAGGCTCGTCTGTCTATTTCCCCAGAACTAAAGGTATTACTTTGTATACTTTTAGATAATTGGCTTCGAAATGTCAAACACACCGCCTTTTCGATGTATTCGTGAAGTAAACATAAACCAAAGTGAAGATAAGGAAAGGTACTGACTGATTTGACTAAGATCTATAGTGTCGGCTGCATATTAGCGTAACATAATGTGTAGGCGCGGATAAATGACCTTAAAACAAAGCATAACTTTTAATCTACGATGTTTACCTGCATGCAATAGCCACCGTTAAATTTCGTTAAAAATATCAGTCTTAAAAAGTAAATGATTTAGACTTGAATTTCAGGTGCGTTTGTGACTATCAGTTATATTTTTCAGTTCCACGGAAACATCCAATCTTTTCCATAGCACATTTCTCGTCGTATTTGTGACGTTAATAATTTATTGTAAACCCGCACTGAAAATTTGCTGGACAAATATTATACATTTATGATTCAGCTTTATTATATCTGCCATTAAATAACATTTCTCCCTTGATATGCCAGTCACAGTAAAATTTTAACAAACTAAATGAAAGAAAAAGTTGATCTTTTGTTTCTTGTATAATCTGCGTTATTCATGGTTACATTTTCTGTATTCTCGATTCGTCATATTTGTGAATTTTCCTGGTTCTATTATGAAAAAAAAAATGCGTGCGAAATGGGAATAATACAGTATCTCGAATTATAATTACTTTTCTTGTTATCAAATGAATATAATCAAACGCAATGAATATGTATATGTAAAATAATAACGTTCGTAGCTGACCCTTGGAAATGCTGTCGGGCTATCGAAAGACCTCTACGGGCAAGACTCCTTTCATTAAATGGAATATACATAAAAAAGAAACTCAGGAGAGCAGATAAACTCATGATAAATGTTCTGAGGAGGAAATACGAAGCGGAGAAAATTGAAAAAAAAAATCTTATCTTTTACTAATTGCTGATCCATAGTGCGGACAAGTAAATTAAGTAACCAAGATAATGGCTAAGTTTCCTGGATTTTAGTCGTTTTCTGACATTCTTGCTGTATTTTGAGTGACTATATCACCTAGAATAGTACATTTGTATATCAAATTTCTTTTCCGTTGCTTGTTTCACTTTCTATATCGCTAGATTTTGTCTTTCCGTGCAGGTCGAGAGTTCTGCATTAATATGATTTTATCCCTACGTTCTTTTGAGCTCCTTTAGTCACATTTCATTCTAAGTTTTTGACACCATGGATTTAGTTTTATGTCAGCCTTTGTAATTGCCGCCAATGAAGTGCAAAGAACGAAATTTCAAATCAGTTTGCAAAATAAATAATTGATGCCATGCCATTGAAATCTATATTTTACTATTTGCAATTGTTGTCCAGTTTTTTTTGAAGAGTGATTTATAGCGATCAAGTCATTTTTGAATAAATTTTAATGTCTGTCGATGATCAAATAACCGATTATTCATGTAAGGTCTGGGAGGACCTAACCTTTTAGGACTGTTTGGTATACTTCCATCCCTTCCTACATGCCTTTTAATTTTTCTATTGTCTTTTTTACACTAATTTGTACTTGAAATGAATAAATAGATTTGTTTCTAAAGAAACTTTTGTACTAAGGTCGGAGCAGCAGTCTCAGTATACAACGACAAAAACAAAACAAAACTGAAAAAACCAAAAACGGAGCAATAACAACAAAAACGGAATAAGTAATAACAAAATGGTGTTGACGCTGAAAAGATCGATATATGATGCTTTGTCGAAGTCCTATACTCACTCAGTATAGGTCGTTTTCACTGTCACAGCACAAAAAAAATAAATTGGAAACCCTCCAGTGGAAGAAGCCAAGAAAATGAAATGTTATAAAAGACTAATATATAAACAACTAGTCCAAGTGTCAGGTCTTTGTGGCCCACAGTTTCTGAGTTATTTGCCGAAACGTTTCACGTACCTTTGTAGATCTTTGTATGGAGACGCCATATTGGTGAACCGTTTTGGTGCACCAATATGGCTGCCGGAAATCAACAAAAACATCTGGAGTTCACTTGTTCTATAAAAGCTCTTTCTGTTCACTCGAGAACTAGAAAACGTGCGCATAAACTATCTTCTGATACTTAAAATGGTTATACTGCTGAAAATCAAGAGAAGAGACTTTTTTCAACGAGACAGCATTCCTATTTTGGTGTCACGCACTGTGAAAACTCGTAAGTTCAAATAGCTGTAGTTTCGAAATGAAAAATGCTACGGGAATGGAAACTTGTATAAAGATTTAGTTTTTTTTTATCTTCAACCTAGTGTAAATAAGAATTCGTAAAACCTCGCTATTTTGACTTTACAATTTGATGACGTCACTGTGAAAACCATCTATTGAAAGAATTAAAGAATTAAGAAGTGCGATTGGATCTTTTACACTTTTTCCTTATACACTTCATGTCCATTGTTCGTCAGTATCCAGTAAACTGCCAGTTATGAATTGACAACATGCTTACACGGTCATAATTTATAAAGATAACTACAATTATTATCTTTTCGATTCAATAAGGTGATTGACAAAGTTTGGTAATTTCTTATGGTTGCGGACTGGTAATGACGTAATACAAAAAATTTAACAGGTACTGAACAATACACCAACACCAAAATTAAACACCTAAGCGTACCAACAATGGTTCTCGCAACAGGAAGAAACAGGGTTTACCGTCGGTGTAAGAATCTGAGGAGGTCTTTTTTGTTTCTATACCTATATCGATATTTTCCTAGGCTTAATTATGTTGACTCCTTTTTTACGGTACCGAGCCGTTGCAAGGTTTTGATCGGTTTCGATGCTGCCAGTTTCCGATAATCAAGGAATCATTGGCTTAGTTTGAGTGACATTTGCCTGAGGTTTTTTATTTCAGTAATTTATACACGGCATACACACAATAAAAAAAAAAACAAAATAGTACATAGTGCCAAAAAGTGACATTTGCCTGAGGTTGAGTGACATTTGCCTGAGGTTTTTTTATTTCAGTAATTTATTACACGGGATACACACAATAAAAGAAAAACTATAGTACATAGTGCCAAAAAGAAAAAAATTGTCGCCTGCAGTGCAGGCGTATTTTGGGTGGACGAAAGCTTGTTTAATGTTCGTGTTGTTGTATCCGCCATCTTTGATTTCATGACAGAGGAAGATTGCATGGGGAGAATAGAAATAGTAATCCTCCTCTCTTCGGGAGTTTCAACATGGCGCTTTCGTGAGCAAAAACATTCGCGCGCCCGAAGAAGATTCCTGCTCTGCAGGCTTAAAAAATGATATAGTTACGTTTTATTTATCGATCAAAATAAAAACGCGGAGAGACATGCTTTAAGTAATACATATTACTAACTAAGATTTGGCAGAATTACGCAAAAAAAAAAAAAAAAAAAAAAAAAGAAGAAGAAGAAGAAGAAGAAGAAGAAAAAAAAGACAGCCTTTTTTTGCTTGAAAAATCGTAAACTTGCATGGACTGTTTAACATTTGGTACTTATTAAGTTACGTGACTCATTCCTGCAAACTGTCCACGTATTTGGTCACAATTCTTCATTCAAACAATGGCCGTTTTTATACTATAGTCTCATTATCCTTCTGGACGAACTTGGGCAAACATTTTGTAGTTCGTCTGGTTATGCGTCTCTGGTGTAAAGACCAGCACAAGACGCATTATGCGTCTGGAAGAACTTCTTTTCGTAGTGCGTCGTTCAAGTCGTCTTTCGAAGGAAATTTCTTCCAGGCTCATAACGCTTCAGGTGCCCGTATTTATACTTGAGAAGCATAACCAGACGATTTACAAAATGCTTGCCCAAGTTCCTCCAGACGAATCTGCGTCCTCTAGTATAAAAACGGCCAATGCACAACCCGTGAGAATCTTGGGCGCTTAATGGCATCCATGACCGAGCCTATTGGCTTTATAGTAGGATTTTCGCAGCGGTGTCCCGGAGGGCTTTTGTATAGAGGCCTAGAGTATTGTGGTCTCTAGGAGCCTCCACCCTCAATATCTTTGCAGGGAACTTATGGTTCATTGCAGGGAGCCCCATGATTTTTGCAGGGACCGCAATGGCCACCTAAATGGTCCTAATTGATCCTAGAAAAACCTTAACGATCTTTGCCTTAATGGTCATTTTTTATTCATGTAGTCGTTAAGAACCTTCGCAAGGACCTTAAGGGATCTTGCAGAGGCCTTTAGGATCGCTTCGGGTCATTTGAAAAGATTCAAGGACCTCAAGAATCTCTGCAGGGGCCTCTAGGATCTTTAAGGACAGGTGAGGATCTTTTTAGGGACCTTGAGGATCTCTTCAGAGACTTTGTGGACCTTTGAAGCTTCCTATAGAATCCCTCCAAGCTTATACAAGAAATTTAAAGACCTTTGAGGATCTTAATAAATATTCTTAAGGGCCCTTTCTCAGATAAAACCATTAGGGCGATCCTTGAGGCTCTTTTAAAGATTTCTCTAGATTTCAACTAATTGCATTGTCCCTGACAAGACAACCATAATGATGGCACGCTAACATCTAAATTTATTTATGGTGTCATAAAAAATAGAGCAAATTATCTTCCTTCTTTAGGTTTAATTTTTTCTGCTTTTAATTGTCATAACCCTAATCACTAAATACACGGAGCTTCTTAGTACGAAAATACGCGGGGTTATTTTTGTTGGTTAAAGGGGATTTACATGCAATTAAACTCTATTAGTTGGAACCGAAAAAGCGCTACTTTAGCTCTATATGAGGAATTTTGTGATTAATAGAAGAGAGAGCTTTATCACTGTAGAGATACACACTTCAACCAGCATAATGACTTAAAAATGAGTTTCCTTTCTGTTAAAAAAGGAAAGCGATGCCGGATGTCGATATTCTTGACATGAAGTGCAATTTTAAATGCCCGCAGAGATCTAAAAACTCCTTTATCAGACACCATCCGGCATTTTATTTAAAGGGCAACTTATCATTCCATCTTATTAACCATTTTATATTTATCACTTATCGGTTAGCCACTCTGAATAGTATTATAAATGCACATAGAGATATACATTTTTACATATCACGCTTTGATATGGCTATCAAGCAGTGTTTTTGATTATGAACTTTCCTAACCCTTCAGTTTTTGAATACTAATTTTTTTTGCAACAGTTTTTAACTGTGAATGAATTTTTGAATTAAGCGAACTGTCGAAAATTTATTTTACACTCATGCATAAACACTCCAAAACAGGTAATTGTATTCCATTGTAGTTAGTATGATCCCCTGTAATTATTCGCCTATTTATGATGAATGTATCTTTTATCATCTGAGCATACTTATTTGAGAAGAAAACAGCACGACAAAGCGTTGAATAAGCACATACGGAAACATATTGAACTGAAAAAACCTCCGGCGTTTGCACGGAAGACGATTTCGTCGAAATAACTGGTATGTTTTTCTAAATTTTAAACAACTTAGTTGCTATGGCTCCCCTTTTTTTCGAAAACGACGTGTTAACACCTAGTCTGATTTTGTTCTTGCTATCTTGGTTAATTTTTCCGTCTAACAAAGGATCTTTCATGTTAGACTAACGATAGCTTTTATATTTCTGATAAAATTTGCCAGTATGGTAGATTGGGACGTTGAAAAAAATGTAAAAGACGTTTAATACTGGGGCGCGAAGTTTCCTCATTGTTATCTAAATCAATTCTTTAAGAAATATTTGGTTGCTGATATAACAAAAGAGCTGATTTTTGTTCCTTGAATGGAGTAAAACAGGCGGACGAAAGGGAGATCTAAAGACTCGAAAAAAGGGTGAGAGATGGGATATCAGGGCAGTTCTGTGATATCACTCAAGCAAGATTGGGATTATTGCTTAGTCACTACCAGGTGTCTTTGTGATAAAAACAACTTTTTTTATCGAGGCAGGCTTTACGTCGACGTTTCTTAATCTAGGAGAGCAAGCAATGAAAAAGTAATATAAGCTAACTAAAAAGTTATGGGATAATAATGGTCGGCTGAGAAAGGATTCTTAGCGTGAAACGTTCGGGTTATCGTGCCTTGACAATTAACCCTTTAAGTCCCAAAATCCACATACAAATTCTACAGACTGATCTCCATAAATGTTCTTAAAGATTGAGAGAATTTGATAGCAGATCATAGCATTATCCCTTTGAAGCTCATTTTATTAATTCTTGGCTTTTCTCTTGATTATCTATAGATTTCGTTTGAAGAATATTGATGTTGATACGGAAGGGGGGGGGGGGGGGGGGCTGGGGGAGGGCTACTTGGGTTAATTTTTGCTGGGAATGTGCCGCTGACCTCTCGGAACCCCTACCCTATTATAGTCTATTCTGTGGCCATATTGTAGACTCCATCTTAGTCAATCTGGGAAAAAAAGGGAATTTTCGCAATCCGAACTTAGTCACTTTCTGTTTATAAGTGGATAGCAATTTTCGCGCGTTCTGATTGGCTTCTGTAACTCGGAATATCCTTGGAAATTCACTGTTTTGGGACGGGATTCAAAATGGCCTCGTTTCGCAACAGTTTCGAAAGATGAAATTTTAGCGGTAAATAAAGCAGCTGCACCAACAAATACCAAGAAAGAGACAAAATTTGGCTTGTCGGTGTTAAGTGGTCGCTAGAAAAAAATCTTCTAACTGAATTTGCTACAAAATCATAAAAAATGATGCCCGAAACACTGTCAATTCAAACGTAAACAGACTCTAACTAAGTGATGTTTTTTATCTACAAAAAGTTCCTCTTTGATTTTTATCATACTGATTTGTTAAATACCAAAACAACTATCCCCCTCAGGGTCGGTTCATGGCGCTAGATATATACCTGGACGCTTCGCGTCTTGGTAGATAATACTACTATTCAACTCCCCTTCGAGGGATAGTTGTATACTATTTTTAAATCCCTACATACCTGAATTTTCTGACCGCCAACATCCTGAAGATGTGCGGCCCCATTCTAGTAACTCTTATAAAACTGCAACCCCATAATAATAAATCCAGCCAGTGCATGAAAATGTGACCCTATGCAGCGACGTATACCCATTAGCCTAATACTAGGAAGTACCCTCCACCAGGTTGATCACTTATGGGAATTAAAGGGTTATGATCCCTCTCTTGTTTTGTTGCTTCCCTGGCGGTACTGATGCTATACAAACATTATACATGCTGCTGACATCATTTAAGTCAAATGCTTCCTGTAAGGTGATGAATTATGAATGCTGTTAAATGTTAAGTTTTCATTGTGAATATACAGGAGGCACCGAATCTTTCCAAACGAGTCAGAAATGTCTAAAATGTTTTTTTTTTATGCGTTAAAAGTCTGTTTCGTTAATTTGGAGCTGCCCTAAATACTCTCTAGCTGTTGGGATGTTTTTGGGGAACTTTGGCCATCTCGAAAGTTTTAGCTATTCCGAAGGGTCTACGAGGACACGGAGTAACCATAGTTAAATTAGAAAATTTTAGGAAACGATCTTTCTTTATTCCGAAAATTTCAGGTGACCTTTACCAATAATCGCCAAACCTTGGGAATAATAAAAAAAATATCCACGTCCGAAAATCGTAGGGAGCTCACTTAACAGAAAAATTCCTAGGCTTAGACGATTGGAAAGATGATCCAAAAATTTTTAGTCTTTCTTGTGCTATTGAAATTTTCTGTCAGCAAAGCGTGTTTTGAGAGTGTTTCATTGCTTTTTGTCAAATAATGTTTTATAATAATGTTTTACTTGTAACTGAAACTAAATGCAAATTTTCAGTTAGCAAACGAATTTGGTGATATTCGAAATTTCGTGAGCAGGGCTTTATCAGTAAACACCTTCTGTTAATCTCTTTAATTACTGAGTTCCCAATCGAAAGACCTTTTAGTGCTATGCCGCTGCGGATAGGAGAATCGCTTGATGGAAAAGGAGAAGGCTAATGGTTTAGGCCATTCAAGTGCTAATTTAAGGAACTATTACGCGACCCACGGTGATCAATCAAACTGATTTGCTTTCATTATATTTTTCACCAATTTAGTGATCAAGTCTACTGTCTGACCCACATATGGGAAATAACAATTAAAAAGGAAGCTCTCTACAATAATAAGGTTTTTAAATTTTATAAAACACAATCTTCCAGAAATGCTCAAAAAATAGCCCCATTCTAACAAAATTCATCACAAGAAAAGGCATTGGGTAGTAAAACGTTGATTTGGTTCGTCATGTATGAAACCGAAAATTTTTCTAAGGTAATCTGTTTCATTCTTTTCAGTTTATAGCTATTATGTTATAATGCGAGCATTACCCTTGCGAAATATCGGGGCACCCAACGACAATTTTTGGAAAATATCTGTTCGGAAGACGATTTGAGACCTAGAATTTTCGGAACATTTGTTGTTAAATTTCTTGCTTGCCTGCCTCTCCTAGGATTTTCGAACCCTCCAAAACTGGTATAATTGCCCAAGGTCACCTAGAATTTTCGGGAACATTTTTCTGGCTGAAATGTTCGAAAAGGTAAGTTTTGATCCCTATAATTTTCGGATCACTAGACTTTCATCTAGGAAATCCGAACAGATGAAAAATTTCTCTCGCTCGGCGATAAAAATATGCCTATATCTACTGTTTAGATACTAAAAAACGTTCAACAATGCTATTTTTAAGTGGTTTTGAACTATATTCTCGCTTGGTGCTCCAGAAATATGGATAAGCTAATGATTATTGTAACTGATCCGTGCAGCCTTCCTGAGATTAACCTCTTCATGATGTTGGTCCGTTCTTTTCGACAGCTGCGGCAATTTAAAACAGAAATTTATAAACATTCGGAATTATCAGCAGGAAGAGTGATCCATTGTGTTCGAGTTTATTATAAACCGCGAAAGATCCGATCCAATGAGCAAAATACAATTACCAGGAATTACGTAAAATATAAATGCTGATCGATTCTTGAATAAAAGGAAAATTAAGTCTATTGAGAATGTCTTCGAATTCACCGAACGTTTCAGTGCACGACAATTTTAAGGGAAAATGCTGTTTAAAAAAGGAGCCGAAGAAACTCCTTGCTTTTCTTATGATAACAAATATTGTACGTATTTCCCAGTTTTATGGCTTAATTAGACGCAAACATTTATCGTGAAGGTATAGTGAGGCTTACTAGGACAAGTAGTTAACGAGTTCACAATGTAATTGTGCTGGAGTTCAGGAGATTATGAGAAATTTCCGTTAAAAGGGAGCAATAACGTAAAATACGAGTCTGAATAGACCATACACAGGAAACATGAAAACACAGGCAAGCACATAAAAAGCGCGAAAATCTAGCTAAACCGTGAAATTAGTCAAACATACTTCACAGGCTGTGAATGAAGAAGGTTCTTTGAAGAAGGTTAGCAATCAAACAATTTTCTTCTTTTTGTTAGTCATGTTATATTTTTCGTTTCAATGGATGGTGCAGGGTCTGCGAAAACCGTTTTAATTAACGAAAATAAGACATTATTTATAATGGAGCTTATAACGAGCTTCGTTAAACCAAAAAATACATAGAAGGATAGAAATGCAAACCTCGAAAGGAGAGATGTGCAGATTCTTTAAGTGTTACGATACATTGACTTTTTATTGGCTGTAGCGTGCAAAATGTTATGGGCTGAAATGAGTAAAAAATATTTTTAAAAGGTTAATCCATTAAGCATATCATAGCAGTTGTGTGATATCACTCAAGCAAGATTGGGATTATTGCTTAGACACTAGCAGGTGTCTTAGTCATAAAAACAACTTTTTTTATCTGGACTAGCAAAGAAAGGCAAAACGAGGCAGGTTTTACATTGACTTTTCTTATAAATGTAGGAGAGCAAGCAATGAAAAAGAAATATATTAAGCTAACTAAACACGTTATGGGATAAAAATGGGTCGGCTGAGAAACGATTCTTAGCATGAAACTTTCGGTTGTCGTGCCTTAACAATTAGCCTTTTAAGCCCCAAAATCCACATACAAATTCTACAGACTGATCTCCATAAATTGTCTTAAAGATTGACAAAATTTGAGAGCAGAGTAGCATTATCCCTTTAATGCTCATTTTATTAATTCTCGGCTGGTAGAGTCTAAGCAATAATCCCAATGTCTTGGCTGATATCACAAAACTGCGATGATATTCTAAATGGATTAATTATTGTATGTGTTCCGGTACACGTAAATTTTGCACAAATGTTGAACAAAAATCTTACAGCATCTAGAGAAATTTTAGTCACCCATACAGACCTTTCAACGCTCTTTACAAAGATTTGCGATTTCGTTTTCTGTTCTGTTTGTTGTTTCCTTTTCAAAAGCGCGGTACCCTGCGCGCGGATGACCATTATACTGTTTTCTCTAAAAAGTCGGGATACGTCATAGTGTATTTTGGGGCATGACTATCTAATTAAATGATATACAATACTCTTTAGAACGGATTGCTTCTATCAACGAACCTAAAAAAGTAGGTTAATGGCCTTAGCAATATGAGACATTTTGGAAACTCAAATTTTTATCACGTGACTGATAATTGAGAATGAACGGTCGAATTATTTACTCTGAAATGGGGAAAGGATAATGAAAGAGCAACAAGTTCTTTTAGGTACACTTCCGAGGTTTCTGAAAAATTCGCCTTGCATATGCGTTTACGTTGTATAGGAATCGGTAAATAGAGGAAAAAGGGTCACGTGACCTATTAATTAGTTAAATAGCTGACAGGATAAATACCATTTCCAATCATACAAGGTGGATTTACGATTTTACACTGTTTATGTAACATTTTGGCAGTGAAAAGCGTGCCTTGTGACGTCATTGACGAAGTAATGTCACATGTTATTTGAAATCACGTTTCACGGTTTTTTTTCGTCGAGTCACATTTGTAGTTCACTTTTCAGGGTCACTGATGGAAGTAAACCGTTCTAAATTAATTAAATTACACAATTTAATATACATATTTAATTAGGTGGTGACATGCTTAAAGCGGCCTGAGAATGTGCCTTTCAGTTCATTCGCTTTCCTGTTTTGAGTATTTTTGCCTAAAAATTTCCGGTGAGTGAACTAACCAAGTTTTTTTTCCTATGATTCTCTACGTACGAGCACTTCGTCAGTACCCGGAGCTCCGCTATAGACTTACTCTGCAGTTAATTTGCGTGGATTTGGGTTATCTGACCTTTGAATTGCTTATAATTTCTTCTTTACAGTAAAAACAACTACCACATATCACTACTGTTTGTCTTCGAATATCAAGTGTCCATCGTCAAGTCAGTCAAGTGAAAGTGACTCACAGCAGACTATCAAAATAACAGTCAGTGGAGTCAACATAAACACTCTCTCTGTCTACAAGGTACCAGAAAGCTTGGCGTGACCAGACTCTCCAAGTTGACATGGTGACTTCAAATAACAGTACAGAAGTATTTCCAGGCGCTAGAATTCGCCGTGATACTATTCCCGCCCTTGTTATGATGGTGTTTATTCTACTAATTAATGGCGGGGTAATTCTTCTCATAAGCTGCCATTCCCGCCTGAGGACAAAAAGCAACATAATCCTTATCAGTTTAGCGGTGTCTGATTTTCTCGTGGGATTCGTCGGCATCCCTTTCGTGGTGGCTTGCAGCGCAACGTTTTATTTTCCCCTCTGCATGAGCTCAAGCATATTTTTCACCTTTATATCCTTCTCCACGGTGCTTCACATCACAGCGATGACCTGTGATCGCTACATCTACATAACGTGGGCCTTACGTTACGACGAGATTGTTCAGCGCGGAAGAGCCATCCTTGTCGTCGCTTTCATTTGGTTCATCAGCCTATACTCGCTAGTCCGTCTTTCATGGACATTAAACATTAATATGCACACAGCAAAGGAGGATCTTGCTCTTGTCCAAGAGAAGGAGACAATATACCTTATGTTCAATTTCATCGTCTTTTTCTTTATTCCCCTGGTTACTATGGCAATTCTCGATGCGCACATGTTGCTGTTGCTGCGGGAACAGTGTTACAGAATTGCCCGGGACAACTTGCCCGCAGAATTAGTTAAACGTGAGAAGAAGATGCAACGACGGCAAAGACGGGCAGTCCTGACCTGTGTGCTGCTGCTTATTCTGTACGTGATTCTTTGGTTGCCTTACTTCATCCTGGAGCTAATGCAGCACTATTTCGGGGATAGATACGGCGTTCCATACATCGTCAGCACTACCATTACCTATCTTAGGCTATGCACGCCTATATTTAACCCTCTCATTTATACTTTAAGAAAGTATGACCTGAAGAGAGCAGCAGAAAGAGCCTGGTATAATGCCTTTTCTTCGTGTCGTCACGGTTTACCCAGAAAACGACCCGAGGAAATACCACTGAGTAGTGGGACTAACGTATGAACCGACAGGTGGGATTACTGTGGTCCATAAGAGGTCTGTCGGCGGGGGTCCTTGTGCCACTGAAATATGAAAAAATTTATGACTTTTTTCTGTGTCGTTGAAAAATATATTGTCCTACTTTGTATTGATTTTTCTTATCGCAATTAGTAATTCATTTTGCTATTTGGTGTTGTTCAAAAAATAGTTCATTTTGGCTTTAAAAATGTAATGTGTTGTACTCTTTAAACAAAGAAATATACGAAGAAAAAATAATATATACAAATAGCAATTGCTGTATCTGATCAGTATTGGTACACTTGATACAACAACGTTGGAATCAAACACAGCTGGCTCAATGATATGTAAATTAGCCAAGTTATACAATTGTTTCAGGAAGATAAGATGCATCATGGGTTAAGGCTTAGCCACAAGGCAACTTTTCGGCAACTTTTGAGATTTTTTAGCGTTTTAAGATTATTTTTTCCTTTTTTCTCGACATTTTTTAGCTTTCGAAAGAGAAGTCAGCTTAAATCAACTGGTTTAAACTACTGTGTGAGTGTGTGGACTCCAAGACTGGCCCAACTACCAATGCCAGCTAGCGCTTGGTGTTGCACGCCTGTCCATGAGGTCAGAGGTAACACATGACACGTTTTTCAAGATGGCGGCCAAAACTGCCACTGATTCAGATTCCAGCTGGGAAGAACGTGCAGATGAAGGCCAGATTAATCCTATTGCAGAAGCTAAAAGGCTGGGGAAAAATTTCGCTACCCCCGAAAAAGCTAAAATAGCTAGAGAAAGAAAAATCCAGACAAATCCCAGCGGTAAAGACAGCAATAAAACCAACTTCAAGTGCAAACAAGTTAAAAAAAATAAACTTTTGGGCAAATTTAAAAATAAAATAGCAGCTTTTTAGCAACTTTGAGACACTTTTACGGCAACTTTTTGGGAATTTATCGGCAACTTGTGGCTAAGCCTAATCATGGGAGACCGGTGCAACTGGCATATGAGGAAATGCTAAATTATGGCACCGTTGACTTGTTATAGGCAGGTAAGTAGGCTCCAGGCTTTTAGCGCGCAAACTCTACAAGAAATTACACGGTTCAGGCTACATCTTAAAGTGGAACCTCGCTGATCAGGAATTTTGACCGACATCTGATCAGGTTTAAAAATATACTGCACATTTTGCTATTAAAAAAAAAAAAAACTTGCGTGGCTGGGCGGGGCCCATGTAAGCGATTTCGGATCCGTGTAAGTTTTGCCCCTTGAAAAATTTTTCCGCACCCCTTAAAATGGTGTCTGGGAATAAGGGGATTACTTTTAATTTAATTAAATTTCAACCAGTGATAGGAAGAGGATAACTATTTATAAATTCACTTCCACCCCCCATTTCCCTTGCCTGCCCCTGTTTGGCGTTTGTCCAAGGCCTTCTCGGTCTTTTCACTTCGGTAACTTATCCGAGGCCTTCTCGGACGACGTGACCCGAAACGCATTGGCCGCACTAAATAATGAGGCCTTAAGGGACCAGGAAAACATTCCTCTAGTCGAAGTTTCAATAATACACTGTAACATTACCAAAGTTAGAATTATTGCAAGAGATGAGAAGACATGAAGATTTATGTTGGCCGGGAAAACATTTTCTTAGTAAATCTAGTAAAAAGCAAAATTTTGTTATATTATCATATTTTCCAAACCCACTTGTAACTAAGGACCTGAACTATTGGCGACGAAAGGGAATCAATATCTAAAACAAAACAGCAACAACTGATATAATAAACACAAACAAACCTAGCTGTTCAAAAGGTAGATAACGCTATAGTTATCCAGCCACTATTCACTGGGAAACGCAATTTTCTGACGTTTTCTCTGGGTTTGATTTATGTAGTGTATAGCACAATCAAACTATTGAATAATTGCAGGGACTTTTGTGTTTGCATTCCATAAAAAAAAAAACAAAAACAAAAAATATATATATATGTATATATGTATATATATATATACGACCACCATAAAAGGGAAGCTATTTTGGCCAAAGCGGAAAGCAAAATATGCAACGCATGAACAAGAAATTATAAAAGAATGTGGAAGTTAAAAAGAAGTTAGGCGACAGGACCATGTCCACTTTTAACTTTTTCGAGTGAAAAAGACTCCATGTTGAATGAGGCTCTTAGCGATCGCTGAAATCGATACTTTGATAGTATTTTATGCCTATGACCGCTAAACAGTTTTCATTAGTCCCTTGAGAAGCTAAGCGTTGAACAGTCAGAATTTTTTCTATCATAGCTAAAGTTTGAATGCTCATTAGAAACATTTTTCTGTCTTTCCCTCCTCCCCCCCCCCCCCAAAAAAAAATAATAACAAAAAATAGCTCTTCTGGCAATTTCCTCACTATTTCTTGTTTACTTCTTCTAGCCATTTCCATATACAAAAATGATTCAATAGTTAAGTGAAATAATAAGTATGCTGATATTTGGTCCAAGGTCATGGCCCTTCGAGCACAGAAAAACTTGGCTGAGCTGTGAAGTCATAGTGAAAGAAACTAAGAACCCGGCGAGACGTAGTGAATTCAAAATGTTTAAGGCAAGTTTTTCTTTGTAGAAAGAGAAAAGAAGAAAAGCTCCTGTCTGAATTTTTTAACAACTGCAAACAACTTCACAAAGTCACAATACCTGAAATAAAAAAAGTCGGCAGGTTAATTAAACATTTTCGGCATTTTTTCGTTTTCTCACGCGGCTAAAATTTGTATTGGGAGCAATATTGACAGCTAAATTTGGCTAAATATACATATCTCAGCTGCTTCTTAAATTTATTATCTTACATCGAAAAGTAGCGGAGCTTACAGCTATCATCTCCTGTTGTGCAAAGGTAGGAAAGTAAATACTAAGTTTATAAAGCCTTTTTATGCCCAAACTTCGTGCTCTTTTAGAACTGTGAAAATCTGGAAGCTCATTGGTTGATTGCAATGTGTTTATGGCCAATAACACACGATTTTCATGCGCTAATGACTTCTTTCGTTAGCTAGTCCTTGATGAACTTTAAGCAGTTATGTTATTTTTACATTTATTGGTAATTGTAAAGTCTTCGAATTCGTTTTAAGAGCTCATCTCTTTTTTTTCAGTTGCCATTTGGAATTAGAGTAAGATAATTACTAAATGCGCTTAACTTTTTACCGCTGCTAACCTGTTGTTGTTGATATAGAAATCGCTGCTTTATTGCAATACAGAGCACACAGTTTGAATATTAAAAGAACAAGAGACTACTATTCGATAATTTCTAGTAAATGAACGGCTCCGCTGGCTTGTGAACGAACTCGTTCATTCTTCATGATTTATTCACCTGACTAATTAACTGGAATTTTGCCTCCAGACGTGGGATTCAAAGTTCCTAAGAAAATAACTTGTAAATTTCATTTCAACATTTATAACAAATTGAACCATACTTACAAGTACTTCTAGAAAGCTTTATTTGGGTATTCACTCTAAAGCAGTCGTCCACATACGCAGAAAAACGTATGAGATATGATTCCTCCGTGATCAACGGTTGACACATATGCTTTAAAACTTTGAGGAATTGTATTTTTCTTAATATTATTTTTAAAGGTGCAAGGAGATCGTTACCAAAAATATTAAATCAGTTCTCAATGCTCAGTTGTTTGAACCTTGATTGATCTCAATTTAATCTACGTTTAAAGTTGTTTTAACGTATTTAACCAAGGATTAGCAAAGTATTTCAGCAAACAGCCTACAACTAGAACAATCATGTTGAATTTCCAGTCTTTTCGTAGGATTGAGATTTAAAAGGATGTGTGTTCACACGCTAAGCAAAGCTTTTTAAAATAATCCCAATTTTTCCCGGCCAAAAACATCAAAGGGGTGCTTCCTTCATTAGCTTTTCTCAAGCAGTTTAGATCCTTAAAAAACTAAGCCTGAAAGATATTAATGGTTGTTTCTAAATTTCATTTGGTCAACACAAATTTCGGAATCTGGCGGGATGAAGGCCGTTCCCAAACCCATAATTCTCCGCAGCTATTAGCCATGGTAATGCACAGGCTAAACCACAGGCGGCCCAAGCTCGTTGCATAAATTACCGCGAGTTTCTATACTGTTTTGCATATTACGAACGATTTAAAGACTTTGTGTGAGAAATTCAAAAGTAGGCATTAAAAAAAAATAGAATAGAAATAATTGCATTTACGTAAATTTGGGCCTGTTGTTGCTGTGTAGCCTGGGCTCAATTCATGGCCGTTTTATACGGTTTTGCAGCTTGTTGCTTGTAATTCGGCGGTGTTGTTTTCCTACATGGAGCGAAGCAAGGCAGGTGACTGTGTGCAGTCTCAACTCACAAACCTCTTCCGCATCAAAGAACCGCGCACCGATTCACCATGAAAGCGCCAAATCCTTAAGGCCAGGTCAGTCTCTTATCTCGTCCCCTGTTAATGCGTATTGCGATGTGTCTTTTGTGGGCAAAAGTTTTTAACGTTATTGGCTCTGGGTTATCTGACGTGTGCTCAGGAACCTCGATGACTACGTGTTGCGTGGTGAACGCGAAGATGGACTCAGGGGATCAGGGTAATCAATATTACATGACAAACGGTTTGGAATTATTCAAATGGATAAGCGTATAATAATAAAATGTTTGCGTTCACCACGCGACACGTAGTCATCGAGGTTCCTGAGAGCACGTTAGATAGCCCAGAACCAATAACGTTAAAAACATTTGCCCACAAAAAACACATCGCAATACCCATGACGATGGGAGGAGATAAGTGACTGACCTGGCCTTAAGGATTTGGCGCTTTCATGGGGAATCGGTGCTCGGTTCTTTGATGCGTTTGAGATTTGTGAGTTGTGACTGCACACAGTGACCTGCCTTTCTTCTTTCTATGGCGGAAAACAACACCGAACAAACAACGACCCGCAAAAGCGTATAAAATAGCCATGAATTGAGCCCAGGTTACGCAGAAAAAGCAACAACAAGCCCAAGTTTACGTAAGTACAGTAATTTCCATATTTATGCCATATTTCTACGTTTCAACAACTATACTGTATTTCTCATACAAAGTCTTTAAATCGTTCGTAATAGTCAAAACAGTATAGAAACTCGCCGTAATTTATGCACCGAGCTTGGGCCTCCTGTGGAAAACCGAGAAAACCGTTATTGGCAACGAGCAGCCTCGTGAAGACGAAAGACTAAAGTATTCCCCCCCCCGCCCCACCCCCGGGTTTTTGTGACCAACCCTAAAATGTGACAGGTCGCGTGAGTTTAGCCTTTTAATGCTTTGATCCTATACAAATTCCCTCAACTATATTTTTTACTAATAAGGCACCTTCGCGAACAGCACGCAAAATCATGTCAACAATTAAAAATATGAATTTGTGTTGATACACAAGTGACGATAATTATTCCATCAGCATAATTATCTCATTACTGTACCATTAATGGTGATGCGATGCTGCCTGTTTTTTATAACTCGAGGTATATTTTGGAAAATATCCAAGAAGCATTGCCCAGGAAACTGTAAGATATATTCTCTGTAAACGATATTCCCTAGGTACAAGATCTACAGCAAAATATGAATTGCCTCATTCAAATGATGGCCATCTTTGATTTTCGGGAAATATACGTACCTAAGACTGCATGACCAAATTCTGACCAAAGACTAAAAGTGTGAGAAGAAGCGTTTTTATCTCAACATCGTTTTGAAAATCCTTACGGAAGATGGGACCGAATCTCTTTTATTTGCTACTGGATAAATATTGATTTCATAAGCGAATGGATAAACATGCATATGAGCAAAATGATGTTACTTTTGACAGCTATTAGAAAGTAATTTATGTAAAAAATGAAGAGTAAATGGATCCTTGTGACATTTCAGACAGTATTTTCAGATAATTGACGTAATATAACTTGTTATTTATTTTGCATTAATTCTAAATTGCCTGTGGGAGTGAGATACGTTTTTATAAAATGCCGGCAGTCAATATTTATCGTATGAATTTTTCGATATGAGCTAAGGGTATCAAAGGACGAAGAACTGTGTGGATTAATGAACTAAGTGTCACTTCATTTTGGGAACACCGTGTACCGTAAAACAGAAAATAATTAGATACGAACAAACTATACCTGATGGAAAGGTACGTTTAATGTTTCCTGTTTATCCACTATCCCGCTTTTTAATATTTCCTGAATGAAAAAGCCCGCGCAATATATCGTGGTCAGAAGACTGTTTTGTAGAGCACTTGGTTAAGATAGTACATCTTTTAATAATAAATGCTCGTTTTCGCCTGGTCTTTCGATCGCTTTGCATGACCAGTGAACATTACTATAAGAGTGCAGTCAATGCAATACCAAAGAATGTCCAACTGGCTACTAGCTAGCGATTTATAGGAGATCACTCGATGTTTTCCATGTTTTAGCGAGCTGTTTGTTCTCTTTAGTGGCACTCTTCGCTGTGCACAATATTTTGAAATGCTATTTTAATCGTTTGCTTTCTAGAAATGGTTAAGAACTGATAATTAAGGAGATCGACTACATTTTTCCAGTTTTTGCAAGCCTTTTTGTGGCTCGCTCGTGTTCTTCGTTTGCATTCTAGAACGTTGTTAAATATTCTTGTGTTTCCATGTTAAACATGGGTTAATATACAAAAGTAGAATAAAATAAGGAAATGTATAGTAATTGTTTATTTTTTCTTTTGATAGTGTTGTGACGATTATTCCCGAATGTAACTAAAATGCTGTATTCTTTCTTCTGAAATAAATTATGTATTTTAACTATAAAAAGTGACGTCATAGCTCAGTTGGACGTAGAAGATGAAGAACGATTTCAAACTCGTCCAAGTTTCATAATATCCCTTGTACAGTAATAATGAAATAAATCAAAGCCAAACGGGAGTAAATAATGTAGAATAATAGAAAATCTCTATCAGAGCTCCTGAATTTTATCAACTTCAAACATGTCCGGTGAATTTTTCGTATCCTCACAAGTTTGCATTTGTTATATCCAGTGCCATTAATATTAAGTCAAAATCTGACCGTAATTTTTTCTGTTTTGTGTCAGCAAATATCTGGATATAAAATTGCGAGAATTACATTTCTGAGTGGCAACAAAGGCCGGTCTGTGAAAAGCTTCCAGAATGGTCAAATTGCATGACTTTCATGAGTTCCGTTATCGACACGTATTTTCCGTGACAGGCCAGTTTATTTTCGCTTTAGGCAAAATTAATAAGCTTTTTCACAAATACTAGAGTCTACGAGAACTAAGGGTTTCGTGATAATGGGCGGATGTTTATGCCAAGTTTGATACTAGTTACACATATTAATTCGTTGACTTATCAAAAGTTGCTAACATTTAATATTAAATAAACGACTGAACATATTACAATTCAATGACAATTTTTTTTAATGGATTACCCTCAAGGAAAACAAAGGTTTTTCCCTGGTTTAGTGCTTTCCAAATCCTTGACTTTAGTCTTTTTTTTCTGGCAAAGGATTAGTACACTAATTACCTCAGTTTATCGACGTAATAGAACGTACTTTTATTAGAACGTAATAGAAGATACAGGTTTTCGTTTGTTTGGTTTCTAGAATATAACTGCATTGTGTTTTTGGTACAGATATCTCTAGTCTTAAGTGTATGCACCATTGTATTGTCTGATAGAGTCCATATATTTACGTTACTATTATTTCCTTTCGCGTTCCTGTCCTAAGTACTTAGCTTTCTCAAATATATACGGATCGCCCATTTGTTATTAGAACGTAAAAGAGCCTGATCTTTTCAACTCACTTGACAACAAGAAGAAAGAAAGGCCGAGTTTTATGATTTTCGTGCAGACTGAATCTAACCGACACAAAGACTCAAACGTGCACATCGACAATGTAAGCTATCTTTATTTAATCCTGCTTTTGTTCCTACTGTTCGTTTACGTCATGCCCAGGTAGAAAGTAATGTAGGTTTTCTTGACGTTTATTCGAAATCCCTTTATAGGTTATTCAGGTTGGCGCAGACAGAGAAGAATGAACTGAAACACTTGTGATCGTATCTTAATTGCATCTTAGCTGTCTACATCAACGGCAGCATTTCTTTCTGTATAAAGAACACAGTGATACTCAGCTTCTCTAATCCTCAAACTTCTGCACAACGAGGGAACAGCCAAGGGAAAAAATTCCGTGATGAATTCAAACTCTAGCTTTGATTTTCAAAACATTTTTACAGGTACTGTAACGTCTGCACGCAAAACTAGGTCCTTGATGGTACGGATTCTCGGTTGAAAGCACAGTTCACACGAGTTTCAGTCCGCCATGTTAAACACTTTGTTCTCTACCCATAGTGCTCCTGCACTCGGTTGCACAGACTGCCCATTATTTACATTCATTAACCTATGACATTTGTCTCTTTAAGTCTGACATTTATCTAAAATAGTTTTTTGTTAACACGGTTTTCATGGTAACCATCTCTTGACATCTAAAATCAATCACATATCATCATCATCATCATCATCAACTGAAACTGGGCAATAGTGTACCGAAGTAATCTCATATTCCAGTTATACAAATCCAGATTTGATGGTGTGGTCATATATTGCTTTGACCCTATTTTTCACTTTCGAACATAATGTCACATCCAAGATGACAGCTCTTTAGAATTCTGATGCATTTTACATGTGACAAGTTGCAAGTGCGTTATTCTATTTTCATTGTCACAGTTCTGTTAAAATACCTAGGCGTAATCAAACCTTGCTCCACTAGCTCAAAAAATCGAGGGCATTTCCATCTTCAGCAGCTTCAAGGAAGACTCGGCCACCATATTAAAACAAGTCTGTTTCGTTGCTCCTACAAGTATATACCTGTTTGCGTTCACAAGTAAGATGCACAATACATATTGAAATTGAAACGAAACGTTTTTTGAAGAACCGCGAAAATTGTTATGTACAAGTAAGTCGATAAGTCTATTGTCTATTGTCTACTTGCGAATATTCCATTTTCCCAATTATTCTTCATGACACGTTAATTACGTACTACACTCAAGTCTTCTTGGTAAGTGAAGGAGTGTTTCTATCCCTTGGCCGATGTAATTTCCGCTTTTCGTAAAAATGTTACGACATAACAAAACCCCTTGGTTTGTTTGTTGACACAGTAAGACTTACAGTCATTACAATTTTTAATTAAACGTAAAGTTTTTCTGTATTATCTTATTTCCACGTAGTATAACCAGATGCACACTGTACTAATCATAAGCCAGCACATAAACAGCAACCCGGTAAAACCAAAAACTTCGGAGAAAAAAGTGAGGATTGTGTTTTGTGACAGGTAATCAAGAAAGCAACAGTTATACAGGGAAAGAAACATCTTTAGAGGTTACCAAACGTCGGTTCTTGAGTTAGTATGCCATAGTATATCAGCCGTTATTAACACAGTATTCTATAGCATATTTCCATCATTTTTTAAAGATTCACAAGGAGTTTTTTTTGTTAGCCAATATTGGTAATGAATTGGGTAAACCAGAGACTAGACAGCAGTTATTCTCGTTATTGCCTGACGAGACGGTTTCAATGAAATCACCATTATGACAGATATGAAATAGGTAAAAAGAAGAAACTATAACTGAACTATTGCTTGTGATTTTTGTTGACAAGTGCTACTTCAGGCAGTAAAACACAACTCAGTTAGGTCTCACAAGTATGTAAAATCAGAACTAGAACTAAAAACATGGCGGGTCCTACACACATGTTATATAGTTTCCAGGCCCTTACGGTTCCAACCGACTCGCGGGCTCATAGCAATATAATATCAACAATTTTGAAAACCCAGGGATGGGTTACTGTTTTCAAAGGCTTTTAACCCTATTCAGACCGCGTTTATTTTTGCTTCTGCCCCCTCTACAACTTCAAAACCTTCTCATGATACGGCCAAAATTCTATAGAATGGCGTACTCATAATTTCCAACATCCAGTCATAACTTGACAGGCACAATGACGTAATTTGACGTCATTATGACGCTATATTATTGAATTTATTGGCAGAACCCAAATTTCATCAATTTTCCCCTCAAAGTGGTCATAAAGGAAAAAGCCTACGTAATAGTTTATCTGATAAAAAGATAGAGTTTGCCAACATATAATCTTTAACAATAGCAGTGATGACATCATGACGTCATCTAATATAACAGAAGGTAATAGAACAATCCGCCATGATTTTGGATCTGTCATTTTTAATTAATTAAATGTATTCCAATTTACTTAAAACCCAAGGTATAAAACCCGATAATCGTGATAGAAATTTTGATCTATGTATAAAAGGATGCTTACTGATGTGATCAAAACGCCGTTATACTGAGGTTCCATATCATTTATTAGCAAGCTTATAGGTGATCCACCCAGAAGGTTTTTAAAAATTGTACGTAAATAAGGTACAATTAACAGTTTCCTCAGAGTGGCACCTTTTTATTGGAAAATGGAAAAGCTTGCCTACTCAGGAAACTTCAGAAATTGATTACCAAACATCAGAAAAGTGAAATGTTTACACTTATCGTAACGAATGCTAGCGATGTAATTGAATTTGATGGCGATTCGGATCTGAAATTAACATTGATGTAGAGGGAGTCTATGCAATTATTTCATTGGTTCAAAAGGGCCGGCACCATCTTTATAAAGCATATTCTAGACGATTGTTTGACTTTTGAACTTCTAAATGAATCCTTATAGAGTACCGAGAGGTACTCACAGTTTCATTTCTCGAAACAGACTGTATTTCAGAAAATTGGCTTTTGCCTAATATTTTGATTTGATGCTGATTTATTAATGGGGAAACTTTTGTTGGTGAAAGACTTTTCATTGTTATATTTGTTTTTTGGGGGATATGCAAATGCGTAAATCAAACACACCTGTTCATCGAGCTTTGCAAACACGTTCAGTCGATTATCGCTTTAGTACGAAATCTTAATTGTGGTCTATCAGAACTCATTTCTTTCAACAAACTATAGCAATTATCATTTTTTTCTCTTACAGAAGAAACAGCCTGTGATACAAATCCCTCAAGGACAAACAGCTCGTGATAAACGTCTTTGGATCTACTTTCTGATTGAACGCCAAACAAGCAACGAAGTTAACCGGTAAGCATCAGACACAAGACAGACACATGATATAGCTCTCAGAAGGGCAGGCAAACTACTATCAATGGCAGACTCTGGAAACAATACGCAGTCTGCTTTCGTCCATTCATCTGGAATTCGCTTGGACACGATTCCCGCCATTATCATGATGGTTGCTATTCTGTTAATAAACGGTGGTGTGATTCTACTCATTTGCTGCTTCTCCTCTCTTAGAACCACCAGTAACCTTATCCTCTGCAGTTTAGCCGTGTCAGATTTTCTCGTGGGTTTCTTGGGTATACCTCTCGTTGTCGCATGCAGCGCTACATTTTTAACTCCAGTTTGCCTGAGCGCCAACACATTTTTCACTTTTATGTCAAAGTCAACGGTGCTACACATCACTGCCATGACTTGCGATCGATACATCTACATAAATTGGGCTATGCGGTATCGCCATATCGTCAACCGCTTCAGGGTCATGACAGTTCTGGTTTTCATATGGCTCATAAGTCTGTCTTCTCTGATTCGTTTATCATGGACCTTGCACGTCAACACCCACAACGCCGCAGAAGACCTGGGTCTTGTTAAAGAAGAAGAAACGATTTACCTCCTATTCAACCTCATCGTTTTTTTCGGAGTTTTACTGATTGTTATGGTTGCGTTAGACGCACGCATGTTGCTTTTAATACGGAAGCAACGTCGAAGAATATCACAGGAAAACTTGCCAACCGATTTTTTAAGACACGAAAAGAAGAAACAACGGCGTAAAAGAAGGGCTGTCCTGACATGCGTATTGCTGTTATGTCTTTACGTGTTATTTTGGTTGCCTTATTTCATTCTTGAACTCGTTCTTCAGGATCCACATATCCCAGAATTCGTTATCACTACTATTTACTATCTAAGGTTGTGCCCATCGCTCTTCAACCCAGTGGCGTACACTTTAAGAAAACTTGACTTGAGGAGAAAAGCAAAATACATTCTGTATAAGATATTTACTTGTCGGCCCCTTAAGGGCATGTCACAAAGACCTTTCAAGCGAGTGCAAAGTAGTCTAGCGCACGTGTGAGGAAGGTTAAAGGGCCATATCGTTTTTCTTTGAGACATCAATTAGCTTATGGCCTGGGTCATATGGGCTTTATACTACAACAGGAGAAATTTGTGCAATTTGATTTTCTTAGAGCAGTGGTATTTCAGCTTAATTTGAAATACCTACATGTGAAAATTACAAACCTTTTTTGGGGTGGTATTGTACGTGATATTTGGCATAAATACCACTCGCGATATTTCAAAATTGTCTCAAATTTCACTTGCCTAACGGCTCGTTTAATTACGTTTAACAATT
Organism: Porites cylindrica; assembly: GCA_964035525.1. NCBI lineage: Eukaryota > Metazoa > Cnidaria > Anthozoa > Scleractinia > Poritidae > Porites > Porites cylindrica. The sequence continues at coordinate 6,235,430 of OZ037786.1, read as the reverse complement.
TTGAAATATCACTAGTGGTATTTATGCCAAATATCACTACAAATCATGCTATTACCTATACTAATTTTACCTGTGGGAAATTATTTATTGGCTATGACGTCGACACAGAGGATGGAACTGAATCGAAATTTGGCAAACATAAAAAAATCTTATCGTCCTTAACATTTAAATGTATACGCCACTTGCCCATCTCCTATAATGCACCTTGTTTGCTCCCCAAAAGTTTGCATAAACATTGTTTTCAATTTCTCTTGGGACGGCTGTAATACCCAGGAGAAATGGATAAAGTTCTGCAAAATTTGAGGGCGGGGGGAATAAGTTGGATTATGGTAGACGTGCAAGTGACGTATAAATATTGTGTTGTTAAGTCAAGTGATGTGTCACGTGACCATCTTTTCTTAAAAATCTTAACTGGTTTACAAATTGGTGGCAGGTTTAAGAAAACGGAGATCAAGCGATAACATGTTTTTGTCATTCATACGAAATATTTTTAATAATTCACGCTTGGGACTGTCCATTGTACTTCAACCAAAAGTTCATTCAAAAAATAGAAAGTAAAGCTTGTTTATCCTCTGTCAGAAACGCCAATTTATTCATCCGAACAAAGTAAATTAGCTACCAATTTGAAGACCTCAAAATACACTTTTTGGAAAAAATAATTTGATTCTAGATATCCTAGCGATAGATATTGCCAATTAACCATATTATTTCAACACACCTTTGACACAGACCCTTAAACCTCTTGAGGCCTCTTCCACACGTATTTGGCTACGTTTTTTTTCAACGTTTTCGAAAAAATACGTGTCCACACGTAACGTATTACGATAGAAACACGATAGCATGCGCTCTCTGATATACGACATCATTACCGGCGTTTTCAAAAAACTCCACTCTTTGGACCGTTTTCGAAAACCTGACTCCTTTAACTTGTCAATGGAAGGCATAAACAGAGACAAAAATCTCAGCATTCAAAAATATGCGGATAAGTGCGAACGAGGCCTGAATAATAGCTAGAGAGAAATAAGTGGCGATAATAGAACCCAGTGAGAATGATATAAAGGGACAGTGTCCTGGAGCAATTTGACATAACTAAGACCCTGTTTACATGGAGTGGGGGACCCCGGTCTAGTGGGGTAAGTTTCTTTTGTTTTGTGTCACCCAGAGCGTGAAAACAAAAGAAACCAACCCCACTAGACCGGGGTCCCCCACTCCATGTAAACAGGCCCTAAAGGAGACCGTGGGGCAAAGGAGATATTAAAAACGATGTTCTACTTTGTTAACGAAGTGCCTTGTGCATGCACTGATACTATTAACGATTATCTTTGGCCGAGAATAAAGGCGTTTATGAAAAAGGATGGCCACCTGAGATGAGATGCCGTAAGTCCTCTATTAAGCCCCCTCTCTATTAAGCCCACCTCCCCTCCCCTCAGTATTCTTGACTACTAAATGATAAACTGTATTAATCAATCACGACTGTAAAACGTCGTGTGGACTGATCCTGGATGGTTTATTTACCAACTGGAGTTTAGTTCTGATTTGACACTGATCCTCAGCTGCATGACCTAAAACGTCTTGTAGTTGAGCTTTTCCACTTTGTATCCTAGTTCTTTATGGAGAACTGATACCATCGTCGTTTCTAAGTGAAATATGCTCCCCCCCCCGTCTCTATTAAGCGTAACCTTAGCAATTATGTGGTTGGGACAAAGAAAACATAAACAAGTACCCATTAAATAAACAAACAAAAAATACACAAATGAATTAAATCTAGAAGCCACAAAGCTCCAGACAGAAATAAATGTTATCTGCACTGTCAATACTAAAATCTTGGAGCGTTTTCGCATGACATCTCCTCAGCCAGGTTGGTGTTACAAACAGAATAAACGGCAGCCATGTTGGTGAAGTACGGGAGATGAACTCTTTTTTCTTGCGTAAGCACTTTTTTGGTTTAATTTGCGTAGCTGCTGGTGACGTGAGTAACATTTTGGAAGTCAAAAAGAGTGTTTATACTTTCATCCTCTCCATATACAGTTGATATGCCATCTACATGAGTGTGAAAGAAAAATTTAATCTAAATGGAACAATGAAAGACTTCGTCTTAGGCTGAATGCATTCGCAGCTACATGTATGGCCATTGCTTTTTCCCGCCGAAATTTGTAATTATTTTTGAGCTTAAAAACAATAGAAAAGATCCCAGAGGACAAAAGCGACCGCTATGTCGCAAATAAATTCACCCCTAGGGTGTAAATCTAGGACAAAATGTCTCATACAAACAAAGGGAGCTAATGATCAACATTTCATTACTTCTGCGTAATGTCACTTGCGTCTTATACCTTGCATATACCTTGCGTAATGTCACTTGCATCTCATACTTTGTATATACAACCTCTGGACCTTAAACGTGCAAAATCATTTGCTTTGCTCATTGGAAAATTGCAAACCTTTCTGTGGGAGATGCGAGGTAGGCGTTCTATGTTTGATGAAAAATTCATTGAAGGCGGTATAATTTGAATACTGGAATAAGTTTGTATTTCCTTTCTGGAGAGAGAGCTCCGAATAGACTTTATTCATGATACTCTCACCATCTTTGCAAGAGCTTCAGGATTGATGAGATAAAAGTGATGTCACTTAGTATTTCAGGGGGCAAATAAGTAGTAAAATTTGCCAATACGGTTAATCGCGGTCGATTTTCTTTACTCGCTCAATACGACGACGATTTTGGTCATGCAAATTTAGACCTCGAGTCATGCACAAGTTTAACATCATTATTCCTTACGGTGAGAACATCTGCGTTCGTTACTGCATCCAAAAATGTATTAGCCATGATCACTTTCACTCATAATTTTCTACTAGCGTCTATTCATTTTCTTTTGTCTAGAATAAACAAACTCGACCGTAATTTCTTGTATCAGCAAACGTTATCACTCACTTGCCCTCTGAGAAACCAAGTGACATCGTTTTTATCCCGTCAGTCCGAGTTAAGTGCGTGCAAAATGGCGGGGTGTCGTGAACAAGGTCTATTGAATTGCGAGTGGCGGTGATCCACGACAACAAAGAGCTTAAAAGAAAGCGCACAAGATTTAGAATCTAGCTATTGGCATTACTCAGGAATTGACGAGTCAGCTGTCTCGTGTACTTTACAGCACAACATAACCTTCAACAGTCGATGACATCGCCAGGCTGCAAGAGACCTAACAGTTCTTACGGCATCTGGACCGAGCAAACAGCGTGCTGTTATTGTGACGCAATCAAGACCTGTAGAGATTATCCCCAGCCAGGGAGGACTAAGGTTGTATCTTGTGATTGTGAAAAGTGATATTATGGACAATACCATATGCAGTTTCTTCATCTGGACCCCAACTCTAGGAGGTAACACTTTTTTACTCACATTCGTTTGCTGCATTTGCTGCTGCTGTAAGTAATTAAAAGGGACTTTAAGATCCAACGACGCGGACGACATCGAGAACGTCAAGAAAACAATTGGTTTAATTAGCAAAACAACAACTTCGCACGTGCATCACACCTTTTTGTACATTTCTTTCCCGTTTTTGCACGACTACGACGTTAAAATGCCTAATTTCGCGTTTTATGGAGGACGTAAACAACCAACGACGAAATTTTATTTCTCTTTCTGAGCTTGAATTTGGTCTCTTGAAATTCAGCTTCAGGAGGGTTCGCCTACAATGGACAAAGTAAGTGGGTAGGAATAATCGCTATAAAGACTGAAAGAACGCAAATTCACTTTTTAAGCGACGTTCTTGTCGCCGTCTCGTCGTTGGGTCTTAAAGTCCCTAAAATGTCAGAGACGCGACCGTCTGAACATCCCTTTGGGTCTTAGCCAGGGTTTAATTAGGGCCTGTTTACATGGAGTGGGGGACCCCGGTCTAGTGGGGTAAGTTTCTTTTGTTTTCACGCTCCGGGGGACACAAAACAAAAGAAACTTACCCCACCTGACCGGGGTCCCCCACTCCATGTAAACAGGGTCTTAGTTACTCTGGGATTCAAAAGTAATCAAAAATGAAAATCAGGACCCGGGGCGAGCAACTCCCCTACTAGGCCTATGTTACGGTGGTTTTACTGACCAGGGGCCCGTTTCTCGAAGCTCCCGGTAATTACCGAGCCCGTTAAGCTGTTTTGTTTTCCATTTTAGAAGGGAGTATTAAAAGTTTTGAAAATTATACAGTAGAGTTATTAGCTAACGAAACAAAATGGACTTCAGTAGAAGTCAGAACACACCCTACTTTTCTTGAGACTTTGATTTAAAAATATGATTCCGGGCCCGTTAAGTTACCGGGACCTTCGAGAAACGGGCCCCAGGGGCCCGTTTCTCGAAAGTCCCGGTAACTTTTCGGGACCGAAATCAAATATTAAAATGGAAATATAGAGAATAAGAGCGCGGGTCCTGGCTACCAAACTACTCCATTTTGTTTCATTAACTGATAGTTTTATCACGTTAGATGCAAAACTATTGAAACCTCGATCTTTAATGTAAACGGCAAGAGCTTACGGGGCCCGTTAATTATCGGGACTTTCGAGAAACGGGCCCCAGTTTATTTTTAGACACATTTCTGGGCACTTTTCCCCGCGAAAATAGAATCTCCACCACTTCTATGAGCGCATTCGAAGTATAAGATATCAAAAAGGACAACTAAACGTTATTAAAAGGAAAAAAAATATCTTGTTTAGGTCTGTAGGTTTTGCTGACTGGTTTTTGGAATTCAAAAGATATTCAAAATTCGCACCAAAACCATTCTAAAAATAAACTGCTCTGTGAAAACGCTGTGACAGGAGCGCATGGAAGTTGCTCGCACCTGGTTATGGGCTCCTGGGGAAATTGGATTTTCTAATAGCGCCACAAAAACGCCCAGCCAAATCCAGTCTTTACGCTTATGTGAGGCCCTGTTAGGGAACCGCCCACCTAGCCACCCCTCCCCTAACCTAACTTCTTGCCCTAAATGAGAAGCAAGTGTTAATGTTGACTTAAGGGATGGGTAGGTGGGCAGTTTCCTAGCAACCTAAATTGATCCGGGTAAATTTTGACAAGCGCCGACCTGGCCTTGAAACAGCGACATAGGACAGCAGAAATGGCGACAAACGACACAAAGATGGGCTTAAACTGCGACAGTAAGAGAGAAATACGCAAATACAGTAGTAAAATACCCACAGCGACACGGCTTGCTATTCAATACGCGAAAGGACAGGTTTTGAAATTCAGACGAGGGACATACGTTACCTTCCTAAGAGGCCTCTTGTTTAGCTTGCGTGGTAGGCACACATAATAAAGGGAGGGGAAAGAAAAGGGCAAAATGGACTTTTCTTTATCTACCCAATCCCCAATTTGAGGGTGGGAGTTAGGGCGGAGGGGGGAGGGGTAGGAAATGGAGGTGCTTCTTCGACGCCCGAGGATAATGGAAGTGTCTTTATTCAGTTCCTCCCAATTAACACAACGAAGTAATTAACAATAAACATAAAGGTGTTTTTGTGTTAGTAATAAGACCTAGGATGTATCAAGATTTGAAGCATTATTTGTTTGCCCGTCACTCTATGACAATTTATTAAGACTAGTGACATTTTCCGCGGTTCTCATTTCCTTTATTCTTCTAACATGTTTGATTAAGCCTTTTGATTAAGTAAAAATAAATTAGATTTTGGCAATAAGGAACACCTAATTAGGATTAACAATTCATTCTCCCTCGTGACATTGATTTCTTCTTACCGTATCTATTCCTTGTTTAAAAATAGGTTACGGTAATTATTTTTTAGCCCTAGAAAGAACATTTTGCTATTACTTTCCTTACTTTGTTTTCAATGATGTTGCCGAGTTATATCCTCAAATTAAGATATTTTAAAATTTATAAATCTTGCAAAATATCATCGAGCTTATTAAGGGACTTTGAATCTTTGCCTAAAAGGGATTTTGAACTTCGATCCCTTTTTGCTTCAGTTATTTTTCAGTTCACAATTTTTCAGTTCACAATGTCCTCGGAAAATTTTTTACATGTTCCTAATTGGTCCATAATCATTTTTATTTGGTGTGCTGTTCTCTTGGTCAAAGGATGACGAGACCCTTTTCCAAACAGGTTGATACTCTATTCGATGTCTCGGAGACAAATAGCAAATTGTTGTTGCAGGAAATATCTGTAAGTCTTAATTGTTCATCAGTAGAAGCTAAGAGGAAGCCCGTCGCGCATATCTCACGCTCTACCCCTGCCTCGCGCTTGTCTTCCTTCGCCTGAAAAACACACAAATATGACGTTCTGAGGGCTATCAATAGGATGCCTAAGTGTCTTCATTCTCAGGGCGCTTAGATTTCGAATCTGTGACAGTGGTTCGCTATGATCTCTTCGTCTGAAACCTGATCTGATTACTGTGTCACCCGTTGGTGACTTCCGCATTGCAGCTCACTCCACTTAGCGGAGTTTAAGTCAAGACAATGAATAGGGCTTTAATGACCTCGTTAAATCATGGAATTCATCGTTTGAATGGAATATAAAGGGCATCCTTTATATTCTCTTAATCGCTTGAAACTTATACTGAATCGTTGCCATGGTTTGCAATTAAGGATGATTATGACTTCACAGATCGATCCTTGTCAAGTGAATATATACCGAATTTATTCCAAGTCATTATAACTTCAACGGCACAGAAAAAGTAATCTACAGAAAAACATAAAGTTCCATTTATGCTCAGAACTTGCCGCTGACCATGGGAAAGGTCTTTTTTTCCGAAATTTCGATTCAGTACTCTTGGCAACGGAAAACTTCTATTCGTCAAATTTAACTCTCTCGCCACCTCAAACCGTTCAATAGTTTTATTTCCTACTCTAAACATCCCAGGAAGACTAACACGTGATAATCAGCGAATCGCCTCTTGTAAGGAATCCAAGACAGTCACGTCTTGGATTATGGATTTCACATCTTGGATTCCGAATTCCTTGAGCTGTTTTCCGGATTCCAAAGCCGGGGATTCATGGTTCTACTAGCAAAGTTAACATTTCCCAGATTCCGGATTCATAAATTCGGATTCCCTCTCGTTGGGGAAAAAGAAACTACGAATAACCAATCTTCAATGATAGAAGCTACACCCTGCTAAAGCTCTTAAAAATCTTATATGATGGGGGTCACATTAAACATTGTGCATGGGATTAAATATAATAATTACAGAACTTCGGAAAGTATCGTAAATACTTCTGGTAATTCCCCATCCTTTCTTCAGACATCACTTCGACTGGCCAGAAGAATTTACTTTGTCCGATTCTCTACGATCTCTGGGTTTTTTCAGTCAAGGAAAGTCTTGTAAACGATGCTTTAAGTTGCTCTTTTTAGCATATGCTACCGGACGGAAGGGAACTTCGCAAAATATGGTAAATACTTCTAGTAAGAAAAAATTTATTAAATGATGCCTTTTTCCCACTGCTCTTCAGGCGTCACTTCCACTGGCCAGAGGAATTTACTTTGTCTGATTCTCTACGAACACAGGGTTTTCCGGTCAGGGAAAGCCTTGTAAACGTTGCATTAAGCTGCTCATTTAAATCAAGCTCAGTTTCTAAGAGTATATATGCTATTGGACCGAACAGAACGTCGCAAAGTATGGTATTAAATACTTCTAGTAAGAAAAAACTTATCAAATAATGCCTTTTTGCAATCATCGTTCTTCAGATATCAGTTCGACTAGCTAGAGGAATTTGTTCTGTCCGATTCTCTACGAACTGGGTTTTCCAGTTAGGGTAAGTCTTGTAAACGACGCTTCTAGCGGCTCTTTTTAAATCAGGCTTTCTAAGAGTATATGCTATCGGATTGAACAACGCTGGACAAAACCTGAGGTAAGTAATTAAGATCATAACTCCGTGCGACTGCCCATATTTATCACTTGTGGCATAATGTTGTAAAAATTCCACGATAAAAGAAGGCAACCAGAAAGCTACGTAAAGCGAGAGGAGCAGTACGCATGTAATTACAGCCTTCATTTGCCTTTTCTGCATCTTGGTTTCGTGTTTGATACTCTCGGCCGGCAAGTTTTCCCGGGCGATTCTTTGACACTGATTTCGTAGCAGCAGCATCATGCGCGTATCAAGAATGATCATTGCAATGAGGGGAACGAAGAAAAAGACTGCAGCATTAAAAGTGAAGAATATGAATTCCTTTTCTTTCATGCGTAGTTTAACGTCCTCTTTCGCCGTTTCGACGCGAAGCTTCCCCGCAGTCCATGAAAGGCGAACTAACTGAGGCGTTAAGCTGATTAACCAGGCAGCACTAAGAATAGCGAAAACCCGCCTACGGTTGAAGATTTCACGGTAACGCAAGGCCCACATTATAAATATGTAGCGGTCGAAAGTCATAACCAAGATGTGTAGTACTGACGACACAGAGTTAAATGTTGAAAATAAATTGGCACTCAGGCAAACGGGTGACGCAAACGTACTGCTGCAGGCGACGACGAGAGGAATTCCGACCAATCCCATCAGAAAATCGGATAACGCCAAACTGGCGAGAATAATGTTGCTTGTTGATCTCAAGCTGGAGGAAGACCCGATTAGCAGAACTACAAACGCGTTGATGAATAGAATGAATAACGCTAGAACTATCGCAGGAATGGTATCGGTGGGTATTGCAGAGGGAAAAAAACTTCCGTTCCCAGTATGGGAGTCGTTGTTTAGGATGGTCATATCTCCTTCGCTTGGGGTCTACTAAGTCTTGATATGTTGCTGCCCGGTAACTTGGTTGTCGGCAATCTGCACAAACAGTTTGAGCTCTGTTTCCTATTTATGACATATACTCATCGGTTGTTAAATAAAAATGTACGCGTGTTTAAGTCCCTTCAGCAAAGTTATTTCTCTTTGGCTTTAGTGGCCGTTTGTCGCGTTCTATATCTGGAAGAGGAAAAGAGAAGTAATAATTAAGTTCAATTAAGTGGTTATTCGATTTTTAAAATACAAAGAAGTGTATGCGATGTAGGGAACGCGAAAAAGTTTGTTGAATCAGCCGGCCTTTGGCGCTTTTCGCAGTTGTTTTTTATGATTTGCATGACAACACGAGCGCTTCGCAACGTCGCGCTTAGAAGTTGTCCAAAATCAAACCGACAATTAAAGTACGTATTATCTTGAATATCCCATCTTGATCTGTATTTGATACAGCTTGTTTGTTTCTTGATTTCTCCATGGCTTACTTTCATAATTTCTCTATACTGAGACGGTCGAGCACCTTCCTCAATATTTAAACGACACCAAGAAAAAAGAATTACCTCACTTTTCTTTCGCGTTATGTACTGCCCTTGGAACCAAAGCAAACAGTAACGTGAAGTTAAAGGTATTATAGATTTCGTTTGAACTGTAATAGTCTGTCAGGCTTTTAAAGTGAAGTTCATAGCTCATGACACAGAGGTTGCCTTTGGTGGTTAAGATGCGATGGGTTAGTTTACAAGTGTCGGAAAGCTTTGATTTATGTGACTTCATAATTTCAGCCCTAAATATTGAAATGTCGGCTATATAAACTCGAGATTATCGATACTGAACTTGACAAATATTCTTTAGCCTAGTTTTAACAAAACCTCTACATAAATCGCTGGTTTAAACAAAAAAACCTTTACTCCGTAATTTAGAACTTACGGGAGTTAGGTGCCTAAAGGCTATCTTTCGTCGGTTTAGTCTTCGGATCGAAATATATAGATTAATTTAAGCTCGAATCCTTTTGTACTGTCTTCCCTTACGCGGTTTTCTGTGCGCAGAATCTCGAAAAGCGGGAAAAAGGGAAAATATACGAAAAAGAGAAAAACCGGGTATACAGTAATGAAGCAAGCGCTCTGGGGAGATTTCCTCCAAATTTATAATTACACGAAAAATTGTTCAGTAATCTCGGCTACTAGCTCGAAAGTAGCATTAAAACTACTACTAATTAAAAATAATTCATAATACCCTCAAACCGCAAGTGCGGCTATACATATCAACTCTGAACACCAGGAGTATTACCTTAATGGTTCAAGCAGACAGCATTATCTATGTAATTACACTGCGAAATAGGTATTGTTACGCTGTTTCGTGCAATATATCTTACACTTGGTGAAGTTTCTTTTCAAATCGCTTCTTTTGTCGGCAAGCGTTTGTAGGACCCTTTTGAGCTCGACGTTTCGACCTATTTTCTTATATTTCCTTTCTCTTTGACACAAAGACGATCTCAAATATGAATTTCCGGGCTATTCTACAATCGGGATGTACTGTGTTTATAGATCAAGGGCATCGTCTTTCTTTGGAAGTAAATATGAATTATATCTTTTAGTTGTCAGTTGACGATGGTGAGTAAATATTCACTCAGCTGCCTGAAGCTTTCGCCCATAGGCAATTTGTCAAAAATTTTAGAATGATCTACTAATGAAACTGATGAGACACGATTGTTCCTTTTTAGGCTATGTATGCATCTCTCTGCAAAGACATAGTACAACGCAAAATGTCTTTAGTTTACTTGTTTTATTTTTTACAAAGATTAAAAGAAGATATCATTAGCGCAGCTGAAAGGCGCTCTTCTGTGAAATCTAAATATTATGTTTTCATTAGGCACACACACACACACAAAAGAAAAAAGGAAAGAGGAGTGAATAGAGAAGCATTAACATTTGTAGAGATTATAATCAGTAAGAAACAGTTTGTTAACAAAACTAGTCTTTTGTCAGATCATTTTGTCAGCTAATCCTATGAAACGCAAACTAAAGAACGCAATTTGCCTCATATTTGATTTTAATTTAAGCTTGATCTTGGAAAGCAAAGGATAATGCTATTTCTTTTTTAATCTAAACAACAATGCCACATTTATCCTAAAAAAAGTTCTCCATCTCCTTCTTGTCTGATGTGTTACTCATCAACGTTATTTACTTCTACTCTACAACGGTATTCCGCCATTACGGGTAAAATGTACCTGCCTACAAGCGGAGCTCCCGCCTACAATCAAGTAATTCCGCCTTAATTTTACACGTTCCACGAGTGTGTGTTATAACAACGCCGCCTCGTAGGCGTTTATGCGCATATTTTATCGCTTTATTCTTTTAATTTGAATTGGTATTATGTGCTCTCGTAAATCAATTCTTCAATTCATCGTGACTGTATTCCATTGCATCTGCTTCCCAAGAAGGTTTCGCATTCCAGTTTTCACCAAGTTAAATTATAATTTAATATTAAAAAAATAATAAAACAAATAAAAACTGAAAAAAAAGAATAAAAAGAAAAAAACAATTATCGTAAATATTAAATCACTGGCAAATGCCTGTTTTATCCTAGGAGTTGAAAATAAATTACTTTTTTCCAGTTTTACTACAGTTTAGTTTAATCAACTGAGTTGCGTTCAATTCTCCAACACCGGATACTTTGAGCAGATGGATCAATGTGCTAACGCTGGAAACGGCAGTTTTACTTATTTGTTTATTCTTTTTTTTTTTGGGGGGGGGGGGGGGGGGGGGGGGTTGGGGGGTTAATCTAACTTTTTTTTCCCATTTTTCAAGCAGATATTTTTTTTCCCATTTTTCAAGCAGATATTCAGCACGCCGCAAAAAAAGTGGGCTGCAAGTAACGGAGCATTTTGCACTGATTCTCCGAAGTGTTTGGATATCTGATAAAACACTCTGTCTCGTGATTGATTTAGCCAGTCAAACAGAGAAACTAGCAAAAAAATTATGGCATCTAGTATGCGGTATCCAGACCTCTTCCAAATTGGCATTTTCCTTTTGTTTCTCGAATTATTAGTGAGCTTGAGTAGAGGGATCTTAACATCCGACGACGGTGACGGCGAAGACGACGAAATGTTTAATTTTTTCTGAACTCGGATATGTTCTTTAGGAATTGAACTCCAGGTCGAGAGTTCGTCCAAATTTGACAAATTAAGTGAGTTGAAATAATCGCGAAGAAGATTGAAAGAACGCAAATGCACTTTTAAACGACGTCGGTATTTCGCCGCCGTCGCCGTCCTCACATCTTAACGTCCCTAACTGATTTCACGAGTTGGAGTAGTTTCCCATTTTATATCAATACATTTTGAGGAGGCCGGCTCTCAAAAGTAAAAGCAGTTTTCATTAAATTAAAAGTTGACAGTTGGCAACAAACATCCTGGTAGCGGTTTGCTTTTTCTGTTTTCTTTGAAAATTTTACTTTAACACGGCGCTTTATTAAATTGGTTAACGTATTACTATAGTGTTGACCTCCTATTTTTCCTTCACGCTGAGATATCGAATTAATTTGAGTGTCAGTGCTTCGGTTTTCTAACGAGAATCCGTCTACTATGTAAAGGAGATGTAAAAAAATTTGGCAAGAGAATTCATACTAAAAACTATACATGCAACACATATATACATAAAACGTACTAAATATCGATCGGGTATATATATATATATATACTCGTCTTGATCAGGTGTCGATGCTTTAGACAACAATCGTTTAATAAATGTTTTGTAACATTTTTCTTAAACTTCATCTACTTCAGTAAAGTTCTTAAAGGTTAAAAACGTTTCTTGAATATTTTGCACACAAATACACTTTGTGATGTGGCAAAAAAACAAAATTTGCTGTTGGTAGAGAGGAAACTTACCGCAGATTTGTGTTTTGTCTTCTCACTCATATGATGACTGCCAATAACATTCTTAGGCTCCGGTAGACACTTTCCAGGTGCAATATCAAAAACAGAGCACGAGAAAGCACCTTTTATTCCCTCATTCGATTCCGCCCGTTTCGCGGAGACTAAAAGACAATTTGATTTTTCGATGATCTGAAGGTCGGGGCAAAATTTGAATGAGAATCGTTGGTACACTCTACGACGCGGCAGGAGTTGTATTTGCCAATTTCGACTTTTGTTTTTGTTTTTTGTCTTTTTTTTTCTATGAAATTTCCTCATCAGTTCGATATGCAAATGTCCATTACAAATTGCGAGAAATTGTCAAGATGATTGATCCTTTCTTTCTAGGGAGGTAAAGAGCGCACGCTAGCGTTGAGCTGACTATTTGTACTAAAAAGTGCCACTTAAATATTCAGAGCAGTGCATAAAGTGAAATATATCAAATACGGAACATGACAGTTCAATGTTGATAATGCCGAAAAATGAAAAAGACGTAAATAATTATTATACATATTTTTTCATTTTCCTTGTTAGTGATTAAACCAGGGCTATATTTAGCCAAATGTGGGCACACTTAGTTTCCAGTTTCAGCTGGCAGTATGCTGTTTACAACGCAGGCAAGAGGTCAGAGCGGAAGTTGAGCTACAAAATCTTCAAGTGGTATACACGGCAATACAAATCATGCGCTTTTACTTTGTAACCTTGTTACCAAGGCAATCTTTAAGTAGAAAGTAACACGCGAAACGTGGGATAACTATGCTAAACGTTATTGGAAGATAGCCTAAAAGGGATAGAAATAATCGGCTGTCGGGGAAGGCACGCAATATAGTAACCGACGTACCCGGGGGGGGGGGGGGGGTACTCGCAGAAAAATTGGGTAGGGGTGTGCGGCCCGCTTCCCAAAACCCTTACCCTATTTATGACCAAAATCTGCGATTTTCCCTACCCTATTTATGACCTAACCAAAAATTTGATATCCTATTTTGTGAAGGGCTTTTGTTGCTTGTATTTTCTAGCCTACAAAGCAGCCGGTGGGGAGGAAGGCAAAGCGCGGATGGAAGGAGGGGGACATGATAAGGAAGTAACTTCTTCTAAAAAAGTGCATTCAAGACTACAGTGCAAAAATCGTTACCCTATTTATGACCAGAATGGCGGCAAAATAGCCAAAATCGATACCCAATTTATGACCAAAACGGCTGAAAAACCCTACCCTTTGGGGCCGCACATACCTATATAGCCCATATTAGGGAGTACCCCCCCCCCCCCCCCCCCCCTGGCCGACGTATCGATCGACATCGTCTGAGATACATAATCCTGGATCTGTTAGTCTTTTGTTTACTGAGTGCGACTACTTACGGACAAGTGATCTTATTTCAAGTAGTCTTAACATGCATGAACCTTGTCGGGATTAGCGATAATTTTGTCCTTTTCGTTTATATTTCCGTTATGTTCTTCTTCTTTCTATCAAAGGGAGCCATGTAAACAAGCTTAATACATACTAAGTAAATCGCTAATTTCATAAATGGGAGAGCGAGGTCACTATTACAAGAGCTTCAGGGGCACCCAACGAGAATTTAGTTCAAAACCACTTCGACATAGCATTGTTAACCGTATTTTAGTATTTAAACGGCAGATATAGGCATATTTTTTTCCCCTAAAAATTTTTCATCTGTTCGGATTTCCTAGCTGAAAGTCTAGTGATCCGAAAATTATAGGGATCAAAACTTACCTTTTCGAAAGTTTCAGCTAGAAAAAAGGCTCCCGAAAATTCTAAGGTGACCTTTTTAGGCTAAGAATCTGTTAAAAATGGGCTCTTATACTCTTTTTTAGATGTTCGAAAATTCTAGGAGTGGCAGGCAAACAAGAAATTTACAACAAATGTTTCGAAAATTCTAGATCTCAAATCGTCTTCCGAACAGATATTTTCCGAAAATTGACGTTGGGTGTCCCTGGAGCTTTCTCTTTATGAATAAATATACGACACTACCATATATAGCTCTTAACATAGTACCTGATTTAGCTCTTGTTCACTACGTTATAAGTACGATGCAAGCGCCAGTGAATGTGTCTTCAACTTGGTAGGTGACATTGGAATCCAGTAAAGCGCACAGTAAGGTATTGTAACGCAGTGACACTTCTAAGTTTGTTTAGCTTGGAATTCTGCTTCTTTTATGTCAATAGTTCAGGCTTGTTAAGCCTCTCTCGCTGACAGATGTAGAAATGTTCTGATGGCGAGTTCGATATACACTCTTAGAATTTGACACCAAGAAATATTACATATAATTAGCATGCAATGGCATATCTTCCTTTGTTAGTAATACCTTTGATAAATTCTTTTGCACTTGTGTTATGTACTTTGCTACGGTGGACGAGTTTTATCTTCGAATTATTCCCGCATGTCAATACGTTTCAATTTGAATTCAGCAGCATACTATTTATTGATACTCGTCATTATAATTACCTTGCCTCTCAGCTTTGTCTTCAGTTCACACTCGCTAATCCTTCCTGTTAACAGCTTAGTAGAAAAAACTGGAAGATCCATTTTGGCCCGCACGTTGCCTTAGCTGTGTGCACGCTTTAAGAATTTTAGACCCAAAGGACCCTAAAGTTATTCGAAGTTATTTCGATCCAAAAACAGTGACTCAGGATGTGTTTTGCTTTAAACCGAACATTTATTTTTACAACCGAACATTTATTTTTATAACAAACTTCCAGCGAGGAGGGGGAAAGGATGGGCGGTGATCTCCATTAGCTCGTCAGGTCATAGTCATCTGCAAATTATGACACCCGCCCCCATGAAAACAAGGCTCCAAAAATTCTTAACCAAACCCCAAAATATGTAAGCTCACTATGAACCAGAAACTGTCATCTTCATTGCACTGATCAGTTGCCAGTAAACTATACCCTGTTCTAAGACTAAAATCGATAAATCCTAACCATGCTCCAGATACAGCAGCCCCCGCCGTACCTCCTCAAATCCATCTCCCGTCGGTAAGATCAATCACTATCCGTCCTGAACTCACATGTTCTTATTTTTCTTTTGAAGGAGATGCCTTCTAGGGAAGTCTCATTTTTTTTCATATATTAAAAGATTACTTTGTTAATGTGTGCATTCCATTTATTAAAACTTTTAAATAACTGCACGATTGAATGGTCCTGGTTTATTGTTGTTTAGCCTTTCTGTCTATCTTGTCGCGTTTTTTCCTGAAACAGTTGTCTAAGTAAGGCTTAGCAGATAGATAGATAGATGAAAAGGTTCTATTGCAATATGGTGTTTTATAAACGCAGGTTGTATAAAATTACCAAAAAAGGGATGTTTTGTCATCAGATTTTCCTGCGTGTTTGGATCATGCCCGGTTTCCGCTACCAATATAATTCTCGATTTCACTATGTTACTAGACTATTATGTTTTCGCGACATAGTTAGATGTGTACAAAGTCAATTAAGGAAAAAAATAAGCTAGATTAACGGGGACAGGATCAGTCGAAGTCTACCTACGTTCTCGATCTCTCCCCGACTAGACCAGGGCAGGGTTTCTAGTGCGACCACAGCCAAAATATTCGTATCTAAGAATCAAGAAGCATCTAAGACGCTTAAAGCAATTAATTAAGCGATATACGTCTTTGCCTTATCAGTATGCACCGTACATTTGTTTTTCTGACGTCAAGTGGTCGGTCCGCGTGACCACAGTTGCAGTAATTTTTAGCATCTATTCAATGTTAATTTCTGCGAACGCCGAACGTCGAATTTTGAAAGGACTTTCTAATCAAGGGCGGCATCTCTTAAAACTTTCAGTTGTATCATACTGCCTTCAATAATTTTCACATGGTACTGTTGAATTGTGCGAACTGAAGAACATGACCATCACAGTGCATTCGCGAATTGTTTGTCACTCCTAAGTTCATTGCTGCATTTAAACACACAACTATAAAGAACGATATTGAATATCATGCCGCGTTGTTTACGTTGTTAATGGGGTGATTCCCCAAGCAAATAGTTGTTTTTTTTTTTCTTTTTTTAATATGTTAATGCAAGATTGTGTAGGAAAGAGACACGCCGTGTCGAAGACCGTCAAACGAGTAGCAATATTGCCAGCTAGTTGTCACTGAAAGTGACAATTGAATACACGCGAATTAAAAAAATCAGCAAAATCACAAATAAAAACCTAGAAAGACTTTAATAACCTACATCGATAGCCTGATCATCTGAGTGGTTCCGCGAAAACGTAACAACTGGATTTACAGTGTATCATTATAAAATTCTTGGTAGGTTTATAAGCATGGTTGCACAGAAACTGACAACACAGTAGTTATTGGCTGTTATAAAGCTGACCTTGGGGATCGAAAGAGAAATGGATTAAGGCACTGTCAGTTTGACCCGGTCAAGTTCGTGTTATCAAAAAGTGCTCCTCACTAGAGCCACTGTTAACCATAATCGTCTATGGGGGAACTCACAGCAGCTCGAGAGGTGTTCCACATCAGTCGGTCCGCGTAAAAGGAGAAAAATTGCAGACTACATGAAATCATTTACCAGCGTTACGAGGTTAAAGTAAAATTGGTCCATACTCATTTGGTATTTCAGTTTTTACATACAACAGTAGTAAACTGCAGGAACTGAGTGGAAAAGTTAATATTGAGGTGTTCGCCAACTCTTTTCAATTGTCACTTTTGTTTCTGTAACCTGGGAAGTTCTTCGAAGCGCTTTAAGCCGAACAATTAGTCTGTTAACGAAAATCTATTTGCTACCCATCGAATTAATCAAACCATTTCCTTATGCCCTTATGTTTTATATATAACTCGGAGTTCTCTGCTGGCAAAGGCCCCACAATTCTCTCTTCTTTTCCCTGGTATTTTTGTTTATGGTATAAAACAAAACTTACCTTCTTATCTGCTCAAGAAATTGCCTATTGCGCGCTTTCCGTTCTCATCGGACAAACTGATTGTCCGACCTAACCACTAATTTATTTACTGATCCAAAACTCCTGCCTACATAAGTTGGAGCTGTCATTCATTTCTAGGTCTTCATATACCACGCGCTTTATTGTTTATATAATAAACGCTGTTTTCAATGGTTTGAACCCAGCAGACGAAATGTCATTTTCTAGATTTTTCGCTGAAAAAATGTTCCTCCAGTAAGTGTAGCCCTAAAAGGTATTTGTTAAAAACACTCGCAAGTTTCATTCTGGTATAATTTAAGATCATTCAATAATTGTTTCATCTATTACTCATTGGAAATCAGCAGGGAAACTGAGTTTTAGCGTCACGTTTACAGTAAATGGCAATTTGTACCAGGTGACCAAGTCGAAGTTGTCGCCGGTTTTACTGTTCAGTATATCAGTAGTTCCTCGGTACGTTAGGTCCATAAGAATCGTTTTGGACTCTTTTTATTTAGTATTTTCTTTTTTGAGAAATTTTTCAACTTGAATCTGATGTTTGCCGAGAGAGAAAACAGCCCTCGAGAAATTGTGGCTTCATTTGTAGCTTTTCGGATTGGGAGTAGCATATTTTTTTAATGTTCCTTATAATGAGCTCTTCTCGCGCTTGAAGGATTTACTTTTTATAGACACCAAGTACTCATGAGTGTAAAAACGCTAAGAAATGGCCAACATAAGGCGAGAGCCTTGATTTTGAAGCTTTTTTAAATGAACAGACTAAGATTTTTAGGAAGAATATTCCTTCGGTCAAAGGAATGAGCCTTTTCTCTTTGTTTTTTTTTTCTTTAATGTTTTTATTATTTTTTGTCAATAACATGAAGAATACTAGTAAATATTAAATTTGCCAAGATTTCCACGTTAAATATTGCTTTACCCGCATGAACCCTTCGAGCCCTAATATCAGAATTTAAATTCTCATTTGCTGTCCCTATAGGTTTCCTATCAAAGTAGTAGTGAGAGGTTGTTGAAGTATCAACTCATTGTATCTTGTGTGATCATGTGCTTAATTCTCGTCCCCAATTTGTCTTACAAAGCATTGATATCACAGGGAGAATTTTGATACTGATCACTCTTAGGAACGCCATCAGCTTTTAGAAAAAAAAGAAAAACAGAAAACAGTAACGGATTAAGTAAAGCCAGTAAAACCACAACCCAAAGCTTACAATCTGTCACTTGTTAGATTTGATAATTTATAAGTTTTATGTGTGAAAAATAACTAAATACAACTTCGTTTAAAGGTCATCGTCTTAAACGGACCATTTGGAATGATATAATAGGTCACTGTCTTATGTGAAAATATCGTCCATATTTCTGAAAGACATTATTTTATTTAATTGAATGTTTACGAGAAAGAACTTAATGGGTTTTTTTTGGTCAATGTTAATAACCTAAAAGCTTCCGTGATAAACGTGATAAATGGCTAAATTTGAGCTTCCCATAAATAAAATAATTAATGATTAGCCTCAAGATAACCAGACCAAGTTCAAACTTATAGCCATAATTATTAATACATTTAGTATTCAAACAAAAACTGTCTATATCTCTTCGCGACTTTTATTCCATAATCAACCTAATTGCTATTTCCGAAAATTAATCTTCTGCAGACGTGCAGAACTTCTACAGACCAAGACTGAGTTGATCGAACCGGGAAATCTTCAGGCAGGAGTTGAACTAGAGATATTTTTGCATGATGTCAGTCGTTAAGCTAGCATGTCAAAATTGCTCTAGCCGAAATATACGCCGTTCTATCCAGACGTACCTCTACCTGTAACATGCATATTCAACATTTGAAAATGTAATTTTTTATAACGGGGGTGGGGAGGTTCAAACAATACACTTCGGTAATGATTCATGTACGATCTATCGGTTTCCCGGGGGGGCGGTACTCTCATATATGGGCTATATAGGTACGTGCCGCGGAATAGGGTATGGTTTTTGAGATTCTCGGTCCTTAACTAAGGTATCTTTTTTGACCCTTTTGTTTCTGTGTGGGATTGGTTTACATAATCATATGTTTTTCATTGTGTTGGATGTTTCGTTGAAAATGTGCATGCTGCTTTATGCTTACGATCGAAGAGACTGATATCTGTCAAAGCCAATATCCAACGCATGATGAACAGTTTTATTGAGAATTTAAATTTCAAAATTCATAAACTGAGAATTCGTTCAAAGAAATAAGAAAGATCTGAAAGATCACAATTTCGCATACTTAAGGCCGATTACAAGTCTGCAATGTCGGGGGACCCTCTATGTTCCTGTAATATGCTTTTGATGTAAAGCAATAACAGAGGCTTTAGACTCGGACGGTAGGGTTGGCTATAAGTCACATCGTAATAACAGGCATATTGTTCGGCATATGAAAAATAGTTTTCCTCACCTTGTGTTCTAAAGCGAACTCGTGAAGCAAATATTTCATCTTTCCCCCTCCTTTCACCGCCTGAAAAAAAAGGAAAAAGAATCCTCTTTTAGATTTGAGATTATCAGGCGCTAAAATCGGCGAACTCAATTTTGCCTATACCGGTCTTTCATGAACACAAGGGCAATATTCTTGCCGGACAGTTCTAAGCGATTGATGTTTTCGTTATAGTATTTGCATAATGAATGACAACTGATGAAGACGAGTTGGAGATTCGTAACAGGGGATACTGGTTAGATCTTGTGAAGGCAACATCATTTGCTCCATAACCAATATGAATCAACTTCTTTGATTACATCGGTAAAAGAAACGAAATACATGTAACTGATAAGGGAATTAAGGGACCGCTGGGGAAAAAAAAAACAAAAATATGGAGCAACACTGTTGTTCTATATTACACCCTCTTTTTTTGCCTTGTTTTAGAGGTTTTTATGACTCTAATGTTTGATGAAAGGGTAGTGCATAAGTTAAACAGTACATTAAAATGCAAACAACACGTTTTCATCTGCAACGAACATGAAAACTAGGGAAGTGCTATTCCAATGGCGAGCGGATAAAAATAAATAAAAAACTGAATAACGATTTCATGGTGGTATAGCCATCCACCCACAATTGCAAGGTGTTTCTTCTTTTATCATTCAGGATCAAAATCAAATTTGAATATGTTGGTTTTTGAGGAGAGGAGAACACCGGAAAACCACCAATGGGTTTATTCACGACGGAATTAAGGTGGATGCCATCTTTAACTATTATGCGGCCAGTTTCGTCCACGAAAATTAAAAAAAGGGTATTTTTGTTACCAAAAATAAAGTAACTTTTCAATAAATAACATCAATCCTCATCTCGGTTTGGGAATGTAATATCGTGTCCGAACCGCCATGAAAATTGCGCTTTTTTTAATTTTAATTTTTTAATTTCAGGATGCTTGTTGAAAAGTTCGGAGACAAGGACTTTAAGATGAAGAGGATAATGACCTTCTGTAATTGATCATTCGTCATTAATCTTCCGCTTACGTGAGCTAGACTGTCAAACCATGCAGATGCTTTTCAGTTTTCCCTTTTTTTCTTTCCACATCGGCAGTCGAACAAATAACGGCGGGATTTTGTTAATCGATTAAGCTCGGTGTGAAATCTAGAGCAGATCAGTCGTGTCAATAATTAGTTTTTAACGTGTTATAGCTTATTATAATTTTAAAACTTTTCCCATAAGCATCATTCACATGACAAAATGGGCTAATCAGGAATCGCAAATCCTATTAATGTAACCGAAAAGAACCTGAATAAATTTTTGGAATCATAATGAATCAGAAACAAGTACATTGTAACAGTAGAGTAAATAGGGCTCGAGGTGTTTTCAATATTAAAAATGTTCATTTTGTTTTTTTCACTTTGAATGAATGCTAATGTAGGTAAAGATAAAAAAAAATGAAAAGAAGTAAATATTCAGGATAGATAAATAAGTAAATATTGAATTAAATGAAAGGAAGGAAAACCTTAAAAGCCTCTACCCTATTCGCATTCTTATTATTAAAAAAAAATTCCGCCAATATTTATGGATTCCATCCTGCTAGATATTAAGTCAAAACTCACTGACCTCATTGCTAATAGTTCCAGAAAAGGGGTTTTTCGATCGGTATGAATGAAACTCCTGTCTACTACAACAAAAATTTCAGTTTTATCAAATAACATTTTCTTTTTCTCAACAAGCTTTTAACGACCTTAGTTTCGTATTCAAACACTAATGCTTTTTTCATTTAAGACTAAGGAGGTTTCTGAGTTGGCGGCATTTCGAGTGCTTTCCTTCGTGTGACCACTGTTAGGCCCCCGTTTTAAGCCCGCACCCATTGAGATAGTTCCGGCGATCTATCCGCTAAAATGAAACATATTGTCGTTTTCTACAAATAACAATCGAGTGAAAAGGATGACGCTTGCTTAAATGAACCACCAACAGAGGAAGATACTTTTGATCTCCCGACTGCCCTTTGAACAGCCGATTGATTTGTAACCTGCTGGTGCCGGGGAGATTTAGATACCGTATTTATTCGATTAACCGCCCTGGGCGCTTATTAAATTTTTGGACCCTGAGAGTGGGCGCTTATTCGAGGCTGGGCGCTTATTAAATTTTCAACAGTTTCATCAAGTGTAGTATGTTTATTTTGCAACAAAACAATAAATAGTAAAAACAAAACGCGAAGATGTAACAAAGCAAGGTTTCTGTAAAATACTCTGAAGAAAACTCCGTCTTCGGGGAAGTCTCTTATTAGTACTTATTCAATTTTTGGGGGGTAAGAGGGGAAAGGAGGTGGGGTGGGGGTGGGCGCTTATTCGAGGCTGGGCGCTTATTCGCATAAATAAGGTAAATACAGTTAGATATTTTAAATTACCCTTGGTTGTTTTATTAGCTGGAGTCTGTTTCACATTGTATACTCGTTTTTTAAAGCCCCTGATTTTCTTGCAGTATAATGAATTATATTTTCCACATTGAGATTAAATTTGATTTTTCTGGCCATTGTTGACCACATTTTTTTGTGTGTAACTGTTTCAAGGATAAATCCTTGATAAGCATTCATAAAAACTAGAGAATTGAAAGTTAGAATAGGAAAGTAAAAATTAGAAAATAAACTGAAAATAAAAAGCCCTAGTAATATTTTCCTCCAGTATAGTAAATTATATTTTCGAAATAGAGATATTTTATATTTTTGACCTTGGTTGACCACGTTTTTTTTGTGTGTGACTGTTTAAGAAGAAGTCCTTGTTCAGCATTTATAACTTAGAACTTGAGAATTGCAAATTAAAATAGTGAAGTAAAAATTGGAAAATAAAATAAAAATAAAAGGACGAGAAATTGAACATGAAATTGTGAAGTTTGATTCAAATATTTACACAGTGAATGATGTATAATCCACTCCTATTTACCTTTCGAATGTCGACAATGTGAGTAAGCTGCAGAGTAAAAGATGAGGGCGATTGGTCACTTTTAATTTTCTACAATATCTTATTTGTGTTTGCGTTTTTGAAAGAATATAAGCGTAAGTAGCGCATTTTTCAAGGGTATCAAGATAAATAGATATTTTAAAAAGTAAACGAGAGAGCGTAAAACGAAACAAACGGAAGCTATGAAAGTAACTTTTGATCTTTTTTACCTGACTGGCACAATTATCCTTTGCAGTCATTTGGAATGACTGCTCTGAGCTATCGAAGGCATAGCTATTGTGTAGCAGTTCTTTTTTTAAAAAAAGTATTTAAATAAACATAAGTCCCTGCTACATTAAAAAGCCAGCTTTCGAATGCTTGATCAAACAATGGAATTAAGGTCACAAGTAAGGTCACACTGCTTTTGTCTCAGCGGCTTTAGCTTTCTACCTTTAACTAATTTTCCCATCTTACATCATACTGTTTTTTTTTTTTAACCTACTGTTTTTTAAACTAATAAGAAAATCGACGTAAAATTCAGTTGCCTTTAAAATTCAATTTTAAATTTAAGAAATCAAGCTTACCTCACATTTTGTTCAAGAAAACGAGAACTTTGACTTTAAAAGAGAAATGTTTTTCCATCCTCGAAAATCTCTATTTACAATAACAGTTTAAAACGTACTAAGAATTTAAACAGACGTATTTTAATTTATATCCATTGTTATGTTTTATTCATTGCTGATAGCCTCTAATGACAGAAACCTGCTTTTCGGCATTAGGACAAGATTCATGAGCATGGATACTCATTAGAGATAAAATGTGACATGCTGTTTACCGTTTTTTTGCTGATGGGGTGCATCGGCCGACTGTGCTATGCTGTTATATCCCATTATTAAAAGACTCGCAATGTAACATGAGTTTTGTAGTTTTAGCTGCCATGGAAAACAATGGCGACCTATATTATGCAGGAAGTTGCTAAAATTTAGAAAGTCGAGGAAGTTGCGAAAATTTTTTACAAAGGAGGTCAAATACAGGAAATTAAAGCTTGTTGTTCATGATGTTAAACGAGAACTCGCCTTTTGATGACCGCGTTTTAAAATCTTCCTTTTCCTTAAAGGAAATCTAGACTAAGGGTATTTACTATTCGTAAGAAAAACATAATTTATCCTGTCAAAACTTTCAGTGTTAAATGTGCGAATTCTTCAGTTGGTGAACATTACAATTGATAAATCCTCATTATGTAAATTGCGTATAATTAAAGCAATCGGAGTTGTTTTCGCAATCATTTTTAGGAATATCAAACAGGTACATTGGGGCGTTTAGAAATCTCTTATTAAAATTACCTGCACGTACGACTCTGGAGCTCGAGATAGAAAAACTATAGAGTGAGAGAGTTACCGTTAGAACTAAGAAGAATGTAAATGAATAAAACCCTACAATCATTTGGAAAATATTGGCCTGGTGGATTAGACATTAGTACCGCTATAAAATTAATTATTTAGTTTCATCTCGAATAATCTAGTTTACGTTCTTTGGAGTTCTTCAGTTAGCAGTAGACTATGAGAACCTGTTTTAAGGTCTTAATGAGCTTGGCAAATTATAGTGTCAGTATAAGATTGTATATAATCCTAAACCATTGTCTTGTTTGATTTCTTGGCTAGGCAAAAATTACAAACATTGTTAAATCATTGAAAGATTTAACACCCACACTTTAAGTTTTGTTAAATTTCCTGTCCTAGTTGAAGAAGATAATTCATTTTAGGACCAAAAGAATTACTTGCAGTTACTAAAATAAAATGAGAGATGTTTGTACCGTTTTTGGGATGCCAAAGTGCCCTTCTCTATACGGTCATCGTGCTATGGTGGTAATATGTCTGCAGATTGTAGTCGTCACTGGCAGTTGTCGCGATGGAAAAAGAAGTCGGCGGTTTTTTTTCAGCTTATCGAAGATGGCCCCAATTGAGGGAGGAAGTTTAAGACATTTTCCCTAAGAGTAGGATTGCGTGTCATAGGTGTTAATGATGCCTAACAAAGTTATGATCGATTTGCAAATCAATACTGAATTTCCGTGCAATTCACACCGGTAATCGACAGACAGACGGTTGTCGTTGTAACCGGTGGCTTCTCAAATAAGCGTATTATATATGCAGTTGTAGTTAATTTTTTATCTCAGGTAATTTTTATTTTTCCATTGTTTTTGGGTATGGTAATATATGCTAACGAATTTGGACAAAGGAAAAACAAAAATTACCTGTCGAGATAAAAACAAAATTATTTACAACTTATCACCTAATTGCAATAGCGATCTCATACAAAACAAAACGAAAGCATAAAACAGAAAACGTTCTTACAGCAGCCAATTTACCATAACTCCACTGCTGCCAAAGTGAAGTACTGATCAGTTTTATTACCGAGCTAAAAAAATGTTTTCAGTCGCTTTATTGGTGTTTTTATCTTGCAAGATGAATTACTGGAGTCAACAAATCATATATTATTTAACGCTTCATGGAAATCACAGTTTGCATATAATAAATATCAGTTTTATTGTAAGATAAGTTAACGGCTCCCACAACTTGTTTTAATCTTGTTTGCACCACTGAGAGAAGTAAAGGCTGTTTTAGTGCAATTATGGATGGTAAACAAGTTACAAACATAGACTAAACATCAAAGGAAATGTTTTAAAACAAACCAAGGAACAAACGAGGAACAGTAGTTTCGCTCCATGTAGAATCCTAGACATTCTTGGATTTTGGATTCCATGCCGAGGATTACAGATTCCACTTACTGGAGTCTGGATTTTTTGTGAGTGGAACTTGGATTCCGGAATACATCTGTTCGTGGGACTTCTGGATCCTTGAGCATAGCCTGCGGGCAAGCTCTCCGATTTGGGCAAGCGAAGCGAGCCTCTCGAGAAGCCCTTCGCGGCTTCACCCCTCGCTCGCGCGTTCTTGCGAGACTCGTTTCACTCGCCCAAATAGGAGAGCTTGCTCACAGGTAGGCATGAATAGATTGAGCTAGTAAAATCAGGAAAAGTTGCTTCACAATATACCCAAAAGTTGCTCTAAAGTCGCTCAAATATTAAAAAGTTGCCACCAAAATTTAGAAAAGTTGCTTGCTCTAGAGTCGTTTTGTTTTAGATAAATACTCAAAACGTGTTTGTTTGTTTGTTGCCATGTAAACATTTTCATTAAATATTCTTACAATCATTAAAAGAGTCCAAAAGCCATTGTTATATGACAAATATAAATACTATGTTGTAATCAATATACTCTTACAGATATACAGATAGCCGCTGTCCAGATTTCGTGGGCGTAATGCAAGTGTTATTTTATTGTCATTTTATTCTATCTCCTTCGTTTTAATAAAATCCTTCGAAATGAAACGACCTTTTATGGTTTGGATCGGTTTTATATCAATTTGTTGCTCAAAAGTTGCCAAGGAAGGCAAAAGTTGCCCTAGGTTGCTGGTACTACAAAGAGTTGCTCAAAACGCTAAAAGTTGCTCAAAAGTTGCCGAGCACAATCTATTTATGCCTACTCACAGGCTACGTTGAGCAGTATTCCAAATTCCAAATCCCAGGAATCCGGATTCCCAAAGCAAATTGTTCTATATTTTTTTACTTTAGCGTAGTCTGTTATAAGTAGCTTGTTTTTTAGTTTCTCTGGCTCATTTTCCTGTGTTCGGGTTTTTGGAATATTTTGTTAACTTTTCTATTGTTGTTTTGCGTACAAAATTAAATCCCGTCGTCGTCTGCTGAAAACCATGGCCATTTTCTTAAATTTTGTTGTTGAAAGAACTCTAATCTGATTGGTTCTTGGTGGTTTCTTTTGTGTTTTCAGCCAATGAGAAACCATTTGTAATTTGCACTCGTGTTACAAGTTTTGCTCTCGTGTTACAGAAGAGCTGCACTCCTTTCTCAGCCAATCAGAATTGAGTAATTTTTTCGTGTATATTATTAGGAACGAAAAAACACTTTTGTGTGGTTGAAAAGCCACATGCATTTGGCAAATAATTCAAACCCTACTGGTTATTATCAGGGTTATCCCGCAGCTTCACCAGAGTAGTTTACTTGGGCTAATGGACGATATTAATTCGAATCTTTCTTTCACATAAATAAGTAATTAAATGTGGTTGCGCTTTTCAGAGCTAGTGTCAGCTGCAGCGTATGTATGCAAAACAAAAAGCCATCTCAGTAAAACAAGTTGTGGCGGCTCTTTTAGGGTATCAGGCATTTACTCGGTCACAAATTAACAGGAGGTGAAGATTGAAGTACTCCCTTTATTAACAAGAAGACCGCGATTCTCTCTACCGTCAGAAATAGCATCTAAACAAATCCTTTAGTTTTGTTAAGTGAATTTCTGTCATTGGCCTAGCCCCTTATTTTCACTCCCCGCGAAATTGCTGACTTTGGCTGCTGTCGTGAAATTTTGCGTGAGTTTTATAAAATGACTTTCTAGTCCTTTTTTCTTTTCTTTTTTGAATTACTTATAATAATCATTCTCTGAGGTAAATGTTGGTATAATTACAGTTGCCAGATGATTTAATTTGAATCTGTAGTCATAAAACTTCAGATGCTGGTCAAGGTGTTCTTGATATATGGGTTGTCACGGAAAAACAAAGCACCTAGCAATTCTATGTTTGAAGGGGGAAGGCTTTCTCTTCAGTTTATCTCGAAGAGCTTAGAGTCGGACACCGATTTTCTAGGCTAGTGCGGTGGTTGTAAAGATAGAGGTTATAGAGTCAGCGACAGTATAAAGGAAGGAAGATTTGCACTCCAATAAAAACTCTGTAAATGTACTATTTATAGACATTTTACAATCCCTTAAGGGTCCAGATTTTCCTGTGAGATTTTCAAAGACAAAGGTTTTTTTTTTAAACAAAAAAGAAAGAGTTGTTATAATCCTATAGCAATAAATAGTGATCGCGAAAGGTTTCTCTATATCAAAAGAGTCTGGTTATTGTTATAAGCTCACCTTAATTTTCGCTAAATTGCAGCGGAATTCAGGCACGCTGATCGATGAATAGTTTGCTCATCACGTACATGTACAGATTCCTAACCTTTAGAAATTTTTCGCGTGTAATCTTTCCACCGTCGTTTTACACTACTGTGAAGTTATTACCCCTGCTTATTTTTGATAAAACTAAGGAGCAAACAGTAGTCTTTTAAGACACACGATCTCATTAACCTACAAGGACTTTCCTTTCATCGGCCTTTTTGATGAAATTAATTTTCGTGCAGAATGAGCGTCTGTTCATTTTACGAGAGGTCACGTTTTAAACAAAACTGCCAAATTCGTGTTTTACTTGATAAGCTTTAAGCCTTACATCTTCCGACAATGAATTAGTAAGTGCTATTTCGTAATTGGTTGAATAGGTATCTTTGAAAATAATACTTACAAGTTTACTAGAGTCGAGCCCTTGACTCGGGGGTTTATTTAGTTTTAGCGCAATGGCCAATAGAAATACGATTTTTGAAAAATTATTGTTTATTCATCAAAAGAAATATAGCTTCTGCTCCTCAAGAAAATGAAAGATTTAACTAACTAATTGTCATGCAGAAAATTTAATTTCCTTACTGTACAAATTAGTGTGAGAGATGGGTTGAACAAATTATATATTATGCAAACTTCTCTTTTTTCGTCCACAAGAGTTGAATTTACCTTCCGAATTCACCATTAGGATCAACCTCGGATATCCTCTTTCAATCGATCTGGTCGGGGGAAAAAGCGCTACGAGAGTTTTAACTGAGCACGAGTGCCAGGTGTTCTCCCACCCGTGTTTGAAAACGTTTTGCAGCCTGTTTAAAGCTTGTTATTTCCAAACGAGATTGTCCTTTTTTTTTTCTTAGCAAAAGTTGGACCCTTCAATTTATTACGCACTCAGTGATTTTTAAAATTCTATACTAAACTGAAATATTTCCACTCTGATCGATCCAGGAGATCCGGACTCCATGAATGCACCCACCCTTCCCCTGGATCACCACTGGTTGAAGTCGGAATCGTTCTCTAAAAAAATTCAACTACATGTAACCGAATAATATGTCATATATTTTATTTTCTCTGCTTTTACTTATTTCACTTGACTAGTAACACTGAATAATCTGTAAATTTGTCCACTCTTTTCTTCCAAGAAAAATCGCATTGAACTACACCAAAGTAGAGGAGATGTTAGCAGATGCGGAGTCTCCAAAATTTCCAATTGAGATTGTCGTGGAATTGAGTGAATTCGCCAACCATCGAGCATCCCTGAGAACTGAACTTCTAGCTGGCTGATCTCTTATTGAGTTGGCCCTAAATGGAATACTTTTCACAGAAAAGCCAAGCATCTTGTCGAGGGTTGTTTTTAGGGATTTTGTAAGGATTCGATGTTGTCTTCCTGGTTCGATCATCCTTAGCAGCCTCCTTGCTTGACGTCGCTCCTTCCTCTTGACTCCAAGACGTCTCAATTGTCGGGAGGTCGCCGGACGAAATGCACGCCTACGAATTTGACGAACTTCTCTGGTGGTTAAGCTTTCAAGGCGACTCATTACTTCATCGTACATTGGGTGCACGGGATCTTTGTAAATGACACAGATATTCTCTGCATTTCGTCTATTAACATTGGGGTGCGGTAGATACAAGGTGTCTATATAGTCTTGGGGATGAAATTGCGCCGCTTGCATGCGTGTTCTAGAAGGAAGATCTCTGAAGTAAACGTCCATATGTTCAGTGCTCTTTTCTTGCCAATCTGCCCAAATTTTGTCGATAAAGGCGTGATGAAGGAAGAACTCTGGGGCGTTAGCGGAATACTGGTTGCACATTGTGCCTCCTACGTTGCAATGTAATGTATCGTGAAGATTGGCGCGCAGTTCCAACTCAAACTGTCTGAACTGTCTTGGATAATAGGCCTTAGTGAGGTAGACAGCTATTATATCCGGTGGTGTCGCTGTATAAGAACAAGAGAAGAACAATTCATTATTTATTCAAAATGTATGGCCTTTTCTAATTGGTTTCTCATAATTCCTCATAACCCGCTGGCGCTGACCAGAAAGACGAACAATGGGCTTGCCCCAATATAAAATAGTAACCTTTTTTTCCATAATAATTATATTTCTGGCATTATCGTACATTGTCACTGTGATAATATCTAAACAAAAGTTTTTTTCCCCTGGTAAAAATTCTCAGGCAAAAACAAAGATATCATTTATTCAGGATGTGACTGAGTTGCATCAGATATACTGCCAATTATAATTAGCGTGTTGAATTGCTACTCTGGGAGTGTTTGACGATGACATAAAATACACTGTAATAAAATCCAGTTGTACCTCCAAAAGACCTTCTAAGGCAATCTCTGTGAGCTGAGGGTGTAACGCGCCATGTTCTTCGGTTAAATCGTCCTTGATTAACACAGCCAGGTCTTCTACCTCTTTGTCCATTCCCCCCTAGTCCCCAAGGTTTTGACGACCAAATTTCATCTTCCCCTTGGCTCCACACAGCTCCAGGAAACAGGCTCCAATCCCAATACGGTAATGTCACTCTACAGTCAATTTCTCGAAGTAAATTTTCGTATTTAAGAAGATACCTGCGCATTGACGAAACCAAAACAATAGATATTTAGGGCGCTTATTCCGATTTTAAATTTCTGAAATTCCACGTGGCTCAGTGGTCAGATTATCCGACCGGTATGAAGTTGATCATTGGTTTAATTCCTTTCCGGAACTCATATTTTCTCTTTGTCCCGCGCTCGTGAAATGATGATTACATCTTTTCTAATTATCATTATTATAAATTAATTATTAATAATTAATTTCATAACGCTTTAAAACATAAAAGTAGTTCAATCGCCGTTGCAAAATCACAGTCGTCGTCTTCGATCATCACCATTTAAATCATGCTTATTTGTGTATTTTAAGTGAAAACTTTAACAACATATCGACTTTCTTTTCATATTCCCCCTCAAGAGACTAGTGGTCACATCCCAATCGGACTGAAGATAAAAAGAAGGGGAGATGCCTCAAAGCCTTTTTTTTCTCGGTCCCTGTTGGCTTTTGCATGCTTTAAAATTAAGCGTTAGGGAAAGGGCTGTACAGTTGATGGTTAGGTACAGGTTCATGAAGACAACCCAGCAGTTTTTGAAGGATATGAAATGATCATTTCATTAAGACTTACCATCGGTGCCAAGGTAGAAATTGCCGTCGATCGTGAATGCCTCTCATAAAATTTGTTGAATGAATGGCAATTAGTCTGTTGTATTTTCCTCTGTACCGCCGATCCGTAGAGGCCCGGTAGACAGTGTTTACATATCGTAGTCTTTCAGCTCGAGTCATTGAGGCAAAGTTCTTTCGTTTTCTACAACAATACTCTAGCCTTCCATCGAGGCAAATACATTGCTCCCCGCACGGACCGTCCAGGGGTAAACCTTCCTGTTCATTGCGACACGTGTATCTACGATTCCTTCCCCTGTGAGAGAACACCCCTGATTGAAAAAAATAATTAATATAAATCATCAGTATTTATCATTAGAATCTTTATTTAAACTCGTTTATTATTACACTGGTGCTTGTTTTAAGGAGGTAAAACTACTAATCAAAAGCTAATTAAAATACTAAATACAACATTCCTAA
This sequence comes from Porites cylindrica, assembly GCA_964035525.1. Classification (NCBI taxonomy): domain Eukaryota; kingdom Metazoa; phylum Cnidaria; class Anthozoa; order Scleractinia; family Poritidae; genus Porites; species Porites cylindrica. The sequence goes on along the minus strand of OZ037786.1, from coordinate 6,203,983 downwards.
AATACTTAACACTAAAATCAAATATTTATAAAATTGAGCAGCATAAAAGATATGATTATGAATGCGTGCCAACCTAGTTGTTTTTTTTTTTTTTTAAATTGGATCCCGAGATCTTTAAGAGAATTCCATAAGGTACCGTATTTATTCGATTAACCGCCCTGGGCGCTTATTAAATTTTTGGACCTTGAGAGTGGGCGCTTATTCGAGGTGGGCGCTTGTTCGAGGCTGGGCGCTTATTAAATTTTCACCATTTTCAGCAAGTGAAGTATGTTTATTTTGCAACAAAACAATAAATGCCACTAACAAAACGCGAAGAAGTAACAAAGCAAGGTTTCTATAAAATACTCTGAAGAAAACTCCGTCCTCGGGGAAGTCTCTGATTAGAATTTATTCACTCAAGAGGGTGGGGTGGGGGTGAACGCTTATTTGAGTTTGATTGGGAGTAGGAGGGGGTGGGCGCTTATTCGAGGTTGGGCGCTTATTAACGTTTTCTGCCTTTAAGGTGGGCGCTTATTCGAGGTGGGCGCTAATTCGAGGTTGGGCGCTTATTCGAATAAATACGGTAGGCCTTAGATATCTAAGCGATTTTGGTCCATATTATGATGATATTGTATCAAATTTGGGAGGAGATAAAGTATGAGACCCATAACATCATAAAGAGTGGCATGTAAAATGAGAGATCCTTAATGTATTATGATACAGGTACTTATTCATTATTAAAGCATTAATAATACTTTAAAATGCGCCGCGAAATAGCATTTTTTGCAAACGGATCAATAAAATTCAAGGTTCAAGTATGCAACCGATGAAAACTTTAAAACCGTTTGAAAATACCTGACCTCTTGTTTGCGAAACAACTTGACAATCTTTTAGTTTCAAAAAACGTTGTGACTGGATAATCTTCTTTGACGTGCCACGGTTCGAGTAGCCGCACGCACTTTAAACTGTCCAGCCAAAAAAAAAAACACTCATAATAAAAGAAATGTTTAGGCCCTCTTCACAAGATGCCTTGTAAGGACACAAAAAGCACGAGCACGAGTAACATACCCGTTTAAGAACGCCTAAAGCAATATGTTGAATATAATGGCCACCGTTCGTTAAGAAATGAAATCTCCTGTGGGGTCCCTCAGGGTTCTATCCTCGGACCTCTATTTTCCTTACTGTAAATTAACGACATCAACAACGCTTCTAATCTATTAAATCCGTACTATCTTTCAGATATTGTAACCAAACAAACCAACACCGACCGTTTTGCACAGTTTGTAACGTGCAAATATGCCGCCTATTTAGATTCCTAAGCGCCTTACATACTTATTTTGTATTATTTATTATCTTAGATTCCCGTTATTTCTGACCCTACCTGTAATTCAGTTCTCTCTGCAAAAGTTAGCAATAAACCAATTTATTTATTTACTTTATATGTTAAGCAGGGAGATGGACAAACTGTCAATGATCTGGTTTAAAGCAAACAAGCTTTCTCTGAATCTTAAAAGGACTAAAGTTATGGGCTCAGTTGTTCGAAGGTAGATTAGCGCTTAACCCAGGGTTAAATGAAACCCGGGTTTCTCTTTCTTCTGTTCAAAAGCTTTTTTTCGGATAAATTCTCTGTTATTTTTAAAAGCATCCAATCACTTGTTGACAAAGAGGATTAAACTGAATTTACTTTTTAAGCTTTCATATCTGAATTCAAATTTCGCACTAACCCAGGGTTACCTTAACCCAGCTTTGAACAACCTGGCCATGGTCTTTAAATCAAGACAAAAGCGTTCAATCTGTAATATTCGAATAAATATAGATAATCAAAATATTGTTAAAGTAAAGTAGACAAATTTTTTTCTAGGAGTAATTTTGGATGAAAACCTAAATTGGAAGTCGGAAATATCACACGTTGAAAATAAAGTTGCGAAGTCAATCGGTATAATATGTAGATGCAGCTTCTTTCTTCCTAAATCGTCTCTACGTATGCTCTACTATTCCTTAATTTATCCTTATTTTTGTTACTGCAATGTAGTTTGGGCTTCGACTTATAAAACCAATCTCCGCCGCCTTGTTATCCTGCAAAAGCGCATTATTAGAATTATTTATAATAAATCACATTTTAATGCTCATACAGACCCCATCTTTAAAGGACCTCCGTACACTAAAATTTAATGACATCCATTTGCTTCAACTGGGCCAATTCATGTATTTTTTCCAAAGTTCATTCTTACCTCCAAGGTTTAATAACAATTTCTCCCAAAGCAATCAATTCCACTCTTACAACACATTCCCAGGCATACCGTCTACCGTATTGTCGTACAAACACTAAGAAGTTCTCGCCCTTTTTGAAGGGCCTAAGTTTCTTAATTCACTTGACAACGAGGTCATCAACTCTCAATCCCTTTCCTCTTTTAAGAAAAAACTGAAGATTAAATTATTGAGTAAAAATGAAAACAGCTCTTAATTCTTTCCATATACGACTTTTGGCCATCTTTTCTTTAATCGATGTTTAACAGCTCTAACCCGAAGTTCGAGTAGGCCTAACCTCTCATAAGGTCCTATAGTTTCTGTTACGTCTCCTCACCACTTCTTTTTTTTTCTCTCTTTTCCTTTATTTTTTGTTATTATTGTGTTGCAAATAAAATAAAATAAATAAAAATAAATGAAATCGAGGCTAAATACTTTGTTGACCTTACCCGTAGGTATTTTATATTGCCACGTTACTTTTGTCGTTTTTATGTCACTAGATAGTCTTGTCACAGCATTTTTTGCTCAATCATTCATTTTTATAGTTTGGTCCTTTTTAAATCCCTTTCCTCGATAATTTACAAGTCCTAGCTACATGTATTAGCAATATGAGTCGAATGAGTGGGTAGCAGTCATGCGCATTATTATCTTCAGTAAAAGAAAAATTACTTTTCTTGATTCTTGAGATAGGATCTCAAATTTCCAAGGCATAAACATTTGTTTACTTTTTTTGCGAAGATGCAGTGTTTGAAACCGCTATACAGAGATAAAACTGTTTACCTGCCACAGAAAGCACGAAAATGGAAAATAACAGCACAATAGTTGAGCTCTTCATAATCTGCAAATAACAGAAAACAAAAGAAAAAAAAACTAAAAAGACATTAAAATGATTAACAGAGTGGTGTTTTATCATACACCATTTTCACATTACCCATAATACACATGCTATCCATAAAAATTGTATAAAAGAATTGTCTTCTTTGGGACGACTGCGCGGGAGAAATTGAAAACAATGGATATGCCAAACTATGAAGGTAAACAAAGTGTAATATGAGGAACGTGAAAGTTGTCAATTAACCTTATCCAGCACCATGCAGGTAGGCAGGTTATTTTTTCTTGATGTTTGTTTACCTTAAAAACATTAGGGTTGAAAACGCTTCTATTTTGTTCGAATAATTTTGAATATGTACGTCTCGTGCACTGAAACACAAACAGACTGGAAAAAAGCCGGGGAACAAATTAATTAAGTGATTCAACTTGTAGCAGAGGAAGGAAAGCGATAGTTGTTTCCCAAATTTTCAATAACATGACTGGTTCAACCTCCAGTCACAGATTTATAACTTGAATATAACTTAAACTAAAAAGGGTAAGCAAAAATAAAATACATCTCAAACACATGTCATAATATAATTATCGTTTTTGCTTGGGTGACATCAAAATAACTCTATGTAACCTATACGATATACGATCAGCTTTAAAAAGTTTTGACAACAACATGACTTTTTCGTTGATCACGCATAGAAAGACAAGCCCCCTCAACTTTTTTCTAGCATGTTCTATTCATATACTTATGATATTTCTTTACTAATTTTGGTCATTCTTATGGCTGAGAAGGAAATGATGGTCGCAAGCAAATCGTTATTTGAAAAAAGGAAAAAAAACGTTATCATATTCTGAAAAAAAGTAATTAACAAAAATAAATGGTGATTTAGAAAGATGTTCAAGGCTGGCAACAGAAATTCATGTTAAATGTTGAAACCGTACATGTAAAGCGTCTTCAAGCGTGTTTTAAGCAATTGGAATACAGAAAGGAAAATAAAATCAGTACTGACACCTTCAATTTACGAACCCCTACTGCTATTTTGACTTTTTTTTCGCTTAGGATTTCACACACTGCCTCACATTTCACAACTGTAGTTCATGAAGCTGTTCCAGTTGAAGCCGCCAAATAATTTCAGGTAACGTCAAGTCAACTGTGCAAAACGGAGTTGACGCCCCCAAAATATAGAATCGCCAGTTAAAGTGACTCTAATGATTGAAAATAACATTTTTGACAATGCGCCGAAAAAAATTAAGGTAATAGTGAAAAATTACCTCCGTGTTGCAGAGTATTAACAAAACCTTCTCGGCTGCGTCCCTCAGGAAAAAATGAATCACAATCAAAAACTGCCAAGCCTTTGTTCCATTTCACTTTCCTTTATGTAAAAATAGTGTTTGGTGACAATCCCGATTGGCTCATTACCTAAAATAATTTTTGTCGATGTTATGTTTTTGTTTGTTAAGGTGACATGTCATGATGTACTAGTAGAAATAAACAATGTCGTTAAGTTGATTTTCAAGCTTAGATACCATTCAACAAGTAATCGGTTTCTACATACTTTATTGATTCTCCAGGATATTACTGCAAAGCAATATCGCATCAAAATTCTGTTTCCTAAACTTGGTGAGCTATTTCTGGGTACCAGTTAATAATTCTTTTGGGTGGCCAACGAATTTTGAGATGATAGATTTGGTGAAATGCTAGGAATTTACCATATGTAGTGTTAGAAAATAACAGTATGCTCTAAGGTTATTTGACAGAAAGTCATTTGAACCGATTGTCTAGTGCCCATGTGTGTGAACAAGTTGTACTTGATAAGTTGTATATATCCTTTCAAACAATGCCATTAAGAAAGAAAATAAACTGGTTAGAGTGTTAGAACCTGCATGCCACATTTTTTAGATTCTCATTTTAAAACATGGCTTCAAGTCCACAAAGTTTCAAGGATTTTTACCAAACCGAACACGGGAATCATTTGAGAGGTCAAATGTGGAGATCATTTGTTTCCCTTCAGAAGATTTTGACGCTAAAGGTGATCAACGCTCACAACACGCGAACACAGCACGCGAGGCGTGTTTGAAGTCACGAATATGCACATATTTAACGGTGAAAAAAGAAAGTCACGCTTGACTGTTTAATGTCACGACTGTTCAACTGTTTAATGTCATGTTAAGTGTGCAAAGTATAGAGTGTTTTCACTCACGTGGCCAGTATCTATGCAAATTTATTGGAACAAAAGAAAGCGTTTGCATAAGAAAAGAGTTCACCTCCCAGAGGATTTGTTTGGGACACCAACATGGCCGCCGATTCATTGTTTTGGGACACCAATATGACCGCCGTGACGTTTTAGTGCGCTATGGCCATGGTGGAGAAAAAAGAAAGCCAAAGATGACTTGGAACGTTTGGACCTTTTGAGATAAGGTTGGCTTGCTGAAAACAAAAAATACAAAGCAAGTCACTTGAAAGGCTGACAGTGAATATGCATAAGCGACCCATATAGTGTCTTGTGTTCAGTTGCTACTTCTTTACATGTACTGTCATAACTTTAAATTAAACTCGGTTAAGCTTCGAAGACCAAACTGAAACATGGCGACCTCAGTAGGGGAGAGTGAAATTAATTTTGGGAACACTTTTTCCACTAATCAATTTATTCATAATTACTTTAAAATGCATAGACAACGAGTACACAAAAAAGACCTCCCTCGAAACGTATTTATACCATGTTGGTTCATTTCAATACATTGTTGTCGACTCGTATTTTTTTTTTGAGAAATTTATTTTTTATTTTTAAAAGTAGCTTGTGGTAGGCTTTCAGTACCAAGCCGGATTGTCTAGGGTAATGCTATCAGATGGTGATAGTATATCAGACTAATGATCCGGGGGGAACTCCCTTCTATAAGACCTATAAGACATATATGTATGTGCAGTCCCAAAAGGTATGATTTTGCGTAATTACACTCTGAAAACGGGTATAGGTTTTGCCTAATTTGGTCTGGAATCGGGTATGGTTTTCTAAGAAACTATGGGAGTGTATAAACGTATTCGTCGTTTCAATTCCAAATGAATCAGAAAGAAAAAGTAATAAGCCAATTCGAAATGAGTTTTAAGAAATCTTTTTGTTTGAGCTCTAGTCCAAAAATGATGACTTAGTGTGTTTCGACCTAAACCAGGTCTAAAAACGGATATTGATTTAAGACCCCCTGTCTGAAAACGGGTGTGAAAAAAAGACATTGTTTGGTCTGTAACAGGGTTAGTGTTTGGAGAACCGGGTGGCACACCCTTACCAAAAATTCCCTGGAATAACCCCCCGGAATGATCCATAACCCTTAAGAGTGGTCCTTCTTTATTTTCAACATGTCATGCCTTGAATTTTCCTTTGTTAACCTCGAACCTTTGTCCCTGTTCGGCGTTGGAAGGGACTCGAGGTTAAATCCAGTGTTTAATGCAGTAGGTGAGGTAAGACCTGCAGTACCCTGGAGTTCATTTCTCGGTTCCAGTTGTCTTAGATCTCGTCTCGCTTGGTGCCTTTCCCGGCGATTAACACGAAAAAATCGCATCTGGCGATTATTGACGGGAGCAAACGAGTGTCGTGGAATTTGAAGAATTTCTTGGAGTGTCATATCTAAAGCAATAAGAGAAAAATTACCTGCTTAGTAGAGTTGAAAATTTTTGAATACTGTACAAGAAGGTTTATCTTCTTTATTTTCCTACAAGAGGGCCTTCCTACACAATTGAAAACCGGCAAGAAGACCCGTCACTGAAGCCAGTTTAACCCTTTAACTTCTAAGAATCATCAGCACCAAATTTGGCCTTGTACTATCAATGCTATATAAAAAAAACAGTTAGGTGACAAGAATCAAGGTTATGATCGCGCAAGATTTAAAATCAACCTTAATTGGTCTTCAATAGTGTTTCAATCGAGAGAACATGTTAATAGACAGCTACTGTTATGGTGCTGTTGATGCTGATGATAATGAGTATGATGATGATGATGATGATGATGATGATGGTGATGATGATGATGATGATGATGGTGAAAATAATTATTATTTTTACAACTACAGTACTAATATTTCTAACAAAAATGAGAGGTTCAACGTTTGTGGCACTGCCAAAGCGCCTGCAGTGAAACTTTAATTTCTTGACTCACTTACATTGAATAATATAATTTGTAATCTGCGATTACCTTTGAGGCGTCTCATGATTTCGTTGTATTCCCAACGTGTTGGATCCTCATAAGAAACACATATTCTCCTACCATCTATATTTCGGGGTATTTGAATATCTGGTAGATCGTGGGTGTTTATGAAGTCGCGAGGTCGATACCATCTTGTTCCGGTCATTACGAAGCTTAGATTAGAGAAATGTGCTATCATGTGTTGATGGCTATACTCCTGCCAGTTGGCCCAAATCTTGTCGATGAAGGCATGGTGGAGAAAAAACTCTGGTGCATTGGCTGATGTCATCTGGCACATGTCTCCTCCCACTCTGCAGTGCACGGTGTCATGGAGGTTGACTCGAAGGTTAAGCTCAAACCTGGTGAAGCCGTCGTCCGTAGGCTGAAAATACTGAGTTATGTAGACGGCTATTATGTCGGGAGGCAATCCTGTGTTGCAAAAATAAATAATGAGGACAATGTTAGTGAAAAGAACCAAAAAAAGTACGAGAAGCAGATCAATAATATAGCTAGACAGGTGAATATTCACGTTGTCACAATCGATGAAAATTGAAACAAATCTGATTGAAGGACAATAGAAAATGTGTTTATAAACATCCAAAAGCCAGACACATTTCATGTCGAGAGCAAACTAAACACTGTGGAAATGGAGCTGACACCCTGCCAGCAAACTCTCCTTTTGTCGTCTTGATCGATGAGGAAAAAAAGATACTCTGCCTGCATCTGGCCAAGCCTTTGAGATCACCACAGCTAGAGCTTCTAGATTAGTCAATCTTTTTTGTCTCGCCAAACTGGTTTTTCGAGTGCGAGCATCCTTTTATTGATAAACCGATGGTCGGAACTGAGCCCGCCGTAGCTAGCGCACGGTCATTAGGCCTGGATTCGAAACAATATTCTGGCAACATGCTGGGCATGCTAAAAAAGGATCTCACTCGATTCATGAGTCTTTCTTAAGTGCGACAAATTCGAGCAAAGGAAAAAAAGGATCTGTTGGCAGGATTTGGGGCTGGAGATGAAAAGAAAAAAAAAAAGGATTGAAAATGTAGGTATAAGCTGTTTCTCACCGCTAAATCTTCTTTTAAGGCATCGTCCATTTGTTTTACGCCAAATGTTCCTAGAAAATGGTCCATCGGTGACGCAGCCACCACTACTACCATCACTGCCGTTGCCTCCAAGACCAGATGGGCCTGGGTACCAGATTCTGTCACTGGTGTTATTCCAGGGCGACATGGAAAACAGACTCCAGTCCCAGTAGGCAAGAGTGACTCGACAATCTACTTGACGCAACAAGTTTTCGTACCGAAGAAGGTACCTGTCGTGATAAGAAAGTAGAGAAATAAACCAGATGGAGAAAAAACAAGTTCCAGTGTTTCGCTTAACTTTTGTGATCGTTCTTGATCATATATGCAACAAATACTCAGTCTGTCCCTTTCTGGGAATGACCGTTTTTCTTTTGTACTGATATGGCGACAAAAGTTGTTTTATGTTCTCCATGTTTGCATTCCATACATATTAGGTTGTGTTCACACTTCACCCGATTACTTTTCAACACGAAAACCCCTATTAGCTATAGTACTGCCATGAACACCTATCTGATATGTGATTCTTCACTTTATAGCCAGATCGGCGAGGGCGCGACACAGTCATGCTCCGTTACAGAAATCACCGTTCCTGTGTGTGCAGAAGTCCTAACAGGTATGCATGGTTTTCGTCCCGGTGCAAACGCTTAGTGAGAACATAGCCATAGACTGATTAGAGCCGGGCAAATGACAATATTTTTATTTTAAAATATGGCTTCAGGCCCGTACATCTTGAGACACGAGCGAGCTCCTGAGATCAACCAAGGAATAATGGAAGATTCTCTTAAATGATAGATCACAAGCATGAGAAGTTAGTAATCATCATATAATCAAGGTGAGATTATCTTCTATGACGTTTTCCCTCTAAATCTTAGCTTCTATTGCTCAGGACGAACAAGTGAACACTTGACTTCTCCCTCAAGACTTTCTTTTCCCCCAGTGGTCTAAAACTAAACTTTTTTTTTTTTTGCACACGGTGGCAGGTTGTGCTGACTTGAAACATTTCAGAAAAAAAAATGACTGTTAATCCTGCCGCCTGTTGACAGTATCGACACTCGACGGAATGGCAACTGTATTTGGAATATACAGGTTAATGATAAAAATTAAACGTTAAGGGAAAAGTTGCATTGTGAGTCAATTACCATCGATGCCATGGTAGAAATTGGTCTTTCTGATGAATTCCTGTACTGAATAGCCTCTGATGCATATTTATTATACGACGATACTCCTGGCGATACGCACTTTCCGTTGAGACCCGTCGTACGGTTTCCACATAACGTGTTCGTTCAGCCTCTGTCATAGATGTGAAGTGTTTCCGTACTCTGCAGCAGTTTTGGATTCTCCCATTGATACAGTAGCAGACTTCCAGGCATGAATTTAATACTTGCCTCCCTTCGTTGGTGCATCTCTGAGCAGAGCTCCGACAAAGGATGTGAACTAGAAAATGATTTGAACGCCACTAGTTTAACTTAATACGCGAAATTAAAGTTATAATGACAATCATAACGGCAATCATAATTGTAATAATCCATAGCCATAGTAAGCACTGTTAGTAATGATCACAATCACGACACGATCACGATCATGATCGCAATCACAAAGACAATCACTATCGCAATTCAGATCATAATCACGGTCACGGTCACGGTCACGGTCACGAACAAAATCATAATCCTAATCCTAATCCTAATCATAATGCTAATCATAATCATAATCATAATCATAATCTTACGTAGTCATAATCAATCCTAATAATCTTATTAACCAAGGCGTTTAAAGATATCTTACCCTACCACGTTCCGCACCTCTCCTTATTGTTTCTTAAGAAATTAACTGTGCCTCATGGATTGTCTTAAGAATTAGCTTACCGTCTGGTTCAACCCCCGCCCCTCTCCCCCGGATTAAGTGACTTTATCATCAAACGAGCTCCTCCAAAGAGGACAAGGAGTTATTTTTGTACGCTAGGCAACAAATTCCACTCTCTTTAGGTCTAAATTGATGATTCCCAGTACCAAACGTTAACATTAAGTCATATGCTATGTTATAGAGTTGAACCATTTGAATTTTAGTTATTGTTGTAAAATAGCTAAGTTTATTCTTTTTTTTTTTCACTTCTTTAAATAAACAAATTTATTGACCCTGGATTTAGAAATCTTCTGAGTCGAAAGCACTAAGTAAATCTTACCTGAAATGTAGACGAATATAATAAGTTTAACCTCCATATGAAAGCTTATGAAGTGAGAGCCCTGAACACCATTCGACGTTTGGCAATTTTTTAATTTTGCGGAGAAGAAACGAAAATACAGTGATGATGGACCCTCAGTACCAATTTAGAAATATGGAAATTTTGGTAGACAATTATAACAAAACTGTGTTGGTAACTGAAGAGTGTATAGCATGTGTCAAACAGGTCCCCGCTCTAGGGGGCTATTCGGAGGAAACGCAACCGGAATTGAGGCTTTTTCCATTGTAATATGCTTCAACCTTTAACCATAGTTGTGTTGGACAGTCACCAGGAGATAAACAAGAATATTAGTCAGGAACATAATTTCCTTACGCTTCAATTTGTTGTTAAACTTCGAACACAAGGATAAAAGCTTTATTCGATGACAAAGCAACCTTCGTTGACACAAGTAAGACGCCCATCTTTGAGTGGGAATTCACAATTCTATTAATTATCCATCTTTGAGTGGACAAAGTAGTGCTTGTGTCAATGATATTTCAAATGTTGCAACAGTCACCAGGAGATAAACGAGAAAATTATTCAGTAATATAATTTCTTTACACTTTAATTTGTCGTTAAGCTTCGAACACAAGGATATATGTAACAGCTTTATTCGATGACAAATCAACCTTCATTGACTCAAGTAAGACGCCCATCTTTGAGTGGGGGAGTGTCTTTCCTTTTGTTCGGGGGAGGATACCGTCTGATCGTTTATGCGCCGACACGAAAACCATACTAGATAGGGCCTCTGTTTACACAACAATAACTGTAATTTTTGCGCGAATTCTATAATGGAGCCACAAAGCTGCGGATCTTTATGGTGAAGAGTCACATATCGGAAGGGTGTTCATACTTTACCAGGTAGCTTTTCGTGTGGGCGTGAAAAGCTATCCAGTATAATGTGAGAACATAGCCTTAATCTTTGGTTATAAAATAGCTTGGGTTAGAGTTCGTCTGCGACGGAGTAGGATAGAAAATTTGGACATCACTGCCCTAGAATGCAAACGTTCCACTCCCAGTCACAAGCGTCGCTCAAAAACGCCTTTGCGTTAGAGTTGCCTATTGTCATGTCGGTAAAACCGCCAATTTCGTCTTAAGCTCGAATGAAGCTAAACTTGTGACTGGCTCTCTCCGGGAACCCAAGGAGAGCTTGCTGGCAGGCTATTCTCCCATTGTTTAAGCGGCCATCAAGCGCTCGATACGCTTAGTTTGGCTTTTCAAGAGTACGTTCATGATGAAAAATACAGTGCGAGATAGAAAGTGACGACCGATTGTGAACCTGTAATTCGCTCAGTGGTGCTCCCATCGTGTGCTTGTTTCAAAATAAAGTGATGTTTCTACCAAAGATTTTTAATTTTTGACGAACTGCTATTAAGCGGCCACTTGCCGGTACCCCAAGAGTGGCCGCTTAATGAGGTTCAACTGTAGTTGTTTGTCAGCTCTTAAAGTTATTATATTTGTTAACCATCCTATCTTTTATTTGTTTGCTCTCATAAAAAAGCATCGCATTTGCATGATTATTCAGTCTCTTTCTTTTCATCAAGTTTACAATTTCAAATATTATAAATTTCTCAACTCATTGTAAGACTAACGAGGAATCATGGCTTTCGTTCACCACAGTGTGAGAAAAGGTGGACAAATTTACTTGCTTTTCCTTCACCGGAGTAATAGAGAAAATCCACGGAAATCTCAGCTCCTTGAAATCACCTTTACCTTTCTCTAACCTCTGTTACCTCCATGAGTGAATAGAACTGGTTTAGAATCACCTTTACGACAACAGTCAAGTGGCACACGTGACCAAGTTTTCGTCGTTTGCTATTCATTCACGTTCGTCTATCAGATTTTTTTAGAAGTTTTATCGGCTCATGAATACTTTCTCAATCGGAGAAATTTTTAACATGAAACTCACGCTTGCCGTTTGTTGTAAACCTGATTTGAAATTTCTCTGATATCTAGACGAATGTTTTGTTAATTTGGTCAGATTTGTGGCGACATAGCGGTGCATGTGGCAGTATTGTAAAGGCTACATAACAGGTCCCAGCGTTTATCACGATATCACAAGCAGGTTATAATACCACCGGTTAAAGAAGGAGGATTTGGTGCTAAACAAGGTGAAATTCAGCTGATCCCCCCCATTTGAATGTTAATTCAATGAAGTGACCCTCCCTAATAACATTTGATAACTTTCGCGATCCCCCCCCCCCCCCCCCATGTCTTCATTTTCCAAGCAAATTTGAGTGGCCTCCTTTTGAATCCTTCCAAAGTTTTCAGTGACCCCCCCTTTTGGGTCCTCAGTAACGACTGATCCCTCTTTTGTTCTCCTAAAAATCAAGTGATCCCCCCCCCCAAAATACTCTCCTCCCCTCACCCCCAGGCGATAAATAATGACCGATCCCTTACAAGTGTTTTCCTTTGATCTCAGACAACCCAATCCGGAGATCTAGGCGATCCTTAAGATTATCTGGAAGCCATAGTTACGCTCCCGCACTCTTTTGCAAGCTGTATATTACCCTTGTTCAAGGCCGAGGGCTTCAACTACCTGATTGTAATTTTCGAATATAATTGAGTGATAGCCTTAACAATCACTTTGTCTTCCCACGAAATTATTGTGCCGTGCTAAAATGGTCCAGGCATCTCATGCAAACAAAAAGGAACAACAAATAAAAGTGAAGTTTAGATATTGTATTTTGAAGGATAATTGCTTAGCAGTCAAGTTTAATTATGACTACTAATTTAAGATGGTTTTCTAAATTTCGACGATTTCCAGCTGTACTTTGCATCCAATTGAAAGTTCAACGCCTATTTTGATGCTTGTCAACGCCTGCCAACCTGAAAAACTGAATAAATTCGAATTCGGAAGGACGCAGACGAGGAACTTGGAACTGAAAACTGGAAAAGCGAAATGGATCTGACGCAACGGGGAAAGGGGAACTAACATGAGGAACGAGAAGTTGACAAATAATGGACACAAAACAGAGAAGGGATAATCATGGAGGCACTGATAGGGTAAGTGTTTAAGTTAAGTTTTGTTCCCCTTTCCCCCTGCTCGTTTCCCGTTCCCCATGTCCGATTCTCATTTTACACTTTACAAAGCCGGGAAAAACCTCCTCTAGTGTAAATCTGGTGTACGTTTTTCGGTGAAAATTTTCGAAAATAAGCTACTTCATTTTCAAGATGACTGGTCTAAACCGCTAAGTTCTGATTTCTGGTTATAAAGCGCCCTAAGAAACAGAACATTTCCGTTTGACTTAAGGAATGCTACTGTGCTCCGATAGATGATAATGTGACGCGTCCAATCAAAATAAACTGAGTGCGTAGAGACAAACCTTTTTTATCTGGTTAGATTTGTATATACTCAATGTTAACACAAGGCTTCACTTGTGCGGATAGCATGGCGAATTTCTAAATATGTCTTTGTACGAAGCCGTGGGGGTGTGAGTTTGCGCGTACAGTGTGACGGTTGATAAATACTGATCTTCGCTACTACTACGTTTGAAAAAGTTCCTGCTTTTTAATGAACAAGGAATGTCTTTAGATTTGTGTTGTTTTGCTCTATGCTCAGCAAGACTGACGATCGACTTCGGTAATCGAACGAGGCATGCACGACCGAGCACATTAACTGTGTGGGGTACACAAATTATTATTTGTAGCCCTCAGGCTTAATTCATATAACTAGTATACCTTAGTAATGGAACGCTTACTTTTCTGTTTAGATTAAAAATATTCATTTGGCTATAAAAAGGGTAAAGAAATACCAAAGAGACACGGGGAGGTTCAAGAATTTTTTTAAAATTGTCATAACTGTGACACTTGTCAGGGAAGTTAATTACACTCCAAGCCGCCATTGCACCTTCCAAAGCTGCATCCACAGGGAAGATTATTGTCCAACCGATGTGGGTTTATATAATTAGCACGTTTAAATAACGTCTGACTCAAGAAATGACGATTTTGAAAATCCTCTACATCTGAACGTCTTTTTTCTTCTGGTTATGGCTGTTCAAAGACAGAGATGGGATTTTAGAGTGTTTCCGATCTTTGAATTTTGACCGTAGTATGACTGATATAAATTAAATGTGATTATTACAATCGACCGGGTTACAAATCATCCAATTAAATAGTGGCCTCTAGCAAGAAAATAAATGTATGGATAAATAGCTAAACATTGAAAAGAAGAAAGAAAGATAGAAAGAAATACAACTTCAAATACACAACACAAGACAAAACATGAACACCCAAGATTTACAATGAACCAATTGGGCATTCCATCGAGACTGCATTGTAGTTTATTTATGATACAATGAGACATGAGTCAATTAACAAATTAATCGAAATATTTAATATATTTTTGTGAATAAATTTCCCAACCAAATTTGTTCGACTTTCCATACGTTTCCGTTTTCCAAGTTTCCTTCGATTTAACTGGTCTTTGATGCTATACAAAATTCTTATTTTTTTCTGTCGTACATCTAAGTCTGTCTCGAAATTTCTCTGCAATATTTTTTACGCAAGAGTTATCAAGCAATTCATTGTCTCTACAATAATGATTAATAACTTTACATACAAGAAACAACAAAGTACTAATAGAGTAAATGCCATCTACGGAATAACTACAGGGAGCGCTTTCCTGTGTGTGGTCCGTTCGTTGAGATGACGTTTATAAAGCCTGCATCCTGCATTATTGGAAGGTCGCAGTTTGCCTGGATCACTGGTGCTTTTCTACTATTTCTAATTGCAGATAGGTGGATAACTTTCGCTTATACTCAAGGTAACTAAAGGTGGACAGATAATTTAACTTATGCTAGGATCAGAATTCCAAGGGAAACTGTTTACATCCAGAAACACTTGCTGCAGTATTTTAGATCGCCTTTATTATGATTGAAGTTTTAAATGATTGGTTTCTATGGCGGCTAACACTCAAAGCTGACTGACTTCACTGCTAAACAGCGCTGGCAATTAAAGCGGAACGAACCGAAAGTATCGGCTTGAATTAAACTGGGATGCCTTTTCAACAGCTACAGAATAAAATACGGTATCGCCTGTCTTGTCTTTGAATAGTAACTGTATTGATCTGTCATAATAAAATGTATTGAACTGTCTTATATTAACATTCCAACAATTATAACGAATATGTCAGCTAAATTTACCTTTGTTCTGTTTTACATCTCTATGTCGTACTTCTTTGAATTATAAACAATCACGAGACGAAACCAAGGGAAAAACACTTTTTTTTTCTTTTTAAAGTCTTGACTAATTCTTGCTGGGGAAATTTCATTTTTGCATCACCAATGTAACATTAACTTTGTGAATGGCCATCAAACTCACCAAGCGAATTGAAACAGCTCAGCTTTTGGTTTTCACGGAAAGACTGGCTCACGCAAAAATATTCAAAGAATTAAATACTTGACTTTTTAGTTATTAATTGGACTTCAACGGAAAACTTTGAAATCGAAAGCGATTGCGAAGATGTAGGCTTCATTTGGTTATTGACGCCATGGCCAGTAGAATATGAGAGGCCCTCCAAGTCAGTAAAGATCTTTTACGCACCGTTGTAGAAACTATAGTTAAGAAATTTCGGCTGATAAAGAAATCGTGAGAAATTTGATTACGATAATGAAAACTGCAGATATAGGCAGTGATCAAAGTGATCATTTACGATTAGCACGGTTATCTTAATAGAAACGCACATTAAGGTCTGACACTTGAGTTCGTAGATAGAATCAATATTCTAGATGAAGTCTGTGAGGGCGTTTGGATAAATACTTCCTTGAAATGACATGTTTATAGCGAGGTTCAAGGTTGAGTGAATCCAATCAAATACAGATGACGTACTTCGTCGCAGAGTTCTTGAAAAATTAAGAATAATGATAGTAAGTAAAGCTTGATGCATACAATAATGGTTCTAACGAAAGCCATATACCGAAATTGGTGACATAATATCAAATGGTGGTATGATCTTGTCGTGCCTTGATAATTGCTATATTAGCAGCCCGCTGAAACGGATGCCGACATGTTAATCGAGTCGAAATCGAGCCCCATTTAACATATTTGATCAGTTTGGTCACTTTATTGGACAGCTGTTGAATGGTGTTTTTAATCAGGTTTAACTGATTCAGTCCTGCACCACACCAAAAAAGAGATATTTGCCACTCTAACTATTAAATCTGACAAGCCAGTGACATTAAAAAAAAAAAGAGATTGATTAAAATGCATTTTCAAATTCCATAAATATGTATGATCTCTACCTTTCCGTTATTTCATTTCGTTCTTTGATTATTAATAAGTTGTAATAATCTAGCTATAGATAACGAAACTGTAATTGTATAAACAACTGTATTACTTGAAGAATATTTCCTTCCCATCACCTCCAAAGACTGCCATTCCGAAATAGCAGCGATACATGCCTTCTTGTCAATTATAAATCATTTCCTTAAAAATAATAAAATGATAATGATGATAGACTAGACTAGGGTAGACTAGACTGGTTAAGAAACTACCTATAAGGAGGAAAACAAATTGTTAAATTCAAATTAACTAGCTCAGATTAGTTAACAATTAAGTGTGGTGTGCCACAAGGATCGGTTCTTGGACCACTCTTGTTTTTAATATGTGTCATTGATATATGTAAAAACTCTGAGATATTATTATATAAGATGTATGAAGGTTGGCAAAAAACCTATATATAATAAAAAAAGTTATGATGATAATGATAATGATGATGATGAGAAGGATAATTATAATATTATGATAATGATGATGATAATGTTAATCATAATTATAATTATAATTATAGTGATAGTGATAATGATAGTGATAGTGATAATGATAGTGATGATGATGATGATGATGATGATAAGATCAACTTTTATCCAGGGATGTTAGTTGACTAAACCTTAATTGTTTGTTTTAGCTTCATGCCCAGATGGCTGGATTGAAGGTGTTCACGGATACTGCTACAACTTTTCTTCCGACAACTTAACCTGGCCCCAAGCAAAATCCGCTTGCGAAGCTGTGGGATCTAGACTTGCGGTTATAAACTCAGAGGCCAAGCAACTGGCTCTTGCGCCCAGTATATCGCATCGTGCATGGATTGGCCTATCCCTGCTCCGAGTCGGAACGACAGAATTTTTGTGGGTTGATGGGTCCCGCGTTAGTTACTCGAACTGGAATTGTGGTGAACCTAATGTTGGTGGTGAGGTGTGTGTTGAAATATATCCATTTCGTTACGAACGTCAAGAGAGAGGAAAGTGGAACGACGATACATGTTCCAATCATCGTCGTTACATCTGTGAAATGAACGGTAAGTTAGTTTAGCTTCAGGTTTAGCACCGCGGCAGGATTGGCTCAGTCAGTAGAGCGCTTGACTGCAGAGCGGGAAGTCGCGGGTGCGATTCTGGGGACGGGACCGACACCCAGTGTCTTAAAATAACTGATAAATGAAGGTACTGCCTTTTCCGTACAAACGGGGGTAGACCTTCACGTGGCTCGGATGACCACGTAAAATGGCAGTCCCGTCTCCGGCAGGAGACGTTAATATAGGGTCCTCAATTAGTACTTTCGTGCTAAATACATTGACACTAAAATAAACTGCTTTTTTTTAAATGCAATTTGTTACTCTTTTAGGAAGATGTGATCGGTCCAGAGCGATGTGTTAATAACGTCCTCTGCTTCTAGTCACTAAATATAAGTATAGACAAAAGTCCCAGATTGATGCAATGATATTTGCTAGAATTATTGGTCGGTTTTATTTAAGTACGCACATGAAAATCAGTCACAGTAGCATCAAGAAGTGAAACCCAGTGAAACTCAGAAACCCTAGAGCACCAGAAATATTTCCGGAATATTTTTGTGCTGCAAGGAAAAAATTAATCCAATTTGAATAAACTCAACTGTAAGCATTTGACAACAGTAATGAGGCAGTAATCAGTTCGTGGTCGTGCGGCTAATGCTCGCGAGTCCTGAACTTTTGCATGTCGTGATTGGTTACAACATTCGTAAAAAAAGGCCGGAATGTTTCAGATTTTTATTGTTTTCACAGTTTGTCAACGATAAATCTAAAACATTAAAAGTGCGCTGTGTGATGTAATCGCGTATAAGTTCCCATTAGTCTTATCCGGCGGGCTAGATTTCCCATGTGCTCGGTGTATTATGTACTTGCTCGATTAAAGCTGTTGTGTTCTAGTATTCTCGCTTGTTTCGTCTCTCAATAACGTTACCTGCTGAACAGGTAAATTAAAAGGCTAGAAACCCTGTGTTGAGCATGTACGCGCGCGTTACCTTCCACAAGTCACAGGCCACATAGATACCAATATTTTTCTTTACAACAATGCAAGTGCACTCGCAATTCAAGTTGAAGCGGTTTTAAGTTTTAATTAACTGTGATTAATTATTTCATATTTGTAGCTATTTGCGCTTCTGCAAGCCTGAACCTTGCATTTGTGGTGGATGGTTCTACTAACATGGGACAAGCCAACTTCTCCTCTGCAATGAAGTTTGCAATTGGTGTCTCTCATCGCCTTGGCCTATACACAAATATGACCTGCATTTATTTTGTTTTTGGCGAGCTAAATGCGTTTTACAGCCTAAGTGAGTTAATGAGCGCAGAGGCAGACTTAAGTGCCAATTTTCCGAACGAAAATCAGATAACGTTGGGTGCAATATTAGATCGCGCAAAAGAGACATTGCTCAGTGCAGGTTCGGCTCGTGCCAATGCTTCAAATATTGTTGTCGCTATTACAAGTGGAAAGTCAACAGATGATATCGAAGCGCCAACAATTCACTTGAAGGCATCGAATGTGACTGTTTTTGCCATGGGTGTGGGCGAAGAGTACTCTTTGGGGCAGTTGAATGAGATGGCAAGTGAATTGGATGAAGATCACGTCTTCACAGCAGACTCTTGGGAAGACGTTAATGCTACTTTTGTATCTGAGGTGGCGAAGAAAATATATCAAGGTGGGCTGAGTATCCAGTTTACTTTTATATCGTGAAAAAAGGGAGCAAAATGCAAGAAAGCGTTTAGGAACATTTCGAAAATAGAAGTCAGGCGCGGGCCGGATCTAGGATAACTACTGACCGATATTCTAAACTAGCACCGAAGGCGCAAGTTTCTAAGGGGAGTCCGGGGGCATGCTTTCACAGGAAACTTTATTAGATTTAACTCTCTAACGTCCCCTAACCTGGGTTTCTGAGTCATTCGGACAGGATATTGGCCAGTTCTATTCTCCTCGGATGAAGCCTTACAAATCGGGAGAATATTATTATTATTATTATTATTATTATTATTATTACTTCTAATTCCCAGAAATTGGAAAAAAATTATCCAAACCATTTTCCTGTTTATGGAAAATATTAATCTGACCGGTTTCCGTAAAACGGTGGAAACCGGTGTGTATCCGCGGCACGGAAGTAGTGTATTCTCTTCGAACCCATCGTTAAATACAGCAACTGTTCAAACCACTAACTATGTTGTTTTTGTTTCTCATAAGTTTTCGACAGTTGTGTGAGCTCTCCATGTTATAACAACGGCACTTGTACAAGTTTGCAAGGTGGCTACAACTGCACGTGCTCTGTGGAATATTCTGGAGAACGCTGCGAGAAAAGTAAGAAGTCTGCAAGTTACTTTCTTTATGCGTGCAAAACAATGATAATACACCTACAGGGGGGTGTGACGTTGTAGTCCAGTTTTTATGTTTTTGTAGACAAGTCCATTTACTCCAATTAATGTTCCTTAACTCTCTTAGGAGCATACCATTAAAGCGGAGAAATTATGGCATAGAATAGTGATTTCTCGAAACCTCTGCTCTGGAAATTTCGAATTACCAGACTGATATTTCCCGTTCCCGATCAAAATCATGCAGTTCCTCCCATCCCCTCCCCGCTATTTCTCGAACCTCTCGATGCTTCACGCTCGTTTCCTTTTACCCACGTAGGCGAACCCCTAAGAACGTGTGCGTGGGAGGAGGGTTGTTCAGCTACGCAAATATTCTCCAATAGCAGATGTCGCCCTTCGAGTTGTCTTCTTGCTGTTCTTGTCATGTTTTTAGCTATTATTTCGCCTAGTTCTTACTCTTGAAACGAGTGAAATGTCCGCCATTCTACAAGTTCACAAACAAAACAACTCAACCTCGTTCCCAGGTCTTCTCGGTTAACGGTGCATTAACCTGCAAGAAGGCTGCACTTTTGACGTCATCGGTTCATTAAAAGCAAAAAATTTTTCCAAATTTGGTCATGGTGAATGATGAGTGTTTTTTAAGCCAATAAGAATCGAGGAAATATTTTGAAGGAATAATAAAATATAATATTTTAAGTTTCGACGACAATGTTCATACAGATTCATCGGAGTGTATATTACGATTGATTTAACAAATAATACAATTTTGACTTAAGATAATGTTACTCCCAATTCCAACCCCCCCCCCCCCCCCCGCCCTCGTTTAAGCTTTTATCCCAAATTTTAAATCAACAAGCCCAGGTGTTTATTAGAGAAAGTGCATTTAAACAACAACATCCACAAAAAACAAGAAAATGTCTGTTCTTAAATAGGCAGATCAGTTGAATATCTTTCGCTGGGTTGTTTCCATGACCGAAATAACACGCCCGTCATTCCCTCCCTGGAGTCAATAAGTGCAACCTACCTCAACGGACCTTATCAGACAAGAGAAAATGCAGTAAAGAAATGTGCTTTAGAAACAGCAAAGGTTGGCTTCAAAGCGTTTGCCCTGCAAGATGGAGGATCTTGCCTTTCTGGGCCTTTTGCTCATCTAAACTACAGCATTTACGGTGAAACAGCTTGTCCACCTGGAGAAAAAGGGGGGCAAAATGTAAGCGAAGTTTATTTACTGGGAGGTAAGTTTGTCTTTTGAATTTTCACTATGTTTAGTTACATTAAAACGTGTCCATACCACTTTTTTTTTTAGGAAAAGGGGTGTCTGTACCCGGGCTACAAGCATTTAGGTGCCCTCTAGACAGTGGCGGATCCAGGGAAGGGGCCCGGGAGGCCCGCCCCCCTCCTCCCTTATTTTTAGACCAAACGGAGGCCCGAAGGGCCAAAAAAACTTGTTTTGGAGACCACCCCCCCTACTTATCTAAGGGTTGGATGACCGCCTCCCCCTTATCTCAAGATCTGGATCACTGCTAGATATAGATCGCTTATGGAAAATTGAGTGCTTGCAAAGCAAGGAAGGAACATTCGTCCTTCGTTTTCAGTCAAAATTCTACCACCTAAATAAGTTGAGTCGCACATAAGTACAACGTAATTAATGAACTTAATTAATGGATCATTTGTCCATACTTTTGGTTATGATATGAATAGATATCTTGTGGTTCATTTTTGTATCCTTGAATCATATTTTATTTCAAACTCATTATCATACATCATACCCAAAAACAAAGGAATATATTTAAACCAATTAAAGAGAACCTCAAAATGTCTATATTATGACTATGATAAACATTTTGTATTAAGCAACACGATTATATTTGTTCTTTCATTGCGTCTTTATTATTGTTGTTATCATCACTGTGTATTTATGTATATGTACTTTCTCCTTTGTGAAAGCGAAATGTGGAAAGTTGCTGCAGGAGAGACTCGTACATCTATCGGACAGGACTATAAAAGGCTCGTCGTACAGAGATCACTGGGGAGTTCCATACTTAGACGGGGATTATTCCTGGTGTCCACAGGGCGTGGACATAAAGCGTGAAATTGAACTTGAACTTAGTAAGAGAAGAGTATTATTAAATCTTGGTCGTTTAGTAAAGGTCTTAGCTAAAAGCATAGTTTCTCAGACATCACTTATATGTATTGTTTTACTTCCAAAATCTTTAGGAATAAAGTTACTCGATTCTAGTGGTGAAGTTATCAGAGTTTCGTCATTCAACGGTACCTGGATTCTACCACTTGCGGATCGCAACTACAATTGGTTGCCAATAGACGGTGGATCACATAGAGAACTGAGTAAGATGATACAACAAAGGGATATATACATTACCGTTTTTTCGCAAATAGCACTTGATCGTACTGGAATTTGTCTCTGATTGGTTCTTTAGTAAGACAGAAGCTGAGCAAAACATAACAATCACCTTTATTATTTAAAATACAGAGTAGCTGTAAAGGTAAATATCAATAATAGCAAGAATAATTCTAAAAAGATTGGACAGGAAAACAGGAAAGAGGAAAAACAAAACGATGAGAAAAAGGAATTTTAATAATACTCATTACATGCGACAAGGAGGATGTTATCAACAGCTTCACATCTCAAGGGTCATCGGGACGCTTCAAAGCACTGATGGAGCGAGAAATCCGACAGCCTACCGAAGACCGAGACTACTGGAGTCATCTGGTTGCCACCTGCTGGGACAATTCGAATTGACCAGCAAACGAGCTTATATACATCTATTATAATTATTTTTGCTGAAACGAAATCTGACGGACTCACTTTGAATTTGAACTCAGGTCCTCTGTTAATCCATTCCACATAATTGTTGATGACTATCAAAATTAAGCTTATTCGAGGTAAGCGTATTAACACCTTTTGTCTTCCTTTTCAGGAATATTAGGTTTGAATAATCAAAATGAAACAGTCGCAAGCTTATCTCCAAACCAGCCATTTAAGATACCTGTGGTAGATCACGACTACGTCTGGCTTTCAAATGACACAAGACCTCTTCTTCATATAACTCTAAGTAAGGATCTACGATGTATAAATTAGTATATGAGCGTCGAAAGGACGAAATAAATTTACTGAAGGTCTTCTTTGCTCGAGTTGAATTCTAGTATCAAATACCTGCCCATGTACCAAGATTTGAGTATGTGCTGGGATTGGCCTGTTAAGAAAAGCCGTTGTCAATTTGCCAATCATGTTGAAGGGAACTTTGAAACGCATTTCTGGAAGTTCGCTGAGTTCCTTGGGCGCCCAGAACAAGGATATCGTAACTGCCGTGGAGAAGATATTAGAAGGGGTTTGATTATGTCTTTGACGCAGTCTATAGTAAACTTTAGCAAGCTTAGTATAGATACGTCTAAACAGAACATGTTAGAACATGTGCATCTGTTTTAACAAACATTTTTTGGGTCCTTCAGTTTTGAACGACTTTCAAGAGACTGCTATAGTTTTGTCCAAACGTTTTGCCTCAGCGTTGGATATCCAGACGTACAATTCGTCTGCAACCTCCTTCCAGACTAAAATGAAAACGCCGCTTATCATAAGTGTTTACTTCAAGACTCTGAGTAATTTCATCCATTTTTGAATGCATTATTAATTTAATAAAAACCCATTTTCTCTCCCGTTCCTCAATCTTCAGAGATCAAAGGTTGTCCAGTATAAACGTGTATGTTCAGGCACGAGGTGATATTAACAGTCCAATATTTCACATAGAACTCAATGTGCTTTGCGTACTTTTAAATATTAGGTCCAGAAGAAAGGGAAACATTAGTAGCGGTCATCTCTGTTCAAGGTAAAAAGGGGGCAAAAGATTATGCCGACAACTACTGTGTAGAAAAGAATGGACCCGTTGGAATTCAGAATATCACTCAAGATTTCTCTTCTTGTTTGGTAAGAATGTTAAGAATTTTAACATCCAGCTAACAGAAAACTAGTCTACTCTCGTGGTATGTATCGTTTTAATATGTACAGGCTTTGACTGTCTTCAATGCACTTTTGATGCAAAAGGATACGCAGACAACTTTTGTGTTGAAAACAATGGATCCCTCGAAGTCTAGAAAATCACTTAAGATTGCAGATGTTTGGCAAGAATATCAATACTTTGTAAGATCTAAATAAGAGAAGGCCTGGCTTGTGTTTTTTTGCTTCTCTGCAGGTCCAATTGTCACCCCAAAGCTCCAATGACACAACCACTATCCCATTCAGTGACACCATCATGGCTCAATATCTGAAATTTGCACCATGGAGACCTCTCCGAAAGGATGGTCTGTGTATACGAATCGACATATTCGAGAATGACAATACATGTAAGACTCCATTTTTCATTTAGATCATTGTCAATCAAGCATCATGTCCAACTAAATCCAATACCAACCCTCTATGCTATATATGTTTACAATGTACCGAATACCTTTTGTGCCGACACGAATATCTAGCCATACCGGATAGCTAGAGCTTCTGTTAATACATACGAACGGTGATTTGGGCGCGGCAGGATTTCCTCAGTCGATAGCGTGCTGGACTGAAGAGCGGGAGGTCGCGGGTTCGATTCCCGGGACCAGACCAATACTCAGGGTCTTAAAATTGCTGAGAAATGAAAGTACTTCCTTTGCACTGCAGAGCGGCTAGACCTTCTCGTGGCTTGGATGACCACGTTAGATGGCGGTCTTGTCTCAAGTAGGAGACGTTAATATAGTGTCCTCAATTAGTACTTTCGTGGTAAATAAATTGACACTCAAATGCATTCTGTAAGGAAGCGAAGCTGCGCTTCGCTGCGCCAAATTCTACAGTGGAGAGTCACCTATCGGATAGGTGTGGATACGACACAAAAGCTACCCCGTATAGTGTTATTGGTAGGAAATGGCTCGTACATTCTTGAAAAGGTCTTGAATTTTACTTGTGGTCTTGAAAAGTTCTTGAATTTGGTTAAGGGCCTTAAAAAGTACTTGATTTCTTTATATTAGGTCTTGAAAAATCCTTGGAATTCACTACCTTTTGTGTATGAGCAATATCTTACTTCTGCTTCTTTATTTTAAATGCTGTTTCTGTACCTCAGATGCAACAGGCCATTTACACGATGGCGCCGTTTTACTACTTCGACTACAATATTAATCCTTTTCGTTTCTCCTTTCATATTTAAATTTGGTAATCCCCGCGAGGTTTACAAAACAAAAGCCCTTATCTGCAGAAGAAAGCAAAACCCTGAAGGATTCTGGTCGTGGTAGTAAACGACGTCATCGTGCAAATGGCCTATTGCAAGTCATACCCAGTCATTTTCCTAAGCGTTGTTGCGGAAAGTATTTTAAAATAATGTGATCAACCATGGCTGAAAAAGTAAAAATAGTAAATGACTCCGCTAAAACTGACGTGTTTTAGCCAATGAGGTGTTCAGTAGGGGGTTAAAGAATGGCGATTTATTAAATAAATCTTACTCCTTGAAAACTGTAAGTTGTCCTTGAAAAATCATTGAAAAGTCCTTGAAATTTGTTTGTCTGAAGTTGTGCGAACCATGGAAGACTAGAAGAGATCCTTCGTAATATAATTGCTGGTTTAAGCAAGTTACGATTTCAGATATTCGCGTTTTTAGCAGTTAGAATGCTAAATAATGGATGCTTTACTTGATTGTGTGTTTCCTTGTCTAGCTACACCCTCTTCAATCTTGCGTAATGGCAACTACAATGTGACTTTCAACTACACAAGTGTTCGT
This sequence comes from Porites cylindrica, assembly GCA_964035525.1. Classification (NCBI taxonomy): domain Eukaryota; kingdom Metazoa; phylum Cnidaria; class Anthozoa; order Scleractinia; family Poritidae; genus Porites; species Porites cylindrica. The sequence goes on along the minus strand of OZ037786.1, from coordinate 6,178,091 downwards.
GGGAATCTCACTGAGCCACCTCTTGTGAATTCTAATATTTCCTGGTGTCCAGCCGATGATGACCTTCTGAGAAATCCAGTGCTTATAGTTGATCTGGGTGAGTCAGTTGAATATGTTTGTTACTCACTCACTGATATTTCATAATGTCTTTTTTATGTTAGGCCCCGTACACACCTACCATTTCCACTTGAAAACGGAAAGTTTACTCTCCAGTTCGGTCTATCGTGCAAAAATGCCCCCCCGGGGGGGGGGGGAGTACCGGAACTTCGAGAAACGGGCCCCAGGTCATTAAAGTGGTCCGTAAAGTTGAAGATGAAATAATAAGAATATGATTTTTTTGTTATATTTGAACCGTGGCATGACATAGTTGCGTCTTCAACGGCAATGATCTTCTTTACATTTATGACACTTAATTATTGCATTGTATGTTCAGGGGCGGATCTAGGGGGAGGGAGCAGGGGGTGCGCCCCCCCCCCCCCCCCCCCCCGAGATGACTTGCGGTTTTCTAATTCAACCAGTATTCTGCAAAAAAAAACTATGTGGTTTATTGGAAGAGACGAGTGCACCCCCTCCTAAAAAAAATCCTGGATCCGCCCCTGATGTTGCTCCTTCAGTACATAGAATCAGGTTCTACTCTTCGTAACATTTACAGCAGTTGCCAGAAGTTTTAAACAGTCCCACTAAGAAAGAAGCTTTCACCTTACAGGAAGACAGTTTAACATCTCTCAAGTTCAAGTTCAAGGAGGAGTGGAAGCCAAGGAATGGCCTTATAAAATTTGTCTAAGTTATAGCAAAAACGGAAGCCACTTTGTTGATTTTACAAGAAATACGTCGTCTTGTTTGGTAAGATAAGGAAATTATTCCAGGTCTGGTTCACTGACTGTTGACGCGCAGATTCTGCATAGAAGTGTGTTCGAAGACGAACTGCAACCACTTGAAAAAATGTTGAGACACTCCGACGAAAAACCGGCCTTTCTTACTTCAAGTCGCTGCTAGTAAAACGTCCGTGGGATGTAATACTTATCTCCCCCTTACTACCATTCAAAGTGTTAGCATTGTCTTGTATTGCTGACAATTTTGATAAGGGGAGGAGGGGGATCACAGGCACAGGCCATTTAAGCCAAAATAAGGTACAGTGTCTCAAGTATTTTTGCAACTTGTTGTAGCTCCTTCTAGCACAAGAGGATGATGAGCCGAGAATGTTTTCTTTTTCGGCGCTAGAAAGAGCAAGTTTGTCTTCGAACTTGTGAGTATGGACAATTTGCGTGTCAAGAATCCGTGAAGCGGATCTGGTCAGGAACAATTTGTTAGACAGTTAAAACCCGTTTACACGGGTGTCGACAAAAACTTGCACGGATTCACCTTTCTTGACATGGGAACCGCCAAACCGTAAAAGTTCATGAACGGCAAACAGCAATCTGTAAAGCCTGGTGTTCACTGGTGCATAAGGATAAGCATAAGGACATATACACAAGCGCGGAATAGCATATTTGACTCAATCCTCGATACCAGTTCTCCTCAACCCAATGATAAACAAGATGTCGGGCCAAGCGTCCGCCATATTGCACTTGATATGTTCGCATGCGGTCTGTGTTAAAGTGACCTATGATTGGTCCACGGCCTTGTGTTTATGCTTGAGCTCATGTCGTCCCAGGTTTCACTAGTCAAAGGTAAGACATAAGCATAAGAACAAGCACAAGCATAAGAAGAACGAACTTGTCCGTTTTTCTTGTGCTTATGCTTATGTCGACCCAGTTTTCACTTGCTTACACATGTGCTTGCGCTTATTCTTGTGCTTATGCGCTGGCGAAAACCAGGCTTAACAGAATTTCCAAAACGAGTTGCACAAGTAGAATTCGTCCGTTGAAAAAGTCGTTTGGACCGGTGTAATCGGGGTTTGAAATAGTTGGGAAATAGGACTGGCATAATTACGTTACGACTCAGTGATTTTAAGTCACAAGCGAATTAACTCGTATACCTTGTACAGCATGAATCAACCAACGGCTATTAATCGTCCTAAAAATAACCAGATGATCTTATCTTAACTAGATTTCCGCGCATTTTATTCATGACATAAAGACAAAAGGCTATGACATTATTGACGTTAATGTATTCCTTCTTTACCTAATGAGATTCCTGCCCAAAAAGTGTTCTAACCTTTGCGCCCTATACTACTAAAACGAATGAGTCGAATGCGTCAGTCGTTTACGCAGGCTCTACCTTTCATGAAACCCATGCCAGTTTGACTCCCCTGCCAATTAAGAAGATATGACGCAATTTCAGTTAACCATTGTGATTTTACTATGCCACTATTCTGTTTGCAGCTGTTTGAGCAAGGCTTGAACAATGGAAGTGGTGACACTACGCGATCTTACCGAATAATTCCACCAGACCCGCTTCGTTCTTTAAGTTTTGAACCGAAATACCCAACATTTAACACAGGAGATGGTTATTGCGCAAGGACAGAACTTACAGGCTGTGTATCCACGAGTCTGGAAGGGGAACTGGTTACTGAAGGTCAGTATAAGAACGGTTTGAAGTATGTAAAAAAGTAAAGAAACAAATCTGACAGAAGTAGAACTCCTTCTTTTTTCAATATACCTCTTTAAATATATTCTTTTATATGAATGATAATTAGCCTTTCTGACTTCGTTAGCATGTGCAAAATACAAACGAATTCTCACTTTCAAACGAGATCAAAAAGGCTACTTATCATACATATAAAAGAATATACTAATAGGCCGCCATTATGAAAGCGGTCTATTGGAGCAATTATTTCTCCATGACCATTGTACGCTCGGACATGTGAAGCTTTGCTGGGTCGATAGCAGCGGCTATGAACAATGAAAGGGAAAAAACAATAAAATAGGGTAAAGATCAAAGGGAGAATTTTGGAATTTCACGGTCTGCACATAACGGTCTTAGTAGTTTTTTTTTATAAAAAATGTCTAATAAATTAGGGTTGATTTCCAGAGTCGCGTAATTTTTACGTGCGAACGTACGTGCGTCAAACTTACCCTCGCAAATAAACATAGAGGTAATGCATGAGAAGTCGCTGGTAAGCGTAAAAGTTAAACCTCGCTTAACTACTCGTTTAAGCTCAGTACTTGTCACCTTGACTTTATTTTATCTACGTGATTAAAATTTACGTGCGTTAACGTGAGTAGCCAAAAACGCGTCAGTGGAAATCAACCCTTGGGTATTTCACCGTCTAACTGGCAAGTTTTGTGCAAATTTGATTTCCTCCATTCAATAACGATGCATTTAAAGGGAAAGTTCTTTAAAGTATATGATCGGAATTATTTTTTCTCGATCTTTATCTTTGTGATATGTTCAACAGAATTTCCCTAGGAAAGGATCCAATAAAACAAAAAGAATGCAGGCTTACACTTAGCTATTCAAACTAATTAAAAGGCTTCTCACTTTTTAGAATAACCTAAATCAAAGGTGCACAGCATAGAATAAATAAGTAGGTAACTATTAAGTAAATAAATAGATTAATGAAAATACATAAAAGAAATGATTACTTACAATCTATGTTGGATTCAGGAATGGCAACAAACAAATACAACTAACAACCCAGGAAGTATCACACTTACCTAACCTCTTCGTTACCCCGCCTACCATATGTCAGTGAGTGTGATTAACTTTGAGTTTGATCTAGGATGCTTCAAGACACAAAGAAACAAATGCTGTGTTTTCCCCTTCTGGTATGAAGGCAAACAGATCTATTCATGCATCAAGGACAATAACATTTGGCCATGGTGTGCAACAACTGATAACTATACAAAAGATCATTTGTGGGATAACTGTGCAGGCAAGTCAAGAACAGTACAGTGGCCATTTTTGTTGTCTGCTTCTGAAACGACTCAAAAGTTCTTGCAGACTATGCCACTTCTTTACGAACGATCCTGAGTAACTTCCGCACTTTGCACCTATCTCTGTTTGTTGAAGCTTGCATTGAAAATTGCATACTGTAAGCATTATATGGGTTAGGTACATATTATTAGTCTTTCAGGAGGAAAGCTAGAAAATGAAATGACGCTCTGGTGTTCTAAAGAAGCACATTCTGTAGCTTGGCTGTCTCTGCCGTGTCAATGTTTGAATGTTTAGCCATTTAGCGGGAAATAACAGCATTCCGGTTGAGTTAGCTGTTCGATTTGCCCATTGAACTGTCTTGAGAGACACAGTTCAGTGGCAGATGTTATCCTACATATATAAACTATAACTTATTCATCATTTTTTTTTTTGCTTGCCAATTCAACTATTCATTTTTTGAAGAGTGCGACGGTCTGCTTTGGGATTTTTACAAGCTTCTGGTATAGGGATTTCTTGGATTTCTTAGGTGGACAACAGTGACTAGTTAATGTTTGCCTTTAGTTACAACAGAACAAAAAAGAGCACGAAAAACAGCAAGATTTTTAACAATACTATGTTTAAGATTTATTTTATTTTTTGAAAGTCTTGACGTTCTGGACTATTTTTTCAAACCTCGACTTTAAGAAAAATCCCAGAATACTGCTAAGATAGCGTTCATTTGGATGGAATCACGAAGATTAAGTTGGTATTAAACCACATCACAGAGTGGTCCTTTTATAATTATAATTATATTTCTATTTTAATCTTTTCTTGTTTCCACTAATTGCAGGTATTTCTAATCCCTGTCAAACCAACCCTTGCTTAAATGGTGGAACATGTCAAGGGAATGCCAAAGACTGGAGTTATAACTGCATCTGCACAGAAGGATTCTGGGGTGATAATTGTGAAAATGGTGAGTGTCTAACATTATGTAGTGTATTTGGGAAACATGCGCCGAATACAGCCGTATCTCCTCGCTCCTGGCCGCTACGGGGGATTCGCGGGAGAGACGTCTGCAATTCGGCCCCACAAAACTTTATACTGATGACACAGATTTGTCCGAAATCTGGTGAACGAGCGCTGATTGGTGGATGTGGAAATTATATTCTTTCAGGTATTCTTTACGAATGAAAGACAAAAGACAAAAAGTCACAGGGACAACCTAAAACACAACAAATTAAGATACATTGAAAGGTGCTAAGAATTCCAAATAAAGGTTTCTAAAAATCACAACTGAGTTATACTCCTTCATTTTTTTGCCATCAATGTCATCAGGGTTAGGATTCCGTAGGCGGTGCCTTAAGTGGGCTGGGTTTATTTATTGATGGTTCCAGCGCACGGGCACTGTGGTATTCTCCTTTCAAAACCAACCCATGCCATGTAAAATGCCTTTCGATTTCTTATTCGTCAACAACTTGTGCGTAAATATAATATGAGCGCACTTTCGATGGCATATATTCCATATTTATTTCATGCTTTTGTTTTTTTTTTCTTTGTTGTTTTTCAACCCACTAATATTCCCCCTCAAAATCGAAAACGCTCATTTACTGAAAGGCAAATAGTCTTGGAAAGGAGGATATAATTACAGATGTCTGGTAGCTAAAAGGCTGTTCTTGTGCTTTTGCTCTAGATTGTGATGAATGCTACAATAATATGAACCCATGCATCAGTTGGTTTCGAAGACAACCGGGTACCTGCGTTAACAACTATGGAGGATACGCGTGCAGCTGCCCGAGCGGCTTTCGTGGACAGTCCTGTCAACTTGGTAAGTAGGGGCCATAAGCGACGAGAACGGTGACGTCCCGGACGTCAAAAATGGCAAGCGGAAGTTGATACTACAGAGAGTGGTCTGCCTGTGCCGAAACGTTTATTAATTTGCGCAAGGCCGCGTGGTACGTAACGGATATTAGCTCGTTGCCTAGCGAAAGTTTACTTGTCCGCACAATGTCCTGTCATCTTGTATATCTGTCATCAATCGTTAAACTGACCCAGTTGTTGCGAAATTAATTGTTCACCCTCTTACTTTGGTGACTACTTTTGAATTGTGACCAATGATTTATTACACAAGCGATCTTTATTACCTTCGTGATCTTCCCCTTGTTACTTTTGTGACCCGTTACTACTTCTAGTACCAATTGCGCATAACAGTTGTCGCCGTTTATTACATTTGGCACCAATCTCTAATTACATCTTGGACCCTTATTACATATTTGTAATCAGTTATTACATTTGTGACCTCAACACACCATGTTTGATGATAAATAAAGAACTGCTATTTTAATTTTTGCATCACAGACTGCAGGTTTGATGAAATCGAACTGAGATTCCTATTGGATGGTTCTGCAAGCGTACAGTCTGACGGAGAAAACAACCTTCAACACATGAAAGACCTTCTAATTAATATCGTCAACCCATTGGATCTTACTAAAACACGCGTTGGAGTGATTGTTTACTCTACTAATTCAACCCTGGCTTTACCACTGGATCATTACTCGAGCAGTTTTTCTAATCAACTAGATAGCATACAATTCCTCGGCGGGGGAACATTTACTGGAAAAGCTTTAAACGACTCAGTCACAATCTTATTCAATAGCAGTGTAGTGAGAAGCAGTGCATCCAAAGTACTAGTGGTAATCACCGATGGAGTATCAATCGATGATGTCGATATCCCTGCTTTACTTGTAAACAGGAGTGGCATAACCTCACTAGCTGTTGGGATTGGTAGAAATTACGACCGTTCTCAACTCACAAAAATAGCTCTGGGTGAAGAAAAGCGTGTTTTCAGTGCCGCTGAATTCACTTCCCTTAACGGAACTTTGTTCCTTGATGATACTGGAGACGCTATCTGCCGAGGTAAGATGCACACATGCTTTTGAATAACAATTTCAATGAGAAAATGTCCGTAAAGCATAAGAAAATGCTTTCAGTTTATAAACATATTATTTGGGTTTTATTGCGAATTAAATTTAAGTTATTTAGACCCAGTATAAGTATTCGTCTGCCTGTCCAAGATCGAATACTAATGAGATGCACGATCGTTATAATAGCCATCTCTTTCCATAAAGAAATGCTCGTCACTTTACTTCTAATTCGGTCAAATACAACGTACTAATATAAAATGAGGAACATACAATACCTGCCTTCGACGATTTCGGCCTTAGGACGTATGGGATGTTTATGATAAGAATTCTAATTATAAAAATACGATCGATAATTTTTTTATTATGAGTGTGATTATGCAGGGTCGGATGAGAATCTTGACATTTAATTTATTTTAATATTATAGAAACCACCTTACCATCATTAGTGATTATGATGTAAAAAATGAGGATCTTAACCTATCAATTATTCGGCAAAAACAAAAAAATGCAGAATAATTTGCCATGTTTTATAAGAGCGGAGAACTGGTACAACTTATCAACGCAATGGTTTTAAGGATTGTTCTAAGGGGACAACAAGAACTAAACGTATTTGCCATGTTCTGAACGAGTGAAAACTTGGGTACAATAACTATGCGACCACAAAGCTTTCAATAATGTAATGATCAAAGTGAAGAATGATCATCCCAGTAAATTTTCCAATTTAAGCAATTGGAAAGAAGCCTGAAAAAAAAATCAGGGCTTCAAAGGGAGTCGAACCCGTGACCTCCGCGTTACCGGTGCGTTGCTCTACCAACTGAGCTATGAAACCACACTTTGGGAGCGAGGTCAATTTATTGAGTTCCCGTTGAAGCCCTGATTTTTTTCAGGCTTCTTCTTGCCCATTGCTTTAATTGGAAAATTTACTGCGATGATCATTCTCCACTGTCATTTACAACCGCAGTTCAAAAAGGAATTATTTCATATATACTTCACATCAATGTAATGATCAATGTCATATAAACTGCGTTCAAATTAACCGATGTCGGTAGTTGGCCCTTTATGGTGCAGTGGATTAAACGGATGTGGATCAACGTTCAGATGGTGCAGTTTCAAGTCCTACATACTACATACTGTTTTCGTCATCTTCAGAGTGAAAGTGGGTTGTATCACGCCAGTTGATGGTTTTAAACTCTGGTTATTGACCTGATTGGTCAATTAGGTCGCGATGTTATTGGTCCTGTGCCAGTTAAGCCGTGATGTTATTGGCTATGAAGACTCGTAATGTCACTGGTGCGTTGCTGTCTGTCTATTGTCACAGTTTACGTTTAGCTGTGTGTCTGTCATATTTGTGTTATTCTATAGCTGCTGACGGATGCGCTGATAACCCTTGTCGCTTTGGAAGTACATGCTTAGATGGAGGTGCTACCTGCAATTGTACCCAAGGACTGCAGGGTAGACACTGCAGTGAAGGTAGGCAACACCACGATTGCTAGTTAGCTTTGGCCAAAAGAAAAAAAAAATAATAAAAATATTCGCTCCTTAAAAGGGCTATATCATGAGGATATTGCTGTTTTAGGTCAATTCTGTGCTCAAGTCATTACTTAGTGCCTAAGCTGGATCATTTGTATGGGTAACTTAGGAGATCATTTTATGTTTCTGTGAAACTGCCCACCTACCCCTCTCCTAAGCCAACATTTTGCCCTAAGTAAGAACTAAGTGTTAATGTTGGTTTAGGGGAGGAGTAGGTAGGCAGTTTCACAGAAACATAAAATGATCTCCTAAGTTACCCATACACAAAATTCTCCTATAGAGTTGTGAAGAAAGTATCAAACAAATTTCATTAGGGAGCAATAACCGTGATAAACTTTCGGTGGCTTTTTCAGGCGTAGACTTTGCAGGATAATTGACGTGGGCCATATTTTTTTTAAAGTTTCCATCCATTTTCATCCTTGTTACCTGTTCAAATAGAGGACGGGAAACACTTTCAATACCTGAATATAGTCTCAAATAGTAAAAGTGGACCATTTTTTTGGAATTGTAATGATGCGATGACAATTTTAGTAGTTTAACTCTTTCACTGCCAAAAGTGCTTGATGGATCTTTGTAAGGTGACTCTAACTTTTGAGTGTATGGACCATTCAAATAATAAACTATATAAACTGCTGCACGTTAATTTATTTTTGATGTTTGCCGCCTTTCATCCCCTTCTACTAATATAGTAAAAAGTATAAGAGCCCCTGATAACACTTTTCGAGCACGTTCGGTCAAAATTTTGTACAGATAAAAGCAAGGGACATCTATTACTTTAATTTATAAGATTTAAAATGTGTTAAGTGTCTTTAAACCGGGATACCAATCGACGGTTTCCTCCTTAATATATTAAAATCATTTTTCAGGCTACTTACTATAGTCAGAATACTTTTTGATCTGTAGAAAAGCCTTCTAAGCAGTGCTATAAACTTGGTACCTGTTCGGTCAACCTAGGGCAATTTAAACCTTTTTGAATGTACAAAGGCGTCAGTACATTGAGAAGTTTTCTGATTCCCCTCCCGATCACATTTTGGAATCCGAAAACTCTAGGTTTTCCATTTCTAAAAATAATAGCAAAATCTGGGGCGTGAAATGTGAAACACTTAACTTCATAACGCCCTCAAGGTATATTTATAAAAAAATAAAATAAAAAAATTCTAGGCAATATTTGCTTCTTCGAACAGATTTGTTTTTGCGGAAAACACTCGTTGGGTGACCTTGTTTAAATTGAGCTTGACAATTTGTTTTGCTTTCTAGACATAAAAGAATGTTTGAGTGGTAATGTTACCTGTCCGCCTAATAAAACATGCACGGAAACATTTGGCGGATATCAATGCACCTGTTCGGATACCACAACTTATGGCTCAGGATGTACAAAAGGTGAAAGTTTTAGTTTTTCTGCATGTACACTGTAAAACTTTTAATTACATCTCTGATAAGTAACCGTCTGGGATAACGATTTGCATGTGTCTTGGAGGGCTACTACTAGCTACTGCCTGGTAGAATTCGAGGGAATAAATTTTAAAAATATCGAGAGGTAATATTGTGGGTTGACGATTCTGTGCCATGCGGAATGTCTGTCGCTTGTTCAGTCGCATATTGGTGATTTCGAGGCCTCAGTATGAGAATGTTTTTTAAAGGAAACTGGGACTGTTTTGGGAGAGAATTTTTACACAGTCTTCTGCTTTGTAATAGCCAGTAGAAGAAACGATAAAGTGCCATTTTACACAACACTGAACCAGCCTCATGAACCGACCTCAAAACGATCACTAACTACGCTAGCAGGGAGCAAAAAGACTTGTTTTCCATGATATCAATAGCTTCAAATTGTCACCGGTGATACAGTGAGCTTGATCTTAACCTCATTAAAGATTTAGCCCATAAAATTAAAAATTAGAATGTTCAAATATTTTTCATAATAGTTCAAACCCAGTTGCTTTCCTCTTTCTTTAGACTGCAGCAAGGAATCGACTGTTCTTTTCATAATGGAAACTTCACTCGCTACTGGAAGAGACAACGTAAGACTGCAAGTAGAATTCATCATTTCGGTGGCCTCGACCATGGCTTATCAAAACATTGGCGTGATAGCATATTCTACCGATGCTCATTTTGTGGTACGACCAGGCCACTCCGCAAATATGACTCAATTTGCCCATACCTTACGGACATTCAATTATGTCATGGGCTGCAGATCGAATCTGAAGAAGGCATTTACTAAAGCAAACGAGGAGTCTCAGTTGTTTTCAGCCTCAAAATCTGCCGTCATTGGAGTACTTTCTCCTCCCTGGGGTTCAAGTGAAGACCCAATGACAATTGTCAGTGAACTAAAAAGCCGCAAGGTTACCATTATTGGTTTCGCCCTTCATACAACTTTAACTAGATACATAGCAGATCTAGTAACCAGCCCAAGTGCCGACCACCTTCTAATATCTTCAAGTACAACATACTTGGATTTGCAAAATATGGTAGAAAGTGCAAGGGACCTAATCTGTAGAGGTTTGCAATCATAACTCTAAATATCATTAATAATTCATAAATTTAATAGCCAATAAAAAAATGGTTAAATTCGTCACGTGCATGAGTTTTGATACCCAATGAAAACACAGATGAAAACCACACGTGTTTTGGATCACATATCAAAACCATGCGTGGTTTAGGAAGTATGGGAATTTAACAAAACGCGTGCGTGAAGGCCAATTACATTGCCCAGACACTGCCGTAAAGTGCCACAAAATTTTTAAATCTAGCCGTTTGTGGCCCTGGGAAGATCGAAGTCGGTACACAGCACAATTTCCATGCCGTCCAATGTAACTCGCCTTATAAATGAGTTGGTTGTTGTTGTTGTTTTTTTTAATTTGTCATCCTGTCTAATATAATTGTCCCGCCATTTTGCGTGTTGCTACAATAGAGGGTTGTTTGGTCAAGTATTGTATAATCATCATTTCTTTTCCCGCTGTGAAGCAAACTTTTTTGAATGGTTTTTACTTTTCTTTTACAGCTGCAAATCCATGCTCTTACCAATCAATTTGTATACCAGGATATGATTGTAAGAATTTGTTTGGAAATACTGGAGGAACAACATGCGTACCATGTAAGTAAATTAACGATACAGACTTTAAATTCTACGTTCAAAAAGCCGTTTGCAAAACTTAAAGAGAGTTTATTACAATGGAACCCGGTAACTCAAACTCGAAAAACTCTCATTCCCTGAGAATTCCCAATTCTCTTCAGCCACTTATACTCGGCTAACTTTAATTCCTCGCTTACTCGAACTAAATTTATTTACCATGGTTAAAATTACCTTGAATTCTGGCTCTTACTACTCTCTAAAGATGCCATCCCATTAGCTCGTCTTTTCTTGTAATCGGTAAAAACACTAAAACGTAGACAACTAATTTTAATTACTCGAAAGAACAGATCACGTATTTGGCAGTCACTTCTCTATCTTATGAGGTACACCTGATCATCGGAATAAGAATGCATGATCGTTTTATTGTTTCTGTTAAGAAAGATTTCATTTGCACTGTACTTAAGTACTGAACTGCTGAAAAGTAAAAAAAAGCAGTAAACTTTTAATAGTTAAAAGGCAAAATTGAATATGCATTCAACCCAAATAACTCGAACGCTCGCAAACTCAAACTGTTTCCTTTCCCTTCAAGTTTGAAGTACCGGGGTTGCACCGTATATGTACACTATAGCCTTTGTAGGGTGCAAATTATTAAATTTATGCAGCGTATTGTTTTCCAACGTAATGTAACGTATAATGTACATTGTAACAGGCTCCTTTTATCCGCTGTAAACTTTCGTAACTGTCGCACTCATAATAACGGATGTACCGTCGAAACATATTTGTTAAAATTAAAAAAGTTGCACTATTTTTAAAACTTTCTGCGGTTTTGCTGCTGTCTCGACCAAATGAGTAAGATTTTAACGGAGAGTTGTACCTCTATCTTTCGATCTGTTGGGAGACGGACGATCCATACTGATGAGTTTGCTGAACGATGGAGGTACAGTCGACTCCCGGTAACTCGAACACTCTATAAATCGAACCTCCCGCTAACTCGAAGCAATTTTAATTTCCCTTCAAATCATTTTCTATACAATTTTACCCTCGATAACTCGAACTTTTTTCTATTTTCCTTGAAGGCTCGAATTAACGGGATTCGACTGTACATTCAAATAAAGGTTAAGTCATCTTTTCCCTTCCAGCTGTCACGGCATGCAATCCAGACCCATGCAGAAATGGGGGCAACTGCACCCTTACCAACGATGGTTCATACACCTGCGCATGTTCATTAGGATTAATAGGACAAAATTGTACTGAAGGTATGTTACAAGACTGCGCAATAACTGATGATACGACAGATTAGCTACGACAACGCGCCCCAATTACTCGTGTTAAACAGCTTTTGAGCATTTGAACAATTGTAATTCAATCATCACCGATTGGAAATTTATAAAAACAAAATCAAAGCCTACTCTACGAAATAATAGAGGCTTTACACACGAAACAACAACAATAACAACAACAAACAGGGTAAAAAGGTCCTCAAAATATTACAGTGGCCCGGGAAAAGCGATCTTACGATTTGCTTTCTCGGCTACGTTCACCCAATACCGGATAGTTTTTCATGCCGACGCAAAAAGCTATCCGGTAGAGTATCAACATCAACGGCCCGGAAGTGGAGCAAGTCGTTCACACACATCGAACATCGAACAACGAACATATTTTTTGTGTGCAAGTATGAAAAGAATAATAATAAAAAAGATTCGCTTGGCCTTGAACATCTTAAATGGCGTTCGATCATTTCCTCGCACTTTTGCTTTATCATTTGACGGTTCGTAATCTTAAAAGAATCAAGGGTGAAATATTTAAATTGGAACCTGTATGAAGCGAAACCTATGAGATCCCCGCCAGCTTCTGCTAAATGTAGTTTTATTCCACCGGAAATGCGACAGAAGATTGTGGGCCTATTACAATCTTCTGTCTGCTAAGTACAGGTTTCACTGTTGCTGGATTGGCCGTGAACTAAACGTGTTTGGACCAATTGTGTTGTAACAATTTGAACTGTGGGATAAGCAATCATTCCATATCCAAAAATGCTATTAGTTTTTAGCAAAAACGTGTTCAGACGACAACAGAAGACTTTGGGAAGGCAATGGTCAATTGAAATGGGCCTGTGACTGAGATCTGCAATAGTTTTGTATTCCTCAAAGGCTTCACCAAAAGAACTACAATAAACAAACACACAGACAAATAAAACATTACTGTTTGCCCTGTTATTAATGTTGTAGATTTTGACGAATGTTTTAACAGCCCTTGTCAAAACGGAGGAACTTGTGTTAACTCGTTTGGAAGCTACCACTGCGTCTGCAAACGTGGTTACTATGGTAAAAACTGCCATTTTGGTATGTGACTTTGTCTTTTGTGTAATAACTTTCTTGGTTTTTATAGTACGATTTTCAATTTTGAAAATACGTTAAAACTTGATGTGCTGCCATATGACGTCACATGACCCGAATGGTAAAGGAGAAATCTTTTAAAAGAAAAGTACCCAACGACAAATTATCAATTAGCAATTATCAGCGGCAAAAGTTAATCTCAGTTGACAAAAGTCCTTGGGACAGTCGGAACGCAACTTCAATTCTATGCGTTTCACAAGTTCTGTCGCCAAAAAGCAGTGCTGTCTTTTTACAAATCCATGTCCCCTTCACCCTCCCCACCCAATATAATGTTGAAAGATCAAAGGAATTGTGCCTTGACGGTATCAACACTGTCTGTGGGGTTGGGGGAGGGGGTAGGGACGTGCAGTGCTAGTAGCGCGAGGGTACAATTTCGCGTGTGTTAAAAAGCGTTCGAACTGTACAACTGTCCCAAGACTTTTGTCCATGATTGTAGACATCCATACCACAACATCGGTGGAATGTAGGGCCGCCGTAAAGGAGGGAGTGGGAGGTTCGCTTAGTGTCTCTTTAGGTTTTTTTGTGTTATAGTATTTTGCCATGGTTGAAAAATTAATTGAAAGCCTGCAAGGAACTCCACATGATGTGGCTGTCACCACAGGTAACAATTGAAAACCCTTTTTTTGGAAGAAGCACAAGAAGAGTTAAACAAATCCTCACGTTTTGTTATTTATCGGAACAATATTGAGCGACAGCAATTCGAAAACTTGACTCCAAAAATACGGATTTCCAGACCCTTGTCCTGTCGTACATTTCTTGCAACATTTTCGAGATTTTGGAAAGCTGTATGGGCCCGATAAACATTAAACTTGAGGATTTTGCAAGATCCTGTGTTTTTTTTTACTGTGTGCCGATAATCACATAATATACGGACTTAAAGCCTATGAAACTGGGCAATGAGTGTTAATATCATGTGTCTCCTCCAATTCCTTTTACAGACTGTACGTTTAGCAAGATTGAACTGGGACTTGTTCTCGACGGCTCAGATAGCACCCAATCCAACTTTTCCACTATCAAGAATTTTTTGAAGAACCTCACTCGCTCATTTAATGTTTCAAGCAGTGGAACACGTGTGGGAGTCATCATTTATTCGACGAATGTATCCTTAGAGATTACTCTTGACCAGCACTCAAATGTCAGCGATATAGAAGAGGCAATTGACAATCTAATGTACCCTGGTGGTCTAACAAACATAGGTTTGGCTTTAAATAAGTCAATAACCGGTCTTTTCAACAGTAGCATTGTCCGGCCAAGTGCTTCTAAGATTTTGCTGGTTATCACGGGCGGTACGTCCACAGATGACATCACGGTGCCTACAACACTCTTAGCTGATATTAATGTGACCTCATTTGTTCTTGGAATTGGAGATGGCTACAGTAGATACGAGCTTAACCAAATTGCTCTTGGAGTGACAAATCATGTCTTCACCGCTGATGTGAATAGCCTCGAAATGATAACTACCGGCTTAAGAGAGGCCATGTGCTTAGGTAATTAGATGTTAGATCGGAACAAATAATGAGCTACGAGAACATATCGAAATGTGTTTGTAATCTTTGGGCTAACCAGGTCAGCCTGATCACTGGGCTCATAGGAGAAAGACTGCTTAACGTAACGAAAGGCCACTTCCGAGTTCTAAAAACCCTCACTTTCCAAATTAGGCCAAGTGCACCGTTCTTGTGAAAATGAGTTCTATTTGCATGAGAATGACAAATAATTTCCATATCAAAGCCTGAGAGCTTAACCTCGTTTTGATACAGGGGCCCGGGGGACCTCGGAAATGGCTTATTGACCGCAACAACCAGTACAGGTTAGTCTTCAATTCTGGTTGTGTACAGGTGCAGATAATTGACGCAAGACTTTTTCTCCAATGATTCACTACCTAATTATTCCTTTTTCTTCTTCTTTTTTTCAATTTTGCGTATAAATCAACGTTAAGCTATTGACAAGTGCGCTGATAATCCATGTCGCTTTGGAGGAATCTGCAAGGACGGGTCCTGCTTATGCCCAGAGGGACTGCAAGGGGCAACATGTGCTGAAGGTATGTTATATTGGGGCCATTTATAAGAGGAAAAATAAGACGCGTCTTACATACGACGTGTTCTAAAAAGACGCAAACTGTTCCTTGATAAACGGCATATTTCTTCTGAAATAGGATGTACAGGTCTTGTATAATAACAGACCTTGACACCTGTTTCTCAGGATAAGTATGATAATGCATGAGGATGCGTATGAGGATGCTGAAGTGGGAAGTGAATAAGGATGAGTATGAGGAGAGGGATGAGGATGTGGATGAGGATAAGGATGACGATGGAGATGAAGATAAAGGTGTAGATGAGGGTGAGGATCAGGATGAGCGTATGGATGCGTATGCGGATGCGGAAGTGAATAAGGATGACTATGAGGATAGGGATGAGAATGAGGCTGAGCATGAAGGAGAAGATAAAGGTGTGGATGAGGATGAGGATGCAGCCAGAGTGTTGCGGATGAGGATCAGGATGAGCGTATGAATGAGGATTCAGATTCAGAAGCGGATTAGGATATCGGTGAAGATGAGGTTACGGACAAGGAAATGAATGGATCTGAATTAAGATAAGGATTAGGATGAGGCTGCAGATGCAGATGAACATTCAGATGAGTATGAGGATTAGGATTCAGATCGGTTGAGGGTGCAGATGTGATCGCGAATGCGGCTGGATTCGAATGAAGATGAAGATGAAGATAAGGATGCAAACGAGGTTAATGATAAGGATAAGGATAATAATGAGGATGAGGATAAGGATTAGAATGAGGATATGGATGAGGATGAGGATTTAGATTGGGATGCGTGTGCGAACGAGGAAAAGGGTGAGGAGGAGGATCAAGATGCGCGAGTGGAAGTGGATGAGGATGCGGATGAGGATGCAGATGCATATGCAGATGAATTAGAGTATGAAGATTAGGATGCAGATCGGTTGAGGATACGGATGTGATTATGGATGCGGATGGATACGGATGTGGATGAGGATGAAGATGAGGATGCAAAACGAAGATACCGATAAGGATGAGGATAAGGATAATGGTGAGGATAGGGATGAGGATGAGGATGTAGATTGGGATGTGGGTGCGGACGACGAAGTCGGTGAGGGTGAGGATCAAGATGCCCGAGTGGAAGTGGACGAGGTTGCAGATGAGGATGTAGATTTGGATGCAGATTTGGCGAGGATGACTATGAGGTTGGCGATGACGTCGATTGTAATCAATCATGTATTCAGTAGTTTTCGTTGTAATCTTTCAGCTATTCTTTGTCACCTATTTACTAACAGAGATGAACTGTAAATTTACTTCTAAGGTGTCTACCCAAATATGGGTAAAGGAAAACTGTTGAACAATTCTGAGATCAAATGACGAAACTGTCCCTGATCAAATGCATCGTTAACCCTTTTCTGTTTTCTTGTTTAGAAAGCAAGTAACATTTACTTTGAATTAGTTAAGGTCATTTTAATCTTAAGCAAGTAACAATGCACGCAATAAATGACAAAACATCACTATAGATATCCAACTCCCTAATTCACTCAATGATTGCTTTGCCCTAGATTCCTTTAGTCTCGAAATTTTCATTTACAGCTTTCACTGTTGGTGTATCTTCGTTCACAGATATAAAAGAATGCTCAAATACAAGTGTTAGCTGTCCTTCTGGAAAAAATTGTACAGAGACCTTTGGCGCGTACCAATGCACTTGCGAAAATGTCACAACATTTGGCCAGAATTGTACCAAAGGTAGTGAAATGTCGCTTTTTCATTTCTTTTAGCGAAAACAATCCTTTTACCTCTAGAGAGGCAGATATCGGTAATTGATAATAGATTAGATAGACAGAATTTGGTAATTACAAAACCTGTTAGCTATGTGCTGATACAGTCAAAAAATCGACGGGGATGATTCATTTTTTTTTAAATTTAGTATTCCTAATCACTCGCCTTACTGCTCGTGAAGAAATCACTTGAAATTAAAATGAATTAAGATATTCGTCATAAACACAATTTTCTCCCCAAAGAATTGTATGTTTCTGTGTTGTAATACATGTATTTAATCCTTCGTTCATTTCTGCGGTTATTTATTAACTATCCATTGTAAGATGTTTTCATTTTTCACCCGATAAGGTGGTGAGTTATATACCATCGCAAATCACAGCCGGGCTAATCACGTTTACGCTTGTGACCGTTCCTTTTTGTTCTTTCTCCTTTGCTTTATCTTTCTAGACGGTAGCAAGGATGCAACCATTATTTTCCTGGTGGACACCTCACGCAACAATGGTCACGATAATATTGTACTTCAACTGGAGTTTGTCATATCCGTAGCATCGACTCTCTTCTATGAGAATATTGGAGTTATCGCATATTCAACCGACGCACATTTTGTGACCAGACCGGGCAATTCATCCAATTTTACTGATTTTGCTCAAACTCTGCGTACATTTAGTTACACTATGGGTATCATGACCAATGTGGGAAAAGCACTAGACAAAGCAAAAGAAGAAGCACAGTTGTTTAGTTCTTCCAAGGCAGCTATTATTGTCGTTCTGGTGGCCTGGAAGTCAAACGATGAACTCGGGATACCTGCCTTTGAACTAAAGAACAGCAGTGTGAATATTATTGCATTGGGAATAGGGTCAAACTATCTCGTGGCTGATTTGTATCTTTTGGCCAGCGATCCTGAACCTGACTATATATTGACGGTGCAGTTTGGTGATTTAAAGACATTCGTGACAGTTACAAGGAATAAAATATATCAAGGTGTGGAACATAACATCAACTGTTCAACCTCTTACCATTATTATTATTTAACGATTTATTGATTTTTTTGTGAGGAAACGTTTCATTGACGTACCACCGGCCTGAGTTTTGGCACATGAAGTTGAAAATATCGTTACAAATTACTCCCCTTTTGTTAAAATGGCGTCCATCTTGGATTGAAAATGCAGTCTAATCTTAGCTTTCTTATTTTAAAACAGCTTTTTCCGGCCGTATAAAATGTGTGTTAATGTTAATTGTAAATCTCTTTTAATATGATTGATGGCCATTTTCTGTCACTGTAGTTGCGAATCCTTGCTCCAGAGCTAACTGTAATCCTGGGGAAAGATGTGTCAGTCTATATGGAGTAAATGCTGGATTTAATTGCATTCCACGTAAGTCAAGTGCACAACCGATTTTTGCAGATTGAGGGGAAACTTGAACATCTACTGAAAAGAAAAACAACAACTGC
Source organism: Porites cylindrica (assembly GCA_964035525.1). Lineage (NCBI taxonomy): Eukaryota > Metazoa > Cnidaria > Anthozoa > Scleractinia > Poritidae > Porites > Porites cylindrica. Next base: position 6,159,140 of record OZ037786.1, on the reverse strand, counting down.
AACAACAACAACAAAAACTGATGTTCTTTGGCATAAGTGAAATTGACTCTCTATCAAGTTTTAGGGATGCTGTGTTCATTATTTGATTTGGCCGAGTGCCTCGATCACGTTTATCAGATGGTTTTACTAGATTCTGTGAAGCCCGGCAGAAAATTAGCTCATTTAAATTATCATCAAATTCAACGTTTAAATCGATATTGAAAATGCAGCCACAAATATCTTTTCAAACACATCTTATCTTTACTTGTCAAAGGTACACCAATAATCGTTGGGTCATGGCTTTTAAATTGTATCCAGCTATTACTACCTCGATAAAATCCCTCTTTTGTTTTATGTATCTGATTTTACAATTAAATAGATACTTTCTTTAAATTTTCATTTGTAGCGGCAAGCCTCTGTTATCCCAACCCGTGTAAAAATGGAGGAAACTGTACCATAACCGGGTATAGTTCTTACAACTGTTCCTGTCCACATGGAATAGGAGGGGAGAATTGCACGGCAGGTAAGTCACTGTGGTTAATTAAGTTGATATCTGATAATGGACTCGCAATTATACCACCTTAAGACAAATATTTGCAGAGCGTATCCAACTGTCCAAATATGGCCTTAAACGTCCGTCCGAAAAAATGGACGGGCTGTTTTGTGACGATCACGTAAGAAAGGGGTGGAGGAAGGGGGGCTGCGGACTGGCTGGTTATTTTCATATAGCCCATAAAACTGTATTTTATTTCCTTTTTAAAGATATTTTTGATGAATGTTATTCGGGGCCTTGCCAAAATGGAGGATCTTGTGAAAACCTACTTGGTGATTACAGATGTAATTGCACATCCGGTTTTACCGGAAGGCAATGCGATATAGGTATGTACTATTGTATCTCCTTACTAGCCCTTTAAGCCCTAAGAGTGATCAGCATCAAATTTCTCCTTGTGATATCAATGCTTTGTAAAGCAGATCGAGTGATCATAAGAAATACGGACATGATCACACAGGATGAATTTGCTCGATATTTTATCAACTTCTTCTTATTATTTCTATAGGAAACGAATAGGGGCAACAAATGAGAATTTCAAATTTTGATCTTAGTGTTTAAAGGGTTAAATCGACTTTCAATTATTCAATTTACTTTGTGTAACTTATGTAGATGTAACTAGAGTTGAACCTCCATTAAGCGGCCACCCTTGGGGTACCTGCAAGTGGCCGCTTAATGGAGGTTTTGTCGCTCAGTAGAGGTTCGTCAGAAATGAGCATAATCTATAGCAGAAACATCACTCTATTGTGAAACAAACGCGGGACGGGGGAAATATTACTGGTCCACAATCGGTTGTCACCTTCTATGTGGGATTGAATTTTCGATCCTTCATCATATTCGTAACATGAAGCCAAAGTAAGTGTATCAAGCGCTTCATGGCCGCTTTATAGAGGTGACAATTGGAGAACGCTCTTTGGGATGGCCAAAAGGTGACCGCCGTTTATTCATTTTTTTTGTTTCATGGACTGTTGTTCGGGTCAAGTATATTGTTAAGGATGTGTTGTTTTCCTTTTTTTTACACCAGCTGTGTAGAAAAAAAAAGTGACACCGGAGGTTAGGAAAAACAAACTAACAAACAAACAAAAACAAAATAGAAACATCGCAAAAAGAAGATGGTTGTAAAACCCTTTCACAACGGCTTCATCAGTGCCGCCATTTTGAATAACGCGAACGTTTGTCACATTGAACTCACTTAGCAATCCACATCATCTCCCTTACTAGTTGTGAGCTTCATTGACGGAAAAACAAAGAAATGAAATGAATTAATTATTTGAAATATAAAAATTTAAAAAAAACGTTAAGAAAAGGTGCTTTGGCTTCAGAAAAGGCCTCTTTTTTGGCTGTAAATCTGTGTTTGTCTTAAATAAGGTTGTACGTCACGAATGTATAGAACTAAGATCGTTACCATTCTTTAGATATCTCTAGGGCTGCACATGTACTTTCCTTACTATTAAATTGTGATTGTATCATTCTCATATTATGGTATTTTGATTACTTCTTTCTAGTCTGTTCATTCCAGAAGTTCAACTTGGTGTTCCTAGTGGATGGGTCCGGTAGCATTGAACGGCAGGGGTCTGGGAATTTCCAACGCGCGAAGGACTTCGTGAAATCTATTATAGAGGAGTTTGACATTAGCAGGGATGGCACTAATGTCGCTTTCGTGCTTTTTGCGTCTAGCGTCCAAGTCGTCTTTTCATTGAATGAGATTTACAACAAGGCTGACATGCAACAAGCCGTCCAAGCCGTACCGTATCCTGCGGGCGGTACGAAAACAGGAGCAGGTTTGTATAACCATAAGCGTGTTTTTCATCGATTGATTTGTTTATTTTCCATAAGGTGGATGCCAACCGCAAAAAAATACTAGATAGAAAACATGCTCGCATAAAGAAGAACCTATCAGGCCCCTAAGGCCGATATTTGCGTCTTGGCCATTCCTTAGTAATGTAGCTGACATTTGATGATGATGATGGTGATGATGATGATGATAATGATAATGAAGATGATGATGATGATGATAATGATGATGATAATGATGATGATGATGATGATGATGATGATAATGATGATGATGATGATGATAATGATGATGATGATGATAATGATGATGGTGATGATGATGATGATAATGATGATGATGATGATGATGATGATAATAATAATGATGATGATGATGATGATGATGATAATGATGATGATGATGATCATGATGATAATGATGACGACGACGACGATGATCATCATCATTATTCTTATTTCTATCGTCGCAGGTTTGAATGTGGTTCGCAGTCAGATTCTAACCAGTCTGGGTGATCGCAGTAATCTTACAAATATTGTTATTGTTGTAACGGATGGACACTCCAGTGACGACGTTCGAGTCCCTTCCAGTAGGCTTCGGGATATGAATGTGACGATAATCAGTGTGGGAGTGGGTTGCTGCTACGATATTTTCAACTTAAAGGATATGTCATCGGATCCAGATGAGGATTACGTTTTTGAGGCAAGTTTCACGACTTTGGATACGATCGTCGGTCGCATGCGACAGCGAATTTGCAGTGGTAAGTAAAAACGAGTGAAATATGAGCACTGGATGTGGACGTTAAGTGCGGGCACGGTGAATGAAATACTTGTCACATGAGCAATAAATGAAAAAAAAACTTTAAGATATTTTGTTTGTGAAAATATTGACTGATATTGCTTTTCTTCAACCGAAACTTCTGTTGTAATATTTAATAGTTATTCCTCTAGCCCAAATGGGCTCTGAGTCAATAGCCCATGAGGCCGGAGGCCGATGGGCTATTGACTCAGAGCCCATTCGGCTAGAGGAATAATTGTTTTAGTAAAATCCAACTAGTTGGTCAAAAATATCGAGACAAAACAACTTTAGCTAGCAAAGCGAGATTCAGCCGCCATTGTTTGCGCTTTTCGCTACTAGTAGGATATAACATATAGCCTAGTAGTAGCTCAACCAATCAGAACGTAGCATTGAGAATAGACCACTAGTTGGATTTTTCTGAAACCTCTTACCTGGTAATTCTTCGCAGTATTCAAATTTCTAGTCAAATTTAGGCTTAATATTACTCACACTTTCTTTCCCTTTTGTTATTGTCTTTCCATTGCGCCAGGTTTAGGTATACTAGATATCAACCCTTCAGCACTTTTCCTCCTCTTTTTTTAACCTTTCTAGTGTTGGAATAATTTAAGGAATACGATGTACAAATGAAAAAATACCCCAGCCCTGTTCCGTAAAACCACTCCACAATCCCCTTCACCCTTTTGTACTGCGTTATACTGTTGGCTTTGAAAATCAAGACGTAAATATTGTCACGAGCTCTCTAAGATCATACAAATACAGTGTCGTTTGAAACACGTGGTGGTTTAGCCACAAACGTAGATTTCACCGAAAAATCCGATTCAGTCAGATAGTTAAGAAACTAGACGCTTTAGACTTGAAACGTGTTATAATGCTTTTCTTTATTTAGCTATTGTTCTTATTCTTTGTACTTTGAATAGTGGTGGATCATTGTTCCTATAAACCTTGTGCTAATGGTGGAACTTGCACTAGTGAGCCAAGTGACTTTATCTGCAATTGTACAGCACCATGGACAGGAAAAGATTGTTGGACAGGTTAACTGTTGAGTTATATATCTCATATTGCAATCGATTTATAATTGTAATTGAACTGAGTGGAGTGCAATTTGCAGAGCTAATCATATCATTTCGAGTGCAATTTGGGATAAATCAGCACGGGCGGGTGCAATTAGTGGTCTGAAGAATTTGCGACGCAGAATATTTGAGTCTCAATGTGCACTTGAAACTATAATATCTCCTTCAAGTTTCTCAAAAACTGGTGGGGCTGGTGTTCTTTGGTGCCATTACGTTCAGAAAAAAAAAAAGAAAAAAATAGATCAATATCAACTTTTCAGGATCACACACAGTTAGGATGCTAATACGATACGTATACATTCAAAACATTCAAAACCATGTTTGCTATATGTATATGTCTGCTATCAACCTTTTAATAAATACTTTCAAGGAAAAATCGCCCACGCCACATCATCACGCCAAATCAGTTAAACGCTGTTATCCTCTTTACAAGATTCACAAGAAAGTATTGACTTGGACTGTTTTCTATTAGATGTGGACGAATGTGCCCTGAACATAAGCCAGTGCCCGGATAGCCAGCTTTGTCACAACTTCCCTGGGGGATCATCATGTCTTTGCACTGATAGTCGGTACGGAGTCGACTGCTCTACAAGTGAGTACCTTAACCTTGAATCTGCAGTGTAATTGGTGTCCGCCATGACGACTGCCAGGCAGTCAGAGCACCATCCACATTCCAGTCCACGATGCAAGACGCAGTATCAAGGCAGTTTGGGGAACAAACCTGTAGCAATTTCGACGAAGGAGGCTCATCAGGGCCTCCTCGTTTTAGGCTGTCGTACAATTTCTTTTTTTTTTTTGCTTTTTACCAGAAGCCGAGTGGTTGTTATATGAAATATGTCATTTGTATTAATTACTGTCACTCGAGATACTTTATGAATACTGATAAAATGTGTTACTTTTAGATTGTAACTTCACAAAGATCGATATTGGATTTCTGCTGGACAGTTCAAGAAGCATAAATAGTCAAGGAAGAATGAACTATCAGATTCTGAAAGACTTCATAAAGGCAATAGTAAAGTCGGTTAAAATTGGTCTCAATGAAACCGAGCTCGGTGTGGCAACCTATTCAGATTTTAACAAGTTCCAACTACATATCAACTTCTCATCCTACTCAAACACCTCAGAAATTGTGGAGGCCGTGCAGAGAATCCCTTATGATGCTGGCGATACTTATACGGGGAATGGCTTAAATCGCATACGAACTGAACTGTTCTCACAATCTAGAAATGGAATTCCGAAGGTTTTGATTGTAATTACTGATGGGCAGTCCCAGGATAGCGTTGAAACTCCTTCAAGCCGTCTTCGTGCAATGAAAGTCCACATCATGTCCGTAGGGATCGGAGATGTGGTTTATACAGAGCTGGCAAATATGGCTACGGATCCAGACAACCAAAACGTGTTCGCAGCAAATTTTAGTTCAATCCATGATATTGTTGGATCCATCATTGAAACCAATTGTAGGGGTAAGTGCAAACTGTCCCTGGGTGGAGGTGGGTTATGGGTGTTTCTTTAGGGATTGGAGCTCCTACCCATCTCAACCCAAAGGAAGCGAAATTCTGACATGTCGGAGCTACCAAGAGTTTTACAAATGTTATACCCCATCTACGTCCAGAATAGAAGAGGTTGTTGTTGTTATTGTTGTTAAATCGCCAAGTTGATGAATAGATAGTAGTGAAACCTTGTAAACGTAAAACCGAAGTGATGCGCTATTAATGTCTCGTACGTCACCTTCTCTTTAGTTGCAGATCCTTGTCAACCCCACCCTTGTCAGAATGGAGGCACGTGTCATGTTTTGGACGATCTGCTGAATTTCCGTTGCGAATGTCCCGCTGGTTGGAAGGGAACAACTTGTGAAACAGGTAGAACCACACGATATGTCTGTTTTCCCCACCCGTGTTTGACAACAGAACCAGAACGCTGAGTGAAAGCTAAGAAGAATATAACTTACGTTTGTTCTTGACAATAGATTAAGCTAATGGCCTCCAAAGCTTTACTATCATGCTTTGTTTTTTCAACTTTTTACAAAAAGAGCATCTTTACGCTGAAAGTGTACCTGCTCGCAAACAGTCTTAAGTACGCTATACAATTCCATTCTGAAAGAACAAGTATGATGCCCCAATAGTAAGACAAATCGTTAATCAATTTGGACAGTAAAGTAGATCTCCCTTCAGATAGCTCGGTATACGACAGCAAGAGTATTTGTATTGAAAACATTGTAAACAGGCTTATCTACAAAATTGTTACTCACTTTGATTGAACACTTTTCAGATGTCGATGAATGTCAAAACAGTCCTTGTATCAATGATGCTCTTGGATGCTCGAATACAGATGGCAGTTATGAATGCAATTGTAACCAAGGCTACACCGGGAGATTTTGCCAGATAGGTAGGCTATTCCACTATATAAATCAATTAAACTTCCGATTCTCAGTTCCTCATAGGTTTTGGGTATTTGTTCCTTAGGTATCCTAAAAAACAGATTTGACGTTGTTCTTCTTTTGGACGGTTCTTCCTCCTTGGGAATTGCTCGTTTCCTGCAAACCTTGTCTCTCGCAAAGGACGTCCTGTCACCTTACAACATTTCTCGAGAGAACACAAACGTTGCAGCTGCAGTCTACGCATACAACACCACCATCCACTTCAACCTCACACAGTATTTCAGCTACGCAGCTGTGTCTTCCGCAATTGATCTAATTCCCTACCTCGACCAGTCACCCACAAACCTTTCGTTGGCTATGGAAACCGTCAACAGAACCATCATCTCATCCAGCCGAGAGAACGTCACAGTCGTGATAGTGGTTTTCGTAACCACCGCCTTGAGTGGAAATTGTCCAGTGTGTCAGCCACTTCGAGAGCAAGGAGTCAAAATAATCATGGTTGGAGTTGGTGAAGATGTTGTAGACAGTCAACTGGTATCAATAGCCACCAACCCAGAGGAAGATTTTGTAGTGATCTTTCCCTTTTTACACATTTTCACGATGTCAGGGGTTGTAAGCGGAGCAATTGCTCAAGGTAAGAGATTTTTCCCATTAGCTGTACTATTAATTGCTATCATTATTTTACTGTAATCAGTGCCAGATGTTTTACAACCTCCACTCTCTTTCCAATCCTCCTCCTCCTCCTCCTCCTCCTCCTCCTCCTCATCATCATCATCATCATCATCATCATCATCACCGTAACCGTCATCGTCATCATCATCATCATCATCATCATCATTGCAACAAAAATCGTAAATAAAAAACATTTTCCAGTATCTAGATCTGTGCACCAGTTAGAGCCGTCTCTTTATTGATGTACATTGAATTAAATATATCCATTTGCTGCAAGCGGAGGGTATCGATGCACGTACTTTTTGTTGGCAAGCATAGGCGTAGAAACAAATTGTAGTGTCTTGAGCTATAAATCCTTCTTTCTTTGCCAGGAAAGGGAATTGGAAGTGAAAGGCTACGGTTCTTTTCTTCTCTCTCTAAAGTAGCATCTTTTCATTTCTCAGCTGTTGATTTGTGCTCCAAATTTCCTTGTCGGTTTGGAGGAACGTGCACGAGCACACCGAATAACTTCACCTGTGCTTGCCCAGTGGGTTGTCTAGGACTGACGTGCGTTGAGGGTAAGTGTTATGAAACCTGTCACGTGATATGTTAAACCAACTGTGAGCAATGCTGCAGCAGAGTCGAAAGTTCCGTATTTTCTCCCCACTATAGTGATTAAAACTGATACTGTTCCAAGCTCTATATCACAGGGTTATACACTTTTCCAGATAAATTTAAGTATTACAGAATTTTAGAGAGCATCAACGAAAGAAAACAATAACACCAACAAAAACTAAGCAAACAAAAACGAAATAGGGATGTTGTTAGCGCACACCAATAACAGTTCTCTGTCAAATACGTGACGATATGGACAATGTGAAGGAAAATTAATAGTCAGAGATCTTATTATGCTTTCCCCACTTCCATATTATGGAATAGTTTATATCCTGCTTGGTTCATATGTCTATAGAGTTCTTTGACGTTCTCTTTCAGATCTGAATGAATGTCTTGAGGCGAACCGACCAAATTGCACCAATGGTACAACGTGTATTAACACATGGGGGAGTGCGGAATGCGTTTGCCCTGGAGATCGTTATGGATCGGCGTGCCAATATTGTAAGTGAGGACGTGTTACCCACATTCACAGCTCAGACTATAAAATAACTAAAATAGCGATCTTAAATTTTAGTGGCACAATATATGTAAATGCTTGCTTTATAGTGTTCATTAGCTTAATAAATAATATAATTATTTTTTAAGTGTTTTGCGATAATTTATTATAGTTAATTGCGTATTTAGCAAAAACAAGCTATTCGAAATAGGGTAAAAGAAAGGTAATGAAAATAATAAAAATGATTCAACCTAGCAACACAGAAGCTGATCTGTAGAGTTATAAATGTAATTTTATGTACATGTCGGTGGAAGAGTAAAACGTTGGATCACCATACTGTTGGCAGATGCGGGAAATAAAGTTTGAAGTATAAAAATAATATTTTCCCATGCTTCCTATTACAGAGTATGAGAGAGAATCACTTTAGTCATCTTTTATTTTTCTGAATAAGTTTCAGGGGAATCTGATTTCTCTCTCTCTCTTTGATTTATATCTTCGTTTTTTTCTTTTTTCGTCTTAGTTCTCGATACCAGACTAGACTTGGTGTTCCTCCTCGATTCTTCACTGCTTGTGACGCAAGACAACTTTACAAATTTCTTGTACTTTGTCCGAGGCGTTTCTGAGACCTTGAATGTATCTCGGGAAGAAACTCACGTTGCTCTAGTATTGTTTGGCGATGTAGCAGAAATCAAGATCAATTTCAATGATAACCTAAACCAATCTGCTTTGGAGGAGGCCCTTGATCACATACCATATAAGGCCTACCTTCAAACCAACATGGGAGCTGGTCTGTCGGCTGTTGCCTCTGTTTTCAGTTCAAATGAAGCCCGTTTCAATGCTACAAGAGTGTTAGTTATTTTGACTGCAACTACAGCACAGGATGATACAGAGGTGCCTTCGTTCAACCTGCTTAGGAATCAGAACGTCACTGTGTTTAGTATTGGAGTTGGTGTTCGAGTCAGCTTGGGACAACTGAATGAAGTTGCCTCTGACCCTGACAGTTACCACGTGCTTTCTCTCAGTTCGGGAAATGATCTACCTTTCCAGTTTTCCACGTTTAAAGCAATGCTTGGAAAATGTAAGACTTAGTTAAGCATTAAGCTAAAACGAATATATGGATCCATAATTTAAAGGCTAAAAATTGTTTCGTTGTGGTTGTAAGGATTACTTAAACAAGTCACACTGCATGCCACAAGGCTTCAAGCACCATTCAAATTAAGCTCATTAGAATTCTGAGCGATATCGGACTGATGTTTCGATTTTAATTCCTGTGCACTAATCACGCAGATCCAAGAAGGGTTTCTCTAAATGTTGGATAAATGTAATACATGATTTAGGAATCTCATCTAATGAAGCGTCCTTTGTTCTATCAGCCGAAACAAAATTCCTCACCATTTGAATGCATATGGTAAATAACTTTTCTTTCTTGTTAGCTCTTGATCCTTGTTCTGATAGACCTTGCCAGAACAACGGTGCCTGCCTTAGACGAAGAGAAGGTTACAGCTGTAACTGCTCTTCAGGATTTTCGGGAATTAATTGCGAGAAGGGTAAGTAGTTCCACAGAGACCCATGCGCGGTTACTGATCTTTTAGTCACTAAGGAAAAACAATGTCGAACTAGCTAACTAGTTGTTTCTTTTAAATTTCTTTAAAAGGCGTGTTCTTGACTCTTTTCATAGTTTAATAAATATTCAAATGCGATTTTTTTTTCTTCATAATTTGTTTTAACCTCCGTTAGGTGAACTTTTGAAAATACATTTTATGATTTGGAAGAAAGTTGCTTAACAAATATATTGCTTGGCTAGAAAAGTAGCGCAAAATGGACTGCCCTTGTATTCATGCAAGTATTAATCAGACAGCTATCACTGCAAATGAGTGTTCCTTGGAAACCTTTTCACTGAAAATTCAGAGTTATACAAATAATTAAAGTGTACTAAACTATTTTTATTCTTGGTCAAATTGTTTGACACTTTGTCAATCATGACGCTCTATATCGTATCCTTGGCAATCGACTGTGTTCGAAGTTTACCAGAATATGTCTTAAGGATAAACAGAAATTGGTTTTTGTGTATTTTGGTTTTACGTCAACTGCTTATTGCAATTAGCTATGCCCTTAAATAATACTAAGGGTAATATTTGAACTTTATACCTCCCTAGCAAACGACCCGTGCAATCCCACACCATGTTACAACGGCGCAACGTGTGTTGTCCTGCCTTTGAATTCATACTACTGCATCTGCTCTGAAAGTTGGACTGGCACCAATTGCTCACAAGGTAAAGCTACTCTTTTTAGAGCGCCAGTTTTTGCCTTTTAAATTGAGAATGCAAATCGACATGAAAAATCAATCGAAAAATAAAATTATCAGCTGATACATCATTAATGGTGGCTGAAAACAGTTCTTTTTAATGATCTTTGCTTTGCCATAATATGAACATGGTAAACATTGAAGGTCATCAAGTCACACCCACTCTACCTCCCCCCAAAAAAGAAAAAGTCGTGTGTAACAATTTACTTTATAAGGTGAAGTTGGACTCGTTATAGAAGGCAGCACTCAAGATTGGGTGAATTGCTCTTTCTACTCTTTTTTAAAAGATAGCATTAAGATAAACGTCAAACCTTATTAACTAGTAGCTATTTATAAGTAGTATAGTAGGTACCATTTTGTCTCGTTATTAATGGCTAGATGAAAAGTGATTGCCACGTTATCTTAACGAGATTCCACCACATTTTTCAAGAGACAAAGACGTCATCGACGTTCATTTAACCCATTCAAACTTCAAAAAAGGGAGTAACCATTCCGTACTATAGTACTTTGAATTCATATTTCCTTTAGAAAGTCGTTGATAACTCATAATTTCTCCTAGGCCTAGGCCAAACGTCGAACTTTTCATGAGAAGAACCAAACTCTAATTTGGGTCGACCTAAATTAAGTTAAGATCGTCTGTTGGGTCAGACGTCGAAGTGACCAAACAACTGACTTAATGTACATTTTCATACAAGTCTTTAATTTATTAGTTTAGTTCATCGTATGTGAATATCAACGTTTGTCTCAGAGACGATTTTCAGACGTTCTATCCGTCTAACGCAGACGGATAGAACGTGTTGGACGATCCAAACTCATCCAGACGAACTTAACTGAGCCCGAAGTCGAACTTTTCATGAACTTAACTCACAAAGTTTGGTTCGTCTCACGAAAAGTTTGACGTTTGGTCCAAGTATCATTTCCTATTTCTCAGCAATGATACAAATTGATGTAAATTTATGTATGTTTCAGATAAGCGTGAGTGTAGCATGGTTGTTTGCAAAAACGATGCAGCTTGTCAGGAAATAGAAGGAGACTATTCCTGCTCTTGTAAGGAAGGATTTGCTGGTAAAAACTGCGATCGAGGTAAGACCTTTTACTCCTGAATACGGCCAATTCCAAGAAATTTATCCAAAATTCCAAATAATTTTTTTGCAAAAATCCTACGAGAAAGGTAGCTATTTGCAAACGTTACTCCGGTATTCCAAAAGCAGAATTACTGTAGAAGGTAACACCATCGGATTTTAATTTCAAAGTTTGAGTGGTAGATCGTCCCTCTGAATCTGGTCAAGTAGTATAAGAGATTCAGAAATGAAAGAAAAAAGGACAATAACAAAAACAAAGCAAGATAAACAAACAAACCAGCAAAACAAAACAAGTGAATAAACAAAAGAAGATAGCAAAAAAAAAGTTTGAAAAAAAATTACCACCCATGTCACTCTTTGTCCCATAATTTATTTGACGGAACTCTAGATGATTATTTACAAAATTGATGTTTCTTATGTTTGTGTATTTCAGTTTGTAAGGAAGACTTAATCGACCTAGTCTTCATGCTCGAGGGCTCTGCAAGTCTCAACCAGTGGGGCGAAAACAACTTTGAAAAAATAGTAAACGTAACGAAACGGGTTGTAAATTCCTGGAATAGAACTCTATCAAGAATTGGCCTGGTACTTTATGCGACAACAGCGGAACTTAAAATTAACTTCACCAATTCTGCAGCCAAAAGGAAGGCGATTCTAGAAAGCTTGCCTTATCCGTCGGGGTGGACGGTTTCTGGTAATGCCCTGAACTTTGTAAACCAGTCCTTGTCGCAGGACATTCGACCGAACGCCCGACGTGTTCTTGTAGTTTTCACCGACGGGACGTCGACTGATGCTGTAGAGCGCTATTCAAAAACACTACGCGACGATTTGAACATGACCATTATTGTAGTCGCTTTGGGATACTGGTTCGATATGAAGCAAGTAAGACACATGGCGAGCGAACCCCATTCGAAACATTTACTTCAGGTCAGATTTGACGATTTGGACGGTCTTAGCTGGAGGATTCATGAAATGATCTGCGAAGGTAATAACATTGCATTCAACAATCTGTATAAACTAAAGGGGTCGTACTTTACTGATCATAACCGTAAAAGAAGGTTGACCTCAGTACTGAGAAGTAACTACATCTTCCTTCACTTCCAACCTTGAGTGCTAGAGTTTTCTAGCCTAGGACTAGACTCAGCAGTGGAAAAACGGTGTGAAATGGGAAAAATATCGGAGAGCAAAGCGAGCCGAGTGGTGGCCTGGGGAAGGGAAAGGGCGACGCCTTTCCTCTCCTGCTGTCTGCATGAAACAACGGTCCTCTTTGTCACTGAAAATCCTGGCCTACAATTCTTCTCTTAAACCTCTTCCCTGCTAGATTTATCTGTACTATAATGTCTTCACTGACTTTTTCACGAAGTATCGGTTTATTCATAAATCTTCTTTTTAATCGTTATCGTGATAGCAGAACAGGCTTTGCTAATATCGCTTCTGTCCTTTTCTGTTATTTTGTTTTTTTTTTTTTTAGCTGTCGATCATTGCTTTAGTAGCCCGTGTAGAAACAATAGAACTTGCACCAGCTTCTTAAATCATTATGAATGCGACTGTGGCGAAGACCTCAGTGGAACGAACTGCGAAGAAGGTTTGTTTATTTGTTTGAAGCTTTACTTATTTTTTTATGTTAGCTGGAAACTCAGCGTCCCCTAGTCAAATTACAAAAAATCAAGTACCTAGGTTGCAGCTCAAGTTAATAAAAACCTTTCTTTTTAATTCATGGTCATAAAATGTGGGAGACTCGACCTCTAGATCTCCCTGTTAAAATCAATGTTTTGTAGCAGTGAAGAATTGCAAATCAACCTTAAATCAATTTTATTGAATAGAAGGAAGAAGTGACAATTGTGTTTATTATTATGCTGTAATCACTACTAGCACTATTATTTTTTTTTCAGTCGTTGACCGGTGCAACACAAACAATACTTGCCAGTCAGGGCAAATCTGCATCGGAAGCATTGGGTCACATGACTGCATTTGTCCCATAGGATTTTACGGGAACAGCTGCACAAGTGGTAAGCTGAACGTTTATAAATGTGCTGTTACATTATAATTACCCCTTCTCCCCCACTGGTAAGCACAACTGGTTGGTTATTACCAGACTTTGAAACGACCAGTGTGGGCTTGATTTCCAGACAGAAAAACACCTCAAGACCGTTAAATAATTATGGGAATTTGGCCGCTGCCCTTACTTGACAGCATCTGAAGATGGTTAGACAGTCTGTTTTATTTTAATTTTTTTTTTCAATAATGACGCATGCTTCGTGTCTTAGCACTTTCTGTGATCGATCTTGAGTGAGCCGTTAATAAATCTAATTTTTGGTAACCCCCTCGTCGAATTCAATCTTCGAAATGCAAGGAGTCGACTTCTGAATGAAGAATAGTTTAAATTTGGTGACAATCGCACCATGTCTAAAAGCTTTTTCTTTCTTTTAGTTTTTAATAGCGCATTTGACCTTCTTTTTCTGGTGGATGGCACTGCTTCTGTTACTGATGACAACTTCAGAAGCAGTCTTCGTTTCGTTAAAAACTTGGCCAAGGTGTTCAACGATACCATCACTCACTTTGGCCTTGTTGTTTACGCTGAAGGAGCAGAGACAATGTTCAACCTTACCAATGATTTTCCTCTTACCACTACAAACATGACAATCTCCAGTGTGATATTTCCCAATCAGATCAATCGGAACACCGGAAGCGCTCTGGCATATTGCAAATCCCAGGTACTCGAATCATCTGGTCGTCCGGGTGTACCCAAAGTTCTCGTTGTGTTACAAGGGGGGCGCTCTAGAGATGGCATAGATGAAGTCTCACAAATCTACAGAAGTAGCGGTTTTCATGTTTTTGGCGTTGGAAATGGTAACCAGTTGAGTGCGGGGCAACTGAAGGAGATTTCATCCCAGTCATCTTCACAATTCTACACAGCTGTGGGCTATGGAGCTATAGATCTGTCTTCGTTTGTGCAGACAATGAGGGCATCCATTGCAAATGGTGAGATTGTCGTTGTACTGTAGCAATTTATTCTGGAGTAATTGATCACCCTTAGTTTAACTGACCAATAAAAGCGTAACATTCATTTATTCTGTCACAATTTTTGACAAAAAAGGGGCTGCACACCGCCAGGATACTTCTAACATAAACTGCAGCACTGTTGTTTTCATATTTAGCTCATATTTGATGTTTGCCTTCTTTCATAACCAAACTCATCTACATCCTATGATACGACTTATTATTATGAGGCGAAACACCTCTACCATCCGTAAACACAACTGCAGGCATAATATTGAGAGATACTTTTGAACTATTGTATTGTTTCCCCACAGTCATCGAGCCGTGTTCTTCATCACCCTGTCATAACAACGCCACTTGTTCCGTAGAAGGCACCAGCTTTAGATGCCATTGCATGGCAGGGTACACAGGAAAGACTTGCGACCTAGGTAAGGCAACGTTTATATGGGAAAAAATCGTCTCAGGAAACAGGGTGACCCTCTTTGCCTTAACGACGACCCTGTCGTCGAAAAAGGGTAACCTGGTTTGGCGGGCCACCTTTCCAGCCGAGCAAGCTCTTGTTTCTAGTGTAAACGGTTCGCAAAGTTTTGTGAGGAAATGTCTGACAAGTTGACTTGAGGCTAGCCTGCTTGGGAGTGATGGGCGCTGGAACGAACGGAGCCCCCCACCCCCACCCTCCATATACATTTCTGTTACGAAAGAAAATCACAGGTCTTATTCCCTCCTCATTCGGTTTGGTCATGCAACATCGCTGCCAAATCAGTTAGCAAGACCAGCAACTCACGTTTCATCTTTAAGAAGCACAGTATTGTAGGACTTGATAATGGAGTCATGAGGAGATTGCTTATAAAAAAAAAGGTCATTACAAAATGTCTTGCAATTTAATAGTAATCTACTTACAAGCCATGGCGTGAAGCGTCTCAAGTGACGTCGTACCCTTAAATGTAAATGTGTATGTTATATGTGCTATTATAGATTTGCTAGTACGTCTTAGAGCTAACACCTTCATTTGTTTTCCTCAGCACTTTCACAGTGTCTTCCTAACCCCTGTGAAAATGAAGGTCAGTGTATTCCATCTGGCAGCTCCCATTCTTGCAATTGCAGACCTGGTTTTTATCAGCTAGGAAAATGTCAAGATGGTAAGCCGACGTGGGCTAGTTCGCTAGACCGGCATAAAAGTATTAGCGCTACAGTCAAACCGAGATAACCGTGAACACTTGAAATATTTCAGCAATGTTAACTGTAGAATGAAGATGATATGAACTGCGGATACACAAATTTGATCGTCGCAGTAGTAATTTAAATTTAAGCAATTACAAATTAGCCCGAAAAAAATTTCGGTGCTTTAACAATTTTTGTATTTCCGCAGTTGGTATCATCTTCATTCTATGTTTCCTACCTTTCCCGGGTTAAGATGAACTCAACAAATTGGCCTGCCCTCAATGTATTGGTCTTCATAGCTCAATTGACAGAGCACTGCCGCGCTAACGGAGAGGCCATGGATTCGAATCCCGTTTATCTTTGGGGACGTAGTTCTTTTCCTTCCTCCTGAACAGATTTCCACCTTTTTATGAAATGATTTATTTATACTTAATACGAGGACCAACTTGGTTCTAGAGGTTGAGCGAGGGTGAGCATAATGTTATGGATTTATATATTTATTTTATTTCACGTCGCTTATTTTTATTTGTTTGCTCTGTTAACCTTATAGACATTAACGAATGCGATTCTGACCCCTGTCAAAACAACGGAAAATGTAAAAATACTCTTGGAAGTTATTACTGCGTGTGCCCACATGGATTCCTGGGAACAAACTGTGGCTCAGGTAATTCTACTATCGTTCATGCCATGTATGCTTATCATGTGTTTTAACGAAAGGGTTTCTTCCTTTTTTCAGTAGGGAGCTTAGGCAAAAACGACGGCGACGGCTACGAAAGCGTCACTTAAAAAGCGCTGCTTCAAACTTCATCAAGCTTATTCCATCTCGTTTAATTTGTCAAATGTTGGCAATTTTTTCTGGAGCTGAATTCTAAAAGACTCTATCAAAGTTCAGGAAAAGAAAAAGGAAGTCGTTGTCATATGTACACGTCCACCACAAAACGTGAAATTAGGCATTTTAACGTCGTACAACCTAGTGCACCACTTTAAAGAGAATTTCGCTTGTTTTGTTTTCTCTACGTGGATTCCTGCATCATATCAGCACTCGTCTGTTAGTCATAGAGTTTATCTTGTGTTAAAACGAAAGTGTTTCTTCCTGGTTACAGTATTTTTCCTGGGGATTAGGAGAGATCCTTGAAACTTCTGTTTAGAATGTAGTACATCACCGTTAAAGCAATTTTACCCATTTTGTCTTTCAGTGTGCACTCACCAGGTATTTAACCTGGCCTTTCTGATCGACGGGTCAGCAAGCATAAAAAATCTGAATTCAGCGTCGGAAGCTAAATACAAAGGCATACTCAAGACAGTCGTAGATTTCTACGAAGTCAGCCCAGATAAGACCAATGTCGCTGTCGCAGTGTATTCCTCCAATGCCTCCACAGAATTTAGACTGGATAGATATTACAGTAAATCCGTCATCAACTCGACCATTGATGGAATCGTGTTCCCAGGAAAGGACACCAGGATCGGGAATGGTTTGACGAATGTTCGAAATGAAATATTCCCCTCTGCTCGTAGGAGAATACCGAACATCCTAGTCACAATGATCGATGGAGTTTCAATTGACGAAATTTCGCTTCCATCTGCATTTCTCAAGGCAATGAATGTTGTCATGTTTTCTGTGGGCGTTGGCGAGTTTTACGCCAAAGAACAGTTGGATGTGACATCATCTGATCCCGAGTCAACTTATGTATTAGAAGAGTCTGATTTTGATAACTTGCCAGAGGTTGCTACACAACTTAAAAATTTCATTTGTACTGGTAAGTAGTGAGTACCTCCTATTAACATCATTAATTAATCCAAAACCTTCTCTGTCTACAAGCAGAACATAAATGGTAATTGACAAAGGCAATACCTTGTTAAGAGTATAAAAGGCATCGCTTCGGGAAATCGGGACACTTCAAGCTTCGTAATAAGTCGCAATCAAATCTTGGAACTTTACTCTAGAGCCGCGCTTAAAGTTTTCATTGGATATTAAAAGTCCCTTGATTTCATACAATTGATTTTAGCAGAACTAAACTTAGAAAGCAAAAGTAGAAAGTAAAACACTTTCTAGACCCTTTTAGCCCCCAGATTCCCTCTGCAATTCTCAGACTGTACTAGAAACATTTCCTTAAAGAAAAAGTTGCGAGATTTTGTTAATATCCCTTTGGTGGTCAATTTATTAATTCTTATAACTTTTTCTTTTCGTTTTATTTTTTTTATATTTTCAAGAAAGAATTGATTTTGGTCATTGTTGGGTCTTCAAAGGTTAATGGTACGCGCCCAAAGGCAGCGTTATTTTGCGTTTCAATTCTGAAGTTTAGAAGCCTTGTGACTGGTTATTGCCTAGTTGCCTGTAATCCTCGTCGGCAGAGATTATATAGAAAAGCAGGATTGAATATATAAAAAAAACTTGAATTTTTTTTGTTACTTTTTCAGAGGTTGACCACTGCTATAGCAACCCATGTTACAACGGAGGTACTTGCCAGAGTTTGACGGATAGTTACATCTGTGGATGCCAATCTGGTTTCACAGGGCAGGACTGCCAAATAGGCGAGTAGTATAGTTTACAGTGTTTTCTTTCACGTTTTTCAATACACGCTTATCTTCAATCATACATTCTGCAAGTAATGAGGTTAAACAGAACATGCAATGTGTAGTTTCCGTACCCACGGAGGGCACTTTTATTTCATACCCCCATCCCCTTGAAATTTCCATTCCAGTGGGTGCTTGTCATACTCCCCCTTGCACCCCCTGAAATTTCCGTAATTTTCCGACCTGGTTTGGTATCCCCTGGAAAGAATATCTCCGTCAAAAATGCCGTTGCAATTTCCTTTTACGCCAAAAACAATTGGCGAGTGATACGGATATATATTTTCGGGAATTACGCAAATACCGTCTAGTTTGATTGACACTTATACATGTACTCTTCCCTTAGTATTCATTTTTTGTTCAGGTATAGGCTCCTCAACAACTTAATCTTGACTTCTGATCTGTCAATTGCCTTGTTTTCTTTAGATTTAAATGAATGCTCAAATGACCAATGCGACACTCCAAGGGAAATATGTGTCAACTTTCCTGGAACTTCCTTCTGCAATTGCATGGCGGGAAATTTTCTTATTCAAAATTCATGCACTGGAGGTAAAGATTTCTAGAATATTCTCTTCTAATCTTTCGCAAGAAGTCTTTACAAAAATGGCTTATAATTATGCTATGCGTCAGGTTCTATTTCTATTGCTGCTGAGTTAAGAACAGAAATTGCGCAAAAATCTTTGAAGCTTTTATTTAAGTGTTGCTTGTCTCAACAGCTATCCTTATTTTTGTCTTACTTCATTCAGGTACTCTTTCATGTTCCACTTCTAAAAAATGGAAACCCAAATACTTTGCGTATAGCTGTCATAGTTTATCAATTTTATATGAGTTTCAAGTCTCAGCAGTACAGTTGAACTGTTCCAGTCATCATGCACACAACGATTTTTGTATGGTGTTGTTTTTTAGTTTACTCTGGCAGCTACAACATTGGCTTTTTAATATACAATGGAATGAGCATCGATGAATACCAGAAAGGAAACTTTGCAAAGGAACTAGCATTGGTCAAAGGAATTGGGAAAACATTTAACATCTCCAGCACCAAAACAAACATTGGCATAATTACCTATTCTAGTGGAGCAAGCGTCAGGCTGAGATTTGGAGACATTTTATCTCAGGCTGCCTTAGAGAGCTCTCTAGACGCCATAACGATAAGCGGAAGTGGACGTAACATAGCAAGGGCATTGCTCTTGGCCCAGACGGATCTGTTTAATCAGTCCACTTCCGGGCAAATCAACAACGTTTTAGTCGTACTTACAGATGGAAGTTCGGATGATGCTGTTGCAGCATCGGCGCATGCCTTAAGAGCTAGCGGTATCTTTGTAATCAGTGTTGGCATTGGTCAGTATGTACGTGGACAGCTTAATGAAATGGCTTCTGGGCCACACTCAGATAACGTGTTTACGGTTACCTCATATGGTGAACTTGGTACAATTATGGGAATTCTCAAAGATTCAATTGTCAAAGGTAATTGCTAGCTTAAACCGCCCATACTTAAAGGAACCTGCCTTTGGTATTCGTGTGATGTAGCGAATTCCCCCGTGCGCCATTCAGTGAAATGTTTTTGCCCTACCAATACGTAGCGGAAAATATAGAGCGTTTTCACATGACGTCGGGGCGGCCAAATTGGTGTTCCTAAGCAATGGAACGGCGGCCATATTAGTATTCCAAGCCAATCCTGTGGAAATGGAACTCTTGTCATATGAAAATGCTTTCTTTTGTTCCAGTAAATTTGTATAGATGCTGGCCACGTGAGTACCCGAAAAGCGCTTTTTAAAATGTTAAACAATTGTGTGATGTGTAACTTCACATTTAACTAAATTCTCTGCCATATGCTTTGCTTTCTGTTTAACACAGTGTCGGAGCCATGCTCTGTTAACCCTTGTCAGAATGGTGGAATCTGTTTCCCTCTCCCAGGAGGAAGTTACATTTGTTCATGCACTTCTATGTGGACAGGAGCAAATTGTGAAACACGTAAGTACTGGAAGTAATAGAAACATAACTGTGTCTTAATGTAGTGTAATTGGAAATCCTAACCTTTCAGGCAGTTTCCCATGATAATGGATACGGTTCCCTTTTTCCAATTTATACCTTCTTCACTCAAAAAGGCACACAATTTTTATATTCACTAATACTGCTGACTTTACACGTAGGCTGATATCCACTGCGACTGGCTTCCAGATCAGTAACACCAGTTCCTACCATGCCACTGTGCATGGCCTGTTATGGATTTTTTTTTTGTTCTGTTCTGTTTTTTTTTTTTTTCCACTTTCCTGTCAATGACTTTCTAAATAGGTATGATCCTATACATTTTTATTGATGTTACCTAATAACAACTTCTTTTATGCTTAGTGGCTACACCTTGTACTGCCTCTCCGGACCCCTGCAATAATCACGGTAACTGCACAGTAATGCAAGATCAAAGCACAATATGCAACTGCAGTACAGGTTGGAATGGAACTCAATGTGAAAATGGTAAGACATGAGTGACTGCAGTTGCTCGAGCCAATCATGACCAGTGCCGGGGAAATGGGTTTTCGCAATTAAAAACAAATAGCTGACCATTTTTTCAGTCACCTTGTATAACATTGTTTTGCTCGTAAAATACTGCTACATTTTGATAGACATACCAGTGTTTTCCAAAGTTTCACTTCCTTGTTGAATATTTCTTCACGTTGCTATGACAGTATACCTATTAAAATAGTAGTGAATAAGTATGAAAAGGCAAATTAAAAGTGGACGCCGAGGCCTTCACTTGTCAATAGTTCTACAAACGTTTCCTAAAAAATAGAAATAACGGCAATTGCCTTTTAAGTTTTCCTTTTTGATATACCTTACGTAACACCATTGATCTCAATCTCCTTTATGAAAACGAAAGATTGCGTGGGGGGACAACCTCTATCTTTTTTGTGTTCACGTCGACATTATTTCAGCTAAGCACGTGCGTACTTAGGTGCTGGTAACGCCCCCCTTCCCCCCCTCCCCCTTCCCCTGAATGCCTAATGCTGTCGGTTAGCCAACGGCATTGGGGACCATAAGAGAAAAACACCAACGTGTTTTCTCTCATCGTTTCTAGATATAAGCGAGTGTCTTGAAAATCCTTGCCAAAATGGAGGAAATTGTACAAATACAAATGGAAGCTTCTATTGTAACTGCCCAATATATTCAGCTGGAGTCAACTGTGAGATGCGTAAGTTAGTCATTCAAATTGTTGTCTTTACTTGTTACCTTTTTTACCACGCTTGAAAATCGGATGTGACATGCTAGACCTCAAAAGGCCAGCGATGGTGTTGTTCCATCAGAGTGTATTTTCAGCCGCTGTTCAATAGGTGAGATGTAGATGCGTTTCATAGAACGCCGATGGTCCTACGCGTGTCCATGAGAAAATAATGTTGAGACATTCAGACCAAGGTTTTCAGTATATCACAATATACTATATACGATGGCAGGAGATTTGTAGCTTCTGTGGCAGGTTTAGGTTTTGAGGGGGCAGAGGATGTGGACTTATGGCCTTCCACGCAGGCTATAGATGAAGAAAGTCTCGGCATTAAAGCGCACAATAGGTCCTCGAGAATACATGTTAGGCCGGGGCTAAAATACTACTTGTGAAAATTCTTGCGGAAAGTTGATGATGAAAATAAGGAGTGTACGTATATATTTTCATAAATACTTTAAATTTCAGATTGCGACCACCACGCCATGAATCTTGGCTTCTTGGTAGATGCCTCTGCAGCTGTAGAACTGTCTGGCGACGACAACTTTAACAAGACTCTTGACTTCATTGCAAGCTTTATTGAGTCTTTCTCTGTAACACCAAACGAAACACACGTTGGACTGGTTGTTTTCTCGGACGACCCGAGCACGGCGTTTGACTTCAATCGCGGTAGCGTCTCATCAATTGCTGTAGAAGCTGTATATAATGCTACTTACCTGAACCAAGGACGACAAACAGGAAAAGCGATGACATACATCCGGCGTTATCTGTTCTCGGATCCTGTCCATCAGAGAGCTGTTCCAAATTATCTCGTTTATCTGACCACCGGGTCTTCATATGACTTGCTGAAGACCCCGGCAGCTCTAGTGCGTGATGACAATATTACTGTCTTTGCTGTGGGAATTGGAAATAACAACGACAATGAAGAATTAAACTATGTCACCGGAGGCAATGGTACACGAATTTACCAAACTTCTGTCGACAGGCTTGCTGATGTTGGCACCCTTTTGAAAAGGAAAATTTGCGAAAGTAAGTGACGGCAGTTGGGTTTGTAGGACAATAAAACGACCACTTATTTAAGACAATTATCATCAGCGTAAAAAAATATGATCAAAGATTTATGATTTAAGCGTTTAGTATGTGTGCGTTGATGCTTTGCGAATGCTTCAGTATCGTATAAGTTAGCCTTGCGTGGTGAGATATTGTCATTCTGTGTTTCTGAACAGGACGGCTTAACTCGTGAGGCGTTTGCCTCCTTTTGCAGCCGTTTTAACCCCTTTTTCTCGCGTATTGTATCGATACGTGGACGTTTTGGAGTTGGGTGTACATGTACGTTACCAAACGTTGCATGGATGGTTAACACCGTCAAAATACATACTTAAATTTATTATGACACTTGTTTTTCTATCTACATTCCTTTCAGTACAAGACCAGCAAGCTTGCAACTCCGCACCATGTTCTAATGGCGGCTTCTGCGTCAACACTGGTAATAACTACCGCTGCGAATGTACGCGTGGATACTATGGAAGGCAGTGTGAGCACGGTATGTTTTGGTTATTGTTGTTATTGTTGTTGTATTCCTTGTGTTTTGGTCAAGTCTCTTAAGCCATTATTGTGTAGTAAATTTTGAACATTGGCGCTTAAATAAGGAAATCGTTGTGAATGATGCTGACGATGACGACGACGTCGACAACGTCAGTGATGATGATTATGATGACGATGATGATGATGAATATAATGATGGTGGTGATGATGAAAATGATAATGATGACGACGATGACGACGACGGTGACGGCGACAACAACGTCGACAACATCAGTGATGATGGTTATGATGATGATGATGATGATGAAGATGATGATGATGATGATGTTGAAAATAATGATGACGAGGAGGAGGACAAAGTTTTGAAACCTTCTCCATGGATGCAATCTTCCCAATTCTTTGTCGAACTTATCAAAATTATGAACATGGCACAAGTTTCCCTCAAAGTCTTCTTGTTTGTTCGTTTTTGAAAGGTTGTGGTTTCAGAGAGCTTGGTGTTAAAGTGAACAACCAGCGCCGAATTCCAGACAAATACATTACATCATCTTCTCAAAGGGATTCAAACCATGCAGCTTTTCGCGGTAGGGTTGGCATCGAGGCTATTGGTTCATGGCAAGATGGTTGGTGCTCTTCAGGCACAGACGAGACGCCCTACATTCAGGTTTTCTTTGGTAAGTGATCGTTTTTCAATTAATCATTATTTCATTTTGTTTGTATGTTATTCATTTCTGTTTAATATGCAAAAGTTGTAAAAAAATGAGTACCTATACTCTAGCTTAACGAAGGCGAAATGAACTCTGTCACCACTGTAAGATGCATATTTTACTTAGGCCATATTGCGTTTCTTCTAAATTGCTTGTTGCATTTAATGCACTGGGCGCATGACATTGCAATTCGTCTTATACTTAAGATCTGACCATTTGAAACTATGCAAAGGAAAGAAAAGAAACAAACGAAAAGTAATCTTAAAAATGTAAATATAGTCGAACCTGTATTGAGGGGTCAACCTCGGAGAATGGTTTTCCTCTTATCCACCTTGTAATATTAGATATGCGTTTTTATCTAGTAATTAATAAAAAAATTATTATTATTATTATTAATAAAAATTATTATTATTAATATTATTATTATTATTATTATTATTATTACTAATTATATCACCTGAATATTATAGAATACCTAACCAACGTAACCATGATTGAAACTGAGGGGGTAGATGACGACGGTGGAGAAGCACTGTGGGTAGAAAAATACTATGTATCTACCAGCAACAGTTCAGAGTCGGAGACGTTTATAGATTACATGGAGGACGGAAATGTTGTTATGGTAAGTATCTCTACGTTTACGCGTTAATTGTTTTCGTCGAAAAAAGGGTAAAGAAGGAACATTCCAGACGTAGAGAAAAATATAAAGTTTTTACTTATTTTACTTGTTATTTGCTAGAGCCTTTAAATTCACGCCAAAATTTATCATGCTGCTTTATGCTGGAATACGATGATTGTAACACAAAAGAGTGTTATTATTCTCATATGGCTTGCTTGATATGGGTAATGTGACACCATGTTCAAAGACTCAGTTGTAAGCATTATTTCGATGTTGCCTTCTCAGTTTAACGCCAACAGGAATATTCAAGGTGTGAACAACTCTCTGGAGGGGACAAACGCACATTTTATCCGGATACATCCTGTCAACTTCACCCCTCCATACGCTTGTATGCGTATTGCCTTGTACGGTTGTGACGAAGGTTGGTGATATTTTCGTGATGCTAATTTTGCTTGTTTTTTACGTATTGTTATTTATCAAATCGATAACAATTTTCCATCGTCTGTACTCTTATCTACTATAGAAATGACGTCAAAATGTTCGAAGCTCAAGTTGAACCACTCGCCCGTGGCTCGTGGTTCACTGCAAAATTATTTTTATTAGCATTGCACTACCACCAATTCTTTTAACACTTGTTAGTTCATTTCTCACGATTTTTTTTCCTTTTTTGCCCTTTGTATGAAAGACTGATATTAGCTCTTGAACTTTTATGTGACTCAATGATAATGGTGATATTAATAGCAATAATAAAAATAATTTACAATAGCAATAATCATAATAATAAAAATAATAAATGATATTGATAACGACAACAATAAAGTTAGCAAAACTGATGATTTTGTTGATGTTGAGAATAAAAACGCTAGAATGTTGCAGGGATGTCGAGTGACCTATGTTCTTCGCTATCGTGTACAGAACTTACCGATAGTCTAAACTTGGAAGATTTCAACATAAGCAGAGAAAAAAATTTCAATGTATTTTTCATAGTCGAAAACGTCAGTAGTTTACGGTTATATTACGTCACCAGTTTGAATGGCGACCATCTTGGACCTCCAATCTTACATTGCTAAAGCAAGGATAAAATCAGTTATCGAAAAGAAAGGGTTAAGTACGACGCACTAGATGTACTTCTTTTCATAATTTTATTTTAATGTTTCTAGGAAATGCTGTACACCAGAAATCGTTGCCAGAGAGAATAGCCAATGCTCCTTTGACTAGCGATCCTCTTTCGGATACAGGTTTAGCAGGTCAGTAGGTTTGCTTTTGTAAGCTCCATGCCTGACTTCTAAAGATGATTTGTTTGTTTGTTTGTTTGTTTGTTTCGTTTTGTTTTGTTTGCTTGTGTTGGGGAATATCTTTTGTAAAATGTCAAAAGTAACAATCCTTACTTTTCAAGAGTCTACAACTTTCACTGTGTTACATCTATATTTGCTACGTCGCGCTTTTATTTATTATTATTAATATATTTTTAAACTGGAGTTTGTTTTTAGCCCATCCCTGGCAACCACCTACACAAGCGATAATTGCTAATGATCCTGGCCACTTTATTTTGTTCATTAAAATTAACTTTGTCGCTTGTGAAGTTCGACCTTCCCCTGGGCCTAAGTGGTAAACGATAACTGATGTAATTAGTGTTTCGTCTCTTACTGTGTAAACAGCTATACCAGTGGCGGTTTTCGTTGGGTTGCTGATCGGTTCCTTGATGTTCGCTATGCTGCCTTTACAGTAAGTAATTATAACAGCTAGAATAACATTTTTGCCTATACCCCCCCCCCCCCCCCCCCTTATTCTGTGCTTTCACTTCTCAGTTTGTTTTAAGACACTCAAGTTCAGTCCGGTCCCGGGAATCCAGCCCGCGACCTTCCCTGCAGTCAAGTACTTTACCGACTGAGCTAGTCCTACAGCAATCTTCGCTAATGGCCATCTCTTTACAGTGGCCACTTTTTTCGGGCCAGTGGATGCAATCAGTATTGTGTTGACCAAAAACGCCTTCAAGATAAAGCTCTTGAACGTACTGAAAACTACAACTACTCCCCTTTCCCCCAAAAAAACAATGTTGAAGTCCGCCTGGTTTTGTGCGCTTTCAACATACTCAAACTTTTTCGCGAAGCAAACTTGGAAACAGAGGGGCAGGCAATTACTCGTCTTAAAGTAGACGTGGTAATGTATGTTTTTCTCAACATTGTTGTCGAAGATTGTAGATGTGGGAAGTGCTTCTGATTGCTTATAAAAGTACATTTTCCTCCCGGTACGACCAATCAGAAGCAGTACTCAGTGTTGTGACACATCATCAGTAGAGAGATGAAGATGCACGTTTACCGCAAACGTCACACGTCAGACTCAAGTCGAGAATTTCTCAGAATAAAACTTAAGCAGATAAAAACAGTCCCGAACGATTCCTATGGTTAATACTGTCATAAAACTACTTATTTGCGAGTAGAAGCAATAAAAAGTAAACGGAAAATAAGGGAAAAATTGGTCACGTGGTACAAATTCACGTCTGCCGTTTGGCGTAAACGTGAATCTTAATCTCTCTAACGTTAACATGGAATTTCTGCCTCGTCCCTCAGAAGTCATTTCGCGGGGAAACCACTGATTGCGTAACAGTATGTCAGTTGTTTTCTTAGGCTAGAAAACTAGTGATCTAGTGATTACCCCACGAATGACGCCCCTTTGTTTATGCTGTGATCAATTTTGTATAGGTAATAGCCTGATTTGTAGTGATATTTGGCATAAATACCACGAGTGATATATTTCGAAATTGTTATGCGTAATTTCACGAGCCGTTGGGCGAGTGAAATTTGAGACAACTTTGAAATATCACGACTGGTATTTATGCCAAATATCACGTACAAATCATGCTATTATTTGTTTATACTACTACCCACAAAAGGTTTGTAATTTTCACATGTAGGTATCCCAAATTAAGCTGAAATACCACTGCTCTAAGCCAATCAAATTGCAGAAATTTCCCATGTAGTAGTATAAGATATTTCAATTTGGTGCCTGTTACAGCTCATCTGCACCCCCATTGTCACCGTCCCAAACAACGATGATGGTAGACATCCAACCCCAGCAACAACAAGACGCTAACGCGAATGCAACAGTCCCTGGTTACGAGGTTCAAACAATAACCATGGACATGGGACCAGATTCTACAACAACAACTGAAGATCGAGATATGGGCTATTCTGGTGAAGATCTTTTCTTGGAAGAAAAAAAGGTCAGTTTCGTTGAAGATCGAATTGGTCTGAGAGTTATGTATTCAGCTACACAGCCGTTTTTAGTGTCGTCACGCCACGCTCCTCCCAATTAGTAGGGAGGAGCGTTGCGTGACGACACTGAAAACGGCTGTGTAGCAGACTTAGAGTTATGAGGAATAGAAAGAAAAAGGCAAAAAGTCATTCAATACAGCAGAGTGGAACGTGGAAAAACTTGTTGGATGGCCAATGAAAATTCCTTTTAATCACAGTACTAATACATTATGCGACAAAAGCAGAAGAGCGGTATTAAAAGTAATAATACCAATCTCTTCATCGGTCCTAACTAAAACCTCATTGCACACTTCCCAGTGACCCTTCTCCTGTTGTGGCTATGGCATGATGAAGCTGTTTTAATGTCGTTATCATCACAATTCAAGGCTTTCTTATTTTTTTCTCTCTTATACAGATCTTTGGCTATTCATCGCCAAACCCAGAAGAAGATTAATGCATTGGTTAATGTCTACTCTTCATTCTTTTACAAGAGAACTGCATGCTCTTGCCCCGTGGAATTTTCAACGCAAATCAATTTGCTTGCTGTATCGACGACTATAACATTCCCAACTGTCACTATATTTCGCCGAAAAAGTGGCTACACTTTTCGTCTTACGCTAATCGAAGCTTTTAACCCTTGAAGCCCCAAGAGTGATCAGCATCAAATTTCTCCTTGTAATATCAATACTTTGTAAAACAGAGTGGTCATGAGAATTACGGACATGATCACACAAGATGAATTTGCTTGATATTTTATCAACTTCTCCCCACTACTTCTGTAGGAAATAAATAGTAAGAGACATTTCTTAATCGTTCACTGGAAAGATCCAGCAGTAAACCAAACCGAATGACAATTAAGCAATAGAAAAAGTCTTTTTTGTGTTTACATAGCCTAATATAACACAACATGTTTGTAACGATTTTCCACATTTCAGCTGACAATGAATGAGATAAATAAAGTAAACGTTTGGAACTAGTTTTGAACTCGAACACTTTTTCAAGTTCGTACTTGCGTAATGAGCGCGCGCAAGGCATGCATGTAAGGGTTATTGCTGGCGACAAGAGGAGCCCGCAATCCTAATCTCCAAGTTGTTATTACGCATGCGTCGCATGTATGTAGCCAGCATTCGTTTGGACTTCCACTAAGAATGTATGGAATACACAGAGCGCAATTTGATCACGCGCGTTTGGACGTTCTGTCACTCGTAATCTGATCACGCGTGTTTTGACCTATTATCACGTGAGACGTGCGCAAAACATAGCGCTGGAGCGAAAGCGTTTTGACCTTCGATCGTTGTCGCCCGCGCTCCCTAACCTTTGGTTATTACTAGCTAACCGGGAACGAGGGATATGTGATATATACTAGGTGAATATATCACATACCTCCGAGGGACAGGGAGATAACATGCATATTTTCACTTGCGAGGTTTCCTAAAGCAAAAAGCTCTTGAAAGACTTTTAAATTAGTTCTCTAGAGATCCTTAATCCCAAGAGCCTCGAATTGTTTGAGGTTGAATTCTAAATTAAGGAAATTGGTCAATTTATGTGAAGTAGTCAAACAGTAGTTTTAGCAGAAAGGGATGAGTAGCTCAGAGGAAAAAGTTTTCTTAACGTTAAGGCAGAACAGTTTTGAAAACTCCTTTGGATCTCCCACCGCGACAGATTTTTGTGTCAGTCGTCCAATGATGTTCGCAGGTAGAAGTTTGAGATGTCAAGCAAATTTGTTTTAAAGTGACGCGGCCGGTAATGCAAATTTCTAGCTTAAAGGACACTGGAATTGGACTTTGACAACTGTCGAAGAAGAGAAACAAGTCCAAGAAAATGTGGTAAGTTCGTAACATCCACTGCACGAAAAACTGGATTTACTCAAAATTACTCGGAGCAAATATGTTGCAAAAAAGAGCAAACAAGGAGGAAATCAAAAGCAAAGATGGTAAATGCCGCATTTGTTTGAGAGTTTACATGGGGTTGTAAATTTGAGGGCAAATGCGGTATTAACCATCTTTGTCCTTTATTTAACCTTAGTTTGCACTTTTTTGCACAAAATTTGCACTTAGTAAATTTGGTGTAAATAAAATTTTTCGTGCAGTGATCCAAATTCAAAATACTTACTTCTGCTGTTTTTACTAGGACGGGTGTGTTATTGTTATCAGCTGTTGTTTCAGCCCCTCACTCCCCTGTTACTATCAAAGCTGACACCAACTTTGCAGAATAATATGTAATATATTCCCCAAAAAAGAACAAAGGAAACCAATCAAAGTGAAAAATAAGTTTACACATATTCTCATGCAAACACGCCTCTCGCCCAAATCGGAGGGCGCGTACTATCCAGTTAGTTACTTTATAGTTGACATGCCGGTATTGTTTTTTTCTTTCGTCACATAGGAGTAACATTTATTATGAAAAAACCGAGATTTAGGTGTCCCAAACCTTATTCTATGCGTGCTTTTGGATCGCGTTTTTTCGGCAAATAAAGGTTATCTATAATTATGTTCTTCTAGATACGTAAAATGATGATGCCTATAGTAGAACCCTTCGAAGAGTACTAAACATTTCTTGGAGGGACCACACTCAGGCATGTTTTATGAGTGACCCATTCCTTAAAAGGCATGGGTCACTCATAATTTGCATAATTTGGTGAAGTGGTGTTATAGCCAAGAAACGCCCGTTTCGTATATATCTACAACTTTATTTAGACCAAAATATTTTTTTTTTCTGAAAGGGTATTTTTTTGCCCTTTTCATTGAGGTATAGCTTTGTATGGAACTGTCAATAACAGCAGAGATATAATTTTTTAAAATTACGTGGTCAATTTACTTCAAATCCTTGCAGAAGACAAAGAGTTAAATTAGCCTGGAAACTGTTTAGTAATGGTCTAGATAGAGAACAAGCCTTTAAGGACATTTTAAGCTCTGTCAATAGTATAAAAACAACAACGACGAAGAAATCTTAAATATTATTCGTAAAAGCAGATATGACCAAACGTAACGCAAATAATGGTGACTACCTCCGTTAGCGTTATGTTGTGTCGCTAGATCAATAGAGATCGTAGTTTCAAAAAGCCCTGACACGTATTTTGAACGTCCGATTGTCGACTAAAACGTTTGGACAAGGAAAACTCCTCTTACTTATCTGGGATAACCGGCAAGCTTTTTCAGTTCGTCTGTTTTCAAAAATTAGACTTGCTTTCTGAAAGCGGAGTTTTGTTGAGATGGGTTTAGATTTGTGCACACTGAGTGTGGCATTCCGCTGGTACAGGACACTGTTTTCAAACGTTTTGTACTCTTGTATTGAGTGAAAAAATTCTGTCCAGATTTTTGTTAATTTGAAGTAACTCATTGGCTGAAATGCAACTGCAACACAGTTGTCATTAGTAAGTTACAAGATGAAAGTTGCATGTGACTTTTCGGTGTTCAAAGGAGTTAGTTAGTTTATAGATTTAGCGCTAAAAGCGAAGCTCTCGATAATATTAAAAGTTTGTTCAAACAAAATATAAAATCGTGTTATGCTAAGCGCAAAGGCAACGCCGGAGAACGGTGAAAAACAACAATAGGTCTAATTAGCACGACTACAACGAGAAACTTCCAGAAACTTCTTTGGAGGAAATGTCGTACGTGTTCTCGTTCACTTTTTTTTTTTACTGCCGCTTATTTTCACCTTGCATTGATGGCCGCTAGCATTTCTCATGTTGTCACCGCCGCTACAAAATTTTCACGGTTTCCTTCCAAAAAAAAAATGTCTCCTTTGTTAATTTTTCCCTTTGCTCTAGATCCCTGTCGCCCTTTTTATGGTTGAGCTTCGCTGGCCTGCCGCCTACTTTCTCTCTTTCTTTGTCTTTGTCTTGCTCTATATTCCAAATTTGTGGACATAACAATTAATCTAAGCTTAATACTTTAGACAACACGGATACAGAAACAATTTCCGCTTTCCGTTTTCGTCTTTATTGAGCTTTAGTTGTCTCTGCTTTACAAGACGCGGGTGGCTATACGATTTCCAGCCAAAATAATCTCGAGTTGCGTTTGGGTTGCCATACCTGTTGATTGAATATTTTACATGGGTATGCCTGTGGTGCGGACGGATGGTCGATGGTTGGCGGTCGGTGTACGGTCACGTGATTACCAAATTTTCTGGGATGGGTAGACTTACTTACCCATAGTGCTCCCTTGGCGCGCGCTTCGCGCGCGCGTGAGCTCCGCTAAAAACTTAACCCCCGGACATACACCCAAATTCATACACCCACCGTGGTACAAGGGGGAGAGGGCGGTGTGGATGGAGCCCCTCCCCGGAGTTTTTGATATGTTGCAGTATGCGAAACGATTTTACCTTTAGTGGAAAGCCTTTGATCTTCTTAGCAAGATTATGGGTGGTGGCGCTGCTGGGGGCCTGTGACAACGCCAACAATGGTCACCATCTTGGCCGCCACCTTGGATTTTACCGAGAATTGGACAGGCTTAGACGGCAAGAAATGGCGATTTTTTGTGCTTTACATGATAAATAACACATAAATAAGCACTTTGCATGATTTTAGCCGCAAAATTTGCTTTTATTGTTGAAAGAAGTGGAAAAAACATATATTTTCACCCTAAAATTGGCTTGACTGACCCGCTACTTATGACGTCATAGCTTGTAACCATAGCAACTGACCACTGCTAAACTTGTTTCAAATTGTGTGAGAGGGATAAACGAACAGATACTGAAAACGTCAGGTACTGAAGTTTTATCCTCTTGAAAAAAACTCAGAAAAAACTTATGGGGGTTGGCATCCACCCCTTAACCATGCAAAGGCGGTCTTGAGTGACGGACGTCAAACGGAACTGTGGCTTTTCCCTTTCTTATATGCCTTGACCCTTCCAAAGTTGTATTACTTATTGTCGTTACTCTTATAGGGAGGGATTAACCCTTAATTTAAGCAAAAGTGTCTAAGAATGCAAAACGTCTACTTCCTGTTGACTTGCGTTTCTCAGGAACGCTTTTTCTGAAACACCCCAGCTAGTCTGTCCTAGTATGATAATTTCACCTTCGAAGCTGGAAATATATTCAAAATGTCGTTTTTATAGTCCAAAAAGCCTCCTTTTGAGAAAACAACATCAACAAACGACAAGACCAATGTCTTTTGTACAGAAAAGTAGGCTCGAAAGATATTTGGAAGTTCTGACCAGAATCAAGGGTTAACCCGTTTTAAAATATGCAAATTTTTCAACTATAGTAAAATGTCGTTTTTATGGACTAAAAAGCCTCCTTTTGACAAAACAACATGATCAAACGACAAAACCAAGGTCTCTTGTACAGAAAAGTAGGCTCCAAAGATATTTGGAACTTATGACCAGAATCATGGGTTAACCCGTTTTAAAATATGCAAATTTCTCGACTATAGTAAAATGTCGTTTTCGTGGACTAAAAAGCCTCCTTTTGACAAAACAACATGATCAAACGACAAAAACAAGGTCTCTTGTACAGAAAAGAAGGCTCAAAAGATATTTGGAACTTTTGACGAGAATCATGGGCTAACCCGTTTTAAAATATGCAAATTCTCCGACTATAGTAAAATGTCGTTTTTATGGACTAAAAAGCCTCCTTTTGACAAATCAACATGATCAAAGGACAAAACCAAAGTCTCTTGTACAGAAAGGTAGGCTCGCAAGATATTTGGAACTTATAACGAGAATCAGGGGTTAACCTGTTTTAAAATATGCTTATTCTTTAACTATAGTAAAATGTCGTTTTTATCAACTAAAAAGCCTCCTTTTGACAAAACAACATGATCAAACGACAAAACTAAGGTCTCTTGTACACATCAGAAAAGTGGGCCCGAAAGATATTTGAAACTTCTGACAAGAATCATGGGTTAACCCGTTTTAAAATATGCAACTTATTCGACTATAGTAAAAAGTCGTTTCTATGGACTAAAAAGCATCCTTTTGAGAAAACAACATGATCAAACGACAAAACCAAGGTCTCTTGTACAGAAAAGTAGGCTCGAAAGATATTTGGATCTTATGACCAGAATCATGGGCAAACCCGTTTTAAAATATGCAAATTATTCGACTATAGTAAAATGTCGTTTTTATGGACTAAAAAGCCTCCTTTTGACAAAAGAACATGATCAAACGACAAAACCAAGGTCTCTTAAACAGAAAAGTGGGGTCGAAAGATATTTGGAACTGATAAACAGAATCAGGGGTTAACCCGTCTTAAAATATGCAAATTTTTCGACTATAGTAAAATGTCGTTTTTAAGGACTAAAAAGCCTCCTTTTGACAAAAGAACATGATCAAAGGACAAAACCAAAGTCTCTTGTACACAAAAGTAGGCTCGCAAGATATTTGGAACTGATAACGAGAATCATGGGTTAACCCGTTTTAAAATATGCATATTCTTTAACTATAGTAAAATGTCGTTTTTATCAACTAAAAAGCCTCCTTTTGACAAAACAACATGATCAAACGACAAAACTAAGGTCTCTTGTACACATCAGAAAAGTGGGCCTGAAAGATATTTGAAACTTCCCACAAGAATCAAGGGTTAACCCGTTTTAAAATATGCAACTTTTTCGACTATAGTAAAATGTCGTTTTTATGGACTAAAAAGCCTCCTTTTGAGAAAACAACATAATCAAACGGCAAAACTAAGGTCTCTTGTACAGAAAACTAGGCTCGAAAGATATTTGGAACTTATGACCAGAATCATGGGTTAACCCGTTTTAAAAGATGCAAATTTTTCGACTATAGTAAAATGTCGTTTTTATGGACTAAAACGCCTCCTTTTGACAAAAGAACATGATCAAACGACAAAACCAAGGTCTCTTAAACAGAAAAGTGGGGTCGAAAGATATTTGGAACTGATAAACAGAATCAGGGGTTAACCCGTCTTAAAATATGCAAATTTTTCGACTATAGTAAAATGTCGTTTTTAAGGACTAAAAAGCCTCCTTTTGACAAAAGAACATGATCAAAGGACAAAACCAAAGTCTCTTGTACACAAAAGTAGGCTCGCAAGATATTTGGAACTGATAACGAGAATCATGGGTTAACCCGTTTTAAAATATGCATATTCTTTAACTATAGTAAAATGTCGTTTTTATCAACTAAAAAGCCTTTTTTTGACAAAACAACATGATCAAACGACAAAACTAAGGTCTCTTGTACACATCAGAAAAGTGGGCCTGAAAGATATTTGAAACTTCCCACAAGAATCATGGGTTAACCCGTTTTAAAATATGCAACTTTTTCGACTATAGTAAAATGTCGTTTTTATGGACTAAAAAGCCTCCTTTTGAGAAAACAACATAATCAAACGGCAAAACTAAGGTCTCTTGTACAGAAAACTAGGCTCGAAAGATATTTGGAACTTATGACCAGAATCATGGGTTAACCCGTTTTAAAAGATGCAAATTTTTCGACTATAGTAAAATGTCGTTTTTATGGACTAAAAAGCCTCCTTTTCACAAAAGAACATGATCAAACGACAAAACCAAGGTCTCTTAAACAGAAAAGTGGGGTCGAAAGATATTTGGAACTGATAAACAGAATCAGGGGTTAACCCGTTTTAAAATATGCAAATTTTTCGACTATAGTAAAATGTCGTTTTTAAGGACTAAAAAGCCTCCTTTTGACAAAAGAACATGATCAAAGGACAAAACCAAAGTCTCTTGTACAAAAAAGTACGCTCGCAAGATATTTGGAACTGATAACGAGAATCATGGGTTAACCCGTTTTAAAATATGCATATTCTTTAACTATAGTAAAATGTCGTTTTTATCAACTAAAAAGCCTCCTTTTGACAAAACAACATGATCAAACGACAAAACTAAGGTCTCTTGTACACATCAGAAAAGTGGGCCTGAAAGATATTTGAAACTTCCCACAAGAATCATGGGTTAACCCGTTTTAAAATATGCAACTTTTTCGACTATAGTAAAATGTCGTTTTTATGGACTAAAAAGCCTCCTTTTGAGAAAACAACATAATCAAACGGCAAAACTAAGGTCTCTTGTACAGAAAACTAGGCTCGAAAGATATTTGGAACTTATGACCAGAATCATGGGTTAACCCGTTTTAAAAGATGCAAATTTTTCGACTATAGTAAAATGTCGTTTTTATGGACTAAAAAGCCTCCTTTTGACAAAACAACATGATCAAACGACAAAACCAAGGTCTCTTAAACAGAAATGTGGGCTCGAAAGATATTTGGAACTGATGACCAGAATCAGGGGTTAACCCGTTTTAAAATATGCAAATTTTTCGACTATAGTAAAATGTCGTTTTTATGGACTAAAAAGCCTCCTTTGACAAAACAACATGATCAAAGGACAAAACCAAAGTCTCTTGTACAGAAAAGTAGGCTCGCAAGATATTTGGAACCTATAACGAGAATCATGGGTTAACCCGTTTTAAAATATGCAACTTTTTCGACTATAGTAAAATCTCTTTTTTATGGACTAAAAAGCCTCCTTTTGAGAAAACAACAAGATCAAACGGCAAAACTAAGGTCTCTTGTACAGAAAAGTAGGCTCGAAAGATATTTGGAACTTATGACCAGAATCATGGGTTAACCCGTTTTAAAAGATGCAAATTTTTCGACTATAGTAAAATGTCGTTTTTATGGACTAAAAAGCCTCCTTTTGACAAAAGAACATGATCAAACGACAAAACCAAGGTCTCTTAAACAGAAAAGTCGGCTCGAAAGATATTTGGAACTTATGACCAGAATCATGGGTTAACCCGTTTTAAAAGATGCCAATTTTTCGACTATAATAAAATGTCGTTTTTATGGACTAAAAAGCCTCCTTTTGACAAAAGAACATGATCAAACGACAAAACAAAGGTCTCTTAAACAGAAAAAATGGCTCGAAAGATATTTGGAACTGATGACCAGAATCAGGGGTTAACCCGTTTTAAAATATGCAAATTTTTCGACTATAGTAAAATGTCGTTTTTATGGACTAAAAAGCCTCCTTTTGAGAAAACAACAGGATCAAACGGCAAAACTAAGGTCTCTTGTACAGAAAAGTAGGCTCGAAAGATATTTGGAACTTATGACCAGGATCATGGGTTAACACGTTTTAAAAGATGCAAATTTTTCGACTATAGTAAAATGTCGTTTTTATGGACTAAAAAGCCTCCTTTTGGCAAAACAACATGATCCAATGACAAAACCAAGGTCTCTTGAACAGGAAAGTAGGCTCCTAAGATATTTGGAACTTACGACCAGAATCATGGGTTAACCCGTTTTAAAAAATGCAAATTTCTCGAATATAGTAAAATGTCGTTTTTATGGACTAAAAAGCCTCCTTTTGACAAAACAACATGATCAAACGACAAAAACAAGGTCTCTTGTACAGAAAAGTAGGCTCAAAAGATATTTGGAACTTTTGACGAGAATCATGGGCTAACCCGTTTTAAAATATGCAAATTTTTCGACTATAGTAAAATGTCGTTTTTATGGACTAAAAAGCCTCCTTTGACAAAACAACATGATCAAAGGACAAAACCAAAGTCTCTTGTACAGAAAAGTAGGCTCGCAAGATATTTGGAACCTATAACGAAAATCATGGGTTAACCCGTTTTAAAATATGCAACTTTTTCGACTATAGTAAAATCTCTTTTTTATGGACTAAAAAGCCTCCTTTTGAGAAAACAACAAGATCAAACGGCAAAACTAAGGTCTCTTGTACAGAAAAGTAGGCTCGAAAGATATTTGGAACTTATGACCAGAATCATGGGTTAACCCGTTTTAAAAGATGCAAATTTTTCGACTATAGTAAAATGTCGTTTTTATGGACTAAAAAGCCTCCTTTTGACAAAAG
This sequence comes from Porites cylindrica, assembly GCA_964035525.1. Lineage (NCBI taxonomy): Eukaryota > Metazoa > Cnidaria > Anthozoa > Scleractinia > Poritidae > Porites > Porites cylindrica. The sequence goes on along the minus strand of OZ037786.1, from coordinate 6,121,555 downwards.
AACATGATCAAACGACAAAACCAAGGTCTCTTAAACAGAAAAGTCGGCTCGAAAGATATTTGGAACTTATGACCAGAATCATGGGTTAACCCGTTTTAAAAGATGCCAATTTTTCGACTATAATAAAATGTCGTTTTTATGGACTAAAAAGCCTCCTTTTGACAAAAGAACATGATCAAACGACAAAACAAAGGTCTCTTAAACAGAAAAGTTGGCTCGAAAGATATTTGGAACTGATGACCAGAATCAGGGGTTAACCCGTTTTAAAATATGCAAATTTTTCGACTATAGTAAAATGTCGTTTTTATGGACTAAAAAGCCTCCTTTTGAGAAAACAACAGGATCAAACGGCAAAACTAAGGTCTCTTGTACAGAAAAGTAGGCTCGAAAGATATTTGGAACTTATGACCAGAATCATGGGTTAACACGTTTTAAAAGATGCAAATTTTTCGACTATAGTAAAATGTCGTTTTTATGGACTAAAAAGCCTCCTTTTGGCAAAACAACATGATCCAATGACAAAACCAAGGTCTCTTGAACAGGAAAGTAGGCTCCTAAGATATTTGGAACTTATGACCAGAATCATGGGTTAACCCGTTTTAAAAAATGCAAATTTCTCGACTATAGTAAAATGTCGTTTTTATGGACTAAAAAGCCTCCTTTTGACAAAACAATATGATCAAACGACAAAAACAAGGTCTCTTGTACAAAAAAGTAGGCTCAAAAGATATTTGGAACTTTTGACGAGAATCATGGGCTAACCCGTTTTAAAATATGCAAATTTTTCGACTATAGTAAAATGTCGTTTTTAAGGACTAAAAAGCCTCCTTTGACAAAACAACATGATCAAAGGACAAAACCAAAGTCTCTTGTACAGAAAAGTAGGCTCGCAAGATATTTGGAACCTATAACGAGAATCATGGGTTAACCCGTTTTAAAATATGCAACTTTTTCGACTATAGTAAGATCTCTTTTTTATGGACTAAAAAGCCTCCTTTTGAGAAAACAACAAGATCAAACGGCAAAACTAAGGTCTCTTGTACAGAAAAGTAGGCTCGAAAGATATTTGGAACTTATGACCAGAATCATGGGTTAACCCGTTTTAAAAGATGCAAATTTTTCGACTATAGTAAAATGTCGTTTTTATGGACTAAAAAGCCTCCTTTTGACAAAAGAACATGATCAAACGACAAAACCAAGGTCTCTTAAACAGAAAAGTCGGCTCGAAAGATATTTGGAACTTATGACCAGAATCATGGGTTAACCCGTTTTAAAAGATGCCAATTTTTCGACTATAATAAAATGTCGTTTTTATGGACTAAAAAGCCTCCTTTTGACAAAAGAACATGATCAAACGACAAAACAAAGGTCTCTTAAACAGAAAAGTTGGCTCGAAAGATATTTGGAACTGATGACCAGAATCAGGGGTTAACCCGTTTTAAAATATGCAAATTTTTCGACTATAGTAAAATGTCGTTTTTATGGACTAAAAAGCCTCCTTTTGAGAAAACAACAGGATCAAACGGCAAAACTAAGGTCTCTTGTACAGAAAACTAGGCTCGAAAGATATTTGGAACTTATGACCAGAATCATGGGTTAACCCGTTTTAAAAGATGCAAATTTTTCGACTATAGTAAAATGTCGTTTTTATGGACTAAAAAGCCTCCTTTTGACAAAACAACATGATCAAACGACAAAACCAAGGTCTCTTAAACAGAAATGTGGGCTCGAAAGATATTTGGAACTGATGACCAGAATCAGGGGTTAACCCGTTTTAAAATATGCAAATTTTTCGACTATAGTAAAATGTCGTTTTTATGGACTAAAAAGCCTCCTTTGACAAAACAACATGATCAAAGGACAAAACCAAAGTCTCTTGTACAGAAAAGTAGGCTCGCAAGATATTTGGAACCTATAACGAGAATCATGGGTTAACCCGTTTTAAAATATGCAACTTTTTCGACTATAGTAAGATCTCTTTTTTATGGACTAAAAAGCCTCCTTTTGAGAAAACAACAAGATCAAACGGCAAAACTAAGGTCTCTTGTACAGAAAAGTAGGCTCGAAAGATATTTGGAACTTATGACCAGAATCATGGGTTAACCCGTTTTAAAAGATGCAAATTTTTCGACTATAGTAAAATGTCGTTTTTATGGACTAAAAAGCCTCCTTTTGACAAAAGAACATGATGAAACGACAAAACCAAGGTCTCTTAAACAGAAAAGTCGGCTCGAAAGATATTTGGAACTTATGACCAGAATCATGGGTTAACCCGTTTTAAAAGATGCCAATTTTTCGACTATAATAAAATGTCGTTTTTATGGACTAAAAAGCCTCCTTTTGACAAAAGAACATGATCAAACGACAAAACAAAGGTCTCTTAAACAGAAAAGTTGGCTCGAAAGATATTTGGAACTGATGACCAGAATCAGGGGTTAACCCGTTTTAAAATATGCAAATTTTTCGACTATAGTAAAATGTCGTTTTTATGGACTAAAAAGCCTCCTTTTGAGAAAACAACAGGATCAAACGGCAAAACTAAGATCTCTTGTACAGAAAACTAGGCTCGAAAGATATTTGGAACTTATGACCAGAATCATGGGTTAACCCGTTTTAAAAGATGCAAATTTTTCGACTATAGTAAAATGTCGTTTTTATGGACTAAAAAGCCTCCTTTTGACAAAACAACATGATCAAACGACAAAACCAAGGTCTCTTAAACAGAAATGTGGGCTCGAAAGATATTTGGAACTGATGACCAGAATCAGGGGTTAACCCGTTTTAAAATATGCAAATTTTTCGACTATAGTAAAATGTCGTTTTTATGGACTAAAAAGCCTCCTTTGACAAAACAACATGATCAAAGGACAAAACCAAAGTCTCTTGTACAGAAAAGTAGGCTCGCAAGATATTTGGAACCTATAACGAGAATCATGGGTTAACCCGTTTTAAAATATGCAACTTTTTCGACTATAGTAAAATCTCTTTTTTATGGACTAAAAAGCCTCCTTTTGAGAAAACAACAAGATCAAACGGCAAAACTAAGATCTCTTGTACAGAAAAGTAGGCTCGAAAGATATTTGGAACTTATGACCAGAATCATGGGTTAACCCGTTTTAAAAGATGCAAATTTTTCGACTATAGTAAAATGTCGTTTTTATGGACTAAAAAGCCTCCTTTTGACAAAAGAACATGATCAAACGACAAAACCAAGGTCTCTTAAACAGAAAAGTCGGCTCGAAAGATATTTGGAACTTATGACCAGAATCATGGGTTAACCCGTTTTAAAAGATGCCAATTTTTCGACTATAATAAAATGTCGTTTTTATGGACTAAAAAGCCTCCTTTTGACAAAAGAACATGATCAAACGACAAAACAAAGGTCTCTTAAACAGAAAAAATGGCTCGAAAGATATTTGGAACTGATGACCAGAATCAGGGGTTAACCCGTTTTAAAATATGCAAATTTTTCGACTATAGTAAAATGTCGTTTTTATGGACTAAAAAGCCTCCTTTTGAGAAAACAACAGGATCAAACGGCAAAACTAAGGTCTCTTGTACAGAAAAGTAGGCTCGAAAGATATTTGGAACTTATGACCAGGATCATGGGTTAACACGTTTTAAAAGATGCAAATTTTTCGACTATAGTAAAATGTCGTTTTTATGGACTAAAAAGCCTCCTTTTGGCAAAACAACATGATCCAATGACAAAACCAAGGTCTCTTGAACAGGAAAGTAGGCTCCTAAGATATTTGGAACTTACGACCAGAATCATGGGTTAACCCGTTTAAAAAAATGCAAATTTCTCGACTATAGTAAAATGTCGTTTTTATGGACTAAAAAGCCTCCTTTTGACAAAACAACATGATCAAACGACAAAAACAAGGTCTCTTGTACAGAAAAGTAGGCTCAAAAGATATTTGGAACTTTTGACGAGAATCATGGGCTAACCCGTTTTAAAATATGCAAATTTTTCGACTATAGTAAAATGTCGTTTTTATGGACTAAAAAGCCTCCTTTGACAAAACAACATGATCAAAGGACAAAACCAAAGTCTCTTGTACAGAAAAGTAGGCTCGCAAGATATTTGGAACCTATAACGAAAATCATGGGTTAACCCGTTTTAAAATATGCAACTTTTTCGACTATAGTAAAATCTCTTTTTTATGGACTAAAAAGCCTCCTTTTGAGAAAACAACAAGATCAAACGTCAAAACTAAGGTCTCTTGTACAGAAAAGTAGGCTCGAAAGATATTTGGAACTTATGACCAGGATCATGGGTTAACACGTTTTAAAAGATGCAAATTTTTCGACTATAGTAAAATGTCGTTTTTATGGACTAAAAAGCCTCCTTTTGGCAAAACAACATGATCCAATGACAAAACCAAGGTCTCTTGAACAGGAAAGTAGGCTCCTAAGATATTTGGAACTTACGACCAGAATCATGGGTTAACCCGTTTAAAAAAATGCAAATTTCTCGACTATAGTAAAATGTCGTTTTTATGGACTAAAAAGCCTCCTTTTGACAAAACAACATGATCAAACGACAAAAACAAGGTCTCTTGTACAGAAAAGTAGGCTCAAAAGATATTTGGAACTTTTGACGAGAATCATGGGCTAACCCGTTTTAAAATATGCAAATTTTTCGACTATAGTAAAATGTCGTTTTTATGGACTAAAAAGCCTCCTTTGACAAAACAACATGATCAAAGGACAAAACCAAAGTCTCTTGTACAGAAAAGTACGCTCGCAAGATATTTGGAACCTATAACGAAAATCATGGGTTAACCCGTTTTAAAATATGCAACTTTTTCGACTATAGTAAAATCTCTTTTTTATGGACTAAAAAGCCTCCTTTTGAGAAAACAACAAGATCAAACGTCAAAACTAAGGTCTCTTGTACAGAAAAGTAGGCTCGAAAGATATTTGGAACTTATGACCAGAATCATGGGTTAACCCGTTTTAAAAGATGCAAATTTTTCGACTATAGTAAAATGTCGTTTTTATGGACTAAAAAGCCTCCTTTTGACAAAAGAACATGATCAAACGACAAAACCAAGGTCTCTTAGACAGAAAAGTCGGCTCGAAAGATATTTGGAACTTATGACCAGAATCATGGGTTAACCCGTTTTAAAAGATGCCAATTTTTCGACTATAATAAAATGTCGTTTTTATGGACTAAAAAGCCTCCTTTTGACAAAAGAACATGATCAAACGACAAAACAAAGGTCTCTTAAACAGAAAAGTTGGCTCGAAAGATATTTGGAACTGATGACCAGAATCAGGGGTTAACCCGTTTTAAAATATGCAAATTTTTCGACTATAGTAAAATGTCGTTTTTATGGACTAAAAAGCCTCCTTTTGAGAAAACAACAGGATCAAACGGCAAAACTAAGGTCTCTTGTACAGAAAAGTAGGCTCGAAAGATATTTGGAACTTATGACCAGAATCATGGGTTAACACGTTTTAAAAGATGCAAATTTTTCGACTATAGTAAAATGTCGTTTTTATGGACTAAAAAGCCTCCTTTTGGCAAAACAACATGATCCAATGACAAAACCAAGGTCTCTTGAACAGGAAAGTAGGCTCCTAAGATATTTGGAACTTATGACCAGAATCATGGGTTAACCCGTTTTAAAAAATGCAAATTTCTCGACTATAGTAAAATGTCGTTTTTATGGACTAAAAAGCCTCCTTTTGACAAAACAATATGATCAAACGACAAAAACAAGGTCTCTTGTACAAAAAAGTAGGCTCAAAAGATATTTGGAACTTTTGACGAGAATCATGGGCTAACCCGTTTTAAAATATGCAAATTTTTTGACTATAGTAAAATGTCGTTTTTAAGGACTAAAAAGCCTCCTTTGACAAAACAACATGATCAAAGGACAAAACCAAAGTCTCTTGTACAGAAAAGTAGGCTCGCAAGATATTTGGAACATATAACGAGAATCATGGGTTAACCCGTTTTAAAATATGCAACTTTTTCGACTATAGTAAGATCTCTTTTTTATGGACTAAAAAGCCTACTTTTGAGAAAACAACAAGATCAAACGGCAAAACTAAGGTCTCTTGTACAGAAAAGTAGGCTCGAAAGATATTTGGAACTTATGACCAGAATCATGGGTTAACCCGTTTTAAAAGATGCAAATTTTTCGACTATAGTAAAATGTCGTTTTTATGGACTAAAAAGCCTCCTTTTGACAAAAGAACATGATCAAACGACAAAACCAAGGTCTCTTAAACAGAAAAGTCGGCTCGAAAGATATTTGGAACTTATGACCAGAATCATGGGTTAACCCGTTTTAAAAGATGCCAATTTTTCGACTATAATAAAATGTCGTTTTTATGGACTAAAAAGCCTCCTTTTGACAAAAGAACATGACCAAACGACAAAACAAAGGTCTCTTAAACAGAAAAGTTGGCTCGAAAGATATTTGGAACTGATGACCAGAATCAGGGGTTAACCCGTTTTAAAATATGCAAATTTTTCGACTATAGTAAAATGTCGTTTTTATGGACTAAAAAGCCTCCTTTTGAGAAAACAACAGGATCAAACGGCAAAACTAAGGTCTCTTGTACAGAAAAGTAGGCTCGAAAGATACTTGGAACTTATGACCAGAATCATGGGTTAACACGTTTTAAAATATGCAAATTTTTCGACTATAGTAAAATGTCGTTTTTATGGACTAAAAAGCCTCCTTTTGGCAAAACAACATGATCCAATGACAAAACCAAGGTCTCTTGAACAGGAAAGTAGGCTCCTAAGATATTTGGAACTTATGACCAGAATCATGGGTTAACCCGTTTTAAAAAATGCAAATTTCTCGACTATAGTAAAATGTCGTTTTTATGGACTAAAAAGCCTCCGTTTGACAAAACAACATGATCAAACGACAAGAACAAGGTCTCTTGTAGAGAAAAGTAGGCTCAAAAGATATTTGGAACTTTTGACGAGAATCATGGGCTAACCCGTTTTAAAATATGCAAATTTTTCGACTATAGTAAAATGTCGTTTTTATGGACTAAAAAGCCTCTTTTTGACAAAAGAACATGATCAAACGACAAAACCTAGGTCTCTTAAACACAAAAGTGGGCTCGAAGGATATTTGAAACTGATGACCAGAATCAGGGGTTAACCCGTTTTAAAATATGCAAATTTTTCGACTATAGTAAAATGTCGTTTTTATGGACTAAAAAGCCTCCTTTTGACAAAACAACATGATCAAACGACAAAATCAAGGTCTCTTAAACAGAAGAGTGGGCTCGAAAGATATTTGGAACTGATGACCAGAATCAGGGGTTAACCCGTTTTAAAATTTGCAAATTTTTGTGACTATAGTAAAATGTCGTTTTTATGGACTAAAAAGCCTCCTTTTGACAAAACAACATGATCAAAGGACAAAACCAAAGTCTCTTGTACAGAAAAGTAGGCTCGCAAGATATTTGGAACTTATAACGAGAATCAGGGGTTAACCTGTTTTAAAATATTCTTATTCTTTAACTATAGTAAAATGTCGTTTTTATGGACTAAAAAGCCTCCTTTTGACAAAACAACATGATCAAACGGCAAAACCAAGGTCTCTTGCACAGAAAAGTAGGCTCGAAAGATATTTGGAAGTGATGACCAGAATCATGGGTTAACCCGTTTTAAAATATGCAAATTTTTCGACTATAGCAAAATATTGTTTTCATGGACTAAAAACCTCCTTTTGACAAAACAACACGATCAAAGGACAAAACCAAAGTCTCTTGTACAGAAAAGTAGGCTCGCAAGATATTTGGAACTTATAACGAGAATCAGGGGTTAGCCCGTTTTAAAATATGCATATTCTTTAACTATAGTAAAATGTCGTTTTTATCAACTAAAAAGCCTCCTTTTGACAAAACAACATGATAAAACGACAAAACTATGGTCTCTTGTACACATCAGAAAATTGGGCCCGAAAGATATTCGAAACTTCTGACAAGAATCATGGGTTAACCCGTTTTAAAATATGCAACTTTTTCGACTATACTAAAATGTCGTTTTTATGGACTAAAAAGCCCTCTTTAGAGAAAACAACATGATCAAACGGCAAAACCAAGGTCTCTTGTACAGAAAAGTAGGCTCGAAAGATATTTGGAACTTATGACCAGAATCATGGGTTAACCCGTTTAAAAATATGCAAATATTTCGACTATAGTAAAATGTCGTTTTTATGGACTAAAAAGCCTCCTTTTGACAAAACAACGTGATCAAACGGCAAAACTAAGGTCTCTTGTACAGAAAAGTAGGCTCGAAAGATATTTGGAACTTATGACCAGAATCATGGGTTAACCCGTTTTAAAAGATGCCAATTTTTCGACTATAATAAAATGTCGTTTTTATGGACTAAAAAGCCTCCTTTTGACAAAAGAACATGATCAAACGACGAAACAAAGGTCTCTTAAACAGAAAAGTTGGCTCGAAAGATATTTGGAACTGATGACCAGAATCAGGGGTTAACCCGTTTTAAAATATGCAAATTTTTCGACTATACTAAAATGTCGTTTTTATGGACTAAAAAGCCTCCTTTTGAGAAAACAACATGATCCAATGACAAAACCAAGGTTTTCTTGAACAGAAAAGTAGTCTCAAAAGATATTTGGAACTTTTGACGAGAATCATGGGCTAATCCGTTTTAAAATATGCAAATTTTTCGACTATAGTAAAAAGTCGTTTTTATGGACTAAAAAGCCTCCTTTTGACAAAAGAACATGATCAAACGACAAAACCAAGGTCTCTTAAAGACAAAAGTGGGCTCGAAAAATATTTGCAACTGATGGCCAGAATCAGGGGTTAACTCGTTTTAAAATATGCAAATTTTTCGACTATAGTAAAATGTAGTTTTTATGGACTAAAAAGCCTCCTTTTGACAAAACAACATGATCAAACGACAAAACCAAGGTCTCTTAAACAGAAAAGTGGGCTCGAAAGATATTTGAACTGATGACCAGGATCAGGGGTTAACCCGTTTTAAAAAATGCAAATTTTTCGACTATAGTAAAATGTCCTTTTTATGGACTTAAAAGCCTCCTTTTGAAAAAACAACATGATCCTATGACAAAACCAAGGTCTCTTGAACAGAAAAGTAGGCTCCTAAGATATTTGGAACTTATGATCGGAATCATGGGTTAACCCGTTTTGAAATATGCAAATTTCTCGACTAAAATAAAATGTCGTTTTCATGGACTAAAAAGCCTCCTTTTGAGAAAACAACATGATCAAACGATAAAAACAAGGTCTCTTGTACAGAAAAGTGGGCTCGAAAGATATTTGGAACCGATGACCAGAATCAGGGGTTAACCCGTTTTAAAAGATACCAATTTTTCGACTATAGTAAAATGTCGTTTTTATGGACTAAAAAGCCTCCTTTTGAGAAAACAACATGATCAAACGGCAAAACTAAGGTCTCTTGTACAAAAAAGTAGGCTCGAAAGATATTTGGGACTTATGACCAGAATCATGGGTTAACCCGTATTAAAAGATGCAAATTTTTCGACTATAATATAATGTCGTTTTTATGGACTAAAAAGCCTCCTTTTGACAAAAGAACATGATCAAACGACAAAACCAAGGTCTCTTAAACAGAAAAGTGGGCTCGAAAGATATTTGGAACTGATGACCAGAATCAGTTGTTAACCAGTTTTAAAATATGCAAATTTTTCGACTATAATATAATGTCGTTTCCATGGACTAAAAAGCCTCCTTTTGACAAAACAACATGATCAAAGGACAAAACCAAAGTCTCTTGTACAGAAAAGTAGGCTCGCAAGATATTTGGAACTTATAACGAGAATCAGGGGTTAGCCCGTTTTAAAATATGCATATTCTTTAACTATAGTAAAATGTCGTTTTTATCAACTAAAAAGCCTCCTTTTGACAAAACAAGATGATAAAACGACAAAACTATGGTCTCTTGTACACATCAGAAAATTGGGCCCGAAAGATATTTGAAACTTCTGACAAGAATCATGGGTTAACCCGTTTTAAAATATGGAACTTTTTCGACTATACTAAAATGTCGTTTTTATGGACTAAAAAGCCTCCTTTTGAGAAAACAACATGATCAAACGGCAAAACCAAGGTCTCTTGTACAGAAAAGTAGGCTCGAAAGATATTTGGAACTTATGACCAGAATCATGGGTTAACCCGTTTTAAAATATGCAAATTTTTTTGACTATAGTAAAATGTCGTTTTTATGGACTAAAAAGCCTCCTTTTGACAAAACAACATGATCAAACGGCAAAACTAAGGTCTCTTGTACAGAAAAGTAGGCTCGAAAGATATTTGGAACTTATGACCAGAATCATGGGTTAACCCGTTTTAAAAGATGCAAATTTTTCGACTATAATAAAATGTCGTTTTTATGGACTAAAAAGCCTCCTTTTGACAAAAGAACATGAGCAAACGACAAAACCAAGGTCTCTTAAACAGAAAAGTCGGCTCGAAAGATATTTGGAACTGATGACCAGAATCAGGGGTTAACCCGTTTTAAAATATGCAAATTTTTCGACTATAGTAAAATGTCGTTTTTATGGACTACAAAGCCTCCTTTTGACAAAACAACATGATCCAATGACAAAACCAAGGTTTTCTTGAACAGAAATGTAGGCTCAAAAGATATTTGGAACTTTTGACGAGAATCATGGGCTAACCCGTTTTAAAATATGCAAATTTTTCGACTATAGTAAAATGTCGTTTTTATGGACTAAAAAGCCTCCTTTTGAGAAAACAACATGATCAAACGACAAAAACAAGGTCTCTTGTACAGAAAAGTAGGCTCGCAAGATATTTGGAACTTATAACGAGAATCAGGGGTTAGCCCGTTTTAAAATATGCATATTCTTTAACTATAGTAAAATGTCGTTTTTATCAACTAAAAAGCCTCCTTTTGACAAAACAACATGATCAAACGACAAAACCAAGGTCTCTTAAACAGAAAAGTGGGCTCGAAAGATATTTGGAACTGATGACCAGGATCAGGGGTTAACCCGTTTTAAAATATGCAAATTTTTCGACTATAGTAAAATGTCCTTTTTATGGACTAAAAAGCCTCCTTTTGAAAAGACAACATGATCCTATGACAAAACCAAGGTCTCTTGAATAGAAAAGTAGGCTCCTAACATATTTGGAACTTATGATCAGAATCGTGGGTTAACCCGTTTTGAAATATGCAAATTTCTCGACTACAGTAAAATGTCGTTTTCATGGACTAAAAAGCCTCCTTTTGAGAAAACAACATGATCAAACGACAAAAACAAGGTCTCTTGTACAGAAAAGTAGGCTCAAAAGATATTTGAAACTTTTGACGAGAATCATGGGTTAACCCGTTTTAAAATATGCAAATTTTTCGACTATAGTAAAATGTCGTTTTTATGGACTAAAAAGCGTCCTTTTGACAAAACAACATGTTCAAAGGACAAAACCAAAGTCTCTTGTACAGAAAAGTAGGCTCGCAAGATATTTGGAACTTATAACGAGAATCAGGGGTTAGCCCGTTTTAAAATATGCATATTCTTTAACTATAGTAAAATGTCGTTTTTATGGACTAAAAAGCCTCCTTTTGACAAAACAACATGTTCAAAGGACAAAACCAAAGTCTCTTGTACAGAAAAGTAGGCTCGCAAGATATTTGGAACTTATAACGAGAATCAGGGGTTAGCCCGTTTTAAAATATGCATATTCTTTAACTATAGTAAAATGTCGTTTTTATCAACTAAAAAGCCTCCTTTTGACAAAACAACATGATAAAACGACAAAACTATGGTCTCTTGTACACATCAGAAAATTGGGCCCGAAAGATATTCGAAACTTCTGACAAGAATCATGGGTTAACACGTTTTAAAATATGCAACTTTTTCGACTATACTAAAATGTCGTTTTTATGGACTAAAAAGCCTCCTTTTGAGAAAACAACATGATCAAACGGCAAAACCAAGGTCTCTTGTACAGAAAAGTAGCCTCGAAAGATATTTGGAACTTATGACCAGAATCATGGGTTAACCCGTTTTAAAATATGCAAATTTTTCGACTATAGTAAAATGTCGTTTTTATGGAGTAAAAAGCCTCCTTTTGAGAAAACAACATGATCAAACGGCAAAACTAAGGTCTCTTGTACAGAAAAGTAGGCTCGAAAGATGTTTGAAACATATGACCAGAATCATGGGTTAACCCGTTTTAAAAGATGCAAATTTTTCGACTATAATAAAATGTCGTTTTTATGGACTAAAAAGCCTCCTTTTGAGAAAACAACATGATCAAACGGCAAAACCAAGGTCTCTTGTACAGAAAAGTAGCCTCGAAAGATATTTGGAACTTATGACCAGAATCATGGGTTAACCCGTTTTAAAATATGCAAATTTTTCGACTATAGTAAAATGTCGTTTTTATGGACTAAAAAGCCTCCTTTTGAGAAAACAACATGATCAAACGGCAAAACTAAGGTCTCTTGTACAGAAAAGTAGGCTCGAAAGATATTTGAAACTTATGACCAGAATCATGGGTTAACCCGTTTTAAAAGATGCAAATTTTTCGACTATAATAAAATGTCGTTTTTATGGACTAAAAAGCCTCCTTTTGAGAAAACAACATGATCAAACGGCAAAACCAAGGTCTCTTGTACAGAAAAGTAGCCTCGAAAGATATTTGGAACTTATGACCAGAATCATGGGTTAACCCGTTTTAAAATATGCAAATTTTTCGACTATAGTAAAATGTCGTTTTTATGGACTAAAAAGCCTCCTTTTGAGAAAAAAACATGATCAAACGGCAAAACTAAGGTCTCTTGTACAGAAAAGTAGGCTCGAAAGATATTTGAAACTTATGACCAGAATCATGGGTTAACCCGTTTTAAAAGATGCAAATTTTTCGACTATAATAAAATGTCGTTTTTATGGACTAAAAAGCCTCCTTTTGAGAAAACAACATGATCAAACTGCAAAACCAAGGTCTCTTGTACAGAAAAGTAGCCTCGAGAGATATTTGGAACTTATGACCAGAATCATGGGTTAACCCGTTTTAAAATATGCAAATTTTTCGACTATAGTAAAATGTCGTTTTTATGGACTAAAAAGCCTCCTTTTGAGAAAACAACATGATCAAACGGCAAAACTAAGGTCTCTTGTACAGAAAAGTAGGCTCGAAAGATATTTGAAACTTATGACCAGAATCATGGGTTAACCCGTTTTAAAATATGCAAATTTTTCGACTATAGTAAAATGTCGTTTTTATGGACTAAAAAGCCTCCTTTTGACAAAACAACATGATCCAATGACAAAACCAAGGTTTTCTTGAACAGAAAAGTAGGCTCGAAAGATATTTGGAACTGATGACCAGGATCAGGGGTTAACCCGTTTTAAAATATGCAAATTTTTCGACTATAGTAAAATGTCGTTTTTATGGACTAAAAAGCCTCCTTTTGAAAAAACAACATGATCCTATGACAAAACCAAGGTCTCTTGAACAGAAAAGTAGGCTCCTAAGATATTTGGAACTTATGATCAGAATCATGGGTTAACCCGTTTTGAAATATGCAAATTTCTCGACTATAGTAAAATGTCGTTTTCATGGACTAAAAAGCCTCCTTTTGAGAAAACAACATTATCAAACGACAAAAACAAGGTCTCTTGTACAGAAAAGTAGGTTCAAAAGATATTTGGAACTTTTGACGAGAATCATGGGTTAACCCATTTTAAAATATGCAAATTTTTCGACTATAGTAAAATGTCGTTTTTATGGACTAAAAAGCCTCCTTTTGACAAAGGAACATGATCAAACGACAAAATCAAGGTCTCTTAAACAGAAAAGTGGGCTCGAAAGATATTTGGAACTGATGACCAGAATCAGGGGTTAACCCGTTTTAAAATTTGCAACTTTTTCGACTATAGTAAAATGCCGTTTTTATGGACTAAAAAGCCTCCTTTTGAGAAAACAACATGATCAAACGGCAAAACCAAGGTCTCTTGTACAGAAAAGTAGGCTCGAAAGATATTTGGAACTGATGACCAGAATCATGGGTTAACCCGTTTTAAAATATGCAACTTTTTCGACTATAGTAAAATGTCGTTTTTATGGACTAAAAAGCCTCCTTTTGACAAAAGAACATGATCAAACGACAAAACCAAGGTCTCTTAAACAGAAAAGTGGGATCGAAAGATATTTGGAACTGATGACCAGAATCAGTTGTTAACCCGTTTTAAAATATGCAACTTTTTCGACTATAGTAAAATGTCGTTTCCATGGACTAAAAAGCCTCCTTTTGACAAAAGAACATGATCAAAGGACAAAACCAAAGTCTCTTATACAGAAAAGTAGGCTCGCAAGATATTTGGAACTTATAACGAGAATCAGGGGTTAGCCCGTTTTAAAATATGCATATTCTTTAACTACAGTAAAATGTTGTTTTTATCAACTAAAAAGCCTCCTTTTGACAAAACAACATGATCAAACGACAAAACTAAGGTCTCTTGTACATATCAGAAAAGTGGGCCCGAAAGATATTTGAAACTTCTGACAAGAATCATGGGTTAACCCGTTTTAAAATATGCAACTTTTTCGACTATACTAAAATGTCGTTTTTATGGACTAAAAAGCCCTCTTTTGAGAAAACAACATGATCAAACGGCAAAACCAAGGTCTCTTGTACAGAAAAGTAGGCTCGAAAGATATTTGGAACTTATGACCAGAATCATGGGTTAACCCGTTTTAAAATATGCAAATTTTTCGACTATAGTAAAGTCTCGTTTTTATGGACTAAAAAGCCTCCTTTTGACAAAACAATATGATCAAACGACAAAACCAAGGTCTCTTGTACAGAAAAGTAGGCTTGAAAGATATTTGGAACTTTTGACGAGAATCATGGGCTAACCCGATTTAAAATATGCAAATTTTTCGACTATAGTAAAATGTCGTTTTTATGGACTAAAAAGCCTTCTTTTGACAAAAGAACATGATCAAACGACAAAACCAAGGTCTCTTAAACAGAAAAGTGGGCTCGAAAGATATTTGGAACTAATGACCAGAATCATGGGCTAACCCGTATTAAAAGATGCAAATTTTTCGACTATAATAAAATGTCGTTTTTATGGACTAAAAAGCCTCCTTTTGACAAAAGAACATGATCAAACGACAAAACCAAGGTCTCTTAAACAGAAAAGTCGGCTCGAAAGATATTTGGAACTGATGACCAGAATCAGGGGTTAACCCGTTTTAAAATATGCAAATTTTTCGACTATAGTAAAATGTCGTTTTTATGGACTAAAAAGCCTCCTTTTGACAAAACAACATGATGCAATGACAAAACCAAGGTCTCTTGAACAGAAAAGTAGGCTCGAAAGATATTTGGAACTTATGACCAGAATCATAGGTTAACCCGTTTTAAAATATGCAAATGTTTCGACTATAGTAAAATGTCGTTTTTATGGAATAAAAAGCCTCCTTTTGACAAAACAACATGATCCAATGACAAAACGAAGGTCTCTTGAACAGGAAAGTAGGCTACTAAGATATTTGGAACTTATGACCAGAATCAGGGGTTAACCCGTTTTAAAATATGCAAATTTTCCGACTATAGTAAAATGTCGTTTTTATGGACTAAAAAGCCTCCTTTTGACAAAACAACATGATCAAACGACAAAAACAAGGTCTCTTGTTCAGAAAAGTAGGCTCAAAAGATATTTGGAACTTTTGACGAGAATCATGGGTTAACCCGTTTTAAAATATGCAAATTTTTCGACTATAGTAAAATGTCGTTTTTATGGACTAAAAAGCCTCCTTTTGACAAAAGAACATGAGCAAACGACAAAACCAACGTCTCTTAAACACAAAAGTGGGCTCGAAGGATATTTGGAACTGATGACCAGAATTAGGGGTTAACCCGTTTTAAAATATGCAAATTTTTCGACTATAGTAAAATGTCGTTTTTATGGACTAAAAAGCCTCCTTTTGACAAAAGAACATCATCAAACGACAAAATCAAGGTCTCTTAAACAGAAAAGTAGGCTCGAAAGATATTTGGAACTGATGACCAGAATCAGGGGTTAACCCTTTTTAAAATTTGCAAATTTTTGTGACTATAGTAAAATGTCGTTTTTATGGACTAAAAAGCCTCCTTTTGACGAAACAACATGATCAAAGGACAAAACCAAAGTCTCTTGTACAGAAAAGTAGGCTCGCAAGATATTTCGAACTTATAACGAGAATCAGGGGTTAACCCGTTTTAAAATCTGCATATTCTTAAACTATAGTAAAATGTCGTTTTTATCAACTAAAAAGCCTCCTTTTGACAAAACAACATGATCAAACGACAAAACTAAGGTCTCTTGTACATATCAGAAAAGTGGGCCCGAAAGATATTTGAAACTTCTGACAAGAATCATGGGTTAACCCGTTTTAAAATATGCAACTTTTTCGACTATACTAAAATGTCGTTTTTATGGACTAAAAAGCCCTCTTTTGAGAAAACAACATGATCAAACGGCAAAACCAAGGTCTCTTGTACAGAAAAGTAGGCTCGAAAGATATTTGGAACTTATGACCAGAATCATGGGTTAACCCGTTTTAAAATATGCAAATTTTTCGACTATAGTAAAGTCTCGTTTTTATGGACTAAAAAGCCTCCTTTTGACAAAACAATATGATCAAACGACAAAACCAAGGTCTCTTGTACAGAAAAGTAGGCTCGAAAGATATTTGGAACTTTTGACGAGAATCATGGGCTAACCCGATTTAAAATATGCAAATTTTTCGACTATAGTAAAATGTCGTTTTTATGGACTAAAAAGCCTTCTTTTGACAAAAGAACATGATCAAACGACAAAACCAAGGTCTCTTAAACAGAAAAGTGGGCTCGAAAGATATTTGGAACTAATGACCAGAATCATGGGCTAACCCGTATTAAAAGATGCAAATTTTTCGACTATAATAAAATGTCGTTTTTATGGACTAAAAAGCCTCCTTTTGACAAAAGAACATGATCAAACGACAAAACCAAGGTCTCTTAAACAGAAAAGTCGGCTCGAAAGATATTTGGAACTGATGACCAGAATCAGGGGTTAACCCGTTTTAAAATATGCAAATTTTTCGACTATAGTAAAATGTCGTTTTTATGGACTAAAAAGCCTCCTTTTGACAAAACAACATGATCAAACGACAAAAACAAGGTCTCTTGTTCAAAAAAGTAGGCTCAAAAGATATTTGGAACTTTTGACGAGAATCATGGGTTAACCCGTTTTAAAATATGCAAATTTTTCGACTATAGTAAAATGTCGTTTTTATGGACTAAAAAGCCTCCTTTTGACAAAAGAACATGATCAAACGACAAAACCAAGGTCTCTTAAACACAAAAGTGGGCTCGAAGGATATTTGGAACTGATGACCAGAATCAGGGGTTAACCCGTTTTAAAATATGCAAATTTTTCGACTATAGTAAAATGTCGTTTTTATGGACTAAAAAGCCTCCTTTTGACAAAAGAACATGATCAAACGACAAAATCAAGGTCTCTTAAACAGAAAAGTAGGCTCGAAAGATATTTGGAACTGATGACCAGAATCAGGGGTTAACCCTTTTTAAAATTTGCAAATTTTTGTGACTATAGTAGAATGTCGTTTTTATGGACTAAAAAGCCTCCTTTTGACGAAACAACATGATCAAAGGACAAAACCAAAGTCTCTTGTACAGAAAAGTAGGCTCGCAAGATATTTGGAACTTATAACGAGAATCAGGGTTTAACCCGTTTTAAAATCTGCATATTCTTAAAGTATAGTAAAATGTCGTTTTTATCAACTAAAAAGCCTCCTTTTGACAAAACAACATGATCAAACGACAAAACTAAGGTCTCTTGTACACATCAGAAAAGTGGGCCCGAAAGATATTTGAAACTTCTGACAAGAATCATGGGTTAACCCGTTATAAAATATGCAAATTTTTCGACTAAAGTAAAATGTCGTTTTTATGGACTAAAAAGCCTCCTTTTGAGAAAACAACATAATCAAACGGCAAAACCAAGGTCTCTTGTACAGAAAAGTAGGCTCGAAAGATATTTGGAACTGATGACCAGAATCATGGGTTCACCCGTTTTAAAATATGCAAATTTTTCGACTATAGTAAAATGTCGTTTTCATGGACTAAAAAGCCTCCTTTTGACAAAACAACATGATCAAAGGACAAAACCAAAGTCTCTTGTACAAAAAAGTAGGCTCGCAAGATATTTGGAACTTATAACGAGAATCAGGGGTTAGCCCGTTTTAAAATATGCATATTCTTTAACTATAGTAAAATGTCGTTTTTATCAACTAAAAAGCCTCCTTTTGACAAAACAACATGATCAAACGACAAAACTAAGGTCTCTTGTACACATCAGAAAAGTGGGCCCGAAAGATATTTGAAACTTCTGACAAGAATAATGGGTTAACCCGTTTTAAAATATGCAACTTTTTCGACTATAGTAAAATGTCGTTTTTATGGACTAAAAAGCCTCCTTTTGAGAAAACAACATGATCAAACGACAAAACCAAGGTCTCTTGTACAGAAAAGTAGGCTCGAAAGATATTTGGAACTTTTGACGAGAATCATGGGCTAACCCGATTTAAAATATGCAAATTTTTCGACTATAGTAAAATGTCGTTTTTATGGACTAAAAAGCCTCCTTTTGACAAAAGAACATGATCAAACGACAAAACCAAGGTCTCTTAAACAGAAAAGTTGGCTCGAAAGATATTTGGAACTGATGACCAGAATCAGGGGTTAACCCGTTTTAAAATATGCAAATTTTTCGACTATAGTAAACTGTCGTTTTTATGGACTAAAAAGCCTCCTTTTGAGAAAACAACAGGATCAAACGGCAAAACTAAGGTCTCTTGTAGAGAAAAGTAGGCTCGAAAGATATTTGGAACTTATGACCAGAATCATGGGTTAACACGTTTTAAAAGATGCAAATTTTTCGACTATAGTAAAATGTCGTTTTTATGGACTAAAAAGCCTCCTTTTGGCAAAACAACATGATCCAATGACAAAACCAAGGTCTCTTGAACACGAAAGTAGGCTCCTAAGATATTTGAAACTTATGACCAGAATCATGGGTTAACCCGTTTTAAAAAATGCAAATTTCTCGACTATAGTAAAATGTCGTTTTCATGGACTAAAAAGCCTCCTTTTGACAAAACAACATGATCAAACGACAAAAACAAGGTCTCTTGTACAGAAAAGTAGGCTCAAAAGATATTTGGAACTTTTGACGAGAATCATGGGCTAACCCGTTTTAAAATATGCAAATTTTTCGACTATAGTAAAATGTCGTTTTTATGGACTAAATAGCCTCTTTTTGACAAAAGAACATGATCAAATGACAAAACCAAGGTCTCTTAAACACAAAGGTGGGCTCGAAGGATATTTGGAACTGATGACCAGAATCAGGGGTTAACCCGTTTTAAAATGTGCAAATTTTTCGACTATAGTAAAATGTCCTTTTTATGGACTAAAAAGCCTCCTTTTGAAAAAAGAACATGATCAAACGACAAAATCAAGGTCTCTTAAACAGAAAAGTGGGCTCGAAAGATATTTGGAACTGATGACCAGAATCAGGGGTTAACCCGTTTTAAAATTTGCAAATTTTTGTGACTATAGTAAAATGTCGTTTTTATGGACTAAAAAGCCTCCTTTTGACAAAACAACATGATTAAACGACAGAACCAAGGTCTCTTAAACAGAAAAGTGGGCTCGAAAGATATTTGGAACTGATGACCAGAATCGGGGGTTAACCCGTTTTAAAATATGCAAATTTTTCGACTATAGTAAAATATCGTTTTCATGGACTAAAAAGCCTCCGTTTGAGAAAACAACATGATCAAACGGCAAAACCAAGGTCTCTTGTACAGAAAAGTAGGCTCGAAAGATATTTGGAACTTATGACCAGAATCATGGGTTAACCCGTTTTAAAAGATGCAAATTTTTCGACTATAATAAAATGTCGTTTTTATGGACTAAAAAGCCTCCTTTTGACAAAAGAACATGAGCAAACGACAAAACCAAGGTCTCTTAAACAGAAAAGTCGGCTCGAAAGAGATTTGGAACTGATGACCAGAATCAGGGGTTAACCCGTTTTAAAATATGCAAATTTTTCGACTATAGTAAAATGTCGATTTCATGGACTAAAAAGCCTCCTTTTGACAAAACAACATGATCAAAGGACAAAACCAAAGTCTCTTGTACAGAAAAGTAGGCTCGCAAGATATTTGGAACTTATAACGAGAATCAGGGGTTAGCCCGTTTTAAAATCTGCATATTCTTTAACTATAGTAAAATGTCGTTTTTATCAACTAAAAAGCCTCCTTTTGACAACACAACATGATAAAACGATAAAACTATGGTCTCTTGTACACATCAGAAAATTGGGCCTGAAAGATATTCGAAACTTCTGACAAGAATCATGGGTTAACCCGTTTTAAAATATGCAACTTTTTCGACTATACTAAAATGTCGTTTTTATGGACTAAAAAGCCTCCTTTTGAGAAAACAACATGATCAAACGGCAAAACCAAGGTCTCTTGTACAAAAAAGTAGGCTCAAAAGATTTTTGGAACTTATGACCAGAATCATGGGTAAACCCGTTTTAAAATATGCAAATATTTCGACTATAGTAAAATGTCGTTTTTATGGACTAAAAAGCCTCCTTTTGACAAAACAACATGATCAAAGGACAAAACCAACGTCTCTTGTACAGAAAAGTAGGCTCGCAAGATATTTGGAACTTATAACGAGAATCAGGGGTTAGCCCGTTTTAAAATATGCATATTCTTTAACTATAGTAAAATGTCGTTTTTATCAACTAAAAAGCCTCCTTTTGACAAAACAACATGATAAAACGACAAAACTATGGTCTCTTGTACACATCAGAAAATTGGGCCCGAAAGATATTCGAAACTTCTGACAAGAATCATGGGTTAACCCGTTTTAAAATATGCAATTTTTTCGACTATACTAAAATGTCGTTTTTATGGACTAAAAAGCCTCCTTTTGAGAAAACAACATGATCAAACGGCAAAACCAAGGTCTCTTGTACAAAAAAGTAGGCTCGAAAGATATTTGGAACTTATGACCAGAATCATGGGTTTAATCCGTTTTAAAATATGCAAATATTTCGACTATAGTAAAATGTCGTTTTTATGGACTAAAAAGCCTCCTTTTGACAAAACAACATGATCAAACGACAAAACCAAGGTCTCTTAAACAGAAAAGTCGGCTCGAAAGATATTTGGAACTGATGACCAGAATCAGGGGTTAACCCGTTTTAAAATATGCAAATTTTTCGACTATAGTAAAATGTCGTTTTTATGGACTAAAAAGCCTCCTTTTGACAAAACAACATGATCCAATGACAAAACCAAGGTTTTCTTCAACAGAAAAGTAGGCTCAAAAGATATTTGGAACTTTTGACGAGAATCATGGGCTAATCCGTTTTAAAATATGCAAATTTTTCGACTATAGTAAAAAGTCGTTTTTATGGACTAAAAAGCCTCCTTTTGACAAAAGAACATGATCAAACGACAAAACCAAGGTCTCTTAAAGACAAAAGTGGGCTCGAAAAATATTTGCAACTGATGGCCAGAATCAGGGGTTAACTCGTTTTAAAATATGCAAATTTTTCGACTATAGTAAAATGTAGTTTTTATGGACTAAAAAGCCTCCTTTTGACAAATCAACATGATCAAACGACAAAACCAAGGTCTCTTAAACAGAAAAGTGGGCTCGAAAGATATTTGGAACTGATGACCAGGATCAGGGGTTAACCCGTTTTAAAAAATGCAAATTTTTCGACTATAGTAAAATGTCCTTTTTATGGACTAAAAAGCCTCCTTTTGAAAAAACAACATGATCCTATGACAAAACCAAGGTCTCTTGAACAGAAAAGTAGGCTCCTAAGATATTTGGAACTTATGATCAGAATCATGGGTTAACCCGTTTTGAAATATGCAAATTTCTCGACTAAAGTAAAATGTCGTTTTCATTTCTTAAACAGAAAAGTGGGCTCGAAAGATATTTGGAACTTTTGACGAGAATCATGGGCTAATCCGTTTTAAAATATGCAAATTTTTCGACTATAGTAAAATGTCGTTTTTATGGACTAAAAAGCCTCCTTTTGAGAAAACAACATGATCAAACGACAAAACTAAGGTCTCTTGTAGAGAAAAGTAGGCTCGAAAGATATTTGGAACTTATGACCAGAATCATGGGTTAACCCTTTTTAAAATTTGCAAATTTTTGTGACTATAGTAAAATGTCGTTTTTATGGACTAAAAAGCCTCCTTTTGACGAAACAACAAGATCAAAGGACAAAACCAAAGTCTCTTGTACAGAAAAGTAGGCTCGCAAGATATTTGGAACTTATAACGAGAATAAGGGGTTAACCCGTTTTAAAATCTGCATATTCTTAAACTATAGTAAAACGTCGTTTTTATCAACTAAAAAGCCTCCTTTTGACAAAACAACATGATAAAACGACAAAACTAAGGTCTCTTGTACACATCAGAAAAGTGGGCCCGAAAGATATTTGAAACTTCTGACAAGAATCATGGGTTAACCCGTTATAAAATATGCAAATTTTTCGACTAAAGTAAAATATCGTTTTTATGGACTAAAAAGCCTCCTTTTGAGAAAACAACATGATCAAACGGCAAAACCAAGGTCTCTTGTACAGAAAAGTAGGCTCGAAAGATATTTGGAACTGATGACCAGAATCATGGGTTAACCCGTTTTAAAAGATAAAAATTATTCGACTATAGTAAAATGTCGTTTTTATGGACTAAAAAGCCTCCTTTTGAGAAAACAACATGATCAAACGGCAAAACTAAGGTCTCTTGTACAAAAAAGTAGGCTCGAAAGATATTTGGGACTTATGACCAGAATCATGGGTTAACCCGTATTAAAATATGCAAAGGTTTCGACTATAGTAAAATGTCGTTTTTATGGACAAAAAAGCCTCCTTTTGACAAAAGATCATGATCAAACGACAAAACCAAGGTCTCTTAAACAGAAAAGTCGGCTCGAAAGATATTTGGAACTGATGACCAGAATCAGGGGTTAACCCGTTTTAAAATATGCAAATTTTTCGACTATAGTAAAATGTCGTTTTTATGGACTAAAAAGCCTCCTTTTGACAAAACAACATGATCCAATGACAAAACCAAGGTCTCTTGAACAGAAAAGTAGCCGCGAAAGATATTTGGAACTTATGACCAGAATCATGGGTTAACCCGTTTTAAAAGATACAAATTTATCGACTATAGTAAAATGTCGTTTTTATGGACTAAAAAGCCTCCTTTTGAGAAAACAACATGATCAAACGGCAAAACTAAGGTCTCTTGTACAGTAGTAGGCTCGAAAGATATTTGGGACTTATGACCAGAATCATGGGTTAACCCGTATTAAAATATGCAAATGTTTCGACTATAGTAAAATGTCGTTTTTATGGACTAAAAAGCCTCCTTTTGACAAAAGAACATGATCAAACGACAAAACCAAGGTCTCTTAAACAGAAAAGTCGGCTCGAAAGATATTTGGAACTGATGACCAGAATCAGGGGTTAACCCGTTTTAAAATATGCAAATTTTTCGACTATAGTAAAATGTCGTTTTTATGGACTAAAAAGCCTCCTTTTGACAAAACAACATGATCCAATGACAAAACCAAGGTCTCTTGAACAGAAAAGTAGGCTCGAAAGATATTTGGAACTTATGACCAGAATCATGGGTTAACCCGTTTTAAAAGATACAAATTTATCGACTATAGTAAAATGTCGTTTTTATGGACTAAAAAGCCTCCTTTTGAGAAAACAACAGGATCAAACGGCAAAACTAAGGTCTCTTGTACAGAAAAGTAGGCTCGAAAGATATTTGGAACTTATGACCAGAATCATGGGTTAACCCGTTTTAAAATATGCAAATGTTTCGACTATAGTAAAATGTCGTTTTTATGGACTAAAAAGCCTCCTTTTGACAAAACAACATGATCCAATGACAAAACCAAGGTCTCTTGAACAGGAAAGTAGGCTCCTAAGATATTTGGAACTTATGACCAGAATCATGGGTTAACCCGTTTTAAAATATGCAAATTTCTCGACTATAGTAAAATGTCGTTTTCATGGACTAAAAAGCCTCCTTTTGACAAAACAACATGATCAAACGACAAAAACAAAGTCTCTTGTTCAGAAAAGTAGGCTCAAAAGATATTTGGAACTTTTGACGAGAATCATGGGCTAACCCGTTTTAAAATATGCAAATTTTTCGACTATAGTAAAATGTCGTTTTTATGGACTAAAAAGCCTCCTTTTGACAAAAGAACATGATCAAACGACAAAACCAAGGTCTCTTAAACACAAAAGTGGGCTCGAAGGCTATTTGGAACTGATGACCAGAATCAGGGGTTAACCCGTTTTAAAATATGCAAATTTTTCGACTATACTAAAATATCGTTTTTATGCACTAAAAAGCCTCCTTTTGACAAAACAACATGATCAAACGACAAAATCAAGGTCTCTTAAACAGAAAAGTAGGCTCGAAAGATATTTGGAACTTATAACGAGAATCAGGGGTTAACCCGTTTTAAAATCTGCATATTCTTAAACTATAGTAAAATGTCGTTTTTATCAACTAAAAAGCCTCCTTTTGACAAAACAACATGATCAAACGACAAAACTAAGGTCTCTTGTACACATCAGAAAAGTGGGCCCAAAAGATATTTGAAACTTCTGACAAGAATCATGGGTTAACCCGTTATAAAATATGCAAATTTTTCGACTAAAGTAAAGTGTCGTTTTTATGGACTAAAAAGCCTCCTTTTGAGAAAACAACATGATCAAACGGCAAAACCAAGGTCTCTTGTACAGAAAAGTAGGCTCGAAAGATATTTGGGACTGATGACCAGAATCATGGGTTAACCCGTTTTAAAATGTGCAAATTTTTCGACTATAGTAAAATGTCGTTTTTATGGACTAAAAAGCCTCCTTTTGACAAAAGAACATGATCAAACGACAAAACCAAGGTCTCTTAAACAGGAAAGTGGGCTCGAAAGATATTTGGAACTGATGACCAGAATCAGGGGTTAACCCGTTTTAAAATATGCAAATTTTTCGACTATAGTAAAATGTCGTTTTCATGGACTAAAAAGCCTCCTTTTGACAAAACAACATGATCAAAGGACAAAACCAAAGTCTCTTGTACAGAAAAGTAGGCTCGCAAGATATTTGGAACTTATAACGAGAATCAGGGGTTAGCCCGTTTTAAAATATGCATATTCTTTAACTATAGTAAAATGTCGTTTTTATCAACTAAAAAGCCTCCTTTTGACAAAACAACATGATCAAACGACAAAACTAAGGTCTCTTGTACACATCAGAAAAGTGGGCCCGAAAGATATTTAAAACTTCTGACAAGAATCATGGGTTAACCCGTTTTAAAATACGAAACTTTTTCGACTATACTAAAATGTCGTTTTTATGGACTAAAAAGCCCTCTTTTGAGAAAACAACATGATCAAACGGCAAAACCAAGGTCTCTTGTACACAAAAGTAGGCTCGAAAGATATTTGGAACTTATGACCAGAATCATGGGTTAACCCGTTTTAAAATATGCAAATTTTTCGACTATAGTAAAGTGTCGTTTTTATGGACTAAAAAGCCTCCTTTTGACAAAACAACATGATCAAACGACAAAACTAACGTCTCTTGTACACATCAGAAAAGTGGGCCCGAAAGATATTTGAAACTTCTGACAAGAATCATGGGTTAACCCGTTTTAAAATATGCAACTTTTTCGACTATAGTAAAATGTCGTTTTTATGGACTAAAAAGCCTCCTTTTGAGAAAACAACATGATCAAACGACAAAACCAAGGTCTCTTGTACAGAAAAGTAGGCTCGAAAGATATTTGGAACTTTTGACGAGAATCATGGGCTAACCCGATTTAAAATATGCAAATTTTTCGACTATAGTAAAATGTCGTTTTTATGGACTAAAAAGCCTCCTTTTGACAAAAGAACATGATCAAACGACAAAACCAAGGTCTCTTAAACAGAAAAGTGGGCTCGAAAGATATTTGGAACTGATGACCAGAATCAGGGGTTAACCCGTTTTAAAATATGCAAATTTTTCGACTATAGTAAAATGTCGTTTTCATGGACTAAAAAGCCTCATTTTGACAAAACAACATGATCAAAGGACAAAACCAAAGTCTCTTGTACAGAAAAGTAGGCTCGCAAGATATTTGGAACTTATACCGAGAATCAGGGGTTAGCCCGTTTTAAAATATGCATATTCTTTAACTATAGTAAAATGTCGTTTTTATCAACTAAAAAGCCTCCTTTTGACAAAACAACATGATCAAACGACAAAACTAAGGTCTCTTGTACACATCAGAAAAGTGGGCCCGAAAGATATTTGAAACTTCTGACAAGAATCATGGGTTAACCCGTTTTAAAATATGCAACTTTTTCGACTATTAAAAGCCCTCTTTTGAGAAAACAACATGATCAAACGACAAAACTAAGGTCTCCTGTACACATCAGAAAAGTGGGCCCGAAAGATATTTGAAACTTCTGACAAGAATCATGGGTTAACCCGTTTTAAAAGATGCAACTTTTTCGACTATAGTAAAATGTCGTTTTTATCAACTAAGAAGCCTCCTTCTGACAAAACAACATGATCAAACGACAAAACTAAGGTCTCTTGTACACATCAGAAAAGTGGGCCCGAAAGATATTTGAAACTTCTGACAAGAATCATGGGTTAACCCGTTTTAAAATATGCAACTTTTTCGACTATAGTAAAATGTCGTTTTTATCAACTAAAAAGCCTCCTTTTGACAAAACAACATGATCAAACGACAAAACTAAGGTCTCTTGTACACATCAGAAAAGTGGGCCCGAAAGATATTTGAAACTTCTGATAAGAATCATGGGTTAACCCGTTTTAAAATATGCAACTTTTTCGACTATAGTAAAATGTCGTTTTTAAGGAGTAAAAAGCCTCCTTTTGAAAAAACAACATGATCAAACGACAAAACCAAGGTCTCTTGTACAGAAAAGTAGGCTCGAAAGATATTTGGAACTTTTGACGAGAATCATGGGCTAACCCGATTTAAAATATTCAAATTTTTCGACTATAGTAAAATGTCGTTTTTATGGACTAAAAAGCCTCCTTTTGACAAAAGAACATGATCAAACGACAAAACCAAGGTCTCTTAAACAGAAAAGTGGGCTCGAAAGATATTTGGAACTGATGACCAGAATCAGGGGTTAACCCGTTTTAAAATATGCAAATTTTTCGACTATAATAAAATGTCGTTTTTATGGACTAAAAAGCCTCCTTTTGACAAAAGAACATGATCAAAGGACAAAACCAAAGTCTCTTGTACAGAAAAGTAGGCTCGCAAGATATTTGGAACTTATAACGAGAATCAGGGGCTAGCCCATTTTAAAATATGCATATTCTTTAACTATAGTAAAATGTCGTTTTTATCAACTAAAAAGCCTCCTTTTGACAAAACAACATGATCAAACGACAAAACTAAGGTCTCTTGTACACATCAGAAAAGTGGGCCCGAAAGATATTTGAAACTTCTGACAAGAATCATGGGTTAACCCGTTTTAAAATACGCAACTTTTTCGACTATACTAAAATGTCGTTTTTATGGACTAAAAAGCCCTCTTTTGAGAAAACAACATGATCAAACGGCAAAACCAAGGTCTCTTGTACAGAAAAGTAGGCTCGAAAGATATTTGGAACTTATGACCAGAATCATGGGTTAACCCGTTTTAAAATATGCAAATTTTTCGACTATAGTAAAGTGTCGTTTTTATGGACTAAAAAGCCTCCTTTTGACAAAACAACATGATCAAACGACAAAACTAAGGTCTCTTGTACACATCAGAAAAGTGGGCCCGAAAGATATTTGAAACTTCTGACAAGAATCATGGGTTAACCCGTTTTAAAATATGCAACTTTTTCGACTATACTAAAATGTCGTTTTTATGGACTAAAAAGCCCTCTTTTGAGAAAACAACATGATCAAACGGCAAAACCAAGGTCTCTTGTACAGAAAAGTAGGCTCGAAAGATATTTGGAACTTATGACCAGAATCATGGGTTAACCCGTTTTAAAATATGCAAATTTTTCGACTATAGTAAAGTGTCGTTTTTATGGACTAAAAAGCCTCCTTTTGACAAAACAACATGATCAAACGACAAAACTAAGGTCTCTTGTACACATCAGAAAAGTGGGCCCGAAAGATATTTGAAACTTCTGACAAGAATCATGGGTTAACCCGTTTTAAAATATGCAACTTTTTCGACTATAGTAAAATGTCGTTTTTATGGACTAAAAAGCCTCCTTTTGAGAAAACAACATGATCAAACGACAAAACCAAGGTCTCTTGTACAGAAAAGTAGGCTCGAAAGATATTTGGAACTTTTGACGAGAATCATGGGCTAACCCGATTTAAAATATGCAAATTTTTCGACTATAGTAAAATGTCGTTTTTATGGACTAAAAAGCCTCCTTTTGACAAAAGAACATGATCAAACGACAAAACCAAGGTCTCTTAAACAGAAAAGTCGGCTCGAAAGATATTTGGAACTGATGACCAGAATCAGGGGTTAACCCGTTTTAAAATATGCAAATTTTTCGACTATAATAAAATGTCGTTTTTATGGACTAAAAAGCCTCCTTTTGACAAAAGAACATGATCAAACGACAAAACAAAGGTCTCTTAAACAGAAAAGTTGGCTCGAAAGATATTTGGAACTGATGACCAGAATCAGGGGTTAACCCGTTTTAAAATATGCAAATTTTTCGACTATAGTAAAATGTCGTTTTTATGGACTAAAAAGCCTCCTTTTGAGAAAACAACAGGATCAAACGGGAAAACTAAGGTCTCTTGTACAGAAAAGTAGGCTCGAAAGATATTTGGAACTTATGACCAGAATCATGGGTTAACACGTTTTAAAAGATGCAAATTTTTCGACTATAGTAAAATGTCGTTTTTATGGACTAAAAAGCCTCCTTTTGGCAAAACAACATGATCCAATGACTAAACCAAGGTCTCTTAAACAGGAAAGTAGCCTCCTAAGATATTTGGAACTTATGACCAGAATCATGGGTTAACCCGTTTTAAAAAATGCAAATTTCTCGACTATAGTAAAATGTCGTTTTCATGGACTAAAAAGCCTCCTTTTGACAAAACAACATGATCAAACGACAAAAACAAGGTCTCTTGTACAGAAAAGTAGGCTCAAAAGATATTTGGAACTTTTGACGAGAATCATGGGCTAACCCGTTTTAAAATATGCAAATTTTTCGACTATAGTAAAATGTCGTTTTTATGGACTAAAAAGCCTCCTTTTGAAAAAAGAACATGATCAAACGACAAAATCAAGGTCTCTTAAACAGAAAAGTGGGCTCGAAAGATATTTGGAACTGATGACCAGAATCAGGGGTTAACCCGTTTTAAAATTTGCAAATTTTTGTGACTATAGTAAAATGTCATTTTTATGGACTAAAAAGCCTCCTTTTGACAAAACAACATGATCAAAGGACAAAACCAAAGTCTCTTGTACAGAAAAGTAGGCTCGCAAGATATTTGGAACTTATAACGAGAATCAGGGGTTAACCTGTTTTAAAATATGCTTATTCTTTACCTATAGTAAAATATCGTTTTTATCAACTAAAAAGCCTCCTTTTGACAAAACAACATGATCAAACGACAAAACTAAGGTCTCTTGTACACATCAGAAAAGTGGGCCCGAAAGATATTTGAAACTTCTGACAAGAATCATGGGTTAACCCGTTTTAAAATATGCAACTTTTTCGACTATAATAAAATGTCGTTTTTATGGACTAAAAAGCCTCCGTTTGAGAAAACAACATGATCAAACGGCAAAACCAAGGTCTCTTGTACAGAAAGGTAGGCTCGAAAGATATTCGGAACTTATGACCAGAATCATGGGTTAACCCGTTTTAAAAGATGCAAATTTTTCGACTATAATAAAATGTCATTTTTATGGACTAAAAAGCCTCCTTTTGACAAAAGAACATGAGCAAACGACAAAACCAAGGTCTCTTAAACAGAAAAGTCGGCTCGAAAGATATTTGGAACTGATGACCAGAATCAGGGGTTAACCCGTTTTAAAATATGCAACTTTTTCGACTATAGTAAAATGTCGATTTCATGGACTAAAAAGCCTCCTTTTGAGAAAACAACATGATCAAAGGACAAAACCAAAGTCTCTTGTACAGAAAAGTAGGCTCGCAAGATATTTGGAACTTATAACGAGAATCAGGGGTTAGCCTGTTTTAAAATATGCATATTCTTTAACTATAGTAAAATGTCGTTTTTATCAACTAAAAAGCCTCCTTTTCACAAAACAACATGATAAAACGACAAAACTATGGTCTCTTGTACACATCAGAAAATTGGGCCCGAAAGATATTCGAAACTTCTGACAAGAATCATGGGTTAACCCGTTTTAAAATATGCAACTTTTTCGACTATACTAAAATGTCGTTTTTATGGACTAAAAAGCCTCCTTTTGAGAAAACAACATGATCAAACGGCAAAACCAAGGTCTCTTGTACAAAAAAGTAGGCTCGAAAGATATTTGGAACTTATGACCAGAATCATGGGTTAACCCGTTTTAAAATATGCAAATATTTCGACTATAGTAAAATGTCGTTTTTATGGACTAAAAAGCCTCCTTTTGACAAAACAACATGATCAAAGGACAAAACCAAAGTCTCTTGTACAGAAAAGTAGGCTCGCAAGATATTTGGAACTTATAACGACAATCAGGGGTTAGCCCGTTTTAAAATATGCATATTCTTTAACTATAGTAAAATGTCGTTTTTATCAACTAAAAAGCCTCCTTTTGACAAAACAACATGATAAAACGACAAAACTATGGTCTCTTGTACACAACAGAAAATTGGGCCCGAAAGATATTCGAAACTTCTGACAAGAATCATGGGTTAACCCGTTTTAAAATATGCAACTTTTTCGACTATACTAAAATGTCGTTTTTATGGACTAAAAAGCCTCCTTTTGACAAAACAACATGATCCAATAACAAAACCAAGGTTTTCTTGAACAGAAAAGTAGGCTCAAAAGATATTTGGAACTTTTGACGAGAATCATGGGCTAATCCGTTTCAAAATATGCAAATTTTTCGACTATAGTAAAAAGTCGTTTTTATGGACTAAAAAGCCTCCTTTTGACAAAAGAACATGATCAAACGACAAAACCAAGGTCTCTTAAAGACAAAAGTGGGCTTGAAAAATATTTGCAACTGATGGCCAGAATCAGGGGTTAATTCGTTTTAAAATATGCAAATTTTTCGACTATAGTAAAATGTAGTTTTTATGGACTAAAAAGCCTCCGTTTGACAAAACGACATGATCAAACGACAAAACCAAGGTCTCTTAAACAGAAAAGTGGGCTCGAAAGATATTTGGAACTGATGACCAGGATCAGGGGTTAACCCGTTTTAAAAAATGCAAATTTTTCGACTATAGTAAAATGTCCTTTTTATGGACTAAAAAGCCTCCTTTTGAAAAAACAACATGATCCTATGACAAAACCAAGGTCTCTTGAACAGAAAAGTAGGCTCCTAAGATATTTGGAACTTATGATCAGAATCATGGGTTAACCCGTTTTGAAATATGCAAATATCTCGACTAAAGTAAAATGTCGTTTTCATGGACTAAAAAGCCTCCTTTTGAGAAAACAACATGATCAAACGACAAAACCAAGGTCTCTTGTACAGAAAAGTAGGCTCAAAAGATATTTGGAACTTTTGACGAGAATCATGGGTTAACCCATTTTAAAATATGCAAATTTTTCGACTATAGTAAAATGTCGTTTTTATGGACTAAAAAGCCTCCTTTTGACAAAACAACATGATCAAACGACAAAATCAAGGTCTCTTAAACAGAAAAGTGGGCTCGAAAGATATTTGGAACTGATGACCGGAATCAGGGGTTAACCCGTTTTAAAAGATACAAATTTTTCGCCTATAGTAAAGTGTCGTTTTTATGGACTAAAAAGCCTCCTTTTGACAAAACAACATGATCAAACGACAAAACTAACGTCTCTTGTACACATCAGAAAAGTGGGCCCGACAGATATTTGAAACTTCTGACAAGAATCATGGGTTAACCCGTTTTAAAATATGCAACTTTTTCGACTATAGTAAAATGTCGTTTTTATGGACTAAAAAGCCTCCTTTTGAGAAAACAACATGATCAAACGGCAAAACTAAGGTCTCTTGTACAGAAAAGTAGGCTCGAAAGATGTTTGGAACTTATGACTAGAATCATGGGTTAACCCGTTTTAAAAGATACAAATTTTTCGACTATAGTAAAATATCGTTTTTATGGACTAAAAAGCCTCCTTTTGAGAAAACAACATGATCAAACGGCAAAACTAAGGTCTCTTGTACAAAAAAGTAGGCTCGAAAGATATTTGGGACTTATGACCAGAATCATGGGTTAACCCGTATTAAAAGATGCAAATTTTTCGACTATAATATAATGTCGTTTTTATGGACTAAAAAGCCTCCTTTTGACAAAAGAACATGATCGAACGACAAAACCAAGGTCTCTTAAACAGAAAAGTGGGCTCGAAAGATATTTGGAACTGATGACCAGAATCAGGGGTTAACCCGTTTTAAAATATGCAAATTTTTCGACTATAGTAAAATGTCGTTTTCATGGACTAAAAAGCCTCCTTTTGACAAAACAACATGATCAAAGGACAAAACCAAAGTCTCTTGTACAGAAAAGTAGGCTCGCAAGATATTTGGAACTTATAACGAGAATCAGGGGTTAGCCCGTTTTAAAATATGCATATTCTTTAACTATAGTAAAATGTCGTTTTTATCAACTAAAAAGCCTCCTTTTGACAAAACAACATGATAAAACGACTAAACTATGGTCTCTTGTACACATCAGAAAATTGGGCCCGAAAGATATTTGAAACTTCTGACAAGAATCATGGGTTAACACGTTTTAAAATATGCAACTTTTTCGACTATACTAAAATGTCGTTTTTATGGACTAAAAAGCCTCCTTTTGAGAAAACAACATGATCAAACGGCAAAACCAAGGTCTCTTGTACAGAAAAGTAGGCTCGAAAGATATTTGGAACTGATGACCAGAATCAGGGGTTAACCCGTTTTAAAATATGCAAATTTTTCGACTATAGTAAAATGTCGTTTTTATGGACTACAAAGCCTCCTTTTGACAAAACAACATGATCCAATGACAAAACCAAGGTCTCTTGAACAGAAAAGTAGGCTCAAAAGATATTTGGAACTTTTGACGAGAATCATGGGCTAACCCGTTTTAAAATATGCAAATTTTTCGACTATAGTAAAATGTCGTTTTTATGGACTAAAAAGCCTCCTTTTGACAAAAGAACATGATCAAACGACAGAACCAAGCTCTCTTAAACAGAAAAGTGGGCTCGAAAGATATTTGGAACTGATGACCAGAATCAGGGGTTAACCCGTTTTAAAATATGCAAATTTTTTGACTATAGTAAAATGTCGTTTTCATGGACTAAAAAGCCTCCTTTTGACAAAACAACATGATCAAAGGACAAAACCAAAGTCTCTTTTACAGAAAAGTAGGCTCGCAAGATATTTGGAACTTAAAACGAGAATCAGGGGTTAGCCCGTTTTAAAATATGCATATTCTTTAACTATAGTAAAATGTCGTTTTTATCAACTAAAAAGCCTCCTTTTGACAAAACAACATGATCAAACGACAAAACTAAGGTCTCTTGTACACATCAGAAAAGTGGGCCCGAAAGATATTTGAAACTTCTGACAAGAATCATGGGTTAACCCGTTTTAAAATATGCAACTTTTTCGACTATACTAAAATGTCGTTTTTATGGACTAAAAAGCCCTCTTTTGAGAAAACAACATGATCAAACGGCAAAACCAAGGTCTCTTGTACAGAAAAGTAGGCTCGAAAGATATTTGGAACTTATGACCAGAATCATGGGTTAACCCGTCTTAAAATATGCAAATTTTTCGACTATAGTAAAATGTAGTTTTTAAGGACTAAAAAGCCTCCTTTTGAAAAAACAACATGATCAAACGACAAAACCAAGGTCTCTTGTACAGAAAAGTAGGCTCGAAAGATATTTGGAACTTTTGACGAGAATCATGGGCTAACCCGATTTAAAAGATGCAAATTTTTCGACTATAGTAAAATGTCGTTTTTATGGACTAAAAAGCCCCCTTTTGACAAAAGAACATGATCAAACGACAAAACCAAGGTCTCTTAAACAGAAAAGTGGGCTCGAAAGATATTTGGAACTGATGACCAGAAAAAGGGAATAACCCGTTTTAAAATATGCAAATTTTTCGACTATAGTAAAATGTCGTTTTTAAGGACTAAAAAGCCTCGTTTTGACAAAACAACATGATCAAAGGACAAAACCAAAGTCTCTTGTACAGAAAAGTAGGCTCGCAAAATATTTGGAACTGATAACGAGAATCATGGGTTTACCCGTTTTAAAATATGCATATTCTTTAACTATAGTAAAATCTCGTTTTTGTCAACTAAAAACCCTCCTTTTGACAAAACAACATGATCAAACGACAAAATTAAGGTCTCTTGTACACATCAGAAAAGTGGGCCCGAAAGATATTTGAAACTTCTGACAAGAATTATGGGTTAACCCGTTTTAAAATATGCAACTTTTTCGACTATAGTAAAATGTCGTTTTTATGGACTAAAAAGCCTCCTTTTGACAAAACAACATGATTCAATGACAAAACCAAGGTCGCTTGAACAGAAAAGTAGGCTCCTAAGATATTTGGAACTTATGACCAGAATCATGGGTTAACCCGTTTTGAAATATGCAAATTTCTCGACTACAGTAAAATGTCGTTTTCATGGACTAAAAAGCCTCCTTTTGACAAAACAACATGATTCAATGACAAAACCAAGGTCTCTTGAACAGAAAAGTAGGCTCCTAAGATATTTGGAACTTATGACCAGAATCATGGGTTAACCCGTTTTGAAATATGCAAATTTCTCGACTATAGTAAAATGTCGTTTTCATGGACTAAAAAGCCTCCTTTTGACAAAACAACATGATCAAACGACAAAAACAAGGTCTCTTGTACAGAAAAGTAGGCTCGAAACATATTTGGAACTTTTCACGAGAATCATTAGCTAACACGTTTTAAAAGATGCAAATTTTTCGACTATAGTAAAATGTCGTTTTTATGGACTAAAAAGCCTCCTTTTGACAAAAGAACATGATCAAACGACAAAACCAAGGTCTCTTAAACAGAAAAGTACGCTCGAAAGATATTTGGAACTGATGACCAGAATCAGGGGTTAACCCGTTTTAAAATATACAAATTTTTCGACTATAGTAAAATGTCGTTTTTATGGACTAAAAAGCCTCCTTTTGACAAAAGAACATGATCAAACGGCAAAACCAAGGTCTCTTGTACAGAAAAGTGGGCTCCAAAGATATTTGGAACTGATGACCAGAATCAGGGGTTAACCCGTTTTAAAATATGCAAATTTTTCGACTATAGTAAAATGTCGTTTTTATGGACTAAAAAGCCTCCTTTTGACAAAAGAACATGATCAAACGACAAAACCAAGGTCTCTTAAACAGAAAAGTGGGCTCGAAAG
Organism: Porites cylindrica; assembly: GCA_964035525.1. Lineage (NCBI taxonomy): Eukaryota > Metazoa > Cnidaria > Anthozoa > Scleractinia > Poritidae > Porites > Porites cylindrica. Next base: position 6,085,825 of record OZ037786.1, on the reverse strand, counting down.
ATATTAGGAACTGATGACCAGAATCAGGGGTTAACCCGTTTTAAAATATACAAATTTTTCGACTATAGTAAAATGTCGTTTTTATGGACTAAAAAGCCTCCTTTTGACAAAAGAACGTGATCAAACGGCAAAAACAAGGTCTCTTGTACAGAAAAGTGGGCTCCAAAGATATTTGGAACTGATGACCAGAATCAGGGGTTAACCCGTTTTAAAATATGCAAATTTTTCGTCTATAGTAAAATGTCGTTTTTATGGACTAAAAAGCCTCCTTTTGACAAAAGAACATGATCAAACGACAAAACCAAGGTCTCTTAAACAGAAAAGTGGGCTCGAAAGATATTTGGAACTGATGACCAGAATCAGGGGTTAACCCGTTTTAAAATATGCAAATTTTTCGACAATAGTAAAATATCGTTTTCATGGACTAAAAAGCCTCCTTTTGACAAAACAACATGATCAAAGGACAAAACCAAAGTCTCTTGTACAGAAAAGTAGGCTCGCAAGATATTTGGAACTTATAACGAGAATCAGGGGTTAGCCCGTTTTAAAATATGCATATTCTTTAACTATAGTAAAATGTCGTTTTTATCAACTAAAAAGCCTCCTTTTGACAAAACAACATGATCAAACGACAAAACTAAGGTCTCTTGTACACATCAGAAAAGTGGGCCCGAAAGATATTTGTAACTTCTGACAAGAATCATGGCTTAACCCGTTTTAAAATATGCAACTTTTTCGACTATACTAAAATGTCGTTTTTATGGACTAAAAAGCCCTCTTTTGAGAAAACAACATGATCAAACGGCAAAACCAAGGTCTCTTGTACAGAAAAGTAGGCTCGAAAGATATTTGGAACTTATGACCAGAATCATGGGTTAACCCGTTTTAAAATATGCAAATTTTTCGACTATAGTAAAGTGTCGTTTTTATGGACTAAAAAGCCTCCTTTTGACAAAACAACATGATCAAACGACAAAACTAAGGTCTCTTGTACACATCAGAAAAGTGGGCCCGAAAGATATTTGAAACTTCTGACAAGAATCATGGGTTAACCTGTTATAAAATATGCAAATTTTTCGACTAAAGTAAAATGTCGTTTTTATGGACTAAAAAGCCTCCTTTTCAGAAAACAACATGATCAAACGGCAAAACCAAGGTCTCTTGTACAGAAAAGTAGGCTCCAAAGATATTTGGAACTGATGACCAGAATCATGGGTTAACCCGTTTTAAAATGTGCAAATTTTTCGACTATAGTAAAATGTCGTTTTTATGGACTAAAAAGCCTCCTTTTGACAAAGAACATGATTAAACGACAAAACCAAGGTCTCTTAAACAGAAAAGTGGGCTCGAAAGATATTTGGAACTGATGACCAGAATCAGGGGTTAACCCGTTTTAAAATATGGAAATTTTTCGACTAAAGTAAAATGTCGTTTTTATGGACTAAAAAGCCTCCTTTTGAGAAAACAACATGATCAAACGGCAAAACCAAGGTCTCTTGTAAAGAAAAGTAGGCTCGAAAGATATTTGGAACTTTTGACGAGAATCATGGGCTAACCCGATTTAAAATATGCAAATTTTTCGACTATAGTAAAATGTCGTTTTTATGGACTAAAAAGCCTCCTTTTGAACAAAAGAACATGATCAAACGACAAAAACAAGGTCTCTTGTACAGAAAAGTAGGCTCAAAAGATATTTGGAACTTTTGACGAGAATCATGGGCTAACCCGTTTTAAAATATGCAAATTTTTCGACTATAGTAAAATGTCGTTTTTATGGACTAAAAAGCCTCTTTTTGACAAAAGAACATGATCAAAAGACAAAACCAAGGTCTCTTAAACACAAAAGTGCGCTCGAAGGATATTTGGAACTGATGACCAGAATCAGGGGTTAACCCGTTTTAAAATATGCAAATTTTTCGACTATAGTAAAATGTCGTTTTTATGGACTAAAAAGACTCCTTTTGACAAAAGAACATGATCAAACGACAAAATCAAGAACTCTTAAACAGAAAAGTAGGCTCGAAAGATATTTGGAACTGATGACCAGAATCAGGGGTTAACCCGTTTTTAAATTTGCAAATTTTTGTGACTATAGTAAAATGTCGTTTTTATGGACTAAAAAGCCTCCTTTTGACGAAACAACATGATCAAAGGACAAAACCAAAGTCTCTTGTACAGAAAAGTAGGCTCGCAAGATATTTGGAACTTATAACGAGAATCAGGGGTTAACCCGTTTTAAAATCTGCATATTCTTTAACTATAGTAAAATGTTGTTTTTATCAACTAAAAAGCCTCCTTTTGACAAAACAACATGATCAAACGACAAAACTAAGGTCTCTTGTACACATCAGAAAAGTGGGCCCGAAAGATATTTGAAACTTCTGACAAGAATCATGGGTAAACCTGTTATAAAATATGCTAATTTTTCGACTAAAGTAAAATGTCGTTTTTATGGACTAAAAAGCCTCCTTTTGAGAAAACAACATGATCAAACGGCAAACCCAAGGTCTCTTGTACAGAAAAGTAGGCTCGAAAGATATTTGGAACTGATGACCAGAATCATGGGTTAACCCGTTTTAAAATGTGCAAATTTTTCGACTATAGTAAAATGTCGTTTTTATGGACTAAAAAGCCTCCTTTTGACAAAAGAATATGATCAAACGACAAAATCAAGGTCTTTTAAACAGAAAAGTGGGCTCGAAAGATATTTGGAACTGATGACCAGAATGAGGGGTTAACCCGTTTTAAAATATGCAAATTTTTCGACTATAGTAAAATGTCGTTTTTATGGACTAAAAAGCCTCCTTTTGACAAAACAACACGATCAAAGGACAAAACCAAAGTCTCTTGTACAGAAAAGTAGGCTCGCAAGATATTTGGAACTTATAACGAGAATCAGGGGTTAACCCGTTTTAAAATATGCATATTCTTTAACTATAGTAAAATGTCGTTTTTATCAACTAAAAAGCCTCCTTTTCACAAAACAACATGATCAAACGACAAAAACAAGGTCTCTTGTACAGAAAAGTAGGCTCAAAAGATATTTGGAACTTTTGACGAGAATCATGGGCTAGCCCGTTTTAAAATATGCAAATTTTTCGACTATAGTAAAATGTCGTTTTTATGAACTAAAAAGCCTCCTTTTGACAAAAGAACATGATCAAACGACAAAACCAAGGTCTCTTAAACACAAAAGTGGAATCGAAAGATATTTGGAACTGATGACCAGAGTCAGGGGTTAATCCGTTTTAAAATATGCAAATTTTTCGACTATAGTAAAATGTCGTTTTTATGGATTAAAAAGCCTCCTTTTGACAAAACAACATGATTCCATGACAAAACCAAGGTCTCTTGAACAGAAAAGTAGGCTCCTAAGATATTTGGAACTTATGACCAGAATCATGGGTTAACCCGTTTTGAAATATGCAAATTTCTCGACTATAGTAAAATGTCGTTTTCATGGACTAAAAAGCCTCCTTTTGACAAAAGAACATGATCAAAGGACAAAACCAAAGTCTCTTGTACAGAAAAGTAGGCTCGCAAGATATTTGGAACTTATAACGAGAATCATGGGTTAACCCGTTTTAAAATATGCATATTCTTTAACTATAGTAAAATGTCGTTTTTATCAACTAAAAAGCCTCCTTTTGACAAAATAACATGATCAAACGACAAAACTAAGGTCTCTTGTACACATCAGAAAAGTGGGCCCGAAAGATATTTGAAACATCTGACAAGAATCATGGGTTAACCCGTTTTAATATATGCAACTTTTTCGACTATAGTAAAATGTCGTTTCTACGGACTAAAAAGCCTCCTTTTGAGAAAACAACATGATCAAACGACAAAACCAAGGTCTCTTGCGCAGAAAAGTAGGCGTGGAAGATATTTGCAACTTATAACGAGAATCATGGGTTAACCCGTTTTAAAAAGTGCATATGCTTTAACTATAGTAAAATGTCGTTTTTATGAACTAAAAAGCCTCCTTTTGACAAAAGAACATGATCAAACGACAAAACCAAGGTCTCTTGTACAGAAAAGTAGGCTCGCAAGATATTTGGAACTTATAACGAGAATCATGGGTTAACCCGTTTTAAAATATGCATATTCTTTAACTATAGTAAAATGTCGTTTTTATCAACTAAAAAGCCTCCTTTTGACAAAATAAGATGATCAAACGACAAAACTAAGGTCTCTTGTACACATCAGAAAAGTGGGCCCGAAAGATATTTGAAAGTTCTGACAAGAATCATGGGTTAACCCGTTTTAAAATATGCAACTTTTTCGACTATAGTAAAATGTCGTTTCTACGGACTAAAAAGCCTCCTTTTGAGAAAACAACATGATCAAACGACAAAACCAAGGTCTCTTGCACAGAAAAGTAGGCTTGGAAGATATTTGCAACTTATAACGAGAATCATGGGTTAACCCGTTTTAAAAAGTGCATATGCTTTAACTATAGTAAAATGTCGTTTTTATGAACTAAAAAGCCTCCTTTTGACAAAAGAACATGATCAAACGACAAAACCAAGGTCTCTTGTACAGAAAAGTAGGCTCGAAAGATATTTGGAAGTATGACCAGAATCATGGGTTAACCCGTTTTAAAATATGCAAATTTCTCGACTATAGTAAAATGTCGTTTTCATGGACTAAAAAGCCTCCTTTTGAAAAAACAACATGATCAAACGACAAAAACAAAGTCTCTTGTACAGAAACGTAGGCTCGCAAGATATTTGGAACTTTTGACGAGAATGACGGGCTAACCCGTTTTAAAATATGCAAATTTTTCGACTATAGTAAACTGTCGTTTTTATGGACTAAAAAGCCTCCTTTTGACAAAAGAACATGATCATACGACAAAACCAAGGTCTTTTAAACAGAAAAGTGGGCTCGAAAGATATTTGGAACTGATGACCAGAAACAGGGGTTAACCCGTTTTAAAATATGCAAATTTTTCGCCTATAGTAAAATGTCGTTTTCATGGACAAAAAAGCCTCCTTTTGACAAAAGAACATGATCAAAGGACAAAACCAAAGTCTCTTGTACAGAAAAGTAGGCTCGCAAGATATTTGGAACTTATAACGAGAATCATGGGTTAAACTGTTTTAAAATATGCATATTCTTTAACTATAGTAAAATGTCGTTTTTATCAACTAAAAAGCCTCCTTTTGACAAAACAACATGATCAAAGGACAAAGGAAAGGTCTCTTGTACACATCAGAAAAGTGGGCCCGAAAGATATTTGAAACTTCTGACAAGAATCATGGGTTAACCCGTTTTAAAATATGCAAATTTCTCGACTATAATAAAATGTCGTTTTTATGGACTAAAAAGCCTTCTTTTGACAAAACAACATGATCAAAGGACAAAACCAAAGTCTCTTGTACAGAAAAGTAGGCTCGCAAGATATTTGGAACTTATAACGAGAATCATGCGTTAACCCGTTTTAAAATATGCATATTCTTTAACTATAGTAAAATGTCGTTTTTATCAACTAAAAAGCCTCCTCTTCACAAAACAACATGATCAAACTACAAAACTAAGGTCTCTTGTACACATCAGAAAAGTGGGCCCGAAAGATATTTGAAACTTCTGACAAGAATCATGGGTTAACCCGTTTTAAAATATGCAAATTTCTCGACTATAATAAAATGTCGTTTTTATGGACTAAAAAGCCTACTTTTGACAAAACAGCATGATCAAACGACAAAAACAAGGTCTCTTGTACAGAAAAGTAGGCTCAAAAGATATTTGGAACATTTGACGCGAATCATGGGCTAACCCGTTTTAAAATATGCAAATGTTTCGACTATAGTAAAATGTGGTTTTTGTGGACTAAAAAGCCTCCTTTTGACAAAACAACATGATCAAACGACAAAAACAAGGTCTCTTGTACAGAAAAGTAGGCTCAAAAGATATTTGGAACATTTGACGCGAATCATGGGCTAACCCGTTTTAAAATATGCAAATGTTTCGACTATAGTAAAATGTCGTTTTTGTGGACTAACAAGCCTCCTTTTGACAAAACAACATGATCAAACGACAAAAACAAGGTCTCTTGTACAGAAAAGTAGGCTCCTAAGATATTTGGAACTTAAGACCAGAATCATGGGTTAACCCGTTTTGAAATATGCAAATTTCTCGACTATAGTAAAATGTCGTTTTCATGGACTAAAAAGCCTCCTTTTGACAAAACAACATGATCAAACGAAAAAAACAAGGTCTCTTGTACAGAAAAGTAGGCTCAAAAGATATTTGGAACTTTTGACGAGAATCATGGGCTAACCCGTTTTAAAATTGCAAATTTTTCGACTGAAGTAAATGTCGTTTTTATGGACTAAAAAGCCTCCTTTTCAGAAAAGAACATGATCAAACGACAAAACCAAGGTCTCTTAAACAGAAAAGTAGGCTCGAAAGATATTTGGAACTGATGACCAGAATCAGGGGTTAACTCGTTTTAAAATATGCAAATTTTTCGACTATAGTAAAATGTCGTTTTTATCGACTATAAAGCCTCCTTTTGACAAAAGAACATGATCAAGCGACAAAACCAAGGTCTCTTAAACAGAAAAGTAGGCTCGAAAGATATTTGGAACTGATGACCAGAATCAGGGGTTAACCCGTTTTAAAATATGCAAATTTTTCGACTATAGTAAAATGTCGTTTTCATGGACTAAAAAGCCTCCTTTTGACAAAACAACATGATTCAATGACAAAACCAAGGTCTCTTGAACAGGAAAGTAGGCTCGAAAGATATTTGGAACTTTTGACGAGAATCATGGGCTAACCCGTTTTAAAATATGCAAATTTTTCGACTATAGTAAAATGTCGTTTTTATGGACTAAAAAGCCTCCTTTTGACAAAAGAACATGATCAAACGACAAAACCAAGGTCTCTTAAACAGAAAAGTCGGCTCGAAAGATATTTGGAACTGATGACCAGAATCAGGGGTTAACCCGTTTTAAAATATGCAAATTTTTCGACTATAGTAAAATGTCGTTTATATGGACTAAAAAGCCTCCTTTTGACAAAAGAACATGATTCAATGACAAAATCAAGGTCTCTTAAACAGAAAAGTAGGCTCTTAAGATATTTGGAACTTATGACCAGAATCATGGGTTAACCCGTTTTGAAATATGCAAATTTCTCGACTATAGTAAAATGTCATTTTCATGGACTAAAAAGCCTCCTTTTGACAAAACAACATGATCAAACGAAAAAACAAGGTCTCTTGTACAGAAAAGTAGGCTCAAAAGATATTTGGAACTTTTGACGAGAATCATGGGCTAACCCGTTTTAAAATATGCAAATTTTTCGACTATAGTAAAATGTCGTTTTTATGGACTAAAAAGCCTCCTATTGACAAAAGAACATGATCAAACGACAAAACAAAGATCTCTTAAACAGAAAAGTGGGCTCCAAAGATATTTGGAACTGATGACCAGAATCAGGGGTTAACCCGTTTAAAAATATGGAAATTTTTCGACTATAGTAAAATGTCGTTTTTATATACTAAAAAGCCTCTTTTTGACAAAAGAACATGATCAAACGACAAAACCAAGGTCTCTTAAACAGAAAAGTGGGCTCGAAAGATATTTGGAACTGATGACCAGAATCAGGGGTTAACCCATTTTAAAATATGCAAATTTCTCGACTATAGTAAAATGTCGTTTTTATGGACTAAAAAGCCTCCTTTTGACAAAACAACATCAACAAAGGACAAAACCAAAGTCTCTTGTACAGAAAAGTAGGCTCGCAAGATATTTGGAACTTATAACGAGAATCAGGGGTTAACCCGTTTTAAAATATGCATATTCTTTAACTATAGTATAATGTCGTTTTTATCAACTAAAAAGCCTGCTTTTGACAAAACAACATGATCAAACGACAAAACTAAGGTCTCTTGTACACATCAGAAAAGTGGGTTCGAAAGAGATTTGAAACTTCTGACAAGAATCATGGGTTAACCCGTTTTAAAATATGCAACTTTTTCGACTATAGGAAAATGTCGTTTTTATGGACTAAAAAGCCTCCTTTTCAGAAAACAACATGATCAAACGGCAAAACCAAGGTCTCTTAAACAGAAAAGTAGGTCCGGAAGATATTTGGAACTGATGATCAGAATCAGGGGTTAAGCCGTTATAAAATATGCAAATTTTTCGACTAAACTAAAATGTCGTTTTTATGGACTAAAAAGCCTCCTTTTGAGAAAACAACATGATCAAACGGCAAAACCAAGGTCTCTTGTACAGAAAAGTAGGCTCGAAAAATATTTGGAACTGATGACCAGAATCATGGGTTAACCCGTTTTAAAATGTGCAAATTTTTCGACTATAGTAAAATGTCGTTTTTATGGACTAAAAAGCCTCCTTTTGACAAAAGAACATGATCAAACGACAAAACCAAGGTCTCTTAAACAGAAAAGTGGGCTCGAAAGATATTTGGAACTGATGACCAGAATCAGGGGTTAACCCGTTTTAAAATATGCAAATTTTTCGACTATAGTAAAATGTCGTTTTCATGGACTAAAAAGCCTCCTTTTGACAAAACAACATGATAAAAGGACAAAACCAAAGTCTCTTGTACAGAAAAGTAGGCTCGCAAGATATTAGGAACTTATAACGAGAATCAGGGGTTAGCCCGTTTTAAAATATGCATATTCTTTAACTATAGTAAAATGTCGTTTTTATCAACGAAAAAGCCTCCTTTTGACAAAACAACATGATCAAACGACAAAACTAAGGTCTCTTGTACACATCAGAAAAGTGGGCCCGAAAGATATTTGAAACTTCTGACAAGAATCATGGGTTAACCCGTTTTAAAATATGCAACTTTTTCGACTATACTAAAACGTCGTTTTTATGGACTAAAAAGCCCTCTTTTGAGAAAACAACATGATCAAACGCTAAAACCAAGGTGTCTTGTACAGAAAAGTAGGCTCGAAAGATATTTGGAACTTATGACCAGAATCATGGGTTAACCCGTTTTAAAATATGCAAATTTTTCGACTATAGTAAAGTGTCGTTTTTATGGACTAAAAAGCCTCCTTTTGACAAAACAACATGATCAAACGACAAAACTAAGGTCTCTTGTACACATCAGAAAAGTGGGCCCGAAAGATATTTGAAACTTCTGACAAGAATCATGGGTTAACCCGTTTTAAAATATGCAACTTTTTCGACTATAGTAAAATGTCGTTTTTATGGACTAAAAAGCCTCCTTTTGAGAAAACAACATGATCAAACGACAAAACCAAGGTCTCTTGTACAGAAAAGTACGCTCGAAAGATATTTGGAACTTTTGACGAGAATCTTGGGCTAACCCGATTTAAAATATGCAAATTTTTCGACTATAGTAAAATGTCCTTTTTATGGACTAAAAAGCCTCCTTTTGACAAAAGAACATGATCAAACGACAAACCCAAGGTCTCTTAAACAGAAAAGTGGGCTCGAAAGATATTTGGAACTGATGACCAGAAACAGGGGATAACCCGTTTTAAAATATGCAAATTTTTCGACTATAGTAAATTGTCGTTTTTAAGGACTAAAAAGCCTCGTTTTGACAAAACAACATGATCAAAGGACAAAACCAAAGTCTCTTGTACAGTAAAGTAAGCTCGCAAGATATTTGGAACTGATAACGAGAATCATGGGTTAACCCTTTTTAAAATATGCATATTCTTTAACTATAGTAAAATGTCGTTTTTATCAACTAAAAAGCCTCCTTTTGACAAAACAACATGATCAAACGACAAAATTAAGGTCCCTTGTACACATCAAAAAAGTGGGCCCGAAAGATATTTGAAACTTCTGACAAGAATTATGGGTTAACCCGTTTTAAAATATGCAACTTTTTCGACTATAGTAAAATGTCGTTTTTATGGACTAAAAAGCCTCCTTTTGAGAAAACAACATGATCAAACGGCAAAACTAAGGTCTCTTGTACAGAAAGGTGGGCTCGAAAGATATTTGGAACTGATGACCAGAATCAGGGGTTAACCCGATTTAAAATATGCAAATTTTTCGACCATAGTAAAATGTCGTTTTTATGGACTAAAAAGCCTCCTTTTGACAAAACAACATGATTCAATGACAAAACCAAGGTCTCTTGAACAGAAAAGTAGGCTCCTAAGATATTTGGAACTTATGACCAGAATCATGGGTTAACCCGTTTTGAAATATGCAAATTTCTCGACTACAGTAAAATGTCGTTTTCACGGACTAAAAAGCCTCCTTTTGACAAAACAACATGATCAAACGACAAAAACAAGGTCTCTTGTACAGAAAAGTAGGCTCGAAACATATTTGGAACTTTTCACGAGAATCATGGGCTAACACGTTTTAAAATATGCAAATTTTTCGACTATAGTAAAATGTCGTTTTTATGGACTAAAAAGCCTCCTTTTGACAAAAGAACATGATCAAACGACAAAACCAAGGTCTCTTAAACAGAAAAGTACGCTCGAAAGATATTTGGAACTGGCGACCAGAATCAGGGGTTAACCCGTTTTAAAATATACAAATTTTTCGACTATAGTAAAATGTCGTTTTTATGAACTAAAAAGCCTCCTTTTGACAAAAGAATATGATCAAACGACAAAATCAAGGTCTCTTAAACAGAAAAGTGGGCTCGAAAGATATTTGGAACTGATGACCAGAATGAGGGGTTAATCCGTTTTAAAATATGCAAATTTTTCGACTATAGTAAAATGTCGTTTTTATGGACTAAAAAGCCTCCTTTTGACAAAACAACATGATGAAAGCACAAAAACAAAGTCTCTTGTACAGAAAAGTAGGCTCGCAAGATATTTGGAACTTATAACGAGAATCAGGGGTTAACCCGTTTTAAAATATGCATATTCTTTAACTATAGTAAAATGTCGTTTTTATCAACTAAAAAGCCTCCTTTTGACAAAACAACATGATCAAAGGACAAAAGTAAGGTCTCTTGTACACATCAGAAAAGTGGGCCCGAAAGATATTTGAAACTTCTGACAAGAGTCATGGGTTAACCCGTTTTAAAATATGCAACTTTTTCGACTATACTAAAATGTCGATTTTATGGACTAAAAAGCCTCCTTTTGACAAAAGAACATGATCAAACGACAAAACCAAGGTCTCTTAAACAGAAAAGTGGGCTCGAAAGATATTTGAAACTGATGACCAGAATCAGGGGTTAACCCGTTTTAAAATATGCAAATTTTTCGACTATAGTAAAATCTCGTTTTTATGGACTAAAAAGCCTCCTTTTGACAAAACAACATGATTCAATGACAAAACCAAGGTCTCTTGAACAGAAAAGTGGGCTCCTAAGATATTTGGAACTTATGACCAGAATCATGGGTTAACCCGTTTTGAAATATGCAAATTTCTCGACTATGGTAAAACGTCGTTTTCATGGACTAAAAAGCCTCCTTTTGACAAAACAACATGATCAAACGTTAAAAACAACGTCTCTTGTACAGAAAAGTAGGCTCAAAAGATATTTAGAACTTTTGACGAGAATCATGGGCTAACCCGTTTTAAAATATGCAAATTTTTTGACTATAGTAAAATGTCGTTTTTATGAACTAAAAAGCCTCCTTTTGACAAAAGAACATGATCAAACGACAAAACCTAGGTCTCTTAAACACAAAAGTGGGCTCGAAAGATATTTAGAACTGATGACCAGATTCAGGGGTTAACCCGTTTTAAAATATGCAAATTTTTCGACTATAGTAAAATGTCGTTTTTATGGACTAAAAAGCCTCCTTTTGACAAAACAACAAAATTCAATGACAAAACCAAGGACTCTTGAACAGAAAAGTAGGCTCCTAAGATATTTGGAACTTATGACCAGAATCATGGGTTAACCCGTTTTGAAATATGCAAATTTCTCGACTATAGTAAAATGTCGTTTTCATGGACTAAAAAGCCTCCTTTTGACAAAAGAACATGATCAAAGGACAAAACCAAAGTCTCTTGTACAGAAAAGTAGGCTCGCAAGATATTTGGAACTTATAACGAGAATCATGGGTTAACCCGTTTTAACATATGCATATTCTTTAACTATAGTAAAATGTCGTTTTTATCAACTAAAAAGCCTCCTTTTGACAAAATAACATGATCAAACGACAAAACTAAGGTCTTTGTACACATCAGAAAAGTGGGCCCGAAAGATATTTGAAACTTCTGACAAGAATCATGGGTTAACCCGTTTTAAAATATGCAACTTTTTCGACTATAGTAAAATGTCGTTTCTACGGACTAAAAAGCCTCCTTTTGAGAAAACAACATGATCAAACGACAAAACCAAGGTCTCTTGCACAGAAAAGTAGGCTTGGAAGATATTTGCAACTTATAACGAGAATCATGGGTTAACCCGCTTTAAGAAGTGCATATGCTTTAACTATAGTAAAATGTCGTTTTTATGAACTAAAAAGCCTCCTTTTGACAAAAGAACATGATCAAACGACAAAACCAAGGTCTCTTGTACAGAAAAGTAGGCTCGAAAGATATTTGGAAACAATGACCAGAATCATAGGTTAACCCGTTTTAAAATATGCAAATTTCTCGACTATAGTAAAATGTCGTTTTCATGGACTAAAAAGCCTCCTTTTGACAAAACAACTTGATCAAACGACAAAAACAAAGTCTCTTGTACAGAAACGTAGGCTCGCAAGATATTTGGAACTTTTGACGAGAATCATGGGCTAACCCGTTTTAAAATATGCAAATTTTTCGACTATAGTAAAATGTCCTTTTTATGGACTAAAAAGCCTCCTTTTGACAAAAGAACATGATCAAACGACAAAACCAAGGTCTTTTAAACAGAAAAGTGGGCTCGAAAGATATTTGGAACTGATGACCAGAAACAGGGGTTAACCCGTTTTAAAATATGCAAATTTTTCGACTATAGTAAAATGTCGTTTTTATGGACAAAAAAGCCTCCTTTTGACAAAAGAACATGATCAAAAGACAAAACCAAAGTCTCTTGTACAGAAAAGTAGGCTCGCAAGATATTTGGAACTTATAACGAGAATCAGGGGTTAAACCGTTTTAAAATATGCATATTCCTTAACTATAGTAAAATGTCGTTTTTATCAACTAAAAAGCCTCCTTTTGACAAAACAAGATGATCAAAGGACAAAAGTAAGGTCTCTTGTACACTTTAGAAAAGTGGGCCCGAAAGATATTTGAAACTTCTGACAAGAATTATGGGTTATCCCGTATTAAAATATCCAACTTTTTCGACTATAGTAAAATGTCGTTTTTATGGACTAAAAAGCCTCCTTTTGAGAAAACAACATGATCAAACGGCAAAACTAAGGTCTCTTGTACAGAAAAGTAGGCTCGATAGACATTTGGAACTTATGACCAGAATCATGGGTTAACCCGTTTTAAAATATGCATATTCTTTAACTATAGTAAAATGTCGTTTTTATCAACTAAAAAGCCTCCTCTTCACAAAACAACATGATCAAACGACAAAAAACTAAGGTCTCTTGTACACATCAGAAAAGTGGGCCCGAAAGATATTTGAAACTTCTGACAAGAATCATGGGTTAACCCGTTTTAAAATATGCAAATTTCTCGACTATAATAAAATGTCGTTTTTATGGACTAAAAAGCCTACTTTTGACAAAACAGCATGATCAAACGACAAAAACAAGGTCTCTTCTACAGAAAATGAGGCTCAAAAGATATTTGGAACTGTTGACGCGAATCATGGGCTAACCCGTTTTAAAATATGCAAATTTTTCGACTATAGTAAAATGTCGTTTTTATGGACTAAAAAGCCTCCTTTTGACAAAACAACATGATCCATTGACAAAACCAAGGTCTCTTCAACAGAAAAGTAGGCTCCTAAGATATTTGGAACTTATGACCAGAATCATGGGTTAACCCGTTTTGAAATATGCAAATTTCTCGACTATAGTAAAATGTCGTTTTCATGGACTAAAAAGCCTCCTTTTGACAAAACAACATGATCAAACGACAAAAACAAGGTCTCTTGTACAGAAAAGTAGGCTCAAAAGATATTTGGAACTTTTGACGAGAATCATGGGCTAACCCGTTTTAAAATATGCAAATTTTTCGACTATACTAAAATGTCGATTTTATGGACTAAAAAGCCTCCTTTTCACAAAAGAACATGATCAAACGACAAAACCAAGGTCTCTTAAACAGAAAAGTGGGCTCGAAAGATATTTGAAACTGATGACCAGAATCAGGGGTTAACCCGTTTTAAAATATGCAAATTTTTCGACTATAGTAAAATCTCGTTTTTATGGACTAAAAAGCCTCCTTTTGACAAAACAACATGATTCAATGACAAAACCAAGGTCTCTTGAACAGAAAAGTGGGCTCCTAAGATATTTGGAACTTATGACCAGAATCATGGGTTAACCCGTTTTGAAATATGCAAATTTCTCGACTATGGTAAAACGTCGTTTTCATGGACTAAAAAGCCTCCTTTTGACAAAACAACATGATCAAACGTTAAAAACAACGTCTCTTGTACAGAAAAGTAGGCTCAAAAGATATTTAGAACTTTTGACGAGAATCATGGGCTAACCCGTTTTAAAATATGCAAATTTTTTGACTATAGTAAAATGTCGTTTTTATGAACTAAAAAGCCTCCTTTTGACAAAAGAACATGATCAAACGACAAAACCTAGGTCTCTTAAACACAAAAGTGGGCTCGAAAGATATTTAGAACTGATGACCAGATTCAGGGGTTAACCCGTTTTAAAATATGCAAATTTTTCGACTATAGTAAAATGTCGTTTTTATGGACTAAAAAGCCTCCTTTTGACAAAACAACAAAATTCAATGACAAAACCAAGGACTCTTGAACAGAAAAGTAGGCTCCTAAGATATTTGGAACTTATGACCAGAATCATGGGTTAACCCGTTTTGAAATATGCAAATTTCTCGACTATAGTAAAATGTCGTTTTCATGGACTAAAAAGCCTCCTTTTGACAAAAGAACATGATCAAAGGACAAAACCAAAGTCTCTTGTACAGAAAAGTAGGCTCGCAAGATATTTGGAACTTATAACGAGAATCATGGGTTAACCCGTTTTAACATATGCATATTCTTTAACTATAGTAAAATGTCGTTTTTATCAACTAAAAAGCCTCCTTTTGACAAAATAACATGATCAAACGACAAAGCTAAGGTCTTTGTACACATCAGAAAAGTGGGCCCGAAAGATATTTGAAACTTCTGACAAGAATCATGGGTTAACCCGTTTTAAAATATGCAACTTTTTCGACTATAGTAAAATGTCGTTTCTACGGACTAAAAAGCCTCCTTTTGAGAAAACAACATGATCAAACGACAAAACCAAGGTCTCTTGCACAGAAAAGTAGGCTTGGAAGATATTTGCAACTTATAACGAGAATCATGGGTTAACCCGCTTTAAGAAGTGCATATGCTTTAACTATAGTAAAATGTCGTTTTTATGAACTAAAAAGCCTCCTTTTGACAAAAGAACATGATCAAACGACAAAACCAAGGTCTCTTGTACAGAAAAGTAGGCTCGAAAGATATTTGGAAACAATGACCAGAATCATAGGTTAACCCGTTTTAAAATATGCAAATTTCTCGACTATAGTAAAATGTCGTTTTCATGGACTAAAAAGCCTCCTTTTGACAAAACAACTTGATCAAACGACAAAAACAAAGTCTCTTGTACAGAAACGTAGGCTCGCAAGATATTTGGAACTTTTGACGAGAATCATGGGCTAACCCGTTTTAAAATATGCAAATTTTTCGACTATAGTAAAATGTCCTTTTTATGGACTAAAAAGCCTCCTTTTGACAAAAGAACATGATCAAACGACAAAACCAAGGTCTTTTAAACAGAAAAGTGGGCTCGAAAGATATTTGGAACTGATGACCAGAAACAGGGGTTAACCCGTTTTAAAATATGCAAATTTTTCGACTATAGTAAAATGTCGTTTTTATGGACAAAAAAGCCTCCTTTTGACAAAAGAACATGATCAAAAGACAAAACCAAAGTCTCTTGTACAGAAAAGTAGGCTCGCAAGATATTTGGAACTTATAACGAGAATCAGGGGATAAACCGTTTTAAAATATGCATATTCTTTAACTATAGTAAAATGTCGTTTTTATCAACTAAAAAGCCTCCTTTTGACAAAACAACATGATCAAAGGACAAAAGTAAGGTCTCTTGTACACATCAGAAAAGTGGGCCCGAAAGATATTTGAAACTTCTGACAAGAATTATGGGTTATCCCGTATTAAAATATCCAACTTTTTCGACTATAGTAAAATGTCGTTTTTATGGACTAAAAAGCCTCCTTTTGAGAAAACAACATGATCAAACGGCAAAACTAAGGTCTCTTGTACAGAAAAGTAGGCTCGATAGACATTTGGAACTTATGACCAGAATCATGGGTTAACCCGTTTTAAAATATGCATATTCTTTAACTATAGTAAAATGTCGTTTTTATCAACTAAAAAGCCTCCTCTTCACAAAACAACATGATCAAACGACAAAACTAAGGTCTCTTGTACACATCAGAAAAGTGGGCCCGAAAGATATTTGAAACTTCTGACAAGAATCATGGGTTAACCCGTTTTAAAATATGCAAATTTCTCGACTATAATAAAATGTCGTTTTTATGGACTAAAAAGCCTACTTTTGACAAAACAGCATGATCAAACGACAAAAACAAGGTCTCTTCTACAGAAAAGTAGGCTCAAAAGATATTTGGAACTGTTGACGCGAATCATGGGCTAACCCGTTTTAAAATATGCAAATTTTTCGACTATAGTAAAATGTCGTTTTTATGGACTAAAAAGCCTCCTTTTGACAAAACAACATGATCCATTGACAAAACCAAGGTCTCTTCAACAGAAAAGTAGGCTCCTAAGATATTTGGAACTTATGACCAGAATCATGGGTTAACCCGTTTTGAAATATGCAAATTTCTCGACTATAGTAAAATGTCGTTTTCATGGACTAAAAAGCCTCCTTTTGACAAAACAACATGATCAAACGACAAAAACAAGGTCTCTTGTACAGAAAAGTAGGCTCAAAAGATATTTGGAACTTTTGACGAGAATCATGGGCTAACCCGTTTTAAAATATGCAAATTTTTTGACTATAGTAAAATGTCGTTTTTATGGACTAAAAAGCCTCCTATTGACAAAAGAACATGATCAAACGACAAAACAAAGATCTCTTAAACAGAAAAGTGGGCTCCAAAGATATTTGGAACTGATGACCAGAATCAGGGGTTAACCCGTTTTAAAATATGCAAATTTTTCGACTATAGTAAAATGTCCTTTTTATGGACTAAAAAGCCTCCTTTTGACAAAAGAACATGATCAAACGACAAAACCAAGGTGTCTTAAACAGAAAAGTGGGCTCGAAAGATATTTGGAACTGATGACCAGAATCAGGGGTTAACCCGTTTTAAAATATGCAAATTTCTCGACTATAGTAAAATGTCGTTTTTATGGACTAAAAAGCCTCCTTTTGACAAAACAACATGATCAAAGGACAAAACCAAAGTCTCTTGTACAGAAAAGTAGGCTCGCAAGATATTTGGAACTTATAACGAGAATCAGGGGTTAACCCGTTTTAAAATATGCATATTCTTTAACTATAGTATAATGTCGTTTTTATCAACTAAAAAGCCTGCTTTTGACAAAACAACATGATCAAACGACAAAACTAAGGTCTCTTGTACACATCAGAAAAGTGGGTTCGAAAGAGATTTGAAACTTCTGACAAGAATCATGGGTTAACCCGTTTTAAAATATGCAACTTTTTCGACTATAGTAAAATGTCGTTTTTATGGACTAAAAAGCCTCCTTTTCAGAAAACAACATGATCAAACGGCAAAACCAAGGTCTCTTGTACAGAAAAGTAGGCTCGAAAGATATTTGGAACTTATGACCAGAATCATGGGTTAACCCGTTTTAAAATATGCAAATTTTTCGACTATAGTAAAATGTCGTTTTTATGGACTAAAAAGCCTCCTTTTGACAAAAGAACATGATCAAACGACAAAACCAAGGTCTCTTAAACAGAAAAGTAAGCTCGGAAGATATTTGGAACTGATGATCAGAATCAGGGGTTAACCCGTTTTAAAATATGCAAATTTTTCGACTATAATAAAATGTCGTTTTTATGGACTAAAAAGCCTCCTTTTGACAAAACAACATGATCAAAGGACAAAACCAAAGTCTCTTGTACAGAAAAGTAGGCTCACAAGATATTTGGAACTTATAACGAGAATCATGGGTTAACCCGTTTTAAAATATGCATATTCTTTAACTATAGTAAAATGTCGTTTTTATCAACTAAAAAGCCTCCTTTTGACAAAACAACATGATCAAACGACAAAACTAAGGTCTCTTGTACACATTAGAAAAGTGGGCCCGAAAGATATTTGAAACTTCTGACAAGAATCATAGGTTAACCCGTTTTAAAATATGCAACTTTTTCGACTATAGTAAAATGTCGTTTTTATGGACTAAAAAGCCTCCTTTTGAGAAAACAACATGATCAAACGACAAAACCAAGGTCTCTTGCACAGAAAAGTAGGCTCGAAAGATATTTGGAACTTATGACCTGAATCATGGGTTAACCCGTTTTAAAATATGGAAATTTTTCGACTATAGTAAAATGTCGTTTTTATGGACTAAAAAGCCTCGTTTTGACAAAACAACATAATCAAACCACAAAACTAAGGTCTGTTGTACAGATCAGAAAAGTGGGCTCGAAAGATATTTGAAACTTCTGATGAGAATCATGGGTTAACCCGTTTTAAAATATGCAAATTTCTCGACTATAATAAAATGTTGTTTTTATGGACTAAAAAGCCTCCTTTTGACAAAACAACATGATCCAATGACAAAACCAAGGTCTCTTGAACAGAAAAGTAGGCTCCTAAGATATTTGGAACTTATGACCAGAATCATGGGTTAACCCGTTTTAAAATATGCAAATTTTTCGACTATAGTAAAATGTCGTTTTTATGGACTAAAAAGCCTCCTTTTGACAAAAGGACATGATCAAACGACAACACCAAGGTCTCTTAAACAGAAAAGTGGGCTCGAAAGATATTTGGAACTGATGACCAGAATCAGGGGTTAACCCGTTTTAAAATATGCAAATTTTTCGACTATAGTAAAATGTCGTTTTTATGGACTAAAAAGCCTAATTTTGACAAAACAACATGATCAAAGGACAAAACCAAAGTCTCTTGTACAGAAAAGTAGGCTCGGAAGATATTTGCAACTTATAACGAGAATCATGGGTTAACCCGTTTTAAAATATGCATATTCTTTAACTATAGTAAAATGTCGTTTTTATCAACTAAAAAGCCTCCTTTTGACAAAACAACATGATCAAACGACAAAACCAAGGTCTCTTAAACACAAAAGTGGGCTCGATAGATATTTGGAACTGATGACCAGAATCAGGGGTTAACCCGTTTTAAAATATGCAACTTTTTCGACTATAGTAAAATGTCGTTTTTATGGACTAAAAAGCCTCCTTTTGAGAAAAAAACATGATCAAACGACAAAACCAAGGTCTCTTGTACAGAAAAGTAGGCTCGAAAGATATTTGGAACTTATGACCTGAATCATGGGTTATCCCGGTTTAAAACATGCAAATTTTTCGACTATAGTAAAATGTCGTTTTTATGGACTAAAAAGCCTCCTTTTGACAAAACAACATAATCAAACCACAAAACTAAGGTCTGGTGTACAGATCAGAAAAGTGGGCTCGAAAGATATTTGAAACTTCTGATGAGAATCATGGGTTAACCCGTTTTAAAATATGCAAATTTCTCGACTATAATAAAACGTTGTTTTTATGGACTAAAAATCCTCCTTTTGACACAATAACATGATCCAATGACAAAACCAAGGTCCATTGAACAGAAAAGTAGGCTCCAAAGATATTTGGAACTCATGACCAGAATCATGGGTTAACCCGTTTTAAAATATGCAAATTTCTTGACCATAGTAAAATGTCGTTTTCATGGACTAAAAAGCCTCCTTTTGACAAAACAACATGATCAAACAACAAAAACAAGGTCTCTTGTACAGAAAAGTAGGCTCAAAAGATATTTGGAACTTTTGACGAGAATCATGGGCTAACCCGTTTTAAAATATGCCAACTTTTCGACTATAGTAAAATGTCGTTTTTATGGACTAAAAAGCCTCCTTTTGACAAAACAACATGATCAAATGACAAAACCAAGGTCTCTTGAACAGAAAAGTAGGCTCGCAAGATATTTGGAACTTGTGACGAGAATCATGGGTTAACCCGTTTTATAATATGCATATTCTTTAACTATGGTAAAATGTCGTTTTTCTGAACTGAAAAGCGTCCTTTTGACAAAACAACATGATCAAACGAGAAAACTAAGGTTTCTTGTACAGATCAGAAAAGTGGGCCCGAAAGACATTTGAAACTTCTGACAAGAATCATGGGTTAACCCGTTTTAAAATATGCAACTTTTTCGACTATAGTAAAATGTCGTTTTTATGGATTAAAAAGCCTCCTTTTGACAAGACTTCATGATCATAAGACAAACCCAAGGCCTCTTGAACAGAAAAGTGGGCTCGAAAGATATTGGGAACTGATGACCAGAATCATGGGTTAACCCGTTTTATAAGATGCAAATTTTTCGACTATAGTTAAATGTCGTTTTTATCAACTAAAAAGCCTCCTTTTGATAAAAGAACATGATCAAACGACAAAACCAATGTCTCTTGAACAGAAAAGTAGGCTCCAAAGATATTTGGAACTGATGACCAGAATCATGGGTTAGCCCGTTTTAAAATCTGCAAATTTTTCGACTATAGTAAAATGTCGTTTTTATGGACTAAAAAGCCTCCTTTTGACAAAACAACATGATCGAAGGACAAAACTAAGGTCTCTTGTACAGAAAAGGAGGCTCGAAAGATATTTGGAACTTATGACCAGAATCATGGGTTAAGCCGTTATAAAATATGCAAATACTTTAACTATAGTAAAATGTCGATTTTATGGACTAAACAGCCTCCTTTTCACAAAACAACATGATCAAACGACAAAAATAAGGTCTCTTGTAGAGACCAGAAAAGTGGGCCCGAAAGATATTTGAAACTTCTGACGAGAATCATTGTTTAACCCGTTTTAAAATATGCAACTTTTTCGACTATGGTATTATGTCGTTTTTATGGACTAAAAAGCCTCCCTTTGACAAAACAACATGATCAAACGACAAAACCAAGGTCTCTTGAACAGAAAAGTGGGCTCAAAATATATATTTGGAACTTATGACCAGAATCATGGGTTAACCCGTTTTAAAATATTTAAATTTTTCGACTATAGTAAAATGTCGTTTTTATGGACTAAAAAGCCTCCTTTTGACAAAACAACATGATCAAACGACAAAATCGATTTCCTTCGAACATGGAAATATTTTCACTGGAAACGCTTCTTACACTCACTAGTTAGCCTGTGCAAGTAGGAACATATATGGTTTCCTTCGAATTTGAATATTTGAATATCTTTTCAGCAATTTTTCCGTCTTTTTTTAATCTGCAGAATATAGTGACTATCCCAAAGATCTCCGCAAAGAGGACCGCTTATACGAGTACAATAACACAAAGGATGCTTCGGAGAAAATCCTATCACATTTCTACAAAGACTGTAGCCTTCGGATTGCCGCCCGCCCCCTCGGTAAATATGGAACCCACATGGCGGACCGTAACAAAAAGCGCTCGACCGCGATGTTCTTACTGAAAATAGGGGACTGTTAACAGTCTACAAGAAAAAGAATGACGCCAATATTTAGCCAGGAAGACCGAATAAGCCGGCGGGAAATAAAATATTTATTATGTGGCCAAAAAGAGAACTTAATCTTGCGGAACAACACGTGGAATTTCCAGAGGGGAGGATAGGTCAAGAACAATACGAGACAACACCAACACTCTCTTCAACGCAAAATTGTTCATTCTCGTCCCCAGAACCACTCGGCTTAATTTGCTCAAAACCACGCGACCAGAAAACTGCGGGCTCTGGGGAAGAGAATGGGAATTGTCATGTCAAGCAACTCTCTTATCTCAGGCACTTCCCAGTGAAGCAAACAGTTCGGAGTTTAATTACATTGCCCGATAGTAAATTGCATGCTTGCAAAGTAAACCGTTCGTGAAATTAAATTGGTGAAGGGTTAAAATGTAATGTAATAAAGATTTTATGAGTTTAGTACGTAGTATTAAAGTGAACTTATGTTAAATGTAATGGAACGATATGAAAGCGTATAGTATACAAATTATAAGTGGTACAGATGTTAAATGAAATAAACTGCAGGTCAGAACTATATTTGCACGGGTGTCATTTTTGCAACTTAGAAACGAGCAAAGCATAACATAGCAAAGGTAACGTAATAAACGAGGAGACGCGCAACTATTTTCTTTAGTCCAAATTTGTTTTCTTTGACTTTCTTGATGTATTTCTAAAAAAATCATTTCGTCGCTTGTTTAGAA
Organism: Porites cylindrica; assembly: GCA_964035525.1. NCBI lineage: Eukaryota > Metazoa > Cnidaria > Anthozoa > Scleractinia > Poritidae > Porites > Porites cylindrica. The sequence goes on along the minus strand of OZ037786.1, from coordinate 6,063,313 downwards.
AAAAAAAAGGAAAGGTAATTGATATCTTTCGAACGTACCTTGTGTTTTCAGATTTTACGCTTGAAGCTGTCACCTTTTTGGATTCAATTCTGTTGTTTATGTAAAACCCCGCCGCTTATTAGTATTGCATGCATGGCTCACAACGGTCTCGATGGATCCTCATTCCCCGTGGCAACTCCGTCATCATCATCATCATAATCATCATTAACATCATCATCGTCGTCGTCATCATCATCATCATCATCATCATCGTTATCATCATCATCGTGTTCTTCTTCTTCATCATCAACATCATCAACATTATCATCATAATAACCATTCTGTCATCAAGTCTCATTAGCATCTGTCGGTCAGTTATCAGGGTTTTTAATAAAAGGAATCATCGGCTTCTCGTCGATTAGCCTTAGGGGGTATTGAAAACAGCGCGCAGTGTTTGTTTTATAAATAAATCTGTATTTGTTAAATGGGCAAAAATTGATAGCGGAGCTCTCTCGCGCAGAGCGCTCGCCAGCGGAGCACCATACATGGGTAAGTAAATCTACCCATCCCAGAAAATTTGGTAATCACGTGACCTATCACCGACCGTTTCCGATCGTCCGTCGGCATCACAGGCATACCAATGTAAAATAACTCAATCAACAGGTACGGCAACCCTAATGCAACTCGAGGTTATTTTGGCGGGAAATTGGATAGCCACCCGCGTCACAACTAAAGAGCAAATGGAGACGAAAACGGAAAGCGGAAATTGTTTCTGTGTCCGTGTTGTCTAAAGTATTAAAGTTAGATTAATTGTCATGTCCACAAATTTGGAATATAGAGCAAGAGAAAGACAGAGAAAAAGAGGAAGTCGGCGGCAGGCCAGCGAAGCTCAACGATAAAAAGGGTGACAGAGATCTAGAGCGAGAGATCAGAGAGATAAAAAAAAAGGAGACTTTTTTTTTTGAAGAACAACATGAAAATTTTGCAGCGGCGGTGACAACATGAGAAATGCTAGCAGCCACCAATGCAAGGTAAAAATAAGGGGCAGTGAAAAAAAGGTGATCGAGAACACGTACGACATTTCCTCCAAAAAAAGTGTAACTAAGGGCCTGTTTACATGGAGGTGGGGGACCCCAGGTAGGTGAGGTAACCCGCTTAGGTGGGGTAACCCGCCTGTCCATATAATCTCTCATTTTCATTTGATCACGTTTACATGATAGATGGGGTGACCCGCCAAGGCGGGTAGCCCGGTCTACCAGACCGGGTTACCCTCTCAGCCGGGGTCACAATTTGTCATGTAAACGTTTCAAGGTGGGGTAACCCGCCTGGCCGGGGTCGGATTCGTGATACATCAAATTCGCGCAAAATTCACTTTCGCGGTGTCTTTGCATTATGATTAAAGTTAACAATAGAAAGCTATTGCACTGACGGGTTGCAGCAAGAGCAACAAGAGAGTGAGTGTTTGCCCGCATTTTTCTTGTTTACGTGCTTAGCGACCATTCAATAATCTTGAGAAAGTGCACCCCGGTAAGGCGGGGTTGTAAGATTGCATGTAAAGAAGGGTTATTTTTTTACCTCACCTAAGCGGGTTACCTCACCTACCTGGGGTCCCCCACCTCCATGTAAACAGGCCCTAAGGGCCTGTTTACATGGAGGTGGGGGACCCCAGGTAGGTGAGGTAACCCGCTTAGGTGAGGTAAAAAAATAACCCGCCTTTACATGCAATCTTACAACCCCGCCTTCCCGGGGTGCACTTTCTCAAGATTATTGAATGGTCGCTAAGCACGTAAACAAGAAAAATGCTGACAAACCACGAGTTTTGGCGATTAATGCACTTTTTCACTCACTTGTTGCTCTTGCTGTAACCCGTCAGTGCAATAGCTTTCTATTGTTAACTTTAATCATAATGCAAAGACACCGCGAAAGTGAATTTTGCGCGAATTTGATGTATCACGAATCCGACCCCGGCCAGGCGGGTTACCCCACCTTGAAACGTTTACATGACAAATTGTGACCCCGGCTGAGAGGGTAACCCGGTCTGGTAGACCGGGCTACCCGCCTTGGAGGGTCACCCCACCTATCATGTAAACGTGATCAAATGAAAATGAGAGATTATATGGACAGGCGGGTTACCTCACCTAAGCGGGTTACCTCACCTACCTGGGGTCCCCCACCTTCATGTAAACAGGCCCTAAGAAGTCTCTGGAAGTTTCACGTTGTATTCGTACAAAACAACGGCAAAGAAATGTACAAAAAAAGTGTGCGGCACGTGCAAAAGTTGCTTTTTTGCTAATTAGACCTATTGTTGTTGTTTTTTTTTCACCGTTCTCGTTGCCTCCGTCGCTTAGCATTCATGATTTTATATTTTGTTTGAGCAAACTTTAAATATTATTAAGACCTTCGCCTTTAGCACTGGCTAAATCAATATATCAAAAACTGTTCCAAACTATTTTAAACTCTCATGGATGACGGTTGACGTACTGCCCAGTGGTTGGTCACGTGGTATAATTTTTAAATCTCTCTAATGAGGGAGACTTGGGACCAAGAATTAACCAAAATGGCGGCTAAAAAACGTGGTTGTTCCAAACCTGAACTTTACCGTGATTTCACCGTCTGTACTGAACTTCAACACTGTGGCTAAAACAGTTAACCATTTGGTCGCTTATTCGTCGTCGTTTAGCTCCTTTACGTGTATAGAAATGTGCTTACTCAGCAACAGGAAACAAGCTTTGACGCAAGGCAGCACAACAAGTCTGTCGGCCCGGAGGTTAAATTAAAGGTAAGGCTTTTCTGAGATCGTAGAGAAGTGGTAGAGACTAAGGTTCTTTTATTAATGTAACAATTTAAATTTTCCAACGGCTACATGCAGGGCTGTCAACCCCTAGAGACGATAGATGACGTTCTAAAGTAAGTTTATAGTACTCGAGGGGTATCCAATCGATGGAAATCGATAATCGGAAAACCAATCGATCAATCGATATCAATCGATAAAATTAGTCAATTGGTATCGGTCAATCAATGATCAATCGATAACCCCACAAAAATCGTTCATCGATTGCTATTGACTGGCATAGCAAACTCGAACAGACGTCAAGCATGCTACTTGTCCAGTCATCCGCCATTTTTAGGAAGCCCTGGGGACTAAATTGTTAAAACAATTCCAACCTAGTCCTCTCAACGCAAAGAATATACGAATTACCCACTCGCCCGTCATTGCAAAATTACAACTTCTGTTAGGGAGCGCGTCCAAATATCGGTAGGGAACCTGACCATGGGAAACGGACCTGATTAATTTTCTGATTGTTCGGAATTGGTACCGGTCTATAGGTACCCGTTGCCATTTCTGATTACGATAAAAACTTTGCCGATTCAATCGGAGCCAGTTGACATTCCGATGTTAATATGTGTCATCGTCATACATGTATTATTTTTTCTGATATAAATTATAAAATGAAGCGTGTCACGAAACCAAAATGATGAAAGAGTCGTTTCACTCCAAAGTAATTTCTATCAACTGTACCTTTTTCCTACTCCATAACAAATAACAATATTGTATGTTCCTGTATGTTGTGTTTCGAGTTTGTTGATTTGATGCATGCCTACACGTGATTTTCGACGTTTTGCAGAGGCATTTCCTTCAGTCGATCGTAAACACCACGCTACTCCATAACAATATTCTATGGAAATTAAAAGGAGTTAAAATAATATTATGACGCAAAACACCACTGTTCTTTGTTGATACATAGCAAACAAAACACCTTACTGAGGAGTGTGTTCTTTACGCAATACTTCCTAACAATGCAATCCAAAAACGTAACCAGAACTCACTTTCTCGAAACACAACTGGATGCATAGACTTGTTACAAGTAGACCTCAACGGGTTTCCTAGCGAGGGGAGCGAGAGCAAAACCATGGATAATATAAAACCACGGGATAATCTTTTGCAAACAACATTTGCGTCTTTCATTCAACTATCCCAAACGCAAGGTGCAATGCGATCTGAGCCCAATTAGATTGTGGCCATAGGTTGTCTCCAGGGAATTAGCAAAATGAACTGAAAGATTCCCACACTCGTGAGTCACGGAAGACATGGAACGAAGTTTCATACCGGAGCTATCAAAGAGAGAATGGCTTAGCGACGTAGCTGTTCTGTGAGCTTGAGCATGGTGCCACGTGAAATTGCTTTCCACTCTCAGCACTTAGGAAAATTTGCACTTGACTCAAGGTGGCTGACTTTTTGACAAAAATCAGAACCTTTTTTACCGCCCCGGATTGTTCAACTAAAGCAATCTGTGCATACATCCAGTAAGTTTGACTCAATTTAATAGCGAAAAGAGAATCAAGAAAGAGAAAACCAGTTGAACGCCTCCATCAGTCACTTTTTTGAGTTCATATGCAACCAATAAACAACTTGCAGCCTGATTCTCAGATGAAGTAATCTTCTCTCCTGTGACAATTTAAGAAGTTAAAGTACACAACATGGTAACAACATTTGCATTGTGGTCGTGGATGTTCTGACTTCTTTCTATTTTTTTCGCTTGAAGTCCTAAACTGTTTATTCCTCCAAAGATACCTACAATCATTCGTTTTGGGTTCCGGTTAGCACGGGTACAAGCTGTTTTAAAATTATCATTTTGAGATCATACCCTTCCAATGTACATTGCGCCGTCTTTCACTCAAATGAATGTCCTGCTGTTTCTTCTTGTGCCCATTTTGATACACAAATTTAATATTTTCTGGTCATAAGTTCTGTCATAGGAAATACAAACAAATGTTCGACACTGTGACGTTAAATTTCCTTTCAAACAAGACACATTTATAAGAAAGATAAGGTTAATAATTATAAGAAGAAACGCTTTATCTGCTTGTCTACAACATTTAAATTGGAAATTTAAGGTGTTTGTGCATCAAAAAACAACATTCACGCTTTTGCTTTTGCTTTTGTGACGGGTTACTTGACCTGCCTGTTATTTTTGATGACCTTTGTTGATTGGCCCGATGAAGAATTGAGACTCGTTGCCAATTCCATTTCATTTGGTACCGATAATATCGGGCCCGACATTCAATGGAATCAGAAAAAATCGGTGCCCAATTGATCGGCATCGGTGTGACCCGGTGCCGATATTTGGACGCGTTCCCTTATCAGAATTTTTCTGTGAAGGCACGATGCAACCATTTAGTCCGTTTCTTGAATTCTGTAGTATTGGCCCATGTCCGCACGTATTAAAGTTTTCCACTTTGGGTATAACGTTTTTAAACTTCAAACTTTCCTGTTTTTGGTTAACGTTCAGTCATGGGATACGTGTGGACGGGAGGCAAGAACGAGGACAAACTTTTGAGTTGACAAAGGAAAATGGATAGCTGTGGACGGGGCATTGAAGAAAAAGAAGAGAGTATTATCATTCTCTGTTAATGTTCAAAGCATTAAAATGAAATATGTTTCCAATTACTGCGTACGAAGATGTGATATTTATGCGCCGATTCTGTCAATCTGCAACCAGTCGATACCAATCGATATCAATTTATCTATTGATTGTTATTGAAAATCGATACCAATTGATAACCACACAAATCTTAAATTTTTATGCGTGAGTCACCAGTAATGTGCAACGATTGAAGATCATGGATGATAGGAAAACAGCAGAGTTTTTTTATATTTTGTCTCTGCACAAACTAAGTCATAAAGTATTGCTCTACTACAGCTGTAGTTAAGAATCAGAGAGGAAAAATACTTTTGATCCCTCAGTCTGAATAATATAATATCAGGATATGTCACTGTGAAACTATTATTTTTTCAGTTTTGTTATTTTAACGTCGCAGTAATGACACGGTGCCAGAAATTACTAAACAAGGCTCAAAACAACGGACAGCAGGTCGCCGGTCATGATGACCGGCCAAATATTTTTTAGCCCGGACAAACCCCGATTTTGGCCGGTCAAATAATGAATATTATAATTACTTTGTTGCCCATGGAATATCGAATTACGCTGGCAGTACGGCATTGTCGTTCGAGTTTTTGCCGGCAAGTTGGTGAAAAATTCATTCACACGTTGTTCAGTTCCTTTCCGCGATTTTCGCCCGTTTTATGTCCGTTTATATATACCTTCAGCATCATCGTACGGCGGTGTCGGAAGTCTCCAAGGTTCGTCCTATATCTGCATATCGGTGAAACTTGATCCTTTTCGTTGCCCGTCACTCGATCGAAAGTCTCCTCCACAAAGAAGAATTTCGTCGCTAAATATTTGCGGCAAAGAAGTTGATTTGGCAAGAAATTTGTTCCGCAAACAGGGTATTCGTCATCAGAAGTCAATAAATATACAGGAGAGCTTTCGTTTGGGTCGTCGCGCAACACTTTATCGCGGCTTATCAAGAAGGAGGATTTTAAGAGCCGATATAGCAGAGATAGGCGACGTTCGTTCTCGATTAGCTTAGTTTTTATCAGACAATTCTGGAATCGAGTCTGCAAATGAGATTATGTTCAACGTAAAGAAATTTTATAATTAATCGATGCGCTGAAATTTATTCCCAGAGAAACAGTACAGGACGAACGATCGATTAGCCCGAATTCCGTCGAAGGTGATTTTCACAATCCAGTTACAAGTAGATGTGAAACGTTTGATGGACAAAAACTGTCACTCATCCTTTAGTTTTCTAAAAAATAACAGATTATTGTTAGCGAATGTTTTCCCAAAGAAGGTCGCATTACTGATCACAGCAAAGCAGAACGTTTTTCTTTAAAGGGTTTAGTGCAAAGCAGCAAAAAAAGCCAAAGAAAGCAGCGAATTACAGTGTTATAGAGCAAAACGTATTAAGCGACAAGCATCCAAAAATGACCGGTCAAAATGACCAGCCAGACGAGAGTTTGACCGGTCAAGCCCACGATCAGGCCGGACATTGTCCGTTGACCGGCCCTTTATTTTGAGCCCTGCTAACCCTTAAAATCCCAGAGCTTGGTACCATGAATAAAAAGATTTGAATATTTTGAGCAAAAAAATGGGCTACAGTGTGAATTTCAAACTAAATGTAAAGCAGAGAAAAGCTCAAAAGACTATTGACCCATACGGGAGAACCAGAGATCAGTGCCATATTTACATGTAGGAGACTCCTAAATAATCTGGGAGAGTTGGCATAAACATGCAGGCTTTTTCAAAGGCTCTCAAATGCTCCAACAGAACATTGAAAATACAGTAGGAGCAATGAACTGTTAACGTGGTGCATACACTACAGGTATGCAGAAAGAAATGCAAAATCCTTTCGCTTGTGATGCTGACTAGCATTTTGACACAAATATTAAATGGGCGGGCCTCATTTTGGTTGAATTCCCCTCTGTACAGAGAATAAAATTTAATGTAGTCTGCAAAAACAGCCGTTTCTCCTCACTCCCCTCCACTGGGGATGTTTTCACGAGGATGAACGTCTGCTACTCAGAGACAGAAATTCCATACCGATGATGTAATTTAAGTCAATGTTTACATAATAAATCTGGTGGTCATGGGGTTCCAAAGACAAAAAAAAGATTTGTTCAATTGTATGTTTCTCCTGGTCAATTTTCTTAAAATGGTCGTGTTCATCTGCAAACAAGCTTCAGAAAAACTCAAATGCTTCTTCTGGAGAAGAATAATTATATTCCACAAATATTGACTGTTTTGTTTATATTCATGGCATTTACATTCTTTGTGGCCTTTTGTATTTTTGTCTGTCATTCATAAGCAATAACTTAAACAATGCAACTTCTCCATCGAGCAATCAGCGCTTCTGACGTGATTCCAGACTGATTTTACATCATCATTATGGAACTTTTTGTCGCTGAGTCGCAGAAGTTCCTCCCCACGAAATGTCTCCATGCAATGGCAAGGAGCTAGGAAAAATGGCTGTTTTCAGAGGCTACACAGAGCAAAACTTAAGTCAAGTACATGTACCTAGGGTATGCCTGGAGGTTTTGGAATTGACTGATATATTTACCCCTCTCTTAAATAAACCCCCCACTCTCTGATATAGGCAGCCTTCCTTTTCAGGGAGGGAAGTTACATGTATTAAGCTCTGCACTCTTTTAAGCTTCCTGTCCCCCCTGTATTTTGTGATAGACTGTGTTAATTAATCACCTGAATGTGACACATAACTGAATCCAGTCTGGCTTTAAGCTAATAGGCACTTTGAGATCCAACAATGCAACGGCAATGAGAATGTTGTAATACAGTTGTCATCAAACCAACAACTTTGCACGTGTATCAGCCTGTTTTTTACTTTTCTTTGCCATCTTTGGACTACTTCATGTACGACATGAAAATGCCTATTTTGCGTTTTATGGAAGCAGGAAGAAAATTTTATTTCTCTTTCTGAACTTGTATAATTTTTATTATGGTCCTGTGGAATTCAACTTTAGGAGGGTTTTGCCTACATTGACAAAGTAAATGGGTAGAAATAATTGTTTAAGACTGAAAGAACATAAACTCACTTTTTAAGCAATATTCTTGTTGCTAATGTGTCTTTGGATCTTAAAGTCCCTAATAATGTAAATGATATAGTCCAACCTATAGTATACTAACAGCCAACTCTCTACAATGGCCACCTTTCTACAACATCTACTGTCTTTTTTAGTGGATAGTTATTCACACTTGTTTAAACCTCCTGACAATGGCCACCTCCCAGATGATGTATTATCTCTCAGCTGACATGTTTGCCCACTCTTGGTCAGCTATTGGCCAAGACATTGGCTAACATGTCGACCAACAGTCGGCCGACTGATGTAGACTGACATGTCAACTGATACTCAGCTGCCATGTCGACTGATATTTGACTGATAATTATGTCGACAGTGTATCGGCTGATAGTGTCAACCAATTGTCAGCTATGGGGTGCCCAAGTTACGAAAGATCTCAACAACAGTCACTTTCTTCTGTCCCCAAGGTGGCCATTGTGGAGAGGTTTAAATGTATTTAAAAGTACCTTGGAAGTGTAAAAGCTTTGCTCAATCTTCAATTTCTTATTTTCTCTCTTCAGGCAGAAGAGAATACCAAAGATTAATCTTGAACAGAGTTTGGGAGAGATCTTCAGATGTTCAAAAGTGTCTCCAACAATATAGAGGAGTTTCTGAAGTGATGAACATCATGGCAACAGGAAAGAGATCACAAGCTAAAGTTGCCAGGTTGGTTTGTGAACCTTCGTTGGTAATACTCCTAGTGGTTACTTAGTGAATTTTAGAAAACGATTTCATTCTGGAAATGTTTGCTGACACAGGCCAGGAAGTCATTTGAATGTGGCAGGGCGTTTGCTGACTGACTAATGTATACTGACTGACTGACTGACTGATGACTTGCTGACTGACTGGTTGACTGGCAGGCTGACTGACTGGTTGACTGACAGACTGACTGGCTGACTGATAGACTGACTGACTGGCTGACTGACAGACTGACTGACTGGGCAACTGGCTAATGACTGACTGACTAGCTGGCTGGCTGGCCAACTGACTTACTGGCTAGTTGACTAACTGATTGCCTGACCGGCTAACTGACTGGCTTGTTGACTGACTGACTGACTGGCTGACCCACTGACTGACTTACTTACTGATTGGCTGGCTCACTGACTGACAGATTGACTGATTGACTGGCTGACTGACTGACTGGCTGACTGGCTGACTGACAGACTGACTGACTGACTGGGAAACTGGCTAATGACTGACTGACTAGCTGGCTGGCTGGCCAACTGACTTACTGGCTAGTTGACTAACTGATTGCCTGACTGGCTAACTGACTGGCTTGTTGACTGACTGACTGACTGGCTGACTAACTGACTGACTTACTGACTGATTGGCTGGCTCACTGACTGACAGATTGACTGATTGACTGGCTGACTGACTGACTGGCTGACTGACTGGTTAAATGACTGACTGCACAACTGGCTAAAGACTGACTGACTGACTAGCTGGCTGGCTGGCTAACTGACTGGCTTGTTAACTGACTGACTGACTGACTGGCTGGTTGGCTGGTTGGCTGGCTGACAGACTTACTGATGGACTGGCTGACTGGCTGATTGACAGACTGACTGGCTGACTGACTGACTGGTTGATTGACTGACTGCCTTACTGGCTAATGATTGACTGAGTGACTGGCTGGCAGACTGACTGACTGACTGGCTAACAGACTGGCTGGCTAACTGACTGGCTGACTGACTGACTGACTGACTAGATGACTGACTGACTTACTGACGTACTGACTAGCCAACCAATTGGCTTACTGGCTAATTGACTAACTAACTTACTTACTGACTGACTGGTTGAATGACTGACTGTCCTACTGGCTAATGACTGACAGACTGACTGGCCAACGATTTAGTTCTGGAAATGTTTGCTGACACAGGCCAGGAAGTCGTTTGAATGTGGCAGGGCTTTTGCTGAAATTTCAAGTTACATTGTACTAGGTACATGTACATAAAATTAGTTGGGGGAATTACCCTGCGAAAACAGCCATTTCTCCTTGCTCCACCCACATGACCAGGCTACGTATTCTTGGATGGCAACCACATGGCAAGGCGGCCATGTTGGGGGTCAAAACAATAGAATTTTTTCTCAAAGACTGTTGTGATGTCAGCTGTAAACCAATGATTGAATACCGTAAATTCTCCCTTGTGCCAGTCAGTTCCAAAACTACCCGTTCGCAATTTCACATCTCCCATAATACACCTTGTTTGCCTCCCAAAACTTTGCATAACCTTTGTTTTTAATTTCTCCTGGGTATTACAGTGGCCCCAAGAGAAATAAAAGACAATGCTTATGCAAAATTATGGGGGGCAAACAAGGTGTATTATTGGGGATATGCAAATGACAAATTGCTGCCTCTGTTCAAACCCCAAGCATCCCACTTTTTCCAACTGAAAATATCTGAAGTCTCAGAAAGCTGTCTGATGGACGTTTGTTCATTTGAATAAAATTATTCATTCCAGAAAACCCACATTTACAGAGATGCTAACCTCTGGAGATCTAAAATCAGGTGACTCTCTTTTTTGTACTGCACGTCTCCCCAGAATATCAGCCCCAAAATTATGACATGGGAATAGATTAGGACATTATACAAAGTCTTACATGAATTGCATAGCATCTAAAGTCACTTCATGATTGTTATGGTAAAATAATCTTTGCTGGCCTGAAACCACACAAGCAAGGTATGCGGGAGCAAGCAGTGAAGCCTGGAGGGGTGCAGGAAAGGAGACCTTGCAATGATCTCTTGCAGTATTATTTTCCTTTGTACTTCGCCCAGACGAAGGGAAAATACCAAATGCCTTTTGTCTTTTGTCTGTTATTTGTATTGAAGTAATAACTAAAACAATGTAACTTCTTCATGGAGCAATCAGCGCTTCTGACCGATTCCAGACAGATTAATTTTTACATCATCATGGGTCTGAGTCGCAAAAGTTCCTCCTCGCGAAACATTGCCATGCAGCAGCAAGGAGCAAGGAAATATGGCTGTTTTCACGGGCTACACGGAGCAAAACTCCAGTCAAATGCCTGGGGTATGCCTGGGGGGAGATGGGCGGATATGTCAACAGAGTATTGGCTGATAGTGTCAACCAATTCTCAGCTATGGGTTGCCCAAGTTATGAAAGATCTCAACAACAGTCACTTTCTTCTGTCCCTAAGGTGGCCATTGTGGAGAGGTTCAACTGTATTTAAAAGTACCTTGGAAGTCTAAAGGCTTTGCTCAATCTTCAATTTCTTATTTTCTCTTTTCAGGCAGAAGAGAATACCAAAGATTAATTGTCTTGAACTGGGCTGGGGCAGATCTTCAGATGTTCAAAAGTGGCTCCAACGATATAGAGGAGTAGCTGAAGTGAAGGAGATCATAACAGCAGGAAAGAGATCACAAGCTAAAGTTGCAAGGTTGGTTTGTGAACCCTCATTGGTAATACTCTCAGAGGTTAGCCACTGAATTTTAGAAAAAAGATTTCGTTCTGGAAATGTTGTCTGACACAGGCCAGGAAGTCATTCGAATGTGGCAGGGCTTTTGCTGAAATTTCAAGCTACATTGTACTAGGTATATAAAATTAGTAGGGGGGAGTTAGCGTGCGAAAACAGCCATTTTTCCTTGCTCCTTGCTGCTGACAATGTTTTGTGAAGAGGAACGTCTGTGACTTAGTGACAGAAAATCCATACTGATGACATAAATCAATGTTTATACAATAAATCCGGTACATTCATTGAGTTCCAAATGCAAATTTGTTCAATTTTACATTTCTTCTGGTCGATTTTGGTAAAGTGTTGTAGTCACCCTCCAGCAAAACTCAAGAATAATGTTTCTTCTGGAGAACAATAATTATTAACAGTTAATGAATGAGGCTGAGTATCTTATGAAGAATTATGGAGATCGAGGAGGGTGTTATCCGTCAAGGCCATAGGCCGAGGCAAATAACACCCTCCGAGAACTCCATAATTCTTCATATGATATGAAAGCCGAATTCAATAACTGTTTTATTATTCATTCAAAATAATTCCTAGGTTAAAAACATAGCTAAAACATGCTTACCTCCATCGATTCATCGGTGTTCAGTTCACCTTCGATAGTGTACGTTTAGGTTTGTCCAGCTCCGCAAATATTCTCCAAATAGCAGATGTCGCCCTTCGAGTTGTCTTCTTGCTGTTCTTGCCATGTTTTTAGCTATTTTTTCGCCTAGTTCTTACTCTTGAAACGAGTGAAATGTCTGCCATTTTTTCAAGTTCACAACCAAAACAACTCAACCTCGTCCCCAGGTCTTCTTGGTTAACGGTGCCTTAACCTGCGAAAACGCTGCATTTTTGACGTCATTTCCTCGTTACAGTCAAAATTCGTCATCAGTCAAAAGTCAAATTTGGTCATCAGTAAGTGGTTATGGTGAATTAAACTTGTGCTTTTAGCCAATCAGAATCGGGAAAATATTTTGAATGAATAATAATTATTATTTATACTCCACAAATTTTATATTGACTGTTTTGTCCTACACTTGCCTTGTCTGGCATTCGTAAACAATAGCTAAAACAACGTAACTACTCCATTGTTTAATCAGCGCTTATGACCGAATTCCAGACAGATTTTATGTCATTAGTATGGAATTTCTGTGGCTGAGTTGTAGACAATCCTCCTTGCGAAACATCCCCCAGCGGTGATGAACGAGAGAAACATATGTTTTCGCAGGCTAGAGGGGAATTAAACAGTTAAGATGTCTCTTTGGTTTTATTTTACTTTTGTTTGGTGTGAATGTAGTGATGGGTACAGGGTTTCAATAAGGTTTTGAGTAGGTGGCAAAAGAGTTTTTATTAATTTACTTTGAAGTAGATGGAGGTAGAAAAAGTTCGCACCTGTTTCTAGGGTGGAACGGGCACATGAACCCCACTCCCCCCACCTCCCCCAGGCCTAAGGCCATCATTGACATTCCTGACATGAGGTTCAGCTGGTGTTGTTCCACAACCCTTATTGTGGTGAAATCTTTTAATGTTGAAATTAATGTTGCAATTTGCTTTTGAACAGGGTTGGACAGATCTTCAGATGTATATTCATGAGTGGCTCCAACAGTGGAGGCAGCTGTGAAAACTAAAGGACATCATTGCCACAGGAAAGAGATCACAAGTTCACAGGTTGGTTGTGACCTTCATTGGTGTTACTACTAGCATGGCAAAATAGAATTTGTAACTTAATCATGTGGTAAATTGGCTGTCATTTTGATTAGGGATCAGTCCCAGTTAAATTGGGCATTTCTGTTCATAAAAAAAAAAAAAAAAAAATTATAATACTTCTTTACATCCTCAAGTTTACTAGTCTCTAAATGTGATGTGTTTAACCTTATTGAATGAAGTTATTAGTATTATCTATATTATTATTATTATTATTATTATTATTATTATTATCATCATAAATTATTTTATTATCATGGCTACAATCTGTTGCAAAAAGGCCTGAGGCACCAACTCATTTATTTGGCCAAAATTGTTTATCAGACATTGTGTAATTCAAGATGCTCTTGCCGATTAGATTCCAAGATTCTATTCAACCCTTGAAATAGTAACTTTGATTGAGCAGGGTGAGATGAAAATTTAAAAAATTAATGGCTTACCCTTTTGTGATGTTGTTTACGTTTACTAGCCTGGAGTAGTCTTGCAGGCCTTCCAACCCCCACTTTCAGCTTCCTTCTTACATAAAAGTAACTTTTACTTTACCTTGGCAAAATGTTGCTTGCCCATTGGAGGTAAAAATGCTAGCCCGATGTGTTGCTCTACTGGCCCAGGGGTGATAATTCCTTGTATTCCTAAAAATTCTCTGACATTGAATTATAAAAAGCGCTTTTTTAAACTAAGTGTGTCTCAGACATTTTGCATCCAGCTTGTAGCAAATTTAATTTCAGGTTGTTACTATTTTTGTGTTAAACATAGGTTGATTCTCAATTTCTTTTGTCTCCTAGGCCTAGGAGACCTAAGAAACTGAGAATCAATCTAAGTTAAATCAAAATTACCCTGAAAGCAAATGACATAAAACATGTACTTTTTGTAGTAAAAGCAAAAAAATCTGTCTTTTATACAGCCAAGGCCCGCCTTACAGACACCTAGTTAATCAGGGGCACCCAATGAGAATATAGTTCAAAACCACTCTAACATAGCATTGTTAAACGTATTTTAGTATTTAAACGGTAGATATAGGCATATTTTTATCCCCTAAAAATTTTTCATCTGTTTGGATTGCCTAGCTGAAAGTCTAGTGATCCGAAAAATTAATTATAGGGATCAAAACTTATCTTTTCGAAAACTTTAGCCAGAAAAAAGGCTCCCGAAGATTCTAGGTGACCTTTTAACGGTAAAAATTCGTTAAAAATGGGCAATTATAGATGTTCGAAAATCCTAGGAGAGGCAGGCAAGCAAGAAATTTTACAACAAATGCTCTGAAAATTCTAGATCTCAAATCGTCTTCCGAACAGATATTTTCTGAAAATTGTCGTTGGGTGCCCCCGGTTAATATGGACACCTCATTATTACAGACAGTTTGCTTTGTCCCCGGGGTAAGAAACCCCGACATTTTCTCTATAAATTATTGAATCCACTTAATATGGACACCTGTTAATACAGACCTTTTCTAATGGCCCCCTCAGTGTCTGTATTGATTAATGGGGTTTGACTGTAATGGTTCTTAGAATATCTATGAACTGATAAACAGAATAATTATTACTGTAATGTTCATGTTTGTAACTTGACTTACATGCTTATGTGTGCTTATGTTTTTCTTTATATCCAGATCAGATGCATTATGCCACAAACAGACAGGATCAAGTCCTCAACATTTAGCCTTTAAAGGTTATCTTAAGTACCGTATTACTTTGTAATCCAGCTCTTGAGTGAACCAGATAAGCGAAATGTGGCTTGCTTGTTCAAAAGACAGTTATTATTAATCTTATCCAGGACACAAAATTAAAAATGCATTTAAATGCCCTTTAAAGGAGTTAACAATAAAGTCCATCTTTAAGGGGTTGGTTGGTTTCGCACACTGAGTAGTTTGCTACAAAATTCACATGATACAAATCATGTGGAGATTTCTTTGTACAGGGATTTTCATCCTACGAGGTTTCTTAATACAACTCTTTCTACTGCAGAAATTAGTTATAATAAGTAAAACATACAGGGCAAAAGTATCGACAGCTGATTCCTCGTTTGCAGTTGAGGGCAAAATTACTTTATTTGCTGTTGTGCAGAAGAGTTGGTTTTGATTTTAAACAGAATCAGGAACATCTCAAAGGACTGAAGTTAATCGATAAAAGTGAGTTGAATCGATGTTTATTTTCAAAGCATCTGGTGGCTGAGTGTAGTTGGAGAAATTCACTTGACCCTAAATATAACCTTTTCAGTCTGTATTTGAAGCTAAAAAGGTAATCCAAATCACTGCTACACAGAATGAAGGAAAACTGTCCAAAACACTTTTAAGTGTTCAAACCACTTGAAAATTAATTCGAGAGTTTCAATAAATTACTGAAGCAAGTTACATGTAGCAGTTTCACATTGATTTTCGGACTGGATTCTGGAATTATCACAGCCTTCATCTTATTCAAAGAAAATGCATATAAAATTTCAATTTTATAATCCTATTGTGCAAAGAACCACTCAGTTTAAAAAATTTGGCTTGATAATTAATCATGCCAAATAGATTTTTGATTTTACTCCTGGATAAGTATTAGCTTCCTTTTGATCAGTTTTGCCACAGCTACATGTATGCTATATGTATAAGCTAAGTTCTGCTATAGTTAAATAAAAAAAACAGTTTTACATTATTTTCATGTGCCAATTTTTGCAATTGCAAATTGCAATTGCAAAAATTTAGAACTACCACATTATTAATGACCCAATAATGCTATTGAAAACTTTAATTAAAGCTCACAATCATTGTGTCAACAAACATGTAAAAAGGTGAAAGAAAACAAGGGAAATACTATTTTGGCGTAAAAGGTCGAAACAAGCCTTTAATTTTTTCCAACGTAAAGATAAATTCATGCAATGTGCTCCAAGCTTACATTAATGTGCATTGAAGTTTCATAATTATCATTCAGCCAAGTCAGTTTCTGGTTCAAAGAACCTAATAGATGTATGTATTCTGCAGTTGCACTCAGAAAGTTTAAGAAAAAGGTTTAAAACAGAAAACGATTAATAAGTTCATCAGAGTGTTGCTGAAAAGAAAATCTGCAAATCAAAGTGGCAGCCTTAACTCAACAACCTTAGCAAATGATTGAACTTATTTTAGCACTTTATCAAAAACAACTTTGTTAAAATATTAAAAAGGGCTGATCACTAAAATCTCATTCCAAATTTTGCAAAATCTGAAATTTGAAAACCATAAAAGAATTCGAATTTTGTTGGCACTGTGGTTAGATCTTTGTTCAAAGTTCTCATGATTTTCACATGAAAGATGAAGAGATGTAAAACTGATTGTGGGTTAGATCAGACATGCAATCTACATTGTGGCTTACTGACTAGCTGACCAATTAGCTTACTGGCTAATTGACCAACTGATTGACTGACTGAATGAATGAATTAATGACTGACTGACTGACAGACTGACTGACTGACTGACTGACAGACTGACAGACTGACAGGCTGACTGACTGACTGACTGGTTGACTAACTGACTGCCTGACTGGCTAACCGACGGGCTTGTTGACTGACTGGCTCGTTGACTGACTGACTCACTGACTGGCTGGCTGACCAACTTACTGACTTACTGTCTGACTGACTGGCTGGCTCACTGACTGACAAACTGACTGACTGACTGACTGGCTGACTGACAGGCTGACTGACTGGCTGACTGACAGACTGACTGACTGGTAAAATGACTGACTGCACAACTAGCTAATGACGGACTGACTGACTGGCTGGCCGGCTAACTGAGTGGCTTGTTGACTAACTGACTGACTGACTGGCTGGCTGACCGACTGACTGACTTACTGACTGACTGACTGACTGGCTGACTGACTGACAGACTCACTGATTGACTGGCTGACTGACTGGCTGATTGACAGACTGACTGACTGGTTGACTGACTGACTCCCTTGCTGGCTAATGACTGACTGAGTGACTGACTGGTGAAATGACTGAATACACAACTGGCTAATGACTGAATGACTGACTGGCTGGCTGGCTAACTGACTGGCTTGTTGACTGACTGACTGACTGACTGACTGGCTGGCTGACCGACTGACTGACTTACTGACTAACTGACTGACTGACTGATTGACTGGCTGACTGACCAACTGGCTGACTGACTGACTGACTGGCTGATTGACAGACTGACTGACTGAGTGACCGGTTGACTCCCTTACTGGCTAATGACTGACTGAGTGACTGGCTGACAGACTGACTGGCTGACTGGCTGGCTAACTGACTGGCTGGCTAACTGACTGGTTTACTGACTAGCTGACCAATTAGCTTACTGGCTAATTGACCAACTGACTGACTGAATGAATGAATGAATTAATGACTGACTGACTGAGTGACTGACAGACTGACAGGCTGACTGACTGACTGATTGAATGACTGACTGCCCGACTGGCTAATGACTGACAGACTGACTATATGACTGACTAACTGACTAACTGCCTGAATGAATGGATTAATGACTGACTGACTGACTGACTGACTGACTGACAAACAGGCTGGCTGACAGACTGACTGACTGACTTACTGACTGACTGGCTGATTGACTTTTGGCTAACTTGATAACTGACTGACGGCTTTCCGTGCAAGAAAAAAACTGACTTATTAATCCTTATATTGATGGTACCTTAAGTTAGCTGATGGAATGACTGACTAACTGGCTGGCTGAATGCTGCATCTACTGTCTGGGGGTTGACAGACTAATATACCGACTGAAAAATTTAGAGCTGACTGTTTGACTGTGATCTTGGGTTAAACGCTTTAAGAAATCAACTATGGCCACTATGAAAAACCATAATTTTAATATTTGAATCAAGGAGGGCTTGTGTTTTTCTTTAACTACATGTCGATGATCATCAGAAATTATATCTCGGCCCATTTTGTCCCCAAACAATCTAGACAAAATTTTTGCCCCAAAACATGGGTTTAACCAGTTGAAAAACTGTCAATATGACGACTATGTAAAACACATAATTTTGTAGTCTAGGACAGCTTGTTTTCTAACTAGACAATCATTAGACACTACTTCAAGGTCCATTTTGTCCTAAAACAAACAACGAGGAGGGTTGTAATTTTTGACCAAACTTATGGGTGACAGCTTAAAAAAAAAGCCACCGTGGCAACTATGTAAATACAATATTTTAAAGTCTAAGAGAGCTTGTTCTCTAACTAGATGATCATCAAACATTATTTCTAGGCCTCTATTGTCCAAAAACAAACAAGCAAGAAATTTCTAAACAAAGAGGAAACTTGCAGTTTTTGACGAAAATCATGGGTTAACCTTATTGAAAAAATACAGTTTGGTGACTTTGTAAAATTTATATTTTTATGGTTTAGGAGGGCTTCTTTTCTACTTGGATTATCATCAGACATTATCTCAACTCTAATTTTGTCCAAAACCAAACTGAGATGAAATCTCCAATTTTGACCAAAATCATGGGTTAATCCCCTTGAAAATGTCAATATGTCCACTGTGTTAAATAGATATTTTTTTGTCTGGGAAGGCTTGTTTTCTAATTGAATGATCAGGAAACATCATTTCAAGGCCCATTTTGTTCAAAAACAAGCAAAGAGGAAAATTCCAACTTTTGACCAAAATCTTGGTTTAATCCCTTTGGAACAAAAAAAAGGGTTTGGTAACTCTATAAATTCAATATTTTTGTACTTTAGGAGGGCTTGTTTTCTTACTGGATGATCATCGAACATTATTTCAAAGTTCATTTTGTGCGAAAACAAACAAAGGGGAAATTTGCAACTTTTGACGAAAATCATAGGTTTCCCTTTGGAAAAATCTCAATATTGTGACTTTGTAAAATCCATATTTTTTTAGTCTAGAAAGGTTTGTTTTCTTACTGGATGGTCAGCAAACATTATTTCAAGGCCCATTTTGTTTCAAAACAAACAAAGAGGAAAATTCCATTTTTTGACCTAAATTATGGGTTAGCCCCTTTGTAAAAATCTAGTTTGGCAACTCTGTAAATTCAATATTTTTGTACTTTAGTAGGGCCTGTTTTCTAACTGGATGATCATCGAACAGTATTTCAAAGTTCATTTTGTGCGAAAACAAACTAAGGGGAAATTTGCAACTTTTGAAGAAAATCATAGGTTTCCCTTTGGAAAAATCTCAATAAAATTGTAAAATCCATAGTTTTTTTAGTGTAGAAAGGCTTGTTTTCTTACTGGGTGGTCAGCAAACATTAAAGGAAAATTCCATTTTTTGACCTATATCATGGGTTAACCCCTTTGAAAAGAAAAACAGTATGACGGCTGTATAAAATCCATATTTTGATAGTCTAGGAGGACTTATTTTTTAACTAGATGATCATCAGACATTATATTATTTCTAGGGCTCTTTTTGTCTTAAAACAAGCAAATTTGAAATTTCCACTCTTCGACCAAAATCATGGGTTAGCCCCTTTGAAAAAATCTCAATATGGCCATTGTTTAGAATCAATATTGGTATAGTCTAGGAAGGCTTGTTTTCTACTTGTATGATTATCAAACATAATTTCAAGGCTCATTTGTCCAAAATCGAACTGAAATAAAATTTTTCCAATTTTTGAACAAAATCATGGGTTAACACCTTTGAAACAATCCCAATATGTGCACTGTGTACAATCGATATTTTTTTTCGTCTAGGAAGGCTTTTTTTCTAACTGGATGATCAGCAAACATTATTTCAAGGCCCATTTTGTCCAAAAACAATCAAAGAGCAAAATTCCAATCTTTGACCAAAATCATGGTTTAATCGCTTAAAAAAAAGCCAGTATGGCGACTATGTGTCAGAAATCCATATTTTTGTAGTCCAGGAGGGCTTGTTTTCGTAACTAATTGGTCAATTTACCTCGCTACTTGTTGACTACATGACATATTGATATACCTTCATAACTGGGATATCGACGTATTGACTGAATATCTTAGTGATTCATTGACTTTGACTTTATTAACTGCATGTAACTGAATGAATGACTTGTCTTGACTGTATGGCTCTTGGTGGATTGCATGACTGTGCTAGTTTATTTCTTGTTTTTTTTACTGTGAACTTTATGATGAATCCCAAATCTGCCTTGCATTGCGCAATCTGCAAGGGGAGTGGGTACTAGCTTTTGGCTCCATGAACTATGGGATCGTATGAGTAACAGTCCATAAGGTTTGAAGCTGAAAGGGTGGTTAGAATAAGGGAACAGCCATTTAGGGTTTTGGTTTGGCACGCGAGAAATCACTTTACTGTTATGAACGGACAGTGAGAATTAGCAGGGAGAATTAGCATTTTCATCACTTGGGGAGTAAAAGAAGAAGTTCACAGTATTAAGACAAAAGGTCTTGGATGACGCTTTGTGTAATTTCAGACTGACTTTATCAATGTTTGATTTATATCGCAAAATGCGCCACAGATGTGTGTGTTTGTTATGAATTCTTTTGATTTGTAATTTACTGCAAAATCGTCGTCTTATTTGCAATTGTCCTTGAGGTCGTCACGTAAGGCGTTTGTATCTGCGTGACGACCCCATGAGCAATTTCAAGGAAGACTGGACCATTTTATTTCATACGAATAAGTCAGTCAAGATATTTTTTTGTCGATTTTGTTTCTGAAAAACACTCGTTTGTGGCGTACTTTGAGGCGAAATGCAAACTGCGTGATAAAGATGAGTCTGATTTTTACCACAAAGATGAAGTAAGAGTTTATCAAAAGCAGAACTTAGCTCTCTCTTGATTTAAACCAGCTAGTACTTTAAGCTCAAAATTCGAGTGTTGGTGCGAGTTTGAGAAAGACCTTAAACTGTTGCCGCCCAGCAACAATGAAAGAATTTGCGTTGGCGAGAGTTTTCCTAACAGAGTTGCCAAGCCCTTTCACTAGGCGAGTGTTTTTATTTTTTGCGAATTAATGTTTTTCCAAATTTGCATCGACACTTGAACTTTGTTGTTGAAGTACTTATGGTTTTATCAATCGCAAAGGCTTGGACACAGTGAAGCATTGTGCGCAGTAAATTTACGTCGTTTTTTTAGCGCTGAGATTGTTGTGAGAGCGATGTGTAAAGAAAAGTAATTCGTTGAATTTGATTTATCTTTTACAACATTGTATGCAACAATCGCTTGGTTAGAAAACGGTGTAATTTAAAGAGTAGTTTAAACTAGCGACTTAAACGCAAGCAGAACCGGTACAACTGAGTTTAGTGGGATCGTCAATAACAAAAGCATAAGCAGAAACATGGGAAGAAGGAACACACTCATTCTTTTCTTGATTATTACTAATTCACACAATTAAAGAGCAAACACAAGAAGAATAAAGCGAACCCGTTTGATTTTCTTGTTTTTGTGCTTTAAAGGCGTTAATTACTGCTGAGGATAGAAAGAATGAGTGCGTGCTTTCTCCTGTGTTTGTGTTTATTCTTGTGCTGTTACGTCTGCTCTTAACTTGTGCTTGTGTTTATCTCACTGGTGTAAACAAATCTTTACTGCGCGCAATGTTTTACTGTGTTCGAGCCTTTAGGGTGTTTATCTGGTTCACTCAAGTAGTTGGATTACAAAGTAAACAGCACCGGTACTGAAGATAACAATACTTTATTGAAGAAATAAAACTTGTCTCTGTCGTCCATTTTTTCACAATAAAAAAAAATTAAAAAAAAAGTAATCTAGCCTCCCTCGCCCCTGCCGGACTGCTTCCACTCTGCTCCAAGTCGGTGTTCATTCTTCTGTCCTCATTTAATATTCCAACTTTAAAATCCTGGTCTGTTTTATCTGATCCCTTCATTCAAGCTGGGGGCAGTTGGACACTTAGAAAATTCAGCCGTTTGTTCCCAAGTAGGGTGGGCAGCGTGAAGAAAAGTGAGAGTTTGCTCCTCATGCCCTCAGGGTGTCATTCATTTACGTCACAATACCACACCGGCCAAAAATAATTCTCAGCGAAAAATATAATTTGTTTTAGTTGAAGACGCGTATCTACAAAGTCAATATATCGTGAAAATATCCAGAGACTCGGACAAGAAAAAAGAAAGTGCTACAGAGTCAAACTCACTTTTCAGCGGAGTCTCCGTCAGAAACGAAGGCAGAGAATTGAACAAAGAATCGCGCTGGTCTGACTGACCTTCATTTCACAAACTTCACCAAAGAGCACAAGTCAATAATAATCTCTCCTCTGCGAAGCAACTGATGCTGGATTTCCCTCGCCCTATTTTAATGTTTAGTGTTTAATATTTAGGTCACAATGAAATGAAATTTGCTGCCGAAAATAAGATATTATTCGAGCGCCGTTTATTATCATTTAACCAAAAATGCCGAAGTGCCGCGATTAAGTTTTGGTCTTAATGTTTCGTTTCAAATTCAATATCTAAAATTTGCCTGTCCTATTGTGAATTAGGATGCCGTTATTTAAATTCAGTGCCGAATAGATTTCGCCTTCAAATTTCGCCAAAGGGATTAGATCTAGAGCGACTTTGTAAATAAATATTTCATTTAAGTTAAATTTTGGATCCTTTTACTTCCAATGAAAATAACGGACAAATTTTCGCATTTCGAAACGAAAAAGGAAATTAGCGGAAATATATATATTTTTTATCCTATAAAGTAAAATTAAATATTAGCTGGAAAAAATAAGATTTGAATTTAAGTCTTAATTTATGCAGCTAGCCGCGATGTTTATCCGCATAATAATGAAAATTTGCCGGAATAATAATTTGGGCCAATTTCCCTAGAGATGTTTCAGCTGTCGTGACCGGAATGGATACTTTACATCAGGTTTCCCACAAAAGACCGGAACTAGACAAATGCGTAGTTTAAATGAACAATAAACAACAAGAGTCTTCCAGTCCTTTAAGGGAAAGCCGATTATAATGTATCAATTGAAGTCACTGCCGAGAAATGAGCTGAAAAGTTAAAGAAGACATAAAGCGAAATCTATGCTTATGAAAAAAGTTGTTTATATATTTATGCCTAAAACTGAACCTAAAGCATGAAAGTCAAATTAACTTGATTTACCACACAAGCCAGGGAAATCTATTCTATGTCCCTTTTAAAAAAAAAGGACATAGAAGCGACTTCTACAGCAGTCTGATTAATCAAGTTAATTTAATCGTAATAATTTGATCCTAAATTAATACGGTTTAGTTATCTAGGTTTCCGAAGGCTTAAGTAATATCAAAGAGAAGTTAGCTTTTTTAAAACATCAACAGCCTAGTTTGTTTGCCTGTTGTTTCCAGTTGACACAGAAACAACAGACAAACAAACAACAGATGTTGATGCAATATAACCTTAGTTTTGATCATTTTTAGATAATTGCGGTTGGAAATATGAGAATGAAATGATAATTAAGATAATAATCGAATCCTAAATTAAAATGGTTTAGTTATCTTGCTTTCCGAAGGTTTAAATAATATCAAAGTGAAGTTAGTCTTTAACATCAACAGCCACGTTTGTTTGACTGTTGTTTCCAGTTGACACAAAAACAACAGACAAAAAAAACAACAGATATTGATGTAATAAGACCTTAGTTTTGATCATTTTTAGATAATTCAGGAAGGAAAATATGAGAATGAAATGATAATTAAGGTAATAAATAATTGATTTGTATATGATTTTTATCGTATGCGATGTTTTGAACGGTTATTTATTATTAGGCCTAAGCAAATTTGAGATAGATATGAAATTTTTAGGTTTAGAAGAGAACTCCATTACCAGTTGCCCCCCATTAGAGAGATTCTTTATGACTATCAGCTCAATTTGATGTCATTTGTAAAACTCCACCCACGCCACACCAGTGAGATTCAGTGTCCAGTCCTCTGTCTTCGAATCCTCCATCGACTCACTTACTTCGTTAGTCTGAACAATGTTAGCACTCCCGTTTTTCATCCTACCGCAGTGGAACATTCCCAGACATATTGTTTGCAGGCAAGCACCTTACTGTTTTTTTTTTGCAAAAAGATGTGGGTAGTATTATGACAAAATGAATGAAGACCCAAGAACATAAGAAGCAAACTCTCACCTTCCTTCACACTGTCCTCCCCACTTGGGAACAAACGGCCAAATCTTCCAAGTGCCCAACTGCCCCCAGCATGAATTACAGGATCAGATAAAGTTTCCCAGGATTTCTCAGTTGGAATATCTCAGAGGACGTCAGAATTCACACCTTCTCAGAGGTAGAGCTTCCACAGCCCAGCAGGGACGAGGTTGGCTAGATTTAAACATGACCTTGCCCAAGTGATGGGCTCCTAATCCTGTGCGTGTGCCACCTGAGGTCTGAAATTAAATAAGAACTGGAAAAAAAAATAATGAAAAGCCAATGGTCTAAGAAAACAACCAATAATTCTTGACGACACCACTGGTTTCCCCACGAAACGACCCAGAAAAAGAGAATAAGTGTAGAAATTCTATACTAATGATGAGTCACTACCCAGACCTGGATAGTGCTTCTGGTTCGTGATGCCGCAAGGAATATGTGCCTCAACCAATCAGAAGCCCTTTCCAGGTCTGAAGAGTGACATGTCATCAGTATGGAACGTCTACTCATTTCTTCATTTCAGGTCATTTCGCGGGGAAACCAGTGATAGCGCCAGGAAATATCTGCTGTTTTCAAAGCCTTAGCTAATGCAAGCCTAACAAAAAATATCATTAATTAACATTAAGGCAACTAATGCAAGCTCATTAGCATATTAAACAAAACTAGATATTTCTTGGTACTACAAACGTCTCCGTAATGTACCTATGTAGTCAGTCAACTAATGCTCTGTTGATATGAGTAAGAAATGGAAACAAAAAGAATGCCACGGAGTCAATTCCTAAAACTAACTATGAAAAATAAAAAAAATAATGAAAAAAAAAAAAAAAAAGAATACAGAGAGTAAATGCAGCACCAAGAAAATTAATTATTAAAAAAGAATATAAATTCAATAAAAAGTCTCCAGTCTGCTTTGTTCTCAAAATTTAACAACAATAAAGGAAGTTTTAGTTGTGAATTTACCAGCGATTTGGAAACAATTTACTGCAAGTTGCCTAGAAAAAAAAAAAAAAAAAAAAGCAGACTAGAGATTGCCTTATAGACATAATGTGCATGTAAACTAATGAAAAACCTACTTTGTGCTGTAACACTTCGGATCCTACTATTGGGCCTAATTTTTTACCAGCCTCACTGTTTTTAAGAGAATTTCCTGTTCCTGTTGAATTTCATTTGTGCACCGATGGGACCTAACTTTGAAGTCCCAACAGAGACCAAAATCAATCATCAACTTATTACTAATCAAACAAAAACAAAACTATACCTTCTTGACACTTGCAGGCATACTCCTTACTAGAGGATCAGTAACAAGAATTTGGCAATTGGTATTGGGACTTCAATGATCAAGGTCTTTGTGGTTATAAAATAATGCTTTCCTATTCCTATCCAAATTGTGCTTTGTAAATTTATCCTGCAAAATTTAGATGCAATTCCTTTTGTAGCTTTGTGGCCACTGAAAGTTAGGGATACCTTTGGCTGAAAAAAAAACTTATATTTTCCCTCGACGGAAAATCATCAAACGTTTTATGGTATATTGGCTATTCATTTTACCCTTATAAATTTTAGCTCATAAGCTGTATTGCTACTTTTATGTCTGGAATTTAACGATGTATGCCCACCCAGTACTTACTTCTCTTAACCTGTATAGACCCTGATTTAAGACATTAATGTTAATTAGGAGATTTAAAGGTAAAATTTTGCTAATGAGCTTGCTTAATTGTAGTGTTAATTTTAGAAATAAGTTATAACTAATACTGTATCAGTGAAATCCTGATCCTCCAAACCTCTTGATAATTTGAACAAAAACTTGTTTTCCTATCCCTGAAGTCACTGTCGTTTTTTTTATATTTCCCCTTGGGCTTTCTCAAAAAGAAAATGGCAAGAAAGGCCAAAGCCCAAAACGAAGCTTACTGTCTCTGCAATTCTTTGAACTCCAATTTTCTAAAATCTTAAAATTTACAAGAGGTTCAAAAAATCATTAGTTCCACTCTGTTAATATAGCCTAGGAAGCGCAACTATTCCTATGAAAAAGTAGAGTTGGGATAGAAGGTGGACTTGTGGAAAGAACTATAGTGTGTGACTTCTACTTTGACAAAAGGAATAACATTTAAATAAAGCTAAATATTCCTGCCTGTATGATTTATTTTTGCTGTGATCTGGGTGTGACGCTTCCTATGCCTTTAAGATACAAGCAACATTGTGCTGACAAGTGATCTTAGAAACTGAAAGTCAGTGAATGGCCAATGAAATTATAGTCCCAGACAATAAATTATTACGAGAACACTTAGTCCAACCCCACCTTTACCGGCAGCACAATGTTAACAACTGTATAAGATGTAAAACCTCTATTAAGCCCCACCCACCCCACACCCCAAACCATTTCTTAAAGACTAATTTTGTAACCTGATTCTCTTACATGACATCCTCCACAACTTACCTGAAACGCCATTCCTCTTGCAGAAAATACAGGAAATGATTTCCATCAAACCAATGCAAGATTGCAGGTGGGATCAAAGATAACACTTTTCTCTTATTTTTCTCCTTAATATTGAGATAATAAGAATCCTTTCTTCATCCCCCTAATCCCCCAGCCCACACCCCCCACACCCCCCAACCTTCCCCCCCAACCACCACCAACACCTCAAAATCCTTTAAACCTCCTTATAAGGTAGATGGGGGCTTAATTGAGATTTTACAGTTTTATGTACAAACTAATCTATAAAATTAACATCCACACCCACCCGACCACTGGAACTATATCATAACATCATGATCGCTATTTTTAATATTTAGCAAGATTTCCTTTGAGCAGTAAAGTACTAGGCCCAAGGGTAATTAACTTGAAAAAATTTGAGAGTAGGGATGTGCCGGCAGGTGCACCCTGAAACCCCTAGCCCATACCAGACTTAAGCGTTCACCTCAGCTTTGCTTAACCCTACAGTATACTAGACCAAATTGGTCCAAAAGCTAATTTTTGAAGGCATTCTTCTCAAGTGATTGAATGGCAGATTTTGATAAAATTGCTAATTCCTGAGGAAAATGTCTTTTATAACCACTTACTATAATTAGTCTTGGGTAGAGCTTTTCACTGACTTTGTCTGACACAAAGTTTTATGAATCCCTTTTCTTCCCCGAAGTATAAATTAAATATAACAGAACTTTCTATATACTTAAAACTACATACTACTCAAAGGAATCTTGCATTTGAACTTAATAATTATTAACATGTAAGTACATGCAGTGCACTTAATAAGCATCTAGATTCATTTTCAAATTAATTTGTTGCCATGAAATTTTTTGGAACAAAATATTCAGTTGAAAAAACTAAAGACCACAAACTTACTAAATTTAGGAAAATTTTGATAAGTTGACCGCCGTCCGTTAAAAATTAAACTGGATGAAGACTTATTTACATAAACAAATTATGTCATAAAATTTCGTTCTCAGACTTAAAAAAAAGTTGAGAAAATTTTGCAAGTGATGCTTATTTTGTGCAGTTATGGTGGCACACACACTGTATAATTGCAATACTGCAGATACCTTAGTATTCCCTCCAACAGCGAATTAAAGAATTCCACCTAATAAAAAATGCCCTTATTGATTTCACTACATATTCAGCAAAAATGTGCTGAAGATACTAGCTGATTTTTGATCAGACCAAATTAGGTTTTCTTTGTTTTCGTTTGAAAGCTACTGGTATAGTTAAAAGGAAAAATATTGCAAATGAATCTATTCACCCTTGTTAGGAATACAACGGACCTGCTAATATGCACGAGGCACCTATTTGTTGAAATGGTCAATCTTTAGTTTTTGTTTTTGTTTTTGTTTTTTTTCGATGCCAAATTGAATGAATTGTCAAATTGAATGAATTGTCAAATTGCTGCTGAATGGGGGTTGTGGAACAACAGCTGGGTGAAAAACCTCCCCGTACGTCCACTTGCTCCTAGGAGGAAAACCCCCGGGCCAGCTGTACCCCGCATTCAATGACCTCCCGGGCTGGGTCAGAAATATTCTTAAACCAAGTACCTGCTAGCATTAATAAATATGACTCTATAAATACTTAACCAGGTATTCATTGAAGGTTGACTTTGGAGGTACCATCATCTAGTTATACCAGCCTCTTAACTCTTGGCTTTTGAACTCCTGCATGAGCTAATGATGAGTTGTGGACCATGCAGTAATGCCAAATCGGTTGATCTTCAGTACCTAAGGACAAAGAATTCATTTTCACTCAATTGGAAACTTATTTGTGACTCAAATGATGCCTTTTGGCTTGTAGGTCTTTATAGGGACGGAGACAAGCAAGGGATGTACCAATAGTATGATGTCTAAGATCTAGTGATTTAACTGATCTCACAAAATAAATGTGATCAACAACCTTATAGCATCACATGTACATTCCTAAATAAGACTACAAGACTGACTGACTGTAATGACAAGGATGTCTCAGAAAACACGCTAGGGTGACTAGAATAACTGGGGTGTCTAGGATGACTAAGATAACTGGAATGACCACGGTAACTGGCATAACTAAGATGACTAGGGTGACTAGGGTGACTTGGATGACTAGGGTTATTAAGATAAGCAGGCTAACTGGGCTGACTAGGATGACTGCCAAGATGATAAGGATGACAACAGTGAATGGGTTGACTGTGATGATAATGATGACTACAATGGCTGGGATGACTGGGATGCAGATTTGGATGACTGGATTGACTGGGATGACTAGGATTGCTGTGATGACTAAGACGACAATGTTGACTGGGATGACTGGGGTAACTGCGGTGATTAGGATGACAACAGTGAATAGGTTGACTGTGACGATAATGATGACTAGGATGGCTGGGATGACTTGGATGGCTGGAATGACTGGGATGTAGGTTTAGATGACTGGTTTGACTAGGATGACTACGATTACTGGGATGACAAGACACAAAGGTTTCCTGGGATGACTGGGATGATTAGGATGACAACAGTGAATGGGTTGACTGTGATCACAAGGACAACTAGAATAGCTGAGATGACTGCAATGCAGGTTTGGATGACTGGAATGACTGGGATGACTAGGATTACTGGGATGACAGGAGTGACTGGGATGATTAGGATGACAACAGTGAATGGGTTGACCATGATCACAAGGTCGACTAGAATGGCTGGGATGAATGGGATGCAGGTTTGGTTGACTGGAATTACTGGGATGATTAAGACTACAAAATTGACTGGGATGACTAGAATGGCAACAGTGAATGGGTTAACTGTGATAAGGATAATTAGAGTAACTGGGATGACTAGGATTACTAGGATGGCAAAGATGATGAGCTTATAACTGGGATGACTAGGGTGACAGGAATGAATGGAGTGACTGGAATAACTGAACTACTATTAAT
The DNA here is from genome assembly GCA_964035525.1 of Porites cylindrica. Lineage (NCBI taxonomy): Eukaryota > Metazoa > Cnidaria > Anthozoa > Scleractinia > Poritidae > Porites > Porites cylindrica. The sequence continues at coordinate 6,033,312 of OZ037786.1, read as the reverse complement.
GGGATGGCTAGCATGACTGGATAACTAGGATGACTAGAACACCAGGGTGACTGTGATGAATGGGATGAATAGGATGACTAGGGTGGTTGGCATGACTGGGATGGTTTCAATGACTGAAATGACTGGAATGACTAGAATGGTATGATATATGATAACCGGAATGACTAGGATTACTGGGTTGACTGGGATCACCAGCATGACTCTTATGACTGGGGTGACTAGTATGACTAGGATAACTGGGATGACTGGGATGACTAGGGTGACTAGGATGGCTAAAGTGACTAGGATGGCTGGGGTGACTAGGGTGACTAGTGTGACAAGGGTGACTAGGGTGACTGGGATGAGTGGGATGACTAGGGTGACTAGGATGGCTAGGGTGACTAGGGTGACTAGGGTGACTAGTATGACAGGGTGACTAGGGTGACTGGGATGACTGGGATGATTAGGGTGACCACAGTGAATGGGTTGACTGTGATCACAAGGATGACTAGAATAGCTGGGATAACTGCAATGCAGGTTTGGATGACTGGAATGACTGGGATGACTAGGATTACTGGGATGACAAGAGTGACTGGGATGATTAGGATGACAACAGTGAATGGGTTGACTGTGATCAATAGGATGATGAGAATGGCTGGGATGACTGGGATGCAAGTTTTGTTTGACTGGAATTACGAGGATGACTAGGATTACTGGGATGATTAAGACTACAAAATTGACTGGGATGACTAGAATGGCAACAATGAATGGGTTAACTGTGATGATAAGGATAATTAGAATGGCTGGGATGACTGGGATAACTAGGATTACTAGGATGAAAGGGGATAAGAGTCTGGGTTGCCTGGGGTGATAGGCATGCCTGGGATGGTTTGAATAACTGGAATGACTAGGATTACTAGGATGACAAAGATGATGAGGTTGACAGGGATGACTGGGGTGACAGGAATGACTGGAGTGACTGGAATAACTACTATTAGTGGGATGGCTAGCATGACTGGATAACTAGGATGACTAGGAACACTAGGGTGACTGTGTTGAATGGGATGAATAGGATGACTAGGGTGGTTGGCATGACTGGGATGGTTTTGATGACTGAAATGACTGGAATGACTAGAATGGCTATGATGACTATGACAACTAGAATGACTAGGATTACTGGGTTGACTGGGATCACTAGCATGAAAGTCCTGTGATGACTGGGGTGACTAGTATGACTAGGGTGACTAGGATGAGTGGGATAACTTGGGTGACTAGGATGGCTTGGGTAACTAGGGTGACTAGGGTGACTAGGATGACTAGGGTGACTAGCTAGGGTGACTAAGAAGCCTAGGATGCCTAGGATGACTAGGATGACTTGGATAACTAGGATGCCTTGAATTACTGACAGAGCTGTAAAACTGTCCAATGTGTAAACCCAGGAGTCATTTAATAAGTAGGTTGATCATGATCGCCCAGGTGATCGTAGTCCTGGATAGGACTGTTGTTGTTGACATTGATTGACCTTTCAACAAACTGTGGGGCAATCATCTTCATAGTCAAAGTTGATTGTTTTGCATCAGTTGGTAATATTACAATCTTGTTATTGACCTGATTGGTAAATTAGGTCATGACAACATTGGTCATCTCTTAGTTGAGCAGCACTGATGTTATTCAGATGAACAGATTGAATGGCAAGGGTGACTGGGATGACTGTGATGAAAAGATGGGATGGTTAGGTTGAGCAGGGAAACTTGGATGACTGAGGCAATTGGGGAGACTAGGATAACTAGGGTGATGAAATAACTGGGTGACTAGGATGACTAGGAAGGAAGGAAGGAGTCATGGAGGAGAGGAAAACAGACGTGCCCTCTTTACAAGATATATTAAAATGAGAATAGTAAGCTTGTACGTCAGCATACAAAGGCACCACTGGCAGCTGCTCTCAGTCCATTTAGAGCTTACTGTGCCCACCCAACCCATGATGTTGAATGATGTGATGTGTTGTGTGAAGGTTGACCACACCAGCAGGGTCTACGTCCCCTACTCTATTCAAACAGTGATGTAGGTTCTTTTACGTCCCAGAAGAACCAGATATGTTAAGTGCTGTGAGAAAGGACCTGTGGTTTTTCTTCCTTATCCGAGAAGACTATAGAAAGTGGAACCATTTAAAGATGTCATTACAAAGGCAGCACTTTCTTTTCAGTTATGTAAAGACCCTGAGTGTTGGTCAGGCCAGGATTCAAACCTGTGTCCTTCCACTCAGCGGACCTGTGCTATCCCAACCTAGCTAACCAGATGGCAGTTAGGGTGATTAGATAACTGAGATGAGTGGGGTGACTAGGATAACTAGGGTGACTAGGATGACTAGGGTGATGAGATAACTGAGATGACTGGGGTTTGACTAGGATAACTAGGGTGACTAGGATGACTCTGAGGGTGATGAGATAACTGACATGAATTGGGTGACTAGGATGACTACCTGGGTGATGTGATAACTGAGATGAATGAGGTGACTAGGATAACTAGGGTGACTATATGACTAGGGTGATGAGATAACTGAGATGACTGGGGTGACTAGGATAACTAGGGTGACTAGGATGACTAAGGTGATGAGATAACTGGGGTGACTAGGATGACCAGGGTGACTAGGATGACTAGGGTGATCAGATAACTGAGATGAGTGGGGTGACTAGGATGACTAGGGGGTTGGACCGTGGTTTTCGTCAAAAATTTGAAAATTTTTTATCTTTTCAATTTTTAGCAAAATCAGCCTGCAAAATTAAATGTGTTCGACAATATTCTGGAAAGGAAAAAAAAGCGTCTTTAGACTATAAAAAACAAAAAGTTAAAAAAAGCCAAAGACTCAGGATTTTTCCAAAGGGGTTAGTCCATGGTTTTGGTCAAAAATTTGAAATTTTTCCATGCTTTTATTATTAGCAAAATCAGCTTGCAAGATGTGTTTTTGACGATATTCTAGAAAGTAAAAAAGTGTTTTAGACTCTAAAATCAGAAAGTCAAAAAAGTCGAACAATCGCGATTTTTCCAAAGGAGTTAGTCCATGGTCTTGGTCAAAAATTTTAAATTTTTCCATGTTTTTATTTTTGGCAAAATCAGCCAGCAAGTTAAAAAAGTTGAAGAATCAGGATTTTTCCAAAGGAGTTAGTCTATGGGTTTGGTAAAAAAAATTTGAAATTTTTCATTTATGTTAGGCTAAATAGGCCCGGAAAATATGTTTGACAATATTCTAAAAAGGAAAAAGGCGTTTTTAGGCTCTAAAAAAGTTTAAACAGTTGAACATTTGGTATTTTTCCAAGGGGGCTGGTCCATGGTTTTGGTCAAAAATTTGAGTTTTTTCCATCTTTAATTAAAAAAGAAAAATAGGCCAGGAAAATGTGTTTGACGCTATTCTAGAAAGGAAAGAAGTGTTTTCAGGTGATAAAAATAGAAATAAGAAAAATATCGAAAAGCTGAGATTTTTCTTAAGGGAAAAGTCGATCGTTTTGGTCAAAAATTTGAAATTTTTCCATCTTTCTATTTTTGGCAAAATCAGACAGGAAAATGTGTTTGACGATATTCTAGAAAGGAAAAAAGCCTTTTTAGACTACAAAAAACAGGAAGTTACAAAAGTAAAAAAAAAATCAGGATTTTTCCAAAGGGGTAAGTCCATGGCTTTAGTCAAAAATTTGAAATTTTTCCATCCTTTTATTTTTGGCAAAATCAGACAGGAAAATGTGTTTGACGATGTTCTAGAAAGGAAAAAGGCATTTTTAGACTCTAAAATCACAAAGTTAAAAAAGTCCAAAAATTGATATTTTTCCAAAGGTCCATGGTTTTGGTCAATAATTTGAAATTTATTCATCTTTTTATTTTTGGCAAAATCAGTCAGCAAATGTGTTTGACGATATTCTAAAAAGAAAAAAAAGTGTTTTTAGACTCTAAAATCAAAAAGTCAAAAAAGAATTGGGATTTTTCCAAAGGGTTTTGGTCAAAAAATTGAAATTTTTCCATGTTTTTATTTTTGGCAAAACCAAACAGGGAACTGTGTTTGAAGATATTCTAGGAAGGAAAAAAAAGCTTTCTTAGACTCTAAAATCAGAAAGTTAAAAAAGTCAAAGAATTGGGATTTTTCCAAAGGGGATAGTCCACGGTTTTGAAAAAAAAATTGAAATTTTTCCATCTTTTTATTTTTGGCAAAATCAGAAAGGTAAATGTGTTTGACAATATTCTAGAAAGAAAAAAAAAGCTTTTTTATACTATAAAAAACAAAAAGTTAAAAAGTCCAAAAATTGGCATTTTTCCAAAGGGGTTACTCCATGGTTTTGGTCAAAAATTTTATTATTGGCAAAATCAGCCAGCAAAATATGTTTGACAATATTCTAGAAAGAAAAAAAGTGTTTTTAGACTGAAAAATCAGAAAGTTAAAAAAGTCAAAGAATCGGGATTTTTCCAAAGGGGATAGTCCATGGTTTTGATAAAAAATTTGAAATTTTTCCATCTTTTTATTTTTGGCCATGGTTTTGAAAAAAAATTGAAAATTTTCCATCTTTTTATTTTTGGCAAAATCAGAAAGGAAAATGTGTTTGACAATATTCTAGAAAGAAAAAAAAAGCTTTTTTATACTATAAAAAACAAAAAGTTAAAAAGTCCAAAAATTGGCATTTTTCCAAAGGGGTTACTCCATGGTTTTGGTCAAAAATTTGAAAATTTTCCATCTTTTTTATTATTGGCAAAATCAGCCAGCAAAATATGTTTGACAATATTCTAGAAAGAAAAAAAGTGTTTTTAGACTCTAAAATCAGAAAGTCAAAAAAGTTGAAGAATTGGGATTTTCCCAAAGGGGTTAGTCTATGGTTTCGGTCAAAAATTGGAAATTTTTCCATGTTTTTATTTTTGTCAAAACCAAACAGGAAAACGTGTTTGAAGATATTCTAGGAAGGAAAAAAAGCTTTTTCAGACTCTAAAATCAGAAAGTTAAAAAAGTCAAAGAATCGGGATATTTCCAAAGGGGATATTCCATGGTTTTGATAAAAAATTTGAAATTTTTCCATCTTTTTATTTTTGGCAAAATCAGAAAGGAAAATGTGTTTGACAATATTCTTGAAAGAAAAAAAAGCTTTTTTATACTATAAAAAACAAAAAGTTAAAAAGTCCAAAAATTGGCATTTTTCCAAAGGGGTTACTCCATGGTTTTGGTCAAAAATTTTATTATTGGCAAAATCAGCCAGCAAAATATGTTTGCCAATATTCTAGAAAGAAAAAAAGTGTTTTTAGACTGAAAAATCAGAAAGTTAAAAAAGTCAAAGAATCGGGATTTTTCCAAAGGGGATAGTCCATGGTTTTGATAAAAAATTTGAAATTTTTCCATCTTTTTATTTTTGGCCATGGTTTTGAAAAAAAATTGAAAATTTTCCATCTTTTTATTTTTGGCAAAATCAGAAAGGAAAATGTGTTTGACGATGTTCTAGAAAGGAAAAAGGCATTTTTAGACTCTAAAATCACAAAGTTAAAAAAGTCCAAAAATTGATATTTTTCCAAAGGTCCATGGTTTTGGTCAATAATTTGAAATTTATTCATCTTTTTATTTTTGGCAAAATCAGTCAGCAAATGTGTTTGACGATATTCTAAAAAGAAAAAAAAGTGTTTTTAGACTCTAAAATCAAAAAGTCAAAAAAGAATTGGGATTTTTCCAAAGGGTTTTGGTCAAAAAATTGAAATTTTTCCATGTTTTTATTTTTGGCAAAACCAAACAGGGAACTGTGTTTGAAGATATTCTAGGAAGGAAAAAAAAGCTTTCTTAGACTCTAAAATCAGAAAGTTAAAAAAGTCAAAGAATTGGGATTTTTCCAAAGGGGATAGTCCACGGTTTTGAAAAAAAAATTGAAATTTTTCCATCTTTTTATTTTTGGCAAAATCAGAAAGGTAAATGTGTTTGACAATATTCTAGAAAGAAAAAAAAAGCTTTTTTATACTATAAAAAACAAAAAGTTAAAAAGTCCAAAAATTGGCATTTTTCCAAAGGGGTTACTCCATGGTTTTGGTCAAAAATTTTATTATTGGCAAAATCAGCCAGCAAAATATGTTTGACAATATTCTAGAAAGAAAAAAAGTGTTTTTAGACTGAAAAATCAGAAAGTTAAAAAAGTCAAAGAATCGGGATTTTTCCAAAGGGGATAGTCCATGGTTTTGATAAAAAATTTGAAATTTTTCCATCTTTTTATTTTTGGCCATGGTTTTGAAAAAAAATTGAAAATTTTCCATCTTTTTATTTTTGGCAAAATCAGAAAGGAAAATGTGTTTGACAATATTCTAGAAAGAAAAAAAAAGCTTTTTTATACTATAAAAAACAAAAAGTTAAAAAGTCCAAAAATTGGCATTTTTCCAAAGGGGTTACTCCATGGTTTTGGTCAAAAATTTGAAAATTTTCCATCTTTTTTATTATTGGCAAAATCAGCCAGCAAAATATGTTTGACAATATTCTAGAAAGAAAAAAAGTGTTTTTAGACTCTAAAATCAGAAAGTCAAAAAAGTTGAAGAATTGGGATTTTCCCAAAGGGGTTAGTCTATGGTTTCGGTCAAAAATTGGAAATTTTTCCATGTTTTTATTTTTGTCAAAACCAAACAGGAAAACGTGTTTGAAGATATTCTAGGAAGGAAAAAAAGCTTTTTCAGACTCTAAAATCAGAAAGTTAAAAAAGTCAAAGAATCGGGATATTTCCAAAGGGGATATTCCATGGTTTTGATAAAAAATTTGAAATTTTTCCATCTTTTTATTTTTGGCAAAATCAGAAAGGAAAATGTGTTTGACAATATTCTTGAAAGAAAAAAAAGCTTTTTTATACTATAAAAAACAAAAAGTTAAAAAGTCCAAAAATTGGCATTTTTCCAAAGGGGTTACTCCATGGTTTTGGTCAAAAATTTGAAAATTTTTCATCTTTTTTATTATTGGCAAAATCAGCCAGCAAAATGTGTTTGACAATATTCTCGAAAGAAAAACAAAAGTGCTTTTAGACTCTAAAATCAGAAAGTCAAAAAAGTTGAAGAATTGGGATTTTTCCAAAGGGGTTAGTCTATGGTTTCAGTCAAAAATTTGAAAATTTTCCATCTTTTTTATTATTGGCAAAATCAGCCAGCAAAATGTGTTTGACGATATTCTCGAAAGAAAAACACAAGTGCTTTTAGACTCTAAAATCAGAAAGTCAAAAAAGTTGAAGAATTGGGATTTTTCCAAAGGGGTTAGTCTATGGTTTCAGTCAAAAATTTGAAATTTTTCCATGTTTTTATTTTTGTCAAAATCAACAGGAAAACGTGTTTGAAGATATTCTAGGAAGGAAAAAAAGCTTTTTTAGACTCTAACATCAGAAAGTTAAAAAAGTCAAAGAATCGGGATTTTTCCAAAGGGGATAGTCCATGGTTTTGATCAAAAAAATTAATTTGAAATTTTTGCATCTTTTTATTTTTGTCAAAATCAGCCAGCAAAAGTTGTTTGAAGATATTCTAGAAAGTAAGAAATTAAGCTTTTTTTAAATCAAGTACATGTAGTGACCACAAAGAACAACAAGCTATACCATCATTTCATGGCATACCCTGAGTTAAAGTTTTATCGATGTTGTTGATAGTTCAATTTCAAGGGTAAAATTTGCAGCTATGCGTGAAAGATAATGTAACTACAAATTTTTCATTAGCTAGCAATTTGAATTATATTATTTGTTTCTTCTCATGTTGGTTTGTTCATCTACAAAATCAAGGAAACTACAAGCGATTTTCATGTTAGGCAAAGGAAAGGTCATGATTGAAAGCAGTGCCAAAATTAATGTCAATCACTATCAAACAGAAAACTTAGAAACTCCAATTAAACAGTATACTAATGACAAGTGCAAAGAAAATGTCCTCAAAGAAACTTAAAATTATGCAAAGTCTAATGTCCGTTTTCTTCAGTCTTCTAGCTAATGCTACACAAAATGGTTTGTTGTTGGACACGTTGTCAGTAATTAACTTATGCCAACAATTACCGCGTCAGTGATTCTCATTATGCGATTCTCATAGTCAGAAAACAAAATGCAACTGGCAACTTACTTTTGAGCATTAAGTAGCATGACCAGGGTGACTGGGATAACTACGGTGAGTATGGTGACTGGAATGACTGGGATTACAAGGATGACTGGATGGCTTGGATGACTGGAATGACTTAGGACGACTAGGGTTCATGACTAACATTAATGAGGATGACAAGGGTGACTGTGATTAGTAGGATGACTGGGGTGGCTGGGATGACCAGGATTGCAGGCATTGCAATGGTGACTTTGGTGACTAGGATGACTAGGGTAGGTGAAATAAGGTGAATGACTCTATGACTGGGATACGTAGGATGATTGGAATGACTGGCACACCTGTGGCAACTACGATGGCAAGAGTGACTATGATGAACCTGCGATAAGTAGGATAACTGGGTTGACTGGGTTGACTGAGATGACTAGGACTAGGCTTATCCCCTGCTAGACACCCAAGTCACAGAACAGTGTCTTATACCAGATGAGTTTAGAAGGTTAGAAAAAAAGCTTTTGATACCTGGAATGCCTGAAACCACCATCCATCCTCAGGTGTCACTTTTGATGTCGATCGTCCCTTTAATTGTAGAATGTTTTGATATCCAACTTGTGAAGGCCAAGGAAACTTCCAAAACATTTCCAGATAGGCGGGGTTCTGTAAAATGGATAGAAATGTAAGAGATAAATTATACAAAAAAAAATTCAAAATGCCAAGTAGAAAGGAAGAATTAATAGTTTTCATTGTCGATGCTTAAGGTCTCTATAAATAGGACTACATGCTGTTCAATTTGGAAATAATTCATGGGTGACAAAAAAAAAAAAAAAATCTCAAGAACAGCCAAAATTGTCAGAGGAATTGTTTTAATTCAATTATTTCCAAATTGGACAAGCTTGTAGTCATTTTATTTATAGCTCGTTAGTTAATCCAAACTTTCACCAGCAAAATAAAACAACATTCACAGCAACAATAAGCCAAAAGTGTTCGCTGACAAACTGTCATCAGCCAACGAGACGTTTTTTGGCATGTTGTCGCAGGGACTTTATGCTGATTGGCTAGTTTGCATTGCCTATTGTTTTTTCTAGCATTTGATTGGCTCAGACCAGCTGTCCTATTTTTGTTAAATTGGACAGTTTGCCTATTTGTAAAGGAAAGTCGCGTCTCAAACTATCCAAACTAATAAATAATTGGACAGTTGGTAAAAATTCAATGATAATCACTTTGCTGATCAGATTGTAAACTAACAACTATAAGATATTATTTTACTAATAATAATAATTAAAATTTGAAGGCAGGTTAGCACTCACTTGGAGGTTAAATTAATTTTTAAATCTGGTCTTCTTTTTGGCCTTTTCTCTAATAATTTTCTCAGTCTAATTTTTGGAGTATCCAATCATGAAATTAGAGAATTAAGGCTTTCATACAGCTGTATCTGAATTCAAATTTTGCACTAACCCTACGTTATCTTAACCCAGCTTAGAACAACCCAGCCATGTCAATTTTAATGTTTTTGTGGCCTGAAAAAAGCTTTCAGTTACGAACCCAAGAAACACTAAATAAGAGTAATAAGGTGATATTTGAGTACTAGACAAGACATTTGGGTATAAACATTGGGATGACACTGAAATATCCTAAAACTATCTTTGCACAGAGTTCGAAAAAATTTTCTGCATTAATAGACTGGCTGAATGGCTGACTATTTTTACCTTATTGATTGATTCATTGATTTATTAACTGACTGGCTAACTTTTTCAATCGTTGATAGACTAATGAATTACTAAATGATTGATTAACTGAGTGGCTAACTGTTTGAATGGTTGATGGACTGATGCACTGACTGTTAATTGATCGACTAACTGACTGGCTAACTGTCTGAGTAGTTGCTACACTGATGAATTACTGAATGATTGATAAACTGACTAGCTAACTGTTTGAATGATATTTTAGCATAAAATAAAAGTTAATGTTGGCAAGAATTGACCTGTGACCTTGCAAATCACTGTGGTTTTACCCTACGTGGTATTTCCTTATTTAGCACTGTGCCTTATATGTTATGCTATATGCCTGCTCAGTCGACACTTTATTCAATCGCTGCAAGTTCAAGCAGCAAAGTTAACACAAATGAAATACTCTGCCCTGACCAGTAAAGTCCTCTGACTGGATGCGAGGATACATGTATTTGCCCCACCACAATCACAGCTCATGCTTCTGAGCCGCCCTCAAAATAGGCACGCCTAGCTGTACATGTAGTTCTCAATCTGCATCCACTTCTGCTACTGAACCTGTTGTCGACTAAGATGACTCAGCTACCGTCAACGATAGGGTTGAACCTTCTAACTCAAATAACATTGCTGCAAACGAAGCTCGGCAACATGGTGGCCACAAAATTAATGGGGCGTTCTCCCAAATGAAAATCCTAACTTAAGCCCAGCGGCCCTCATAACTCTTATCTCCTGTATTCCTGATCAAAAACAAACTTCAATCTGTTTCTGCCCCAAGTCACGGTGTTTGTGCCATGCAGCCATCACAATCTCCATCTCCATCCATGGCCCATCAATAGCAACTCACAAGCTTACTTTCACCACTGCTTGGAATGAGCTCTTCACAAGTTCAGCAACCTTCCTCCCTCTCTGCTCACATTCCCCAGAAGACCAAGCAGTCTATCACAGGCGGTGAGTTTGTTGAACTTGATTGTCTGTTGCCAGTGAGAAAACTCATGCCTCAATATAAGTATCTCCCTGGGTTGTCTATCTCTTTCGAATTTTGAGAGCAAACAGGTCAATGTTCCCACACCCCCTTGCAAGAAAAAAACCCACATTGACTCCATCGACAGGTGACTGTCTGCTTTTGCAGTTTACTGCACAGTTCTTTTGACCTCTTTCCCCCCACAGGGCTGGCGTGATGTTTGCTTATCAAGAGATAATCTGATTGGCACGTCACAAGCTCACAGGGTTTGCATGGCTATCTTACTGCATTGATTTTTCTCTGTTTGTGGGAGTGGGGACCATTTTTCTCATGGTTGTTCCCTTTCTGCCCTTAGGCCAACTTCCACCTGCAAAGGAGTGTGCCATAATTTCAACTGCCATACCAAATGCAGCCAAGACCCCTGCCCCTTCAGCCACTGCTGCAAGATCTGTGGTGGGGATCACCTCTCCTACCAAGCCAGGCCGATAAAAAGTTCTCAAACTGCTGAAGTTTTACAGCCTTACATGTATAAGCCTCACACCCCTACAAATGTTCCCTTTTTACACAACCTCCTTAAATCCCACCCAACTCGAGATTTTGTTAATAAGCTTCGCACTGGGTTATGGTTTAGTTTCTGGGTAGTTTGCTAGGGTGACTGGTTTCCTAGGGTTCTGGCGACCTTCCATCTGCCTCCCAGCAACCGGAAGTTATTGAGGCTAACCTACTTGAGGAGGACCGGGTAGGTCAGGTAGCTGGCCCCTTTGAATCCCTCCCTTTCAAAAACTTTCAAATTCATCACCTTGGCCCGGTCCCCAAGAAAGACAGCCAATAATGGTAAACTATCTTTCAATTATCTTACCCCAAAGGGTCTTTGGAAAGCCCGACTGCTAACATCCCTATTTACAAATACACCCTTCAATATAAATGTATATGGGTTGATGACACTATTGCCCTGGTCCCTGATCATGACTGGTTGTTATCTGACCAAGACTTATATCCAGTCAGCATTCCGAATCATTCCAGTCCATCCGGTGGATTGGGAACTTTTGGGCATGTCCTGGGGGGGTTAATATTATTTTGATAAAGTCCTCCCCTTCAGCCTCAGAAGTGCCCCCTTTCTCTTCAACCAATTGTCTTATGCCCTAGTCAAAAATTACCATAATATTTACCGTCCATTATTCATATCCTTAATGACCTTTTTTCCCAACCAGCACCCTCCTCCTTCTGTGCAACAGCTGTGTGCTGGGTCCTTACCTTGTTTGAGGACTTGAACATCCTGATTGCCCCTAAAAAAACCTTTCGTCCTTCACAGTCAATGCTATTGGGCTGGTCATCTAAATACATGTAGGTTTGCCACCTGTGTGACATCCAGTCTCTTATTGGGACCCTTCAGCTTGCCTGTTGGGTGATTTCTCCGGGTCAAGCCTTCCTGCAACACATCATTAACCTTTCTGAAAGGACCTTTACATGTGGCACCTTTTTCTCGCGCACTGGAATGGTATCAACCTCTTTCTCCCCCCTTACACTGAGACCTCCCCAGACATCCACCTCTATACTGATGTTGCTAGGGGGATAGGTTATGGAGCAATTTTATGATAATCGGTGGTTTCAGGGCAAATCACGGCTTCCTTTCCATCAACTCCATTCCATTACAGGCGTTAGCATTTCCTGGCAGGAGTTGTACCCTATTTATCTAGCTGCATGATTTGGGCTCCCCTTTGGGCCAATACATTTGCTTCCTACTGCGACAACCAGGAAGTCCTTGCAATTTTGTCTGCCAAGAGCTCCATAATTCCCCGTGTGATGAACCTTGTATGGTTGATCACTTTTCAAACAGTCACTTAGTTTTAATTTTACATTTACTGCTAGGCATGTCCCCCAGATTAATGTCATTGCTGATAGTTTGTCTCGTTTCCAGATGTCACGGTTCCGCCTTCTCGACCAGATGCATTGCCATGCCAGCTCCCTGTCCGATCCCTACATTTTTTAGCAAAGTTTAACCATGCAAGCTGCTTAAGTACTACTATTGCACAGTATATTGGTACCTCTACTCGTTGCACCTAATCATCTGGGGAGTGCCATTTTATGCAATTCTGCCTTTTCAGCAACCTTGTTTCTGCTGAGAACCTCTTTTTACCTGTCTGGGAGTCCACCTTTATCCATTCTTTTACCCCCCTATCCAATTCGCTTTCTTATGGCACCATCAAAGTTTATCTGGCAGTAGTAAAGAAGCTTCATATTGAGTTTGGTTGTCTCCAGGATCTCCCCTCTATGTCACTTCCACAGTGTATTTAAGACCCTGCATGATATTAAAGCTTTCTTTGGAATTTTATAAGCGATCACACCTTCCCACCAGAGTTTCAATCCTCCACCAAATTTATCTTCTGGCACTTTTGATATTCAGATCTGGCAGCAGTAAAGAATCTTCATATTGAGTTTGTTTGTCTCCGGGATCTCCCCTCTATGTCACTTCTACAGTGTATTTAAGACCCTGCATGATATTAAAGCTTTCTTTGGAATTTTATCAGCGCTCACACCTCCCCACCAGAGTTTCAATCCTCCACCAAATTTATCTTCTGGCACTTTTGATATTCAGATCCATCTGACCAGATTGGAAGTTTCCTTTTGCCCTGACCAGTTACAACCTGATTACTTCAAAACTGTTGTAAAAAAGTCTAATCATTAATTTGTGGATTTGACAGTATGCAATGCGTATCACAAAGCTTTCGCATAAGAGCTGCTACAACTGCGGAAACTGTGGGCCTCCCAAACTGTCTGATTAAAGTGCTTCGTCAATGGAAATCTAACGTATACCACACTTACATAAAGACACCTACATGCAAAGACACTATGCTCAGCATTTCATGGTTGGGTCATGGTATTTTGTGCACATTTATGGGAGACGGAATGGGGAGGCAGGAACAAAAATCACACCAACCAAAATTATAACTGAGGAGGGTGGGGGCTTACAGACAAGGCAAAGGAAAAATAAAATCTAAAATCATTCTAGTGCCCCATCTACGTAAATAATATTATGAGCCCTCCTTTAATTGAATGAATGATTGCATGATCGAATGATTGATTGAATGATCGATTGACTGACTGACTGCATGGCTGTTTGATGGACTACCTATAGTCTTCACTGACTAACAGACTGATTACTTCCAACATACACACCAGTAACTTTCTCATTTAATAGAATCACTCTGTTTGATGGAATGAATTCATCATAACTGACTGTTTTTCAAGCCAGGTCAAGCATAATTAATTTTATTCCCCACCGCCCAGCCCCAGCCCCCCCCCCCCCCCCCCCCCCAACAATTAAACGAGAATGTACTCATATTTTTCATTATTTTGCTTCTCTTTTGAATCTTATCAAGGGGTCATTTATTCAAGTAAATAATATGGTATGTCACACATACTGTAAAAATAAATAAATAAATAAATAAATAAATAAATAAATAGAAGATTTGTTTACCTTGTCCTCAGAGCTCCCTTTCCTCGCTACATTGTTAAATTGTTTGCCTCAAGTGCTGTTCCTCTTCATTCAGATTCCAAAATACATGTACCCTGTATGTGACACAGTGCAGTCCATCGCTGGAAGAAAATCACATTGACAAAAATTTAGTTAACATATTGCAAGTGAAAACTAATAAGACACCCCTGGCAGTCAAAAAGACAAGAAAAATTTCTTGTGTGTATGCAACTGATTCATATTTTAAAGACAGTCCATTTATTAAGAGATCTAAGCTTGATATGTGACAGGGGTTAGGGTTAGATAATTAATGACATTACTTTGTAACTCAATCTCCTTTTGCCGGGTTTGTAGAGATTTTTGGATCCAAAATTCAAGATTTTTTCCACACTTCTTCAAAAACTGTAATTTCTTTTTCCAGACTTAAGTTTATCAAAGAGGTGAGCAATATGGATCTTTTAAAAAGCAGGAACAAAGCTTTACCAACAATACACTGCAAATGTACAGGCGAGATTGAATAAATTTGGACCAACAGGAAAAAAATTTCACTTGTAAAGCATTTGATGTAGCTTTCAAAAAACTTTAAACCATTTTTTTCAGACTTTATCTCTATTTTTCAGACTTTCCATCTATTTGATGGGCAAATTCCACGATTTTTAAAGAATTCAACGCTCTGTATAAACCCTATCTTTTTTCCTTTAAAATCCGTCTGAAAAAGTATAATATTAACAGCTGTAAGTCTAGAAGATTTGAATAGTTTCAGTATCATAGAAGTTTACCAGTCCTCCAATTACAATAATGTAGTTTGTAATATATGTTTGCCACAATTATTTTAGTATTTATTAATTTACAATGTACACACTGATTGTTCTTGCTCATTTAATACTGTAACCTTATCCATTCCTTTTTGGAATTAATTGTGAAGTCATAGCTGTGCATCACAGTGTAGCCATCATGAGTTGTAATCAAGGAAGCCTTACATTATAAGCCCTGTGGTTTCTATTAATTTTAACGCTTCCTTGCCACTTTTGTTCTGTAGTATATTTTTTCCTTTCTTACTTTGTACATTTTGTGAGGCAAAATAAATTAAATAAATAAAGGGTACCATTTATCAATAAAAGGTATATGAAAGGGGTACCTTTTCTGTCCGAAATGGTATATAAAAGGGTATACACAAACCTGTATAATTTTTTTTCCAGTATTTCCCTCCCTGCCCCAAGGCAAAATCAGCTTGCTCAAAGGGTGACATACTGTAATACTGGTTAAGTTTATGAGCAGAGATCTATGAAGAGTTTACACTTCCTGTAGCCGGCTATAACACATTTTGGTGATGCAGTTCCTTGAGGCAAGAGCTCTTTATTTTTTACCATGTACATGATGTACGTGCAGCAGGAATATTTTCCAAAATGCCAAACAACTGCCAAACCCCAAACAACTCTGAAATTTAGTGATCAGGGTTAGGAAACTGTGTGACTCAAGTTCCAGGTTAGTTTGCCCAGTATACTAGGACCTTCAATGGAACCTGATTCACACTGCTTCCTAACCTTAATCACTACACTTCAGAGTCATTTGGCATTCAGTGGCCTTTCCATGTTCTGCAAAATATCCCTGTGATCGACATACACTGTACATGTATGTGCATTAAAAAGCATCCAAAAGCAAACGAATGGCTAACAATTTTTTACGCATTTCTTCCCATATTACCTGCAAAATGAACCTGTTACCTACGGACAGCTCTGGTAAGCAGACAATAACAGAGGCCTTGCATGTGGGTGTCCGCTAATTTCAGGTGGCAGATATAAAATATACAGTAGGTCACAGTTCAGATCACAAGTGCAGGCTAGAGTAAAGGTCACCGTGCAACACCTCGTGAAGCTGTAAAGAGGCAGCAGTATGAATGAAGGGAAACAAGCCAATTATGTAAAAAAAATCTGGTAAAAAAAACACAACATGGAAATGAAGGGAAAAAATACCTTCTCCAACAGTCAAACATGAACCAGCTAACTGTAAAGTAATCTCCTAGTACCCTATGCCATGTTACCAAATATTAATTGGTCATGGCAAATGTGCTGTCTGAAGCCGGTGGAGCTGTATTAATCAAGGATTGAAAGACATAATTATACAAAGAAACTAAGCCGGGTTTTGACAGTTAAAGCCCTACTTTATAAACTCATTTCATCGCATTTGAATCTGAGTATATTATAGCAGACAGAGCCCTGATAAGTTTCTCTTAAACTGCCACAAAGTTTCTTGTTGTCAGCCTTGTAGAGTTGTAGTTCCCTGCATTTGCATGAGGAGAATTGGCCGTGATTAACCAGCAACAGCAACGTTATTTTTGAAAACATTTTTTTCACAGAGGAAGTGAACATACTGGCCTTTCATTGCAAATGCAACTCGACATCATAATCAATGATGCCACTGCAACTACCTTCCAATGTTGACTTGTGTTTCTGCCTTGCTATGCAATCCATGCACGGGTGTTTTAAAAACTCCCAAATCTGGAAAGAAGAACTCCCAAATCTGGAAAACTCAGACCCAAAAACTCCTCCCCCTCCCAACAAAATCTGGAAAACTTAGTCCTAGAAAACTCAGACCCCCCCCCCCCCCCCAGATCTGGAAAATTCTGACCCCCCTCCCCCTGCCCAAAAAAAAATGTCAAACTTACACCCTCAAACCGCCATTACTGCACCTAATTTATTGTTTTGTGGATAATGCAAACAAATGAAGCACTTTTCTTTCTCTTACTGTACTTGGATAATTACATTGTATGCTTCTTATAAGTTCAATGCAAAGAAAGCACTGAAGAACAAGTACCAACTCCGTCGTAGGGCCAATACTGTACGCATGCACACAAACATATCACCTGGGGAATGGCAGCCCTGGACAGCTGTTTTGCTCTTCTTGGGGCTCATCAGTATGGCATAGCCAGCACAGTCTCACTTGCGATCACATACCCTGCCTTTTCCTGCCGAGGCAGATGCATAAGCACCCCTTTACACACCAGCTCCACACTAAACATGTGGTAGCTGTTGGTTGGGAACTGAAAAACAGTTCTCCCATGGCATGCATAATTATAGAGATGGGATCTATGAGTTCACCTACATTTGACAGAGTAGGCGAGTTGGAATAATCACAACAGAGTCTTAAAGAAAGGAATTTCTCTTTTTGAGTGATACTTTCGCTCGCTGCCCATCGTGGTATCTTTAACTGTGAATTTTTATATTTTTTTTTCATATTAGTATTCCAACTCACTCATTTTGTCAAATGTAAGCGACCTCATAAGAAGCATAGACAATAGATAGGGTGTAGCAACGGTGACTTGAGGTTCTGAGTTTTACAGATTATTTATTTTACTTTTTATTTGCGGGGGTAGGGGGAGGGGGTGCCTGCATGCATTTTCAAGACAGATTTTTTGGGGGGTCTGATTTACCCAGATTTGGGAGGGGGGGGGTGGGGGGCGGGGGTTGGTGTCTGAGTTTTGGGGTATGTGTTTTCTACATAAAACTCCCTCATGATGAATCAAAATCCGACATATAGTTTAAGCTTATTTCAGTTATTTATTTCAGTTGCTTATCAACAGAGCAATGAACTGCACTTGTGACCTGTGACGTGTATTCTGTACCTGCCAATTTCATGTTTCATCTAAATTTGGTCACACGCATACATACATACATTTGTACATATTTGCCACACGCTTAATCCTTTAATTACCATCACCAATATTACCTGCTTATGGGACCATCGTTTTCTGCAAAATAGTCTTAAATTTAAGCTTAAGCTTGACTTTATAAGCTAATTAAAAATGAGCTTACCTCACAAGACCCGTGCCAGCTTTTCACGACTTCTCATATGCCACTTTCGAGAATTTTCAGATCGTGAATAAAACCAAGTGTTGACGAGTAAGTAAAAGAACTGCTACAGCTCAAATCCGATTTCCAGGAGTCGAATTATGTTACTTTAGATCCAATTTACTACACACGTGTTGTGGGGTCCATAATCCGGCGCCATGTTGGTTTCTTTTAGAACCCAGTCTCTCGATTGGCGCGTGTGTCTCGCGCGCAGGCTTTCGCGGTACTCGTCTCGCGTTTCTCGAGCACTCGTAAAACGCGCTCAATGATGACATTTTCATGCTTATTATTATGAGTGGGACAAATAGTAAATATTACTTCTAACAGTGACGAGTACTTCAATTCAGTAATGAAACCAGCACACGAGGAATGTGAGTGCTGAAACCCATATGAGCTTCTGCGAACGTAAAATATGGTTCGCGCATGCCCCGGAATCGAATCATCATCTTAAATGTGAAAGTAATCCACTACACTTGCAATTGCCTTTAATTAGTAAAATAGGCAGGCAGACTATCTCTCATTAGTAAAGTCCAACTAGTGGTCTATTATCAATGCTGCGTTCTGATTGGTTGAGCTACTACTAGGCTATACGTTATAGCCCACTAGTAGCGAAAAGCGCCGGCTTTGAAAGCCAAAACAATGGCGGTTGAATCACGTTTTGCTTGCTAAAGTTGTTTTGTCTCGATACTTTTGACCAACTGGTCGGATTTTACTAATTAACAATTATTCCTCTCGCCCTCATGGTCTCTGAGTCAATAGCTATTGACCAGTCAGAGCCCATGCGGGCTCGAGGAATAATTGTTAATTAACATTGAATTGAACCTATTCCAGGAGCTAGAGTCTGCGGTTCATTGGTCAGACGGCTATACCATGCTGATTGGTTTGTCGCTGTGGACTTGTTGATATTTCATATGTTGATGATCCTAATACGCCCCTGGGTCGAGGCAGCTGTCTGCCAACGCCCGGATGATATGGCTTTGCGCATGCGTTGGGTACTGGCAAGGCCGTGGGTTTTAAGCCGTGGGTTGGTGTACGTGTACCAATTACTGTTAAGTTTGCTGTAATCGGGGTAGGAGAACGCAACTAGATACCTTCTAGTTAAGTCCCTATTGTTTTTGATTGGTATGAAAGACACAGGGGCGTGATTTTTGAATAAAAAATAAGAGAAATAGAGTGACGTTCATCCCTAAAGTTTCGACAACCAGGTGTAAAAAGAATACAAAGCAACATATTGAGTTAGGAAAATTCCCCCTGCGTGGTTTCGTGAGGACAAGATGTAAAAAAGTCCAGTTTCTCTAATACGCTTTTCTCTAATATGTTTGCGAATCTCGTTTTGCTTATCGTTACTTTTTGAAAAATATTGATGGGCAGCCTCGTCCCCAGGGCGCTTTTCCGTCGTTTTGGAGGTGGGGCGGGAAACAAAACCAGGGACTGAGGCGCCCTGGGGACGAGGTTGATTGATGGGTTTTTCTCTCCTCTCCACCATGACTGCGGCCTGGCACCGGAGGCTGAGCCCGCAATACAAGGAACCAAGATCTGGAGAGGGTGTAGATTAAGAAACATTCGGTTAGCTATAGTCTTATTCTCTCATAAAACAAGCAAATATTTAGAAAGCACTTTCATTTTATTGCTATGCAATATAGGATGTTTATTTACAGACTGAAGTAATAAAAAATACTAGCAGGTAATAGAAACATCTGACTGACAACAGGCAAACCAACCAATTAATTCTTCTAACTACCATAGAATCAATTAGCTAGAGACGGTTTTATCTCCGGCAAAGAAACAAACCTCATTCATGATCTCACTTCGATACCCGTCATCTTTGCATGCGCTTATGGATTGATGGGATAACAGCAATGTCACGTGGTATTTCAGGAGGTAAACAAAATGAAAAAAAAAATTGCCAATAAGAATAAAAACGGCCGAGTTTGTTTATTCTCTCAAAACAAAACGGTGATTTATTAGTCATGTAAAATATATGGGTCGAGTTTCGTCAAGGTTTACGTCATTATTGATTGCCGGTGAGGACATCTACAGCGGCAGGTCCAAAGCGCAGGTCACAGCTCACAGCTCACAAGTGCAGGTCACAAGTGCAGGTTAGCCCTAACCACAATCTGAAATAGACTTTTAGTTTTAAAGGAAACTGCCTATCTCCGTTATAAATCAATAGAGCAGTGTCCTGCACTTCTGACCTGTGACCTGTGACCATGTGTTCTGTATACCTGCCACATCTACAGTCGCTACTGCATCCAAAGAAGTAACAATGATCGCTTCCACCCATAATTTGCCATTATCGTCTCTAAGATGAAAAGTTATAAATTTTCTGTTGTATGGAATAAACAAACAAGACCGCGCGACCGCGACAGCGACGCCGAGAAACCACGTGACGTCGCTTCAATCGCACCAGTCCTTAAGCGCGTGCAAAGATGGCAAGTTTTGTGAATAAGGTCTACTATAAAGGCATGAGGGTTTGGAATAAAATGTAATAACTATTATATTTTTAAGTCTATTTTGTTGATAAGTCTAATTTCGTATAACTATTTTAAGATCTTTGAATGTGGTCGCTCTTGTGTCATAATTCCCTGTCCAACTTAAAGGGGTTGTGTTACGACAGTTTAGTTCAGTTTTGACGGCGCAAGACATCGAAAGGTCTCAAGACATGCATGGAGTATGAATAGAATTAGAATTAGATGTACAATGTAGTAGTTAGAGTAATATATATCCTAAGGTTGGCATTATGAAAAACAGCAAAACTATGAACTGTCGAGCGAATTTGATGTTACCACTGCTAGAAAGGGCATCTTGGCTATTTCGACGTCGCACTGGAAAACGTTATATACATTTATATTTCAAAGACATTATCATATAATAGTCATCAATTACGATTGTCGGGTTTATTATGAAATTCGTGTTGTGAGGGATTGCGCGTGAAAACGAATTTTTACACATTTTTCCAGTGCGACGTCGAAATGGCCAAGAAAGGAAACTAAGGCAATCTTACAGTTCAACTCGACACAACCGTCTCAGAGCCACGTTCAATCTCCAAAACGGATTAATTGTAATAGATATATGATCAATGTGATGTCAGTGATCATTTAATGATATAACGACACAAATACTTTAATCAAGTATGTTTGAACATATCCTGACGTCAGGCTCGACCTCCTGTGGTCCACCGATAACTTTTACTTTGCGGTGCGGTGGTGGAGTAACAATCTGTCTTCTGCTTCGTCAAAAAACTCCAATGGTTAGTTTGGCCTCCGAACGACATTAACCTGAAATAGTAATAAAGTAAAATTAATGAGGACGATGATGACGATGGCAATGATGATAGTAACGAGAATATGAACTTTAAGAACGCAACTGATATTAAAAGTCTTTTAAAATCACCGATAGGTCTACTCGGTTTTCTTATTCCCTACTAGTTAGCCCAACAGACATTGTATGACATAAAAAAGTAAAACTTTTGCATACGTTAACCCTATTCAGACCTATTCAGACCAGGGTTTTTTTTGCCTCCTGCGACCGGGGAAGGAGTGTCAAAACCGCTCATCCTACAGCCACCAAAATTGCACACAATAATATACTCACATTTCCAACGTCTGGGCATAAGTAGAGTGACACAATGACGTGATCTGACGTCATTCGGACGTCATATTATTTAATTTATTGGCAGAATCCATATTTCCCCCAAAGTAGACATAAAGCGGGAAATACTTAAATAGCAAGGTCGGTGATGAAATCGAAGAAGTTAGCTAACACTTGAATGATTTTTAACAATAGCAGTGATGTCATGATGACGTCATTTATAAATAAAAAGAAACTGGAAGCATCAGCCATCTTGGATCCGCCATTTTAATTATTTAAAAGTCTTCCATTTTACTTAAAATCGTATAAATTGAGATATTTTTAACAGAAAACTTAATCTGAGTATAAAAGGATGCTTAGAAAGAGAAAATAAAATAAACAAATAAATTCCTTAGAAATGAGCACTGTCGAAAATTTAACTCAGCACCTGCCATGTGGTCATACTATTTTTGTCTCAAACTCAGTGGTCAATAAAAAACCTGGATTTCATTAGCAGTTATAATAACTTAGATAAAATAATGCTAAATTAAGGGTATTAAAAGAATTCAATAAGTAAAAATAGAAATAACACCAATTTTTTGGACAAAATGCAAACTCGGTTGCCATGGTAAAATCAATATTGACGTACGCGTCACGACGACTTTAAAATATTCCCAGTTAAATTTAAGGACAAGTCGCTAAGTTCATTGGCCTTAGCTTGGACGGTTTTGCAGTGGTTCGACTTTTTAGCAAGCGGGGTAGGGTACCCCCCCCCCCCCCTTCCACCCTCGGTCTGAATGGGGTCAACATCCAGGTTTTTCGGTAGTTCTCCCGAACTTCAAGAAGTCACGTGACTGGTCACTTGCTGTTGGGTCGGAGGTTTACGCATACAGCTATTTCGAGAAAGGTTGTCGGAAAAAATGTGCACGCGACAACCCCGAAAGGTAATATGGGATATGATCAATACACTGTTCCTAACGACTGTAGCTGTCGAACCTACTTTTGTTGCTTTTCATTAGCACTCACGAACATATGTCCGTGGCCTCTCCTGCCATTCTTTCAAATTTCTTTGGAGAACAGGGCAGACAAAACCACCCACAAGACCTTTCGGGATTGTCGCGTGCACTTTTTCCGACAACCTTTCTCGAGACAGCTGTATACGGCTAGACTACGCTCTTGTGGTAAGTGAATTACCGCAAGGTTTTTATTGAAACCTAAGAATCCTACGTTTGAGAGGATATACTGTTTTCTGGATATCTTTTGCTTATTAATTACTGGATTCTTTTTCATCGAAACGTAATTTTGAAGACGATTCCTCAGCGAAAATAGAAGTCAACACTTGAATGAAAAGAAACATGGCAGCCGCCAGCGACCACCCGCGAATCTTAAAGTCTCAAATATGGGCAGACAGCTAATATGAGACCGCTAACCGCAAACCGCGGTTTGCCAGTTGCAGTAAGATGACCTAACGCCGATCTTAAGGTCTCCGATGCTAGTGAGAAATCTCCAACCGTTTGCCTTAATTCGATGACAGTTTTCATATTAATCACCTGCAAGTCGCTTATTTTCGCACTCCAGATCCTGTGTTCGTCTTATTACGTTTGGATTTATTTCCTACACTTGACAGTGTATTCCTTCCACCTGTAGATGAGGACCTTCCATTTTGCAAGGAAGCGCTTTTTCCATTTGGTAGAGTGTTCCCTGCACGTTGTAATGTTGAAACTCTGCTCGGTAAAGTATTGATACGGTTGAAGCTGAAAATCTGTGAGTAAGAATGTGTGAATTGGCATGGGTGAATAAACATTTGGAAACAAATCATTGTTGTTTGCACAATCAAAATTAAATCGTCGGAAACCCATCGGGATCTTGTCTTAAGCGATCGTTACTGATATAAATTTCCTTGAACATACACCATTGGTATTCAACAGCAACAATCTGCATAAAATCTTTCCGCCCCGATCGAGGCTGCTAAAATAATTAATGATTCCACAGGCTTCTCTCTAGGATATATCGTTTCGGGGAGAAGTCCCAAGTGACCGAAGGGCAGGCGTTTCCCAGCGGGGTCCGGGGCATGCCTCCCCTGGAAATTTTTTGAAATGAATAT
The DNA here is from genome assembly GCA_964035525.1 of Porites cylindrica. NCBI lineage: Eukaryota > Metazoa > Cnidaria > Anthozoa > Scleractinia > Poritidae > Porites > Porites cylindrica. The sequence goes on along the minus strand of OZ037786.1, from coordinate 6,009,608 downwards.
GTGCTGAGATACAATCTGGTGCATTTTGAGACACAATTTTGAGAAATGTTACGTTACAGAGTGTGCACTGACCTAGTAGGTCAAAAATATCGAGACAAAACAACTTTAGCTAGTTCAAGCTAGACTAAAAAAGCCGGCGCTTTTCGCCACTAGTGGGCTATAACATATAGCCTAGTGGTAGCTCAACCAATCAGAACACAGCATTGATAATAAACCACTTATTAAAGTTATCTATATACTGTAATGATAACAATTTTTTTTTGGGGGGGGGGCGGGGGGGGGGGGAACTAAGCATTTTTTTTAGGGGGGAGCTTCTACGCCTCAAATACCCCAGATACAACCCTGATACATGTTTACCTTGTTTTCTTCAGAGAAGATTCCCTCGACTAACACTGTTTTTTGGGGTGAGAGTTCCAAGGTCATTCTATGGGCATCATCTGATGGAAAATTGGGAAAAACTTCATCGTAATCGTCTTCAACGTCCTCTTCGTTTACCAGATTTTGATAACGAGCTTCGTAAATCTCTTCCTGTTCTTCTGCATCAGTAGAGAAGAAACCAGGAAAGGGGTCGTCGTATATTTCGTTCATTAGCTGCGACTCAAATGCTAATCCGCTAAGAGAGGTTGTATCTTCAGGTAAAATACTCTTTGTGTAAGATACGTCTTTCGCAACTTCGTCCGCGCCCACGTCTACCTTGAGCGTCTGCGACTCATATTCGGTCTTGTCGATATCCATTTCTTCGTATACGGCATTGTGGTATTGATGCACTTGTCGAGATAGAGAGAAAGTTGTCTCTCTCCAGACTCCTTTGCCGTATACAGCACTTGATGATTTTTCAGGTCCAATGTCTATGGCCACAGTCTGTACTTCAAACATTGATGCGTCAATAGGAATATTCTCATAGATGCCATCTTCATCGAGCTCTGAATATCCCTTAAGCTTCCCTGCATATTTTCTTCTAAACAAAGGAATGCAAATGAATAAACTTCAACAGACGGTCGAGGAAAGCACTCTATGGTTCATACCATTGACCGATCCCTATAAGGGGTGCAAACTTAATAATTCTAGTGCATGGCCCTTGTACCATTGTATCCTTTGCGGGCGTTGATAAATGACCCTACCAGCAGCTTTTTGTTTGTTTGTTTGTTTGTTTTTTTTTACTTTCTTATAAAGAAATGTCAAAGACTTGCTAAATATAACTGCTTCTGTTTCCTATCAACAAGCATGGTACAAGCCACAAATGAAAACTTTGTACTATTACACGACTAACGTGCACGCTACATTCACTTACGTACCGACATGATCGAAGAAGGAAAATTATTGCAGCTGTCAGCAGGGCAATAAAAATCACTGCTGGTATAACTGTAAAGGAAGCAAGAGAAACAATGTTATTACATTCACCTCGGTTAACAGGCTTCATTTGGCTCGCCACTACCAGAGCGCGTGCTTTCATATATACGATTTAGGCCCCGGGTTAAAAGAAATAGCTTCACCTAATTTTCTTAGGTGTGGTGACGCTGGTTGTTAACAAACTTAAAATGTGTAGAGGGACGAGGTTACACAACCAATTGACAACTACGTCTGTGATTCGTTTTGAAGGACCACGCCGAAGTGTCATCGAAGGAAAGAATAACCATTCTACAGTTCTTAGTCTAGTATCCTAGCCTTTGAGTTAGTTAGCATGAAGCTGAGGTTGACCTTGTGTTGATAAAGTGCTCCTTTCGTTTCTTATGGAAATCATGCTTAAAAAAAAATTGCTAGCATAAGAACAACATGTAATAAAACGACTCACTTTAGAAAGCTGGTTTACTAACTTAGAACAAACGCCACTAAATCGTAGTCAGCTGTTACCGGCACCGTACAAACGACTTATTGACGAAATCAAGCAAAACTAACTACCAGAATGACGACTGGACTACTGACAATCGGACTAACAATAGACGACTGTTTGACTGTGACAATAGACGAATCGAAACGCACCAATTACATTACGCGTCTTCACAGCCAATAACATCACGGCTTAACTGACAGAGGACCAGTAACATCGCGACGTAATTGACCAATCAGGTCAATAACCAGAGTATAATACCATCAACTGACGTGATACAACTCACGTTGACTTTGAAGACGACTTCCGCACAGGTTGTCGAAACGTCAGTCACTGTCAACAATAACTGTCCTATTCAAGGCTACGTTCACTCGGACGATCAAACTCAACCTACTTTTGAAATGACTCCTGGGTTCAAAGCTTTCACAGTTCACAAAACAGAAAGGGCTACATCAAAAAACAAGGCCAACTTTAGCTTGTAAAATGGGCTAATGGGTGAGGGAAACTCGTAAAGAAAAAGAAAACAAATAAAAACAATTAAAAAACAAAGAAGGAACAAAACAGAAACAAACAAGCAAATCTAATTCAACAAAGCATGAAACTTTAACTCGCCTGCGTAACGAGTATCAAACCAAGATGACCTTTCCTTTGGCTCGTCATCGGAGCGTTGAAGCACGTCGCCCAGTGAAGGAAAGTCCTCTAAAAGTAAAGAAAATAAATTTTAAAAAAACAGCCAACAAAAGATTCTATTTGTGTATCAGGTTAGGCCAATCCACAAGACTATGTTCACAGTGGTAAATATAAATTTTATTTACATGTCATCTTCTGAAACTTTACCTGAGTCGCATCCATACATTGCCATGCGCAAGCAAGGTGATGTCCCATGGTAGCTGACTGGGTGGATTCGAATATAATGAGCGCTTGTTCCATAGAGAGAAACGTTTCTGCCATTGATATCCTCATTTGCTCTGAACTGCAAATCAGACAACATTTATTAGTACCATTACAATAAACCTTAGATTGTCATAGCTGTTACTGCCGTTTGTCGTTTTGTTTGTGAAAAAGGTATTGAGGCTGTAGATAAAGGAGAAAGTCCCTTCGAGGTTTCTATTCAATATTGTTCCTGCCGAACCTTTACCACGTAAGGAATCCCCTTTACCTATTTGAACAGGCTGCAATAGCTACGCCACATTTGTCAAGGCTTAATGTCACTGGGGGACGTAATGTGACGATGAATTAGCGCGTGAAATTAAAGAGTGTCTTGTTTTCTTCTCTTATCGTAGGATGAAAAAGAAGGCAAGGTATAAAGATTTAAAGAAAAATATATAAAGAAAACTTACAATTCTGATGTTTCCACCTTCAGTATAGTTGACAAACGATTCAGTTTCTGAGTTGTTTCTGGTCGATACGTAAAAGCTTTCAACCCACATAGGTGTGGCTCCATCCGTGACCCCTTCTGTTTCAATGACGGTGACATTCGTGAGGTATCCTAAAGAAAGAGTGTTGGTAAGAATATGCAGTTATTAAACAGTCTCTCCAATCAACATTTTTGTTGGTTTCGGTGAAGATAGGAAAAAAAAAACCTTAACCTTATCAACAACCAAAGGCTGACACTTTGCCGTCAGCGAAGTTTTAGGGGAAAAATCGCAGTTTGGACCAAATTATCCTGTTAATTGGACCTAATTAAGCAGTTCTTTTTTGTTTTTCGCTCATGCCTATAAGCCAATCTAAGCGAATCTATTTCGATTTTTTTTTCTCGCTCTCCTCCTTTTCCCTTTGCTTTTCTCTTTACAGCCTGTTTTTTTGCCCACTTTATGGTCTTTACTTTGAATGAAATTTTGGTCGGCTTTCTTTCCAAAAAAGGGAAAAAATTAATATGTAAAGAGTACTAGGTAAATAGCAAAATTAGCAGTGGATCTTTTTCAAAAAATGTTGCTTGTTTTGTTTTTGTTTTGTTTTTTTTCTGTAACTCTGTCAGGATTGGCCAAAATGTGCTAAATGTGGTACCAGCGGAAAGAGCTATCCTCGCTGATTCTTCTAATTACCTTCTTAATAGGTTAAATGGAAATTGGTCCAGGAAGAATAATATGGCTGGGTCCGTATGGACCAAAACGACCAAGGCAGACGTCAAAGAGTTAATCCATTTATACAAAGACTTTTTTCAACACAGCTTACTTAGACGGTGGATTGTCCTTGACGAATTGCAATTACCCATAAGCCATCCTAAATTTCACCACTTTACCTAGGATGGAGCGTTAATACACTAAGGCTTACCAAAGAACACTTGAATGTAGGGTGCTGTGTCTGTAGATGCTGCACACCATCCGTCCTCCCACGATCCGAATTTTTCTACTCCAATTCGTCCACGGTATGACGAGCGCCCTTCGACTTTTCTCGACGAGGCAGTAATGTCTTTATCTGGAATTCGTCGCGTATTCGGCACTTTAAGACCTAACTCACGGAATCCACAACCTGAGATAAGAAGTGAATTACACATTATTTGATTTATTTACTTACTTTTGGTAAATCGTTTGTTTTGTGAAAATGTAGAGCTTTCTTTTCGATGCGTCTGGATTTTTAACACACATTTATTGATATATAGCGTTCTAAAATTCAGCAAATGGTAGTTGCAGTCTTATGACGACTTACCAAGCTGGCACTGTCTTCCATAAAATCCACGACGGCAGTCGCATTGGTAACTGCGCCCGACAGTTATACACGTTCCATCATTAACGCACGGTGAAGAGCCACAGTTATCTTCATTGTCCACTGTAAAAGAATATATAAATAAAATTAAAAAAAAAACGAAATAATAACAAAACAAAACAAAGCAAAAGGAAACAAACAGGTCACAACACATGTCATGCTTTTTAATAAATATACACAGGCAGGGAACTAATAAGATCTGACATGTTTCAATGAGCTATACAAAAGCATATCCCTGGCGTTGACCTACATTAGTATTAAAATCAATTAATTATAAATTTTACAGACACAGTGCAGGGCTTGCGAAATTTTCATGACGAAACCATGGATGGAGTGATGGGCAGATTCTTACTGCTGTCTTGTACATCTCAGTGGCGGATGCAGACCTTCAAATAAGGGAGGGGGGGGGGGGGGGAGGGGCGGAGGACGATCTAAAAAAAAAATTTTTTCGGCCCTTCGGACCTCACTTTCGTCTAAAAATAAGGGGGGAGGGGCGCCCCCCGGGCCTCTCCCCTGGATCCGCCACTGCATCTATGTATTTACCTGACGCGTGAGAGATTTTTGTACAATCTGAGTTTTCCATTCTTAACATAGACATCGAATAACACTTTCATTAAAAAAAGCTAGAGAAAGGAATTCACTGCATGGAGCGAGCGCAGGAATCTCATGCTGAAGACGTGTCACTACCCTTCTACCCCTTTCTTAATTCACCTTGACCACCGACGAATGTGGTGGTCACTTCGTCACCAGCATCGAATATTTCCTGTTTTCTTTTCAATTATTTTAGTAAAAATAAACAAACTGTTGTCTTACCTTCTTCGCAAAGTGACCCAGTAAAGCCTTCAGGACACGAACAGCGGTAGCCATGAAGGGAGTTGTTACAAGTACCATTATTTGCACAAGGGTTGCTGAAACAATGGTCAACAGCTGTGGATAAAGAGGAGAGGAAGACTGAGATGAACTTTGAGTTCCTTGATTGAATCCCTTCGCCCTTCCCTACCTTCGTCCGGTCTGCCCTTTCCCCGTCCACCCTTAGATCTACCATCATCACCATCATTATTATAATCATCATCAACATCATCATCAGTATCATCATCATCGTCGTCCTCAACATTAGCATTATGATTAACAACTCCAATATTTCTCTTTTCTTTTCAACCATTTTGGGAAAGACAAACAAACTAATTGTTACTTTACCTTCCTCGCAAAGTGACCCAGTAAAGCCTTCAGGACACGAACATCGGTAGCCATGAAGAGAGTTGTTGCAAGTACCATTATTTGCGCAAGGGTTGCTGAAACAATGGTCAACAGCTGTGGATAAAGAGGAGAGAAATTCTGAGATGAACTTTGAGTGCCTTGATTGACTCCCCTCGCCCCTCTCTACCTTCGTCCGTTCTGCCCGTCCCCCGTCCACCCGTAGATCTACCATCATCATCGGTAGTCATGCAGAAAGTTGATGCAAGTACCGTTATTTTCACATGGGCTGCTAAGAAGTTAAGTTATGGCACCTATCTACCTCTAATTCTGTTGCGTTATACCCCTGACATACCTTCGCCGATCATTTCATGAACCCTCCAAGGTATTTCCATTATTTCGACGGGTGTAGTGTAAAGCACCGTCGCTGAGCGGGGAAGACTGGCCATATTGTTGACTTGCGTGACATCGAACCAATTCCCCAATGCAACTACGATGATAGTTACATTCATGTCACGCAGCAATTTAGACGCAACCGAAACCACATCGTTAGAAGTTTCATCAGTGAACACTACCAGAACGCGATGTGCGTTTGCACGGCTATTGTTAAAGAAATGCTCTCTTGTGTAATTAAGTGATTTGCCGGTGAATGTCCCTTCAGGAAGATGTGGTAACAGGTCCAGGGCTTGATTTGTTTCGTTTCTCGTGGCATTAAAGTTACCCATTGTGGTAGTATCAGCTGCATAGAGGACTAGTCCAACCCTTGTGTTTTGACTTGGAAAGTAGCTCAACGTGGACTTGATCACTTGCACTATTTGATTGGAAATATTTCTGTGTGCCTGAGGCTGAACAGTGGAATCATCTATCATAAACACCAGGTCAATCATGGTTTCTTGGAACACTGTCGAATACAAATGGTAGTACGTAAGTATGTAACACGGTGTGTTGTTTCTTTTCTTGGGTGTTGTTCTTGGGATGGACAACTTAAAATAAGCAAGCTGCATTTACATGTATATAATATTATGAGAAACTTGGGATTGCCCCCCTCAGACGGGGATTGTTCATGCGCAAGTTATTGTTATTAGTATTATTTCTTTCTATTTTGTAGAGAAAAATGAAAGCCAATTTTCAATGCTGGGGAACAAAAGTTGGCCCCCGCTTCACGGGTGTACTTTGAGCTCCTTGACTGGCTCACTTCGTTCCTCCATCCATTCGTCCGTCCGCCCTCCCGCCCATACACCGCCCACCCGTTCATCTATATAAAACCTATTTTTTATTATGCAACGTTAAGTAAACGTTAGTTAACGCTGATGCTTCTAATCTTCTGAATGGAGAAATACGCACTTCATATGTGTGCAATTGATACTGAAGCTGTCAGCCATACCTTTGGTGCAGTTTTTCCCAGCAAATCCAAGTTGGCAGTTACAAATATAGTAACCCAGTCTCTCATCACAAGTTCCTCCATTCTGACAGACATTGTAGGCCATTGAGCATTCTTTGACATCTAGAAAAAGAGGAAACGACCTCTCTGTTACAAACATCTCCCATGCAAATTTAACATCATTTTTTTTTCTTGTGTTCTCTATTACCTTCTTCGCAGTGAGGTCCAGTCCATCCTTCAGGGCATGCACAGTGATAAGAATTCAGCCTTAACACTTGACATGAACCATGATTCTTACAGGGATCAGGACTGCATGGATCATTGACTAAGAAAACAAACAGAACAATCATTCACAGCGAAACATTTCGTGCTGGGCAGTCTTACTAACCACAGTGTAGTCATGACTACCTTGTTAGGCAGACATTGTGGAAAATTTAAAAGTTAGTAGTTGAATGTATCATAGTTTCCAAAGCATCTTCCATCACATTAATATTTTACTCGATGTGATTTTAGAACGAGAGATTGTTTTAATACTACTCACGCGATTTTACACTTTATCTTAACTGTTACAGCCCCTTCGAGGTTTACTTGCGATAATCAAGCTTCAGTAAATTTTTTTTTCTCACGTCAGAAGCTTGATCGAGAGAAAAACAGATATAGAAATTTGTATTTTTAACCCAGCTTGTTCAATAAATATCTGCTGCAATATTTCATCTGAATTTAGGTCGGAATGTGGTTATTATGCTTGTTAAATAAAGAAATAAATAAAATAAAAGTAAAATAGTCGCACCTTGGTCGCAATTTATCCCTGAATACCCCGGCTGGCAAAGGCAAGTGTATCCATTCCCAAAAGATTGACATGTGCCGTTCATGCAGGGACCACTAGAACATGGATCTACAGCTGAAAGTTAACGGAAATAGTTTAATTTGAATAATGAACAATTATACAAATTTCTCATCATTTGTTTTTAAAAGAATAACTAAGGAGAGGAAAGAGAAAGGTGTATACTAACCGAAGAATAAATTTTCCCTGAAAGGAATAACTTGCGTTGAAAGATCATGCCCAGTGGGGGAAGTATGGATATAGTTTGCGTCTGGATCTGAAGAGACCTCATTCAGTTGCCCATTGCTATACTGATTACCAACCCCAAGGACAAACACTTTTACATTGTAATGATTGAGCAGCATGTTGGACGGAACCAAGAGATCGTCTTGAGATTTGCTAGCTGTTAGGATGACCAAGACTCTTGTGGTATTTGGTCGCGGGTTACTTGTGTTGTACAGCTTCGAAGCAAGATGTAAAAGAGCTTCACCCAAATTACTCTGAAGACTTGCGGTATAAGGTACGTTGTCTAAGACATTATCTATCGCGGACTGATTGTACTGATTGTGTATGATGAGGGCTGGAGCGGCTCCATATATGGCCACATTGACATGTGTTTCATCCCTTGAGACATTTAAAGACGCACTGAGCGCCTTGGCGAAGGATGTGAAGCTCAGGAAATTTTGTTCAGTCACCACTTGACTGCCGTCAATTAAAAACGCGAGGTCAAGTTTCGTATCGATACCTAAAGTTAAATAATAGGATTAATACACAGGGATAAAACACCATTCTACTGACTCCCCTTTTCATGGCTTACGATCCCAGAGGCTGAAAATTGTATGCCAAAGAAGTATAGTAGGAATGAAATAATACTTTGTGTGTGTGTGTGTGTGTGTGGGAATCTCATTAACTTGCGGAAGAATATATTAACGCCATGTCTGAAAGTGTTAGAAATACACCTTATTCACAATGCCCGCCATCTTTGCACGCGCTCTAGGATTGATGGGATAAAAACTATGTCACGTGGTATTTCAGGGGGCAAACAAGTGATAAAATTTGCCAATACGAGTAATCGCGGTCAAGTTTGTTTATACTATCAAAACAAGATGACGATTCCATAGTCATTCAAAATGTACATGTGCACGATTTACATCATTACTGTTTGCCATGAGGACATCTACGGACTTCCACCCATATTTTGACGTTATCGTCTTTAAAATGAGAAAGTCTTCATTTCTTGTTGTCTAGAATAACGCACTCGACCGCGATTTCTTCCATTGGCAAGTTTTTTTCACTTGTTTTCCCCCCGAGAAACCACGTGACATTGCCTTTATCCCATCAGTCCTTGAGCGCGTGCAAAGATGGCGGATATCGTGAATAAGATCTATTCTTGAAAAAATAATAATAAATAATAAAATCAATGGCTTGTAACTATAAACGTGAACTTACTGTGTTAATTGTACTTACTGTATTCACAGCTCTCTCCATATTGACCACCAGGACAAATGCACTGGTATCCACCTCTGGTATTCACACAATGTTTTTGGTCTTTGCAATTTGCTTCGCTAGCAATACATTCGTTGATGTCTGATTAAAAATAATTGTAACATGTTTGTTAAGCATGTTAGATAACTAATACATACCGTACTTATTCGATTAAACGCCCTGGGCGCTTATTAAATTTTTGGACCTTGAGAGTGGGCGTTTATTCGAGGTGGGCGCTTATTCGAGGCTGGGCGCTTATTAAATTTTCACCATTTCAGCAAGTGAAGTATGTTTATTTCGCAACAAAACAATAAATGCTAATAACAAAACGCGAAGAAGTAACAAAGCAAGGTTTCTGTAAAATACTCTGAAGAAAACTCCGTTCTCGGGGAAGTCTCTTATTAGAATTTATTCATTCAAGTGGCTGGGATGGGGGTGAGCGCTTATTTAAGTTTGGTAGGGGGAGGAGGGGGTGGGCACTTATTCGAGGCTAGGCGCTTATTAACTTTTTCTGCCTTTGGGATGGGCACTTATTCGAGGTGGGCGCTAATTCGAGGTTGGGCGCTTATTCGAATAATTACGGTAAATACATTCCCTTAACGCCAGGTATTTCGAAGCATAGGAATTTCCGGAAATGACAAAGCATTCCCTCGCAACCGTATACTTCTTTACGTTTTCTCGAAATTCTTCAACATATAGATTCCTGTTCAATTTTAAGCTCAGCTAAACTAGAGAAAAAAAATAGAGCATATCAAGACAACTCGTTATAAGCATCTGGCATTCTTTTTTCTTGCAAAATTCAATTTAGCCTTTCCTGTCTTAAGAAGCAAGTATTAAATACCTATTTCACAGGTGGGACCTTTAAATCCGCTGGGACATGAACATGTGAAGTTGCTTCCCGTTCTTGAACAGTTACCTCCATTCTGACATGGAAATGAGGAGCATGGATTCACAACTGGAGAAAAAAAGACGATTTACTTTTTAGTTAGAGTTTTCCGATGTTGATTATGGACTTTAAGTTATTACTTCAACGCGCAACAGAGAGTGAATGAATATCTCATTTCTTTACGACGGAGAACACAAGTCCGTATAGTCTAACTTTGAGTTCTTTAAAGCAAAAGGGGCCCAAGGTAGAACCAGTCTTCTTATGCATGAATGCAGAAATACCGTTAGATCAAAGTAATTGATATGATGCTAGTTTCAAATGATGTAGAATGTATTGCATGCATTTAATTGTAGTTGGGTAATTTCACTGAACACTAAGGAAGGCTAAAGAGAAGGAGAACTCATACGGACATATTGCTCGCCGAAAAAAAATGGAGATCATGTTTTGTCCATTTCTATAGAACTAGCGTTAAATGAAAACTTTCTCTAAAGACGCTGATAGCAGACTACTGACAATTTTAGAACACGACAAATTCACCTTGGGAGACCGCGCCGCTAACAGAATTTTCCATGGTGTCCATATGCTGATAGCTTGTTGTGACCAAGTATTGAGATGCTGGGGTGCTTGCAACTTGTTCCAACTGGGGTCTGTCAAAATTGCTGCCAGTAGCGATGACTATTATCTTAACTCCTTCATCTCGAAGAGTTTGCGAAATTGCAGCAAATCCGTTACTTAGTGAGAAACTAACGAATATCACCAGGACGTCAGGTACGTTGGGTCTTCCAGCTGGAAAGATTTCTTGCCTGGCAATGTTCAAGGCGTTACCAAGATTAAGTGGTGTCTCGTCAAGGAAGGGTATCCTTTCAATACCAGCAGCTACCGCCTCGTAACTGAAGTGCTGCGTAAAGTTGAAACCAACAGTGTTATTGTTGGCATATACGGCAGCGGCCACATTTGTTTCTCTCTTAGATATATTATAGTTGGACAGGAAAGCCTTTGCAAACAGCAGGGTTTGGTAAAAACGACTTGACCCGAAGTACGAAGAGCCATCGAACAATAGGAGGACGTCAAAAATGTCAGCTGGTATTCCTACGAAAAACGAATACGACACGTCTTTTTAGAATATGACATACAGTGAGAATTCCATATTCAGTTATGGTTAGTTATGGCAATACACTTTAGCTTCATTAAGGTAATTTTTAAAAAGATTGCTTGCTCAAGTTTTACCTGGTTTATTTAATATCTTTCATTACCGGAAAACTGTGATTGATCAACCTAGTGGATAGAATTTCCCGGTACAAACTTCTGAATATTAAAGAAGATGGAAGAGCTTTGTAAAACTGCTGTTTGAACGTAATGAACTGTTAATGTGTTTTATGAGTCAGCGAATGCCTTTTCCCCGCTCAATGCCAGGATTTAAAAGCCACTGATCTTTTTTAACTGCACTTGGAATTGACGTCCTTCGATCATTAATGGCCCTTCAGTTTTAACTGAAAAAACTCCCCTTCTCCATTTAAACCCGTAGATACACTGCAAAATATCCATTTGGGGCCTCGTCCTGTTGGTCCGTACTGTTATGGAACCTGGATTTTATGGCCCGCACGCCTGGCGCATCTGCCATAAAACGAGGCAAAACAACAACAACAAAAACAAGAAATCAAAACAATTACTTTGCGGCCCTCGCTCTAGGTTAGTAAGAGGTCTATATTAACCCCCCCCCCCCCCCTCCCCCCACCCCACCCTAAAAATCAATGAGGCAACAGCTTACCGATTTGACAATGTCTTCCTGTGAAGCCTGATGCGCAGTTACACTCGTAGCTACCAAAAGTGTTTGTACAACTGGATGCATTATTTATACAAGGGCTGTTATAACACTCATCAACATCTGAAAACATAAACATGATCTCACTTTACGCGTAAATAAGAATCATCTGATCATAAATATTTTCTGAGTTAAACTTGCTTTGGGACGAAAATTGCAAAGAATTGTCTTCCACATATGATAAACCCTTCATTTGAAAATAGGTTGAAGGCAGACAGACAGTTTCGGGCCTGCGAATAATTGTTCTTTTCAGAAAGGACCGACTAGGTCACCACTGGACTAGCCTGAGAAAACGGCCGACATTTGGCGACGCCACCACTGGTTTCCCAGCGAAATGACGTCTGAGAAACGAGCGCAGAAATTCCACACTGATGACGCGTCACTACCCAGATCTGGTTAGTGTTTCTGATTGGTCGTGCCGCGTGGGAAACTTGATTCAATCAACCAAAAGCGCTACCCAGATCTGGGTAGTGTCGCGTCATCAGTATGGAATTTCAGCGCGCGTTTCTCAGACGTCATTTGGCGGGGAAACCAATGGCAGCGTCGCCAAATGGCGGCTGTTTTCTCAGGCTAAAAATGGACAAACCGGAAAAGTTCTTGGGCAGACATATTTTCCTTTTTTTTTAATTGAGCAAACCTTCTGCGACAAAATTTGGTAATTTTTGTTGAATTTTGCCCCTGGCCATATCACAAGGATATTGCTGTTTTAGGTCAATTCTGTGTCATTACTTAGTGCCTTAACCCATGCACTAGACTTCCTCAAAGTCCTTCGCTTCTTGTTTCCGGTTCCGGTAGTAGGCTCTAGCTCTGCCACCGTAAACATAACGAATTTCTAGCTTGCACTTCTCGCTCGAGAAAAATTTTGACCTCGACTTATAGGCAAGTTTACCCATGCAAAAATTCCCCTGTAGACTTATGAAGAAGATATCGAACACGTTATTTTCATGAAAAAGCACTAACTATAATAATTTTGGCGATTTTTGCGGGCAAAGAATTTAAAGTTGAAAAAGTCGGCTCAACTTTTTCAAGGTTAAATCCATGTCCATCCTTACCATCCAATGCAACTGACAACCGGAACAAAAACTAGTCCATTACTTTAGGAATGCAATTGATGCCAGGACACATTTTAACGTTTCAAATAGGTAGAAAATAGTGCAACATGGCCCCTTCAACAGAACGTGATAACAAACAACGTTGCCGGAGGAATGTATTCTCATCTTACCATTTTCACAAACTGCCCCAGTTAAACCATCTGGGCAGTCACATCTATAATGATCCTGTGACATACTGCAAGTTCCTCCGCTGTTACAAGGATTTAGGCGACATAAATCATGAACTAAATGAGATAAAAAAAACGAATAATCAACCAATATACCTCAATTATAAATAAAGAAAAGATTGAGGGGGTGATCAAATGCAGGCCTTTCGCTCGGAACAAAACGGAGAGTGAAATTGGAAACTATTTCATTGTTCACGCTGCCAGTAGACCCTTTCGGATCAATTTAGGTTTCTAGGAAACTGCCCACCTACCCCTCCTCTAAGCTAACATGACCACTTCATTCTCACTTTGGGCAAAATGATGGGTTAGGGGCTCAGGTAAATTAAGGCTTGGGCCTCAATTTGCATTAATTTGCTCTCTTCAAAAGTGAGGAGGTGGTCTATATCTAAGAGCTTTAGATGAAGAGACATAAAACTTTGCCAGCCACCCACATTTTTAGTTTGTGTCAATTTTGTGCTTTAAAATTATACAAATTAGGTCACGTGACCTCCATCTGGTGAAAAAGCTTGTTCTTGAAACGGCAACACTTTTTCGTGTCTTCTTAATTATTTCACCGGTTGCATAATGTCGAGGTCTTTTAATATATCACTTCTGTTCTTGGCCTTTTGTAGATATTTAAAATCGAAGGCGTTAAGATGGGATACAATTGGTTTGGGGGACTGGGTCTAGTTGAAAAAGCCGTTTATTTTCTAAAACAGGAAAAAATTCAAAAAAGACCAAGCACAGTTTTGTAGATGCTTGCATTACACATTGTCCTTAATCAGTCCGGTTTAATAACTCACAATAAAAAGTGTTGCCATTTTTGTTTAAAGACTTTCTATTGTTTCCTGGCCGTGTGGAGTCACGTGACAACATTTGCATAATTGAAAATCACCTGATTGACAGAAACCACACATGTATGTATCTGGCAAAGTCTCATCTTTTTACTGCTAAAGTGCACACCCCCCATCACTTTTTGACTGAATCATTAGGGACCCATGCCTTAATTTACCTGAGGGAGGGGTAGGTGGGTAGTTTCCCGGAAACCTAACTTGATACACCCTTTCTTTTGCTTGCTTGATATTAGCCGACTCGATAAACCCTCCATCAAGTAGACGACATGGGGATGCTCTTCTCAAAGGGTGTAAATTGTTTTATTAAAAACTGAATCATTGAATAATGCAATTCTAAAGCTCTGATTGGCTTAGCCATCATGGCATATGAGCCGTTATACCATGCTCTCCAAATGTGGTAATTGTATGCTGAAAAATAAGCTGAAAAATCGGATGTTTTTACAAATAAAGTCGAGAAGCATTCTCGATATTTTGTGGGCGTTTGTAATAAAACAATTATTCCACTCGCGCTTGTTGATATGAGATGATTATAGCCAACTCGGCGCTGCGCTCCTCGTTGGCTAGCCACCATATCATATCCAACGCAAACTCGTGGAATAATTGTTAAATATCATAAGTAAGAACCCTGGTAAGCCGACTCTTACAAAAAAAAACATTTCGTTTTCAAGTATTTATATATGTTTAAAAAAATACATATATATTCAAAGAAAAAACCTGATTTACAAACTAATAAAAGTTTTCTTACATCGAAATGTATATTTCATTCTGGTCAAATTCACTAGTCAAAAATAATAATAATAATAATAATTTTTACCTTCACAATTAACTCCAGTAAATTCTGAAGGACAGGTACAGTTGTAGCCATTCGGAGAGTTGATGCACGATCCATTGTTCAGACATGGATCATCGTAACAGTGATCTATCGCTGAAGAATATATGAATGCGGAGTTCGTGAAGTTAGCAGCGTTATCACTTTCTTTGAACACTGTAACGCTTTGAAATAGTAAAATCCAACTAGTGGTCTATTATCAGTGGTGCGTTCTGATTGGTTGAGCAACTACTAAGCTATATGTTATAGCCCACTATTTTTGACCAACAAGTTGGATTTTACTAAAACAATTATTCCTCTCGCCCTCATGGTCTCTGAGTCAATAGCCCATTCGGCCTTCGGCCTCATGGGCTATTGACTTAGAGCCCATTCGTCATGAAATTTTACCTTGACACACTTCTCCCATGAAACCCGGCCGACATTCACACGTGTAGTTATTGGAATGATTGTGACATGTCCCGTTGTTTTTGCAAGGATTATCGTAGCAGTGTAACTTCACTGTAAAAGAAAAGAAAAAAAAAAACAAAAAGACAAAAAACATCGACTTCAAAGTGATTCGAAACGTACTAGGATTTAACATGCTTCATTATATTTAACAAGGTAAAAATGTACAATTTACCTTCACAATCTGCTCCAGTAAACTCAGCAGAACACGTGCACTGGTAGTCATCTTTAGAGTTGACGCACGACCCGTTGTTTTTACATGGCTTATCGAAGCAGTAATCAATCCCTGAAAAGGAGGTATTTCCAAACGCAAGAAATGTCAGAAGTTAAAACACGTACATGTATGACGCACTAACGCCATATAGACTGCTGTGATATTTATTAAGAAAAGTAAGTTTGTAAAAAATTTTACCTTCGCACTGATCTCCCGTAAAACCAGGTAGACAGACACAAGTGTAGTTATCAAAATGATCGTTACATGTTCCGTTATTATTGCAAGGGTTATCGGAACAGAGTAACTTCACTGAAAAAGAGGAAAAAAAATGATTTTTAAAGGGTGTTCGCGGCTAACAAATTAAACAGTCGCGGCATCAATCTGCTCCATTTTAGTCAAAGAGATGAATATATACATAGAGGATATAACATGGTCGCGCGGAGATACGAAATTTATCTTCGAGTATTGAAAAATATTTCACGAGTGAGCGCAGCGAACAAGTATTTTTCAACACGAGAAGTGAAGATAACATGTTATTTTCACATGTGAAGATATCAAGTTTTCGCGCGAAAGCTCACCTGGTATTTCATTGGTGTTCATATAATAAATTCAAATATTTACCTTCACAATTTGGTCCAGTAAATGCTGCAGGACAGGTACACTGGTAAGCACTTCCAGTGTTGACACAAGATCCATTGTTTTTGCATGGCTCATCGTAGCAATGATCTATTACTAAAGAAAATTAAATATCTCGAGACATAAGGAGAGTTTGAATTTCTTCAAGTTGTCAGTGAAACAAGATAAGTTGACATCAGGTTAAATATATCAGCAAGTTCACCATAATTTTACCTCGACAATTTTCTCCCATAAATCCAGGAAGACATTCACACGTGTAGTTACCAGGATAATCGCGACATGTTCCACTATTTTTACACGGGTTGTCATAACAGTGTGACTTGACTGTGAAAAAAAAAGGTAAAGGTATTTAGTCCAAAAATAAAGGAAGTTACTTATGAACATAAGACTCGCGCACCCTCATAGCATCATTGACTTGCAAACATTTAGGCCCTGTCGACACTAATGAGTTTCTAAAATGATGCGTTTTCGTTGGCATCGAAAACTCATCGATTAATTCGCGTCCTCACTACGTTTCGATACCTTCTTCGACTGTCCACACTAAAACTTTCAAAAAGGATAGAAATGCACGTTGTGACACAAGTTGAACTCGATGTGCATGCTTCAAACACACGCGCATTCGATATTTTCCGTCGTCGTTTATATTTTGATGCGTTTTCGACCGTACACACCAACAGGATATATGTACGTTTTCGTTTTGATCCACTTTCAAAAGCGTTTTCGCTGAAAACGCTCGGCGCATTAGTGTGGACGGAAGGCCTAAGCGCATCGAAATGAATACGTTTTAAAACGAAAACGCCTTAGTGTGAAAGGGGCCTTAGTTCATTTCTAGCATTCACCTTCACAATTTGGTCCAGTAGAAGCTGCGGGACATGTGCATTTGTAACCGCTCTCAGAACTGGCACAAGATCCATTGTTTAGGCATGGCTCATCGTAGCAATGATCTATAACTGAAATAAATATCTCCAGGCATAAATATAGTCAGCACTTCCCATTAAATTTTGGAACAAACATGTATAGAGTGATTCTAGGCCTGATATACTTTTATGAATTTTCGTGAGTTTGTCGAGAATAACTTCATGAATGTTTACCTTGACACAATTCTCCCATGAAACCTGGTAGACATTCACACGTGTAGTTAACAGAATGATCGCGACATGTCCCGTTGTTTTTGCAAGGGTCATCGTAGCAGTGTGACATCACTGTTTAGTAAAAGAAAAGAAAAGAAAATCATCGATTTTAAAGTGAATCCTAAACAAACATGCCCAACAAGCTTCATAACAGTTAAGTACCGAGGTAAAAATGCGTCGTTAAATTTACCTTCACATCTTGCTCCAGTAAACTTTTCTGAACAGATGCACTGGTAACCATCTTCAGAGTTGACACAAGATCCATTGTTTTTACATGGCTCATCGTAGCAGTGATCTACCCCTGAAGAAGAGGTTTTCCCAAACGTAAGAAATGTAAGAATACCGTAAAATTGCGAAAATAAGCCCCGGTCCCGGGCCCCTTTTTGAGGGGCTTATTTTTGGAGGGGCTTATATTCGGAGGGGCTTATCTACGGAGGGAAATTTGCGTTCAAAATCGATTGGGCTAGCTTGTAGTGGAAGGAAATTTACCATTTTTGCTTTGTTTTACTTTGTATTCGAGGGCAAATTCCATTTAACGGAGGGTTTTTTGCGTTACAATTTTGAGGGGCTTATATTTGGAGGGGCTTATTTTCGGAATTTTACGGTAGCTTAAAACTATGGGAAAAAGCAAAAAACAAGAAACAATAAACAAAAACAAGTATAGTGCCACAGTACAGTCAACATCCCAGATCTGATAAAATCTTATGATATTTCACAAGGAAGACAATGATCCTTACCTTGACACTGATCTCCCTTAAAACCTGGTAGACAGTCACAAGTGTAATTATCAAAATGCTCATCGCATGTCCCGTTGTTTTTGCAAGGGTTATCAGAACAGTGTAACTTCACTGAAAAAAAAGCGGGGAAAGCATTTTCAAAGGCAGTCCACAGCTAACAAATTAATCATCCGAGGCATCAATCAATCTGCTATATTAGTCAATGAGGTGAATATGCATTGTAAGGCTACCGTAAAATTCAGAAAATAAGCCCCGGGGCTTATATTTTTTCAAAGGCCCTTTTTGAGGGGATTATTTTTGGAGGGGCTCATATTCGGAGGAACTTATCTACGGAGGGAAATTTGCGTTTACAAATCGATTGGGCGAGCCTTATAGTTGGAAGTAAATTACCGTTTTTGTGTTGTTTTACTTTGTATTTGAGGGCAATTTTCCAAGTACAAGCCCCTGGGGGGCTTATATTTGGAGGGCCGATTTAACGGAGGGTTTTTTGCGTCACCGGTTTGGGGGACTTATATTTGGAGTGGCTTATACATGGAGGGGCTTATTTTCCGAATTTTACGGTATGTCTATTCACACTATACCGGTTAGCTTTGCGCAGGCTCAAAAACCATACCGGATAGGGCTTCTGTTCATCTATGACGGGCAGCTTTAAGGTGATGTTACACGAGACGCTTCGCAACGACGATTTTCATTGCTACACAGCATTACAACATTGTTGCAACGTTGTTTCGAATGGTTGCAACATTGTTCCAACATTGCAACGCTTGTTACGCTAAAAATCGTTGTTGCGAGTCGTCTCGTGTAACATCACCTTTAGAGTCGACGACGGCGACGGGGACGGTAGCGAAAAAGTAACTTTGATAAGGCATTCGCCTTTTTTCAAACATTGTCGCGTTTATTCCCATCTGCTGAAAATGTCAAATGTAGGCGAATTTTCCTAGAGTTGATTTCTTGGGGACCGCATCCAAGTTTGGAAAAAGAAAGAAAAATTCGTCGTCGCTTGGTTACGTCCTCCATAAAGCGTGAAATCAGGCATTTTCACGTGGTAGTCGTGCAGTGACAAAAACGCGTGAAGCACGTGCGAAGTTGTTGTTTTGCTCAACAAACCCATTGCTCTTTTGGCGTTCTCGTTGCCGTCGCCGTCGTCGTTGCTAAAGCTCCCTGACAACGGTGATTTCGGTGCGATTTCTGCAACGGAGTGAAGCTGCACCACGCCGATCTCGAAAGTGGTTCATCACGTATCGGATAGGTTCTGTGAGACACTTTGGTACAGTGTGAACATCGATAAGGACCGTAGCGAAAATGAATAAGTAGGAGCGGGGGGATTGGAACCCCATGTGGCGAAAGTGGAGACTGGAATTAAGTGCACCACACCCTCTCATGTGTGAGCGACACGTTGCAGTTCCGTGTCACTGCTGTTCGTTCTACACAGGCTAGCTTTTCTTACCGAAGCAAAAAGCGTTCCGATGAAGAGTGCAAGCATATCCTTGTAAATTTACCTTCACAGTTTGGCCCAGTAAATACGGCGGGACACGTGCACTGGTAAGAATCCCCACTGATGACACAAGATCCATTGTTTTTACATGGCTCATCGTAGCAATGATTTATCACTGAAAAAGAGATATGTCAAGATAGAAGAAAAGTCAGAATTGCTCAAAATTCCCCCAAAATCAATTAACCTCTTCAGCTTGTATTTTTTGTTTTTACAAAACAAGTCATGCGATACAGAGTAATACTCTACAGAACTGTTTCTTTCAAATTTCGTCTTATTTAAGTGCATATCTAATAATCCAAGAAAAGACAAAGGATCAGTTCCCCTGGGACGTCTATAGGACATTTGCACTATGACGTCTTTTTACTAGTTAGACCAGAATTCACTTCGTTTTTCTTTCATATTAAACACTCAATGACTGGTCCTGGGGAATATAAAATTAAATGTTCCCCGAGCGACAAGCCTTTAAGTGATTTGTTATACAGCTGGAAATTTTGAAGTTGAAAATTCACTAAACCTCGCTTTACCGGAGGTCTTCGGTCAACATTCCTGGGTAACAGTGCACTGCTACCCTATGACGTCATAGATTTTGCAATGTTGCCCGCTCAGACATTTTGGCGGGAAATAGCTTCATTGTTGGATGTCATGTGACCTCGAAGTAACCAATAAGTGCGTGCGCTGTTGGGAAAATATGTCCAGCTATATAACAATTTAACTTACTAACCCTAGTGGTGTCAAATAACAAAAAAACAAGAGAGGAAAACCTGAAGTAGAATAATGACGCCATCTTGCAAATGGCCTATGGGGAAAACAAAACATGCAAGCTGAATAGGTCCATTGTAGAGTGACATCATTGTTAAACTTCCAGGAAACATGTACTTTTTTAAGTTTTATATAAAAAAGACTAAGGTACCTTGACACTGTTCCCCCATAAAACCTGGTAGACATTGACAGGTGTAGTTATCAAAATGAGGGTGACATGTTCCGTTGTTTTTGCAAGGGCTATCATAGCATGGTAACGTCACTGTAAAACAAAGTAAGATATTCCTAAATAAGACATTGCTCTCTCTTGCATTTTGCGAAGGACTAACAATAAATCTGATATGCAGGATATGACATCGTTATTCCAAAAAATATCTATCAAATATCAAATATCTATCCAGGAACCAAGTAATTTTTTCAGTTTTATATAAAAAACACTAAGGTACCTTGACACTGTTCCCCCATAAAACCTGGTAGACATTGACAGGTGTAGTTATCAGAATGAGGGTGACATGTTCCGTTGTTTTTGCAAGGGCTTTCATAACATGGTAACGTCACTGTAAAACAAAGTAAGATACTCCTAAATAAGACATTGCTCTCTCTTGCATTTTGCGAAGGACTAGCAATAAATCTGATATGCAGGATATGACATCGTTATTCCAAAAAATATCTATCAAATATCAAATATCTATCCAGGAACCAAGTAATTTTTTAAGTTTTATATAAAAAACACTAAGGTACCTTGACACTTTTCCCCCATAAAACCTGGTAGACATTCACAGGTGTAGTTATCAGAATGAGGGTGACATGTTCCGTTGTTTTTGCAAGGGCTATCATAGCATGGTAACTTCACTGTAAAACAAAGTAAGATACTCCTAAATAAGACATTGCTCTCTCTTGCATTTTGCGAAGGACTAGCAATAAATCTGTTATGCAGGATATGACATCGTTATTCCAAAAAATATCTATCAAATATCAAATATCTATCCAGGAACCAAGTAATTTTTTTAAGTTTTATATAAAAAACACTAAGGTACCTTGACACTGTTCCCCCATAAAACCCGGTAGACATTCACAGGTGTAGTTATCAGAATGAGGGTGACATGTTCCGTTGTTTTTGCAAGGGCTATCACAACATGGTAACTTCACTGTAAAACAAAGTAAGATACTCCTAAATAAGACATTGCTCTCTCTTGCATTTTGCGAAGGACTAGCAATAAATCTGTTATGCAGGATATGACATCGTTATTCCAAAAAATATCTATCAAATATCAAATATCTATCCAGGAACCAAGTAATTTTTTTAAGTTTTATATAAAAAACACTAAGGTACCTTGACACTGTTCCCCCATAAAACCTGGTAGACATTCACAGGTGTAGTTATCAGAATGAGGGTGACATGTTCCGTTGTTTTTGCAAGGGCTATCATAGCATGGTAACTTCACTGTAAAACAAAGTAAGATATTCCTAAATAAGACATTGCTCTCTCTTGCATTTTGCGAAGGACTAACAATAAATCTGATATGCAGGATATGACATCGTTATTCCAAAAAATATCTATCAAATATCAAATATCTATCCAGGAACCAAGTAATTTTTTAAGTTTTATATAAAAAACACTAAGGTACCTTGACACTTTCCCCCCGTAAAACCTGGTAGACATTCACAGGTGTAGTTATCAGAATGAGGGTGACATGTTCCGTTGTTTTTGCAAGGGCTATCATAGCATGGTAACTTCACTGTAAAACAAAGTAAGATATTCCTAAATAAGACATTGCTCTCTCTTGCATTTTGCGAAGGACTAACAATAAATCTGATATGCAGGATATGACATCGTTATTCCAAAAAATATCTATCAAGTATCAAATATCTATCCAGGAACCAAGTAATTTTTTCAGTTTTATATAAAAAACACTAAGGTACCTTGACACTTTCCCCCCGTAAAACCTGGTAGACATTCACAGGTGTAGTTATCAGAATGAGGGTGACATGTTCCGTTGTTTTTGCAAGGGCTATCATAGCATGGTAACTTCACTGTAAAACAAAGTAAGATATTCCTAAATAAGACATTGCTCTCTCTTGCATTTTGCGAAGGACTAGCAATAAATCTGTTATGCAGGATATGACATCGTTATTCCAAAAAATATCTATCAAATATCAAATATCTATCCAGGAACCAAGTAATTTTTTTAAGTTTTATATAAAAAAACACTAAGGTACCTTGACACTGTTCCCCCATAAAACCTGGAAGACATTCACAGGTGTAGTTATCTGAATGAGGGTGACATGTTCCGTTGTTTTTGCAAGGGCTATCATAGCATGGTAACTTCACTGTAAAACAAAGTAAGATACTCCTAAATAAGAGATTGCTCTCTCTTGCATTTTGCAAAGGACTAACAATAAATCTGATATGCAGGATCTGACATCGTTATTCCAAAAATATCTATTAAAAAAAAAAGTTAAAATCGTTTAAAACTCGTGGAGAAGCCAATGAAGAGATTCTGCAACTTTGGGAATTTGCTTTGACGGCGAAGAGCTAGCACAAGAAGTAAAACTAAAGGAATATAATACAAATTCTTATTATATAAACACAAATGAAATACCAGGTGAGCTTTCGTGCGAAAACATGATATCTTCACATGTGAAAATAACATGTTTTTCTCAGATATGAAAAGATCACCGTTGCTATGGCTACATAAAAATCCGCTTCTTATGCAGCAAAAAACTGTTCAAAAATGAAATAGTTAGGCATTTCATTGTTGTTGATATAATAAACAAGACATTACATGGCCGCTTGGAGATATGACGTTTCTCTTCCCGTGTTGAAACACTCGAGGAGAAATTTTGTATCTCCGCGCAGCCCTGTATCATCGTCATCATCATCATCACCATTACCATCAGCATCATCATCGTCATCGTCATCGCCTGAGCCATCGCCATTGCCATCGCCTGAGCCATCGTCTGAGCCATCGCCTGACCCTGAGCCTGAGCCTGAGCCTGAGTGCGACCCTGAGCCTGAGCCTGAGTCTGATCCTGAACCTGACCCTGAGTCGGAGCCTGAGCCTGAGCCTGAGCCTGAGTCTGACCCTGACCCTGACCGTGATCCTGAGTGTGATCCTGAGCCTGAGTCTGAGCCTGAACCTGAGACACCATCATCGTCATCATTATCGCCTGAGACGGAAACACAGATGGTTAAAGTCAGGCGCAGTATGGACGCAACAAAGTTTGGTTTTGATGTAGCGTGCGCCTGCCCGCCCGCTCACACATTACATGTAAGCCGATGCCAATTGCCACATTAGATCTTGCACAAAATGACATGACTTTATTTATCCTGTCAGTAATGAAAGGCATCCGCATAAAGATAAATTGACAGCTGTCGAAATCAGACATGCCCTTGGATTAAACTACAGTGTTACAAAGAATAAAAGAACAAAAGGGAAAAATTTAGAATTAATAAATATAATAAATATAAAACATACGGGTCGGGGTGGCAGTGATAAATACTGAGCAAGATGATAGTAACAAAGTGTTCTTTGCGTTAAACAATTTTGAGTTGTCTTTTCACCGGTAGATGATCAGCTATTTCCAGAGCAATGCTACCACTTGTACTTGAAGTCACATAGGTAGAAAAATTGTGGTCTATACAACGTGTTGTCGGCTGTTGAAAACGAGCGACTGTCAGTTATAATATAGTAACCCGAGATTTGCAAGCTGCTTATGTCAACGTAGCTTTCCATCTAGGGTTTTAAATTGACTGGATATTATCTAAGGCTCTTTCATTCAGGTGAGCATTAGCTTTAAAGTTCACGTTCCTTTCGAGAATAATTTGCTTTAGCCTTTCGCTCAGTTGTGCCAGCGGCTCTTCTACAAATGTTTCAAAGTTTTTTTTTTGTTTTGTTTTGTTTTGTTTTTTTCTGGAATATATCTCTGCTGTTTCCGTTTCCCTCTATCACTAGTTAATTAAAATGGGGGAAAAACCGCGAACAGACTTAAAATATAATCTTTTTAACACGGTGGTTCCAAATTCGCGG
This sequence comes from Porites cylindrica, assembly GCA_964035525.1. NCBI lineage: Eukaryota > Metazoa > Cnidaria > Anthozoa > Scleractinia > Poritidae > Porites > Porites cylindrica. Next base: position 5,985,096 of record OZ037786.1, on the reverse strand, counting down.
CTATTCCGCTCGGTGACCGCTAACCGACCTAGCCACGTAAATCCACCGAGGAAGTTATGACAAACTTTGTTAATTGCACACTCATCGATATCGAAAAGAACAAACACAAATAAATAGCAGAGTAAAAGGGCAGATTAATCCTGTAAGGTGGACACGGATCCGTTGTTTAAAGACATGTTGTACCAACCCTTGCTGCAGTCTTTTCCTTGCCAACCAGGTGAACACTGACATTGGAAATCACTTGTTAAACTGGTGCATGTTCCGTTATTCAGGCAAGGGTTACTGGAACAAAAGTCAACCGCTGAAAATAACAAGTAAAAAGAAATTACATATCAGTAAATAACGAAAAAAACGTCAATAAAAGCTGCGATGTCTCGTGAACGACTGCCTCTCCCATCGTATCTCTTCTTATATTCTTAATGATGACGACGATGATGATGATGATGATGATGATGATGATGATGATGACGATGATGATGATAATGATAATGATAATGATGATGAGAATAATGACGACAACGATGACGATGATGATGATATTAATGATGATGCCCTTAGCGTTGTTGATAAAGATGACAAGAATTAAGAGCCCAGTGTTAAATACATAGTAGAATCCAAGATATTCTAACAGGTAACTCACCAGCGCAAATCTGTTCTTTCATTGCATCTTTGAATTTATCCAATTCTGAAAAACTTGCTTCTAAAACGTGTTTTTCATCGGGATCAGTAGCCATTTCGTTGAGTTCATCCTCGTCAAAGCAGCAACCAACCCCAAGACTAATAATAGTTGCACCATCATCGCGAAGCTGCTGAGCGGGTACTGATACGTCATCTTGAGAACGTCCGTCAGTCACTACCACAACGACCTTTGGAAGATCTTCGCGATCTTTCTTTAATTTTTTAAAGACATAATTGCGTACTTTGTCCAGTGCTTTGCCTGTATTGGTACCTCCGCCTGGGTAATCCATTTCTTGGATCTCTTCCTCTATGTCATCAAAGTTGTATTTGAATTCAAAGACAACGTCCGGCTTACTATTGTAAAGCACTAGTGCTACTTGTGTTGCGTCTTTTTCGATGTTAAAAGACTTTACTATTTCAATAATGAAGTCTTTTGCACGCTGAAAGTTTCCTTTTTCTTGGTCCTCTATGCTTCCTGATCCGTCAACGACGAACACCAGGTTAAATGTTTGTGAAGCACAAGCTATTAATACAAAAGTAAGGTAAAGGAGTTAATGCCATGCGCATGCGTAGTAGAACACCATCTGCAATACAATTTTGTCATCTATGCAACCAAGAAATCTTGGTTGCGACAAAATCGCCCATCCGTAAGCCCAATATGTTAGCGGATGTGAAATGTCAGACTTTCGAGCTGGACATATCAGTAAAATATGTGTTTAACTTGATAATGGACATCCATGTTATGGTCAACTTACAGCTGTTTAAATAGCGTATCCGCTGACCAGTGTAACTTGCCTGTATAGTCATGAATACTGGGCTTACTGGTGTAATTTCCATAATAAGGTGATGCTGCCTAGTTATTGGATTTCAATTGGTTGCTGACTCAAGTCCATTGTTTTTCAGGAAAGCTTCAGTTTGCTTCTTTCTAATGAAGAAAGTTTAATTACTCGAGACAGATATTTCTTCAAAGATCCCACGAGCACTTCGCTTTTTAGTTTGCTTTAATCAATTTCTTACAGGGTCGCGTAAAACAAAGTAAGTGGCGCTTTCTGCAAAGAAACGTAGTTTTTAAGTCATGGCCACGATCTTGAGTTTTCTGGCAAGGTAAAAAAAAACGCAATGTACCTTACCTAATTCACAATGGCGACCGGCATAATCCTGTGGACACTCACAATCAAACCTTCCGAGACCGTCTGTACAAGTCCCACCATGTATGCAAGGTGATGAATCACAATCATTCACTAAGTCTGTTGGGGACAATAAAAATGATGACCTCCAGCTGAACGTACCGTAAGATATTTCGCTATATAAAATACTGCCTAAAATAGTTTTCGTTAGAAACTAAGTTTTAAGGTTCCTCGTACCATCATTAACAAGCCATAAAAAGAGCTGAAAAGAAAATATTAGTACAAGCTAAAACAAAGTACTACTTAAAGTGTTAATCTAAACGTCTGATCTGCAATGGGCAGTGCAGCCTATCTTCAGTAGAGAGGTGCTGAGCTCATGCTATGTGCGCTAAAAAACACTGCAGTGAATTTGTGCTGGTGCAGAAAAGTGGCATTCTCAACATGTTCGACTTCCTGGTCCTTGTCTAAACAGCCGATCTTTCTTTGAACTTTGATGTTAATTATGCTGTAGCACACCCAGTCATGCACAGGGGGTAACACAGGGTAATCCAAGGGTAGGGGATGGACATTTCTATATGGAAGTGTCTCATCACTTTTGTCCCTCAGTTTGTCGATATTGTTCCAAGTTCTTTTAAGGAAGTGTCAATTTCATGACTAAGCACACTCATCGTCTTAAACTACGTAAGTCGAATGGTTAAATATATTTCAAGAACAATAACTGATACCTTCGGTACAGTTCTGGCCTCCAATTCCCAAAGGACATGCACAGATGTAGCTGCTACTGTCGTCAACCGTGCAGTTTCCTCCATTTTGGCATGGTCTCAAAGAACAGGCGTCTGATGACAGAGGAAATATTTACACGGAATATTGTTTTATTTGTTTATCTATTTATTGATTTTTCCACAAAGATATTTACATTCTATTGCACTGTAACTAGCAAAGATCTCTTCTCTTCATTTATGTATCTCACTGTTTTCCGAGATTTTAACACATTTTTTGCTTCATATCAAATAACGATATAACAACCTTTTGCGATCTTAACTCAGTGAGAAATCAGTGAGAATTAAAGCGTTTAGGTTAAAACCTTTAAAGATTATTGTTGCTTCCATTTATTATCTCCTTAATTGATGCACATCCAAAATATTTCTAAATTAAAGAGTCGAATTCCGGGGCGATGTATAAATAAGGTACTATATTACCATACGGATAGAACAGTTATCGCCGTGGCGGTTGTTAGATTCATTTATTTAATTTTCATTTAATTTTAATGTTTTCTCCATGTATGTTATATTACAAGCGATTTATATTTTACAGATTTGAGTTTAAATATTAGATTACCAGAATAGATGGAGAAGGGTAATATAATGAAACTACTGGCATGCTCTTTGATTAAATGACAATTTTAGTTACTTAAACTTATTTCATTTTTAACACGGTGGTTCAAAATTTGCAACCATTCCACTCGGTAACTGCTGACCTACCAAGGCATGTAAATCCACCAGGGAAGTTATGACAAACTTGTTTATCCCCGCACTGAGTGCTGTTAATAGCACACTCATCAATATCTAAACGAACAAAAACAAATAAATATCAGAGTAAAAGGTTAGCTTAAACTCGTAAGGTGGACACGGATCAGTTGTTTAAAGACATGTTGTACCAACCCTTGCTGCAGTCTTTTCCTTGCCAACCAGGTGTACACTGACATTGGAAATCACTTGTTAAACTGGTGCACGTCCCGTTATTCAGGCAAGGGTTACTGGAACAAAAGTCAACCGCTAAAAATAACAAATAAAAAGGACTTACATATCAGTACACAAGGAAACAAAACGTCATTAAAGGCTGCGATGCTTCGTGACTGCCGCTTCCACCTTATCTCTTCTTATACTCTTAATGATTACGATGATGATGATGATAATGATAACGAATGACGACATCGATGACGATAAAGATGATATTAATGATGACGCCCTTAGCGTTGTTGATAAAGATGACAAGAATTAAGAGTCCAGTGTTAAAACATAGAATCCAAGATATTCCAATAGTAGAATCCAAGATATTCTAGCAGGCAACTCACCAGCGCAAATCTGTTCTTTCATTGCATCTTTAAATTTATCCAATTCTGAAAAACTTGCTTCTAAAACGTGCTTTTCATCGGGATCAGTAGCCATTTCGTTGAGTTCATCCTCGTCAAAGCAGCAACCAACCCCAAGACTAATAATAGTTGCACCATCATCGCGAAGCTGCTGAGCGGGTACTGATACGTTATCTTGAGAACGTCCGTCAGTCACTACCACAACGACCTTTGGAAGATCTTCCCGATCTTTCTTCAATGTTTTAAAGACATAATTGCGTACTTTGTCTAGTGCTTTGCCTGTCTTTGTACCTCCGCCTGGGTAATCTATTTCTTGGATCTCTTCCTCTATGTCATCAAGTTTGTATTTGAAGTTAAAGACAACCTCCGGGTTACTATTGTAAAGCACTAGTGCTACTTGCGTTGCGTCTTTTTCGATGTTAAAAGACTTTACTATTTCAATAATGAAGTCTTTTGCACGCTGAAAGTTTCCTTTTTCTTGGTCCTCTATGCTTCCTGATCCGTCAACGACGAACACCAGGTTAAATGTTTGTGAAACACAAGCTATTAATACAAAAGTAAAGTAAAGTAGTTAATACCATGCGCATGCGTAGTGGAACACCACCTGCAATAAAATTTTGTCAAGGTTGCGACAAAATCGCCCATCCGTAAGTCCAATATGTTAGCGGATGTGAAATGTCAGACTTTCGAGCTGGACATATCAGTAAAATATGTGTTTAACTTGATAATGGACATCCATGTTATGGTCAACTGACAGCTGTTTAAATAGCGTATCCGCTGACCAGTGTAACTCGCTTGCATAGTCATGAATAGTGGGCTTACATGTGTAATTTCTATAATAAGGTAAAGCTGACTAGTTATCGGATCTCAATTGATGGTTGACTCAAGTCCATTGTTTTTCAGGAAAGCTTTAGTTTGCTTCTTTCTAATGACGAAAGTTTAATTACTCGAGACAGATATTTCTTCAAAGATCCCACGAGCACTTCGCTTTTTAGTTTGCTTTAATTAATTTCTTATAGGATCGAGTAATACAAAGTAAATGGCCATTTCTGCGAAGAAACGTAGTTTATAAGTCATGGCCACGATCTTGAGTTTTTCTTGGAAGGTAAAAAAATAACGCAATCTGCCTTACCTAATTCACACTGGCGACCAGCATAATCCTGTGGACACTCACAATCAAACCTTCCCAAGCCGTCAGTACAAGTCCCACCATGTATGCAAGGTGATGAATCACAATCGTTCACTAAGTCTGTTGGGGACAATTAAAAGATGACCTCCAGCTAAACGTACCGTAAGATATTTCGCTATGTAAAATACTGCCTAAAATCGTTTTCGTTAGAAACTAAGTTTTAAGGTTCCTCGTACCATCATTAACACAAGCCATAAAAAGAGCTGATAAGAAAATATTACAAAGTACAAAGTACTAGTTAAGGTGTTGAGAAATTCTTTAGGCTTGTGGCTACAATCAGTAACAAAGAGCATTTGACAGACTTGTGTAAAACGCGTTTATAAACAGTTTAATTGATCAAACAACTTATCTTAAAGGCTGTCAATCTCCCATCCCTCGAATCAATGCTCATGCAGTTCAGAATAAGAAATGGACGGTCGAAAGTACAACATTGGTTTGGGGAACGAGTCAGGTACATGCATACGTAATAATTTAATAGGCTCGTCCCCTCAGGGCTTTTGAGAGTCAATGTTACAGTAATAATATTAAACACAAAAAGCTAAAAACACGAAGGTATTTAACTAACTAAAGGTGGTGTCCAGAAGAAGTCGTCTAAGTTGACAATTAAACCCTTTAACGGATTCGCTTAGTTGAGCTCTGGTTGCAACTTACTCCAAAGGAACGTCGCTCTATATTCGAAGGACCTTTGGCTACTAGCAGTGCGGAATCTAAATTTAAATGTCTGATCTGCAAAGGGCAGTGCTGCCCATTTTCAGCAGATAGGTGCTGTGCTCGTTCTGTGTGCGCTAAAAAACAGCGCAGTGAATTTGTGCTGGTGCAGAAAAGTGGTATTCTCAACATGTTCGAGTTCCTGGTTTTCCTTTTCGAAAAGGCCGATCTTTCTATGAACTTTGATGTTAGGTATGCTGGAGCACACCCAGTCATGCACAGGGGGTAACACAGGGTAACACAAGGGTAGGGTATGGACATTTCTATATGGAAGTGTCTCATCACTTTTGTCCCTCAGTTTGTCGATATTGTTCCAAGTTATTTTAAGGAAGTATCAATTTCATGACTAAGCACACTTGTCGTATTAACCTACGTAAGTTGAGTGGTTAAATATATTTCAAGAACAATAACTGATACCTTCGGTACAGTTCTGGCCTCCAATTCCCAAAGGACATTCACAGATGTAGCTGCTACTGTCGTCAACCGTGCAGTTTCCTCCATTTTGGCATGGTCTCAAAGAACAGGCGTCTGATAAAAGAGGATATATTTACATTGTATATTGTTTTTATTTATTTATTTATTTTTTCACAAAGATTTTTACAATCTATTGCACTGTAACTAGCAAAGATCTCTTATCTTCATTTATGTATCGCACTGTTTTCCGAGATTTTAACACATTTTTTGCTTCATATTAAACAACGATATAACAACCTATCCCGATCTTAACTCAGTGAGAAATCGGTGAGAATTAAAACGTTTAGTTTAAAACCTTTAAAGATTATTTTTGCTTTCATTTATTATCTCCTTAATTTATGCACATCTATAATATTTCTAAAGTAAAGATTCGAATTCCGGGGAGATGTATGAAGGTACTACACTACTTACGGATAGAACAGTTATCACCGTGGCAATTTTTAGATTTATTTATTTAATTTTCATTTAATTTTATTGTTTTCTCTATTACAGGCCATTTGTATTTTACAGCTTTGAATTTTAATATCAGATTTCCAGAATAATGGAGAAGGGCAAGATATAGTGACACTACTGGCATGCTCTAAACTTATCTTATTTTTAACACGGTGGTTCAAAATTCGCACCCATTCCGGTCGGTAACCGCTGACCTACCAAGACATGTAAATCCACCAGGGAAGTTATGACAAACTTGTTTATCCCCGCACTGAGTGCTGTTAATAGCACACTCATCGATATCTAAACGAACAAAAACAAATAAATAGCAGAGTTAAAGGGCAGCTTAATCCCGTAAGGTGGACACGGATTAGTTGTTTATAGACATGTAGTACCAACCGTTGCCGCAGTCTTTTCCTTGCCAACCAGGTGAACATTGACATTGAAAATCACTTGTTACACTGGTGCATGTTCCGTTATTCAGGCAAGGGTTACTTGAGCAAAAGTCAACCGCTAAAAATAACAAATAAAAAGGACTTACATATCAGTACACAAGGAAACAAAAACGTCATTAAAAGCTGCGATTCCTCGTGACTGCCGCTTGCACTTTATCTCTTCTTAAGCTATTTTCAGAATCGTGTAGGAGCTGCCCGTAAGGTCACTCCTAATTGGTTGCAGAAAACAATGACATGCCAAAATTCAAATTGTTTTAGTATTGTTTTGGGTCAGAGAAACGCACCATCGGTGACTTCTCTTTCGAGCAGCTGTTACATGACCCCTCATTTATGACGATGATGATGATGATGGTGATGATGATGATGATGACGAGGGCAACGATGACGATAATGATGATATAAATGATGATGACTTTAGCGTTGTTGATGAAGATGACAAAAATTATGAAGGCAGACGGTGCATACCTTTTCCCATATGATTAGGTTGATAATGTAACGGGCCACGTTTGTTTGCAAACAACCCTCTCTTTCTTTCCTCCCCGCGCAAGTACAAATAAACAGCCAACCAACACAAAGGAGAATTGTGAAACCTACAGTACCTCAAATTTGGAAAAGGTGGACGCTTGATGATTTGGCTGTCCAGTGTTATATACAATGTAGAGGACAAGATATTCTAGCAGGTAACTCACCAGAGCAAATTTGTTCTTTCATTGCATCTTTAAATTTATCCAATTCTGAAAAACTTGCTTCTAAAACGTGCTTTTCATCGGGATCAGTAGCCATTTCGTTAAGTTCATCCTCGTCAAAGCAGCAACCAACCCCAAGACTGATAATAGTTGCACCTTCATCGCGAAGCTGCTGAGCGGGTACTGATACGTTATCTTGAGAACGTCCGTCAGTCACTACCACAACGACCTTTGGAAGATCTTCGCGCTCTTTCTTCAGTTTTTTAAAGACATCATTGCGTACTTCGTCCAGTGCTTTGCCTGTGTTAGTACCTCCGCCTGGGTGCTTCATATCTTGGATCTCTTCCTCTATTTCATCAAACTTGTATTTAAATTTAAAGACAACCTCCGGTTCATTATTGTAAAGCACCAGTGCTACTTGTGTTGCTTCTTTTCCGATGTTAAAAGACTTTACTATTTCAATAATGAAGTCTTTTGCACGCTGAAAGTTTCCTTTTTGGGGGTTCTCTATGCTTCCTGATCCGTCAACGACGAACACAAGGTTGAATGTTTGTGAAACGCAAGCTATTAATACAAAAGGGAAGTAAAGTAGTTAATACCGGAGCTCTCGAGCGCGAGATGTATGCCCAGCAACTTGATATTCGGCATCCATGTTATGGTCAACTGACAGCTGTCAAAATTGCGTATCCGCTGACCAGTGTGACAAGATTGAATAGTGGGCTCATGTGTACAATTTATTTATTGAGGTGACGCTGACTAGTTGTTGGATTTCAATTGATCGCTGGCTCAAGTCTATTCATTCAGGAGGGATTCAGTTTGCTTCTCTCTTATGACAAAAGGTGAATTACTCCAGAAAGATATCTCTGCAAAGATCGCACGAGAACTTCGCTTTTGACGTTGGTTTAGGTAATCAATATATTATGGGGTCGAGTAAAAAAAAAACGTACATGGGCTTTTCTGCGGAGCAACGTCATTTTAAAGTCATGGCCATGATCTTGAGTTTTTCTTGCAAGGTAAAAAGCGTAATTTGTCTTACCTAATTCACACTGGCGACCAGCGTAATCCTGTGGACACTCACAATCAAACCTTCCGAGACCGTCTGTACAATTCCCACCATGTTTGCAAGGTGCTGAATCACACTCGTTCACTACGTCTGTTGGGGAAATTAAATAATGACCTCCAGCTAAGCGTACCGTAAGATATTTCGCCATAAATACTGCTTAAAATCGTCTTCGTTAATAACGACGTTTCGAGGTTTCACTTACGTCGTTATCAAGTCATCAAGTCATAAAAAGAGCTGATAAGAAAATATATATACTAACTAAAACAAAGTATTGGTTAAAGTGTCGAGAATTTCTTTTGCCTTGAGGCTACAATCAGTGACAAAAAGCAGTTGACAGACTTCTATAAAACGCGCGCTTTTATGGACAATTTCATGTATTAAACAACTTTGCTTAAAGAAGGCCGTTAATCCCCCACCCCCCGAGTCAATGTTGTTTGTAGTTGAAGAAAGAATCTGGAGTCGAAAATAAAAATTATTAACTTGGGGGAAGGGGTAGGGTTACACGCGGGGGGGGGGGGGGGGGGGGGAAGGATATTTCTATATGGAAGTGTCTCAACACTCTTGTCCCTTTTTGTAGATATTGTTCCAATTTCCTGAACGTAGAGTCAATCACATGACCAACGACACTCATTGTATCAAACTACATGTAAATTGAAAAACGGCTGCATGGTTAAATGTATTTCAAGAACAATAATTGATACCTTCGGTACAGTTTTGGCCTCCAATTCCCAAAGGACATTCACAGATGTAGCTGCTACTGCCGTCAACCGTACAGTTTCCTCCATTTTGGCATGGTCTCAAAGAACAGGCATCTGACGAAAGAGAGCATATTTACACTGTATATTGTTTTTGTTTGTTTGTTTATTAGTATTATTTTTTTTCTCACGTCCCTTGATTTATCATTTAAAGAATCTTTCCCCTATCAATTAAGGTCATTGTTTGGCAAAAAGTAGAAACAGAGTATGACTCAGCATGGCACACAATGATTTCATTCTTTAGGCGCGGACACGGATTGTTAACATGTTTTCATTTGAGCTAACATATTAAGACAACCCATAACCTGTCCATAGTCAAGTTTATAGCATTTGCGGTTATTGCGTGTAATTGTATACCTTCTCTTATGTATATTCCGGATGTATATTCTTTTGTGTGGTTATCTATTTTAATTCCGGCGGCATTAATGTGGAGGACCCCACCACACGCTCGATATTGACGATATCGACACCAAATAATCTGCAATATCTGGAACTTCTGTTTTGCAAGAGTGGTTTCCATTTAGCCAGACTGCATAAGACAATCTTTGTTACGTGTGTAGAGATATTGCAAAAAGTCTACGTTATATTAATTTCACTATGAATATTTTCCCGACCCCAGGGGCATTTTTTTTTTCAAAGTTATAGAGTGAACTGTTTAAAAAGAGAACACGTCTTTGTACTTTTTCAACGTATGTGACCTTGGTGTTTCGTAATAAAGATATATTGAGGCAGAGAAAAAGAAAAAGACAGATTAACAGCTTTGATCTATCCATAACATCTCATTAAGAGAGTTTTAAAATTTAAAGAGCACCATGGTTTGTTAACTTGAGGTGTTCCTTTTTTGCATGTTAGGTAAGGGTTATAACGAGGTAGCGTGGCCGAGTGGTCAGCGCGCCGGACTTCCAATTCGGCGGTCCCATGTTCGAGTCCCGCTCTGGCGACTTGCTGGATTTGTTCTCGTTCATCCCGAGTTCAAATCCTCGGCCACGCTTGTGAATAGCCAACTGGTTGCCTCCTGCCAGATGGAGTTTTTAATCCTGTTATGTTGTACTTGAATTATTTGTTTCTAAGTATTTGAGTGGAGTGCCCGTAAAGTAACTGGATGAGCTAAGTGCACTTTCCACTTTAAACAAGCCATTAAACCTTTTTTTTTTTAACCTTTTTTTTTTTTTTATGGGTTGAGGTTAAGAAGAAATGCTAAATAGGCAAACCCTGTCTCGAGGCTTCAAAAATTCATGCCTAGTCATAGACAATGCCCGCCTGCAGCTATGATTTTATCACCGGCGCGGGATCATTATGTATCAAAAATATGAATTAATAATTTCGCCAAATATTTTCGTTCTAAAACCTTAACCAAACTTTCCATATCTTACGATACGGACTTCCGTTTTTCAACCAATACTTAAATCTATGAATATATACTAAAAAAACAAAACAAAACAAAACAAAACAAAACGGTAATCTTCACATGAAAAGGCTAACCGAAAAAGTCTAGAAATTGGAAGCTACATGGTGTAGTTTATTTTAAAATCTGTTTAGTTTACATTTTCACGTTTTTTAGTTGTTGTACGTTTCCTGTGTGTGCAGATATTTAGCTGAATTGACAGTAACATATAACTATAACTTAAATTCTGGTATAACAAGATGGTGTGACATGCTTCTAAAAGGATGCTGCGACCAGAGGAAACAAAAGAAAGATTAGGAATTGTCTTATGTTTCAAAGCCAATATCCAACATGAAAATGTATGCAAACGTGTCTGCAGTGCAATACAAGACGTCCTTTTTTAAAGGTCTTTCATGAACTATAAGGAATTTCTACGGATGTTACTCTTCTCTTATTAATACCTTTTAAACAAATCTAATCTAGGGCTTGATGGAAATACATTTATTTTTCTTTCATTTTAATATTTCAGTTCATGGAAGTCATTGCCATAGCAACTGAGCTTAAAATAAAATGTGCCACTAGAATGGAAGTAAGTTTTACATTATAGAAACTGAGTAGGGGAGTGAGCTTCAAATCGTGAGAAAATCACGTGATATAGCCTCTTCATACATCCTAAGGATTACGAACGATTACGCGTTAGTGTCAATGGCGTATAATGCACAGCACAAATTCAAAGTTCGAAAACAGAAAGGTCTGCTCGTGGCCTATATCGGTCAAGTCATACTTGTAGAAAAAGTGGACTTAAAATTGTTTCTTAATTTAAAATATCAAAAATAAATAACGCAACTTTTCATTGGTTAAAAAAAGTCTGTATAAAGCAAGTAATAATATAGGATATTATCCTGTCCATGGACAGAAGAAGAATAAAGCTTAGTTTTCACCTGCTAGTTAAGAGAGTGAAATTCCATAGGCATAGTCATGAATTTATCATGGTCTCGTCCCACGGAAAATACGTGCTTATGCTACACATAGTTTCAAACTAGAGATACACTTATAAAGGCTTAAAATTTGCGTTCTTTTTTCTTACATAATTTGTTTAGGGTAGTCCATACGGCAGTAATCTTGATTAGTGTCATATTTGAAGTATTACTTTTAGCAAACTTACGCATCGCCATTTCGTTAATAAAAATCAGGAAAAATGCTCTATATTCTAAAAAGCTGATACAAAACAAAAATGCTATACTCTTACCTTGACAGTTTGCAACTGTAATTCCAAAAGCGAGACAAATAAAGCAGCTTGTAAATATTTCGAAAAGCGTCGTTTTTCTCGAAGAAAACATTCCTACAACTTGGGAGGTGCTTTAGGCTCTGCCTTTCAAAAGGCCTGTATGGCAATTTAGACCGTTTTATGATCGTTGCAAAAATTGAGGGCAATCAATAACGCTCAGTCGTCTGTAAAATTAATTACACTTACGCAACATTATCTAACAGCAGCACGCGGCATCTCTGTTGTTAAAAGGTCCGTCTGATAAGTTGGCAAAAAAATTTCAAAGTCATTTTTTTTCTAAAAATTCAGGCCACTGCTAAGTTGTCCCTCAACATGGCCTCGCGCGCTTTAAAAGAAGTTGTTACCAGGTATAAAACACACTTTATTCCTAACTTTGTTGGGAGTAAGCCAGGTCACTTTTTTACAAGACAATAGTGGTTGCCAAGGATTAAGTAAATAACAAACAAACAAACAAACAATATAGTAACTAAAACGGAAACAAGTAACTACTAACTGAAGCGAAAATGAGATGCATTTTAGCTCTATAAGAGAGTGGACGTTTTTAAAACCTCCTCATCATAAGTGCTTGCAGTTTATGTTGGTGGATTAGCAGATTTCAGTGACTAGAATAGCTGGTATAATACTGGAAACGATATTGCATCATAGATTGCGATTGCATGAAAGGACGTGAGCATTGAAGGTAAAAAAAGCCTTAATGACTCTTTAATTACAAGACACACGCGTTAGAAGATAACTCAAGTCATGATACACACACTAGTCTCAAGGCAAGCCGAATGAACGTTCGTTTGGCGGAGAATACCGCCAAGACCCATCAGGAGCGCACTTTTCTTTTCACTTTTTAGAGGAGAGCCTCTTCCAGGCTCCCAATCATGAATGAATAAATAAATACATAAATAAATAAATAAGTATTTAAATTAATTTCATTCTGTTATTTCGTCCACCCCTAATGCCACCGTTTGTTGTCCCAATTTGACGTTTTTACTAAAACCTTTTCTTGTTATAGGGCCAGCTTCCCCGCCCGTCGAAGTCAGCTTTTTTCACATTCCACTCATCCCATTTCCTATCATTCCCAATAAAACCATCTTGCAGCTACAGAGATGTTTACCTTTTTTGGACACTTCACGTTGCGATTTACGTCATTGCGATCACGTTCTTGTAAGATTCGTTCTGAAAAAAAAAAAATCTGAAGAAGAAGAAGAAGAAAACAGCATGGAAACAACAAAGAATTCAGAACACTACACAGCAGCGAGCCTCGACTTTCTCGAGACAAAATACTTCCATTTAATTCTTGGCATTGTCTGCCAGTTTTAACTGATATCATTAATTATTTTCAAAGCCAGCTATGACTTTGGTCCGCATACTTGTCGTTGAGTGATCTGATTACAATTGCGAAAGTCATTACTGTCATTAATATGATTTTTTCATTATCTTTGTTTTTTGTCTCTTTTTGTTGTTGTTGTTGGTTGTTTGTTTTAATTTTTTGTATTCTGTCCTTTGAAGCGTCACAGGTTCTTAAAAAAGTGACTAATCAGGTGACCTAGTAGGCCCTTTCTGAGGTCCAAAAACTCTCACTTTCAAAATGAGGCTAAGTGAAAATAGGCCTTTTGCAATACACTCGAGTCCCGATGACTCGAACCCTCGCTAACTCGAACCTCGTAATAAGTAACTCGAACCAAAATCGATTTCCCCCTGAATTTCCTCCATACATTTACTATAATTTTACCCTCGGTAACTCGAGCCCTCGATAACTCGAACCTCCCGCCAAATCGAAGCAATTTTAGATCATTTCTATACACATTTACCCTCGATAACTCGAACAATGACTAAAGCACCTGACAAGTCGAAAAAAAAAATACTACTGTAGTCCGAAATTAATATAACAACTTTGTAGTCTTTGACTTTACTTTTTGGTCAGCACAGTTTAAATACCGTGTCCAGCTCTGTGAATTTATCAAGCTTTGAAGTGGGTATGTTACTTGCATTCATTCACCATCTCATTTCCGTAATTCCCGAACTTTTTTCGATTTCTCTAAACGGTTCGGGAGTTCTCGGAAGTCAACTGTAGTTGGTTACCGCTCCACCCCGAGCTCCAACCCCTTACCCAATTGAATACCAATTGTGTACCCCTTTCGTATACCTTTTCTTAATAACTGGTACCCCCTCCACGTGCCTAGTTTGGAGCACTACATCGCTTTTAGCTAATAAAATCCCTACCTTTTTATATAGCCGAAGCCCGAAAAACGCAGCCCTTTTGGGTAAAGCATCCCCGTATACACCATTAGGATCATTATGTGTTTCGGGGAAACTGCCCACCTACCCCTCCCCTAAGCCAACATTTTGCCCTACGTGAGAAGTAGGTGTTAATGTTGGCTTAGGGGAGGGGTAGCTAGGCAGTTTCCCAAAAACGTATAATGATGCGGCCATTACAGGGGTGCCCGCGACTCCCCTTTGAGGGATACAACCGATCATCTCCACAACGGTCACCTTGGAGACAGAAGAAAGTGGCCGTTGTGGAGAGTTGGTCGTTATGGGGAGATAGGGGTGTTCTAGGACAATTTTTTTTAGGGAGTACAAAATGTTTTTTCTGCTCTTGAGTTCATGCTTACTGTGTTCCATAATCATGGTAATCCAATCATATATTATGTACAGAGATAAAATACACAAAAGGCTTAAAAACCAATTTACACGCGCTAAAAACCTCGGCACGGCACGCCAAATTTTTGGCACCGTGCCTCGTTTACCCGTGCCGAGATTACCTCCGGGAGGTAGACTACCTCCCTCCGGGAGACTACCTCCTCCGGGAGACTACCTCCGGGAGGTAGTCTCGGCACCCCTAAAATGTTGAGCACCGGTGCCACATTGCATTTGGGACCGATACGTTTACACGTCGAAAATTGGGAGTGCCGTCCCTAAAAATCGTCAGCACGGTGCAAAAAATTTGGCGTGCCGTGCCGATTTTTTTAGCGCGTGTAAATGGGGCTTAAGTTATCTCTTGAATCAAAATGCTAACGTGACGAAACGAGCAAGGTTCGCAGCATTCGCTAAAAGTATCGTATTACAATTTTTGCTTACTGCAGCAGTATAAATGAAAAAACCAATCAAAATACGATAGCTGCGATTGATCATAAACGTGCCATACGGGATCAATTCACGAACATTCCTGACTTTTTCATTAGCCGCTGAAAAAAGCTTGCCGTTGTCGAGAGGTTATTGGGGAGCTTAAGCAACAACGTTTTTGAGCGACGCACGTCAACCGGAAGTGGCCTTTTTTCATTTTTTGACGGTGGTTTCGCGCAAATTTTCAGTCAAATCGCCTCTATAACAGTAAAGAAGCTAAATGAATACAAATTTTATATCATCAAGGCATGTTAAGAGGGAAAATACCTCACTTCCGGTTGACGTGCGTCGCTCAAAAACGTCGCTGCTTAAGCTCCCTATTTTAGTGGTAGGGGACAGTTGGGGACATGCGTTAGTAGGCGTTGCCGTTGTGGAGAGGTAGCCGTTCGTGGAGGTTCGACTGTAATCTCCCACGCCTTCTCTTACTAAAAGAGCTTTTGTCTGATGAGCAGTGAGACTAAAATGGAGTAATTTGTTACGTGGAACTTAATAACCTCTGGAGCTATTTTGTAGGCTTGTACCTCCCGCCTCCCCCCCCCCCCCCAACCCCCCCCCCCCTCCCCTAGTCAATTTAAGTAAAACATGGCAAAGATGTTGACATGCCAATCTGGTAAGTACTCTGGGCGTGACACACTGTGTACTCCTCCCCTTGAAAAATCCTATCTATGCCTCTGCATTATAGGGTCTACCCCCACCCCGTTCCCTTCAACTGTCTAATATTGTTCATTATTATATGGCTATAATAGAACATGTGCTCTGATAGGCTGTTTTCTTGTAACCGGGCATTGATACCTAAGTATCCAAAGCATAATCTGCGTTTACCTGCAAGTGGACATCTTTATGGACATCCATGTTATGGTCCATTGACAGCTGTCAAAAAGGTATCTGCTGACCAGTGTCACCGACTGTAATGCAGGCTCTAGTGTACATCTCATTGAGGTGAAGTGTTTTTTTGTTTAAGTTATCTGCTGACCAGTTGTTCGTTTCAATTGATCGCTGGCTCCTGTCTATAATGAAAAGGCCATATAAGAGATAACTTATTAACCTTGTCCATGAGGTCATTAAAGGGAAATCTCAGACCCAGCCTTGATGTAATGACCGCACGATATCAAGACCTTGGTCTGAGATTTTTCTGTAATGACCTCATTCTCGGTTGATAAGTAGTATATATTTCTATGCTTTCATCATTGCCAGAGTCTTTCCCACCTTTATAGGCTTGAAAGTGAATGTTTTTCTAGACAAACCACCAAGACAAAGCAACCAAGACACTTCTCTGAGTAACCCCTTCCTAATGGGCAATTCCAGAAAATATCCATACCATACCATGGATTGCTTTCATATATTAAACCCCCCTGCCTTCGGAAGTTCCAAAATGGGTTATCCCCCCAAGCCCCCAAGCATTTTAGGGTCAGCAGTCACTCCCAATCCCACGAGATTCAAAAAATTAAAATGGCATCCTCGGTGAAAAAAAAAAAACATGTTTTGCATTGAATGGACAAATAATTTATGGGCCACGGCTTCCTCAGTAATCAGCAGTGTCATCAGTTCATGCTTTATTTGCGAACTGATGAAGTCCATGAAATAAGCATTTTCAAGGAATACACTATTGTCTGTGCCCAGATCTTTTAAGATTTAAAAAGCCCTCCATGCCTTCGGAATTCCAATCATAAGTATCCCCTCCCCTCTATGCCTTTGGATTTCTGATTCAAAGAATGCCCCTTGCCCTCAGAATTCCAAAAAGCCATCCATCATATGGTATGGATATTTTCTGGAATTGCCAAATGGATCATATTGCTTCAGCACTTCATCCATGCTTGACTAGATGTAGTCTCCCATCTTATCATCAAGCAGGAAAATTAAATTTGAAAAAAGAAAAAAAAAGAACTGAAATAAGAAAAGAAAATGTATAAATGAATTCAAACCAGTTTAAACCAGCAAGTCAAATTCAAAAAATATGATTGCAAAGAATTTCAAGGCAATGAATGTCTTTGATACCAAACACAACTACTCAGTCCAAGAGTCATTACATTTTAATACCCCCACCCCAATCTTTAGGCAAGGTGAGTTGAATTTTTAAAGATCAAGATTACCAACACAGTTCTCTCTCAGAAAAAGTATTTTTGTCCCCTCCCCTTCCCCCCCAACCTCCACAGGACTTTTTTTTCTCATATCTCTCAGAAATATAATAATAATCAAAGTTCCTGTGGCAGTGACCCCCCACTGGCCCCCCTCTTTTAAAAGAGCAAACTACAGTCTGAACACTACTTACCTTCGGTCATTTTGAAATCAGTAGGAAGTTGGATCTTCACATTATACTTTATGTTTTTCGGAAAAAGTTCCCATTTAGGCGACAAAATCCACACTGGTTTTACAAACTCATTTTGAGGTGCAAAATGCACAGGAAACCCACACAATATGAGTGTGTAACCGACGTCATTTTATTATTATAGTAAATGCACTGGATTTACCGTTTGCCTAACCCATAGCGATATATCGCTAAGTATGTATATAAATCAATGTTAAGTAAACGTTGGATTACCTTACCTGTGGTGTATAGTCGTCCTTTTGTCTCAAAAGCGGCTCTTTGAGCGATTTTGAAGGATTTTGAGTTCACCGTTTACTGTTCCTAATTACAGAAAACACCCGTTCAATTTAATTGGGACTCGTTCAATATAATTGGGACTAATTGCTGTTAGCTGTTATTGCCTGTTATCAGCCATTAGAGCCAATCAGGATCAAGATTATCTTTGGCTTAGAGCTAGTCTAATGTTATCAGATAACAAACCCATTAGATCCAATGGCAAGCTTGTTAGTGAATAACGGGATAACAGCTAATAACAGCTAATAATACTTCACCCATTATACCCAATCACAAGTTTGTTAGAGAATAACGGGATAATATGCTACATTCCACAAGTGTGAATTTGACCCGTGAGGTAAAAATCTATTTCATGACAAGTCATTGCATCATTCTCGAGTACATACTGGAAGGTTGCACGCATATATGCACATTTGATCCATTAGCTGCCGTGAACTCATCTAAAACTCTTTTTGGTTTATTTATCATGTTTTTGAAAAACGTCAAAATTTTACCGTTTTCAAATAACCGATAGGCTTTTTAACCCAGCACCTACGAAACAGTGGAATGTTCAAGAATAGAACAAGAAAATCAGAAAATTTCTTTATGATCTTTGAAGAAGCGTAGCTCATAACAAGCATGCAACTATCCAACGATCTCTCGATAATAGGTCAGTGATACAATAGTTGTGAATAGGAAACAGAACAAATCAACACTGCCCAGAGGAAGTTTATCAGTTATCAAGTGACAATTGCTGACATTCCAGCCCATTCCTGCACGCAAATTTCTTAGACAGTACACTAACACATTTATTTTCTTAAGTTAAAACGATCTTTACACTTCCCTTTATTTCACCTTGATTTAACGATGAAATCTGTTTAGAATGAAAAGAAAGGCAAACTTGACGTCACCTAAGGAAAAACTGCAGTTTCCGTTTTTCATTTTGCACTAAGCATCACTTTTTAAAGACATATTTATACGTAAAATGTATTAACTTTTATACAGAAAAATTTTGAAAGGCCAGAAAGGTTTTACTCTGACACGTTTTGAGAAACCTTTTGTTTGACCATTATTCGGCGATCGATCAGATTTAAAGGGCACATTTTTACGCGCCCTAAAAAGTTGTTAGAAGAAAGTAGCGAGTATAAGTTATATAGTCATACGCTCATACGGCGGCGGGACTTGACGGAACGCACAGAGAGCGTTACAATCTAATGGCATACGAGCGACTGCAGGCATCTCATGACATGTCGACTTTGAGATAACTATCAACGGCTTTGACTTCTTTCGATGTGCGAGAAAAAAAAAAGTATGCAGACAGGACCAAAGCGGGAATATGTTATGGCGATAATGGCCGATAATCAAGGCACCATCAATTGTGATGAATGGTGAACAAATTTACTCTTTTTGCTGAACATTTTAAACGGTATTACAAAACAAACGCACTCTCTATTTGAGTCAAGCTTGTCACAAAACCCTTTCATTCCCATTCATATTAAACAATTACTTTCGTTATCCGTTTTGGCGCCAAAGTCGGTACCTTTGCGCCAACTTTAATTCTCGTCACGTCTACTGGTGTAAAATCGATGTAATGGAAACAGAAGCCTGTTCGAAGGTGCAGTAGAAAACTCAAGGTCTCTTACGAAAAGTTCTCTTAAGAATCGACATATTATAATGCCCCCCCAAAATAATATAAAACGCTTACCTCAGGTGTTACTTCATTTTCATCTGGAAGAATATATCACAAAAAGTATTATGATGTGTATGTATCCTTTCGCGTCCAGCAATGGCCTTTTTTCTCGTCTCTCTTAATTCCGGAAGTGAGTTTCGTTTACGACACCTTTTGGAAGTAAAAATTTCGAGGACTACGCTTTCTGCTCTCATTTTTGGACTTGCCCCAGAGCAAAAGATTTCCCTAGGAATTCTCCATGTTCACATGAAAGGACGGCTTATGTGGGAGAGTGGGTACGCACACAATAGCCCTTTCTGCTCTCGTTAACTTTAACAACCGGCTAATCAACATTTTCCGGCTGTACTCTCTTCACTATTTGATATTCCCGTATTCTTGCATTTAATCAATTTTGTATATACATTGTTTTATTCAAGTAAGCATGATTTAAAGTATACTACATATTATTTTAGACTTTATTTTTCCGAGCATGGAATTTGCTGACAATAAGAAAACCGTGACTCAGGCTTGAAATGTCAAGCGGCAACATTTTTCGGTTTATCTCTGTTCTCCCCAAATCGCGAATTTTAACAACTTTTCTTATCAAATGTTTTATTCGCGTGAAATATGCTACAATAGATCACATTGATTAAAACGTGTAGTCATTAAGCATTCTAATGGAAGTAAAACCGTGACTTATCGTGAATCAGTGTGTAAATTAATATAGGTACAAAAATCATTGTACATAATTGTTCTACTGGTCCACTTTGCGATTTTAGCACATTAAAATTTTCTAAAAACTTGCAACAAAAATTATTGTCAGATTGCCATACTCACAAACAAAAGAAAAAACACTTCAATAAACCAAGGGTCAAAATTGAAGCGCCAACATATTTTGCAGAGTCTTTCAAATAATGCTATGCCGGGCTAACAAAATCATAAATCGGAGGTACAGCTGTCTCGGGTTACAACCACGATAAATCTCGACAATCCTTTATTAATGGATAAATAAATCTAGAAATCAGTGTGCATGCTTGACTTTAACTATGGTAAAGAACATTTCATACGTATTCGGGCTGTACAGATTCAGCCACTTACAACACCGGCTCATTTTTAACCGGCCCTATGTGTCTTCTTCAGTTTCGCAACATGCACACAGAAAACGCCAAAAATACTCC
The DNA here is from genome assembly GCA_964035525.1 of Porites cylindrica. NCBI lineage: Eukaryota > Metazoa > Cnidaria > Anthozoa > Scleractinia > Poritidae > Porites > Porites cylindrica. Next base: position 5,964,223 of record OZ037786.1, on the reverse strand, counting down.
AAATACAGGGAATAGATAAAAATATTTGCCACAAAAAGCGCCAAATTTACTTTTTATTGATGTCAAGTTTTTCACTTGCACACTCTTACTATCGTCAATGACCTCTACATTGCGACAGAATATGAATTCTGGCGCTACTTTATCCCAGTCCTTTTTTTGAGGCCACTGAAAAATTCCGTTTCTCTCTGTCAGAAAATGTTCAGCAAAAAGAGTAGATTTGTTCACCATTCATCACAATTGATGGTGCCTTGATTATCGGCCATTATCGCCATAACATATTCCCGCTTTGGTCCTGTCTGCATACTTTTTGGTTTCTCGCACATGGAAAGAATTCAAAGCCGTTGATAGTTATCTCAAAGTCGACATGTCATGAGATGCCTGCAGTCGCTCGTATGCCATTAGATTGTAACGCTCTCTTTGCGTTCCGTCAAGTCCCGCCGCCGTATGACTAAATAGGAAGTTTTAGCAACGACGACGGCGACGGCAACGAGAACCTAAAAAAAGCAATAGGTTTATCGAGCAAAACAACTAGTTTGCACGTGCATCACGCTTTTTTGTATATTTCTTTGCCGTTACTGCTCGACGACGACGCGAAAATGTCTAGTTTCACGTTTTATGGAGGACGTAAAACAAGCGACGACAAACTTTTCTTTCAACTCCACTGAAATTGGCCTACATTAGCTATTTTCAGCGAATTGAAATAAACACGACAAAGTTGGAAAAAACGCCAATTCATTTTTAAAAGTGACGTTTTCGCTGCCGTCACCTTTGTCGATGCTAAAAGTCCCTAGTAACTTATACTCGCTACTTTCTTCTAACAACTTTTTAGGGCGCGTAAAAATGTGCCCTTTAAATCTGATCGATCGCCGAATAATGGTCAAACAAAAGGTTTCTCAAAACGTGTCAGAGTAAAACCTTTCTGGCCTTTCAAAATTTTTCTGTATAAAAGTTAATACATTTTACGTATAAATATGTCTTTAAAAAGTGATGCTTAGTGCAAAATGAAAAACGGAAACTGCAGTTTTTCCTTAGGTGACGTCAAGTTTACCTTTCTTTTCATTCTAAACAGATTTCATCGTTAAATCAAGGTGAAATAAAGGGAAGTGTAAAGATCGTTTTAACTTAAGAAAATAAATGTGTTAGTGTACTGTCTAAGAAATTTGCGTGCAGGAATGGGCTGGAATGTCAGCAATTGTCACTTGATAACTGATAAACTTCCTCTGGGCAGTGTTGATTTGTTCTGTTTCCTATTCACAACTATTGTATCACTGACCTATTATCGAGAGATCGTTGGATAGTTGCATGCTTGTTATGAGCTACGCTTCTTCAAAGATCATAAAGAAATTTTCTGATTTTCTTGTTCTATTCTTGAACATTCCACTGTTTCGTAGGTGCTGGGTTAAAAAGCCTATCGGTTATTTGAAAACGGTAAAATTTTGACGTTTTTCAAAAACATGATAAATAAACCAAAAAGAGTTTTAGATGAGTTCACGGCAGCTAATGGATCAAATGTGCATATATGCGTGCAACCTTCCAGTATGTACTCGAGAATGATGCAATGACTTGTCATGAAATAGATTTTTACCTCACGGGTCAAATTCACACTTGTGGAATGTAGCATATTATCCCGTTATTCTCTAACAAACTTGTGATTGGGTATGATGGGTGAAGTATTATTAGCTGTTATTAGCTGTTATCCCGTTATTCACTAATACGCTTGCCATTGGATCTAATGCGTTTGTTATCTGATAACATTAGACTAGCTCTTAGCCAAAGTCGACATGTCATGAGATGCCTGCAGTCGCTCGTATGCCATTAGATTGTAATGCTCTCTTTGCGTTCCATCAAGTCCCGCCGCCGTATGACTAAATAACTTATACTCGCTACTTTCTTCTAACAACTTTTTAGGGCGCGTAAAAATGTGCCGTTTAAATCTGATCGATCGCCGAATAATGGTCAAACAAAAGGTTTCTCAAAACGTGTCAGAATGAAACCTTTCTGGCATTTCAAAATTTTTCTGTATAAAAGTCAATACATTTTACGTACAAATATGTCTTTAAAAAGTGATGCTTAGTGCAAAATGAAAAACGGAAACGGCGGTTTTTCCTTAGGTGACATCAAGTTTGTCTTCCTTTTTAGGGAGCGCGTCCAAATATCGGTAGGGTACCCGATCATGGGAAACGGACCCGATTAATTTTCCGATTGTTCGGAATCGGTACTGATGTAGGCACCAGTTGCCGTTTCCGATTACGATAAAAACTTTGCCGATTTATACATAAAATGAAGCGTGTCACGAAACCAAAAGAGTCGTTTCACTCCAAAGTAATTTGTATCGACTGTACCTTTTTCCTACTCCATAACAAATAACAATAGTGTATGTTCCATGTTGTGTTTCTAGTTTGTTGATTTGATGCGTGCCTACACGTGATTTTCGACGTTTTGCAGAGGTATTTCCTTCAGTCGATCGCAGACACCACGCTGCTCCATAAAATTTATTCTATGAAAATTAAAAGGAGTTAAATAGTACGACGCAAAACACCACTGTTCTTCGTTGATACATAGCAAACAAAACACCATACTGAGTAGTGTGTTCTTTACTCGATACTTTCTAACAATGCAATCCAAAAACACAACCAGAACTCACTTTCTAGAAACACAACTGGATGCATAGACTTGTTACAAGTAGACCTCAACGGGTTTCCTAGCGAGTGGAGCGAGAGCAAACCCATGGATAATATAAAAGCACGGGATAAATTTTTACGAAAATTTGCGACTTTCATTCAACGATCCTAAACGCAAGGTGCAATGCGATCTGCGGCAAAAAATACCGACCAATTAGATTGCGGCCTAAGATTGTCTCCAGGGAATTAGCAACAACAATTGAAGATTCCTACAATCGTGAGTCACGGAAAACACGGAACGAAGTTTCATACAAAGAGAGGATGGCTTAGCGACTTAGCTGTTCTGTGAGCTTGAGGATGGTGCCACGTGAAATTGCTTTCCACTCTCAGCGCTTACGAAAATTTGCACTTGACTCAAGGTGGCTGACTTTTTGACAAAAAGCAGAACCTTTTTTACCGGAGTGTTCAACTAAAGCAAACTGTGCATACATCCGATAAGTTTGACCCAATTTAATAGCGGAAAGAGAATCGAGAAAGAGAAAACCAGTTGAGCGCCTCCATCAGTAACGTTTTTGAGTTCATATGCAACCAATAAACAACTTGCAGCCTGATTCTCAGACGATGTCCTCTTCTCTCCTGTGGCAATTTAAGCAGTTAAAGAACACAACATGGTAACAACATTTGCATTTTGGTCGTGGATGTTCTGACTTCTTTGTATTTTTTTCGCTTAAAGTCCTAAACTGGTTATTCCTTTAAAGATTTCTTTCATCATGCGATTTGGGTTCCGGTTAGCACGGGCTCAAGCTATTTTAAAATTATCATTTTGAGATCGTACACTTGCAATGTACATTGCGCCGTCTTTCACTCAAAAGACGCTCTTTAGCGTTGTTGAATGACCTGCTGTTTCTTCTCGTGCTCATTTTGATACACAAATTTAATATTTTCTGGTCATACTCTGTCATAGGTAAGTACAAACAAATGTTCGAAACTGTGACGTTAAATTTCGGTTCAAACAAGACACATTTATAAGAAAGATAATGTTAATAATAAGAAGAAACACTTTATCTGCTGGTCTACAACATTTAAATTGGAAATTTAACGTGTTTGTGCATCGAGAACCAACATTCACGCTTTTACTTTTGTGACGGGTTATTTGAGCTGCCAGATATTTTTGATGACCTTTGTTAATTGGCCCGATAAAGACTTGAGACCCGTTGCCGATTCTGACATTCAACAGAATCGGAAAAAATCGGTGCCCAATTGATCGGCATCGGTGTGACCCGATGCCGATATTTGGACGCGTTCCCTTATTCTAAACAGATTTCGTCGTTAAATCAAAGTGAAATAAAGGGAAGTGTAAAGATCGTTTTAACAGAAAATAAATGTGTTAGTGTACTGTCTAAGAAATTTGCGTGCAGGAATGGGCTGGAATGTCAGCAATTGCCACTTGATAACTGATAAACTTCCTCTGGGCAGTGTTGATTTGTTCTGTTTCCTATTCACAACTATTGTATCACTGACCTATTATCGAGAGATCGTTGGATAGTTGCATGCTTGTTATGAGCTACGCTTCTTCAAAGATCATAAAGTAATTTTCTGATTTTCTTGTTCTATTCTTGAACATTCCACTGTTTCGTAGGTGCTGGGTTAAAAAGCCTATCGGTTATTTGAAAACGGTAAAATTTTGACGTTTTTCAAAAACATGATAAATAAACCAAAAAGAGTTTTAGATGAGTTCACGGCAGCTAATGGATCAAATGTGCATATATGCGTGCAACCTTCCAGTATGTACTCGAGAATGATGCAATGACTTGTCATGAAATAGATTTTTACCTCACGGGTCAAATTCACACTTGTGGAATGTAGCATATTATCCCGTTATTCTCTAACAAACTTGTGATTGGGTATAATGGGTGAAGTATTATTAGCTGTTATTAGCTGTTATCCCGTTATTCACTAACAAGCTTGCCATTGGATCTAATGGGTTTGTTATCTGATAACATTAGACTAGCTCTTTAATAGCCAAAGATAATCTTGATCCTGATTGGCTCTAATGGCTGATAACAGGCAATAACAGCTAACAGCAATTAGTCCCAATTATATTGAACGAGTCCCAATTAAATTGAACGGGTGTTAGAAGAACAAGGGCGGAATCTATGTTTTGAAAGGGTTCCAGCGCCGGAGCGATTTCCCCCCAGAAAATCGCATCGCTCTGCTTTCAAACTTCGCAGCAAAGAGGTCGAAAGATTCACGCTTCTTCTCGTCCCTTCCGATCGAAAAATCTTACCGCCTTGTTACTTGCTTACCGAGTTAGAGACTAGGTACTAAATCGGTTAGTGTAATGCTAGACTGGGGACTGCGGACTGCGGACTGCGGACTGCGGACTGCGGATCAGGGGGTAAATGCAGACTGAGTGTAAAACGCCAGACTGCAGACTGAGAATAAAACGCAGGCCTGGTAAAAAATGCAGACCAAGCATAAACTGCAGTCACGGAAGGGTACGAGTTTAAGTCAAAATATTCTGCAAAAAAATATAAACAATCACGTACTTGACATCTGCTTTCACAAATCCATTCCTTTCTTCTCTGTAGCCTGTTCCAGGCGTTCAGATAGTGGAAGGCCTGGAGCAGGCTATCTTCTTCGGATCATCGGCGAGAAATAATCGCAATCTTGAACTGTTTATCCGACCGGGAGACCTCACGCTTCAAATTCAATTGGTACAACACGACGATATTCACGCTTAAATAAAAGCTGTACGCTGACCAAAATACTGTACAGAAGGAATAATGGCGATAAAAAGGGCGTTAGTCATTCCAACAACAAATCTCCATGGTGGTACGATTTTTTACAACAAATTGAACTCGATGACATTGTAGACAACATGAAGAAGATGCAGTAATTACCTCAGCAGAGCATGATAAAATTATATGAAATTGCCAATTGTCCCGATCTGCAAACTTTCGCTGGTAAATCCTGCAGCCATCGCAGCAGGAAAAGGTCCTTTTCGGCAGCTCGAAGGTTAAAAACATTGCTCCGTTCAACAATGACTAAAGAAAGGCTCTAAACATCCGTAAGGAGAGAACGGACAATCTTTGAAGTGAATGAAACGCCAAAATTATGATGCTGCTGTGCATGGTTACAATTTTTTTGTTACTAACTCCTTTCTCGTTTGTTAAACTATTAAAAAATGATTGATAAGTTGTAACTGTATTACAAAGTATTCATTCGGCACCAAGTAAATCATCTTTTAAGTCCAAAACCACCCCCCACCCCCACCTCCCCCTCAACTACACTTCAAAAGAGGTAGATCGGCCCCCGCACTTTGAAAACTGCTCCTGCTCCGCAGGCCCTGATAAACGGACACCTATCTAAGACGGAAAACACACACTTAGAAGGTGCTTTATGTAGTGAAGAATACCTCAAAACGAAAATGTAGTTGCTTTACATGACAGTAAATTGAAAAATGTTTGATATGTTGTGGTCTTGTTCCAGTTGAGAGAGTGTATACTCGTAGGTATTTAGACCACGAAGCCGTGCACGTTTGCTTTAAGAACGTTTGATTGCACAATGACAAAATAATTCCATTTCCACGTCAGCGTTAGCTGTTTCGTACAAGTTAAACAGAAGTCTAAGGACGACCACACTTGGTCTATATTTATTGCGAATAGGTCCAGTTTTAAAATTACCGGTGTCACGTTACCTCGACTCTCTGTATATAAGCCGGACACCTCCCTAAGACGGACAAGTAGGGCCGGGTAAGTAAAGTGTTTGACTTAGAAAGAGAGTTGACTGTATTTTTCAATTTAAAGAGGTTGTTCATTTTGGTCGTTTTTGCGATTCCATGGTAAAATTCCCCGCAGGATGTATTAATCGTGGGCTCAAATGTTTCCTATTTCTGTTCAGGATCGAGACGGGCTGGGTCGTGGCCCGTTTTCAGCCAAACCATGTCATCTCTTGCATACCTTTTAAGGGAAATTTAATACATTCACTAATAATGTAGTTTACACCTTCCTTTTCCTGACCTACTATCTGACCGCACATTCTGCATAAGTTCCGCTCTGCCCTGTTTTCGCTCCAATTGCGGCATTTGCTTTGATGGCTTGCTCCTGCTCTTCCATGCTCAGAGCTCCAGTACTCTAGCCCACGATCCCCTACCTATTCTACTAATACTCTGCTGTAGGCACAGTTCTTCTTCTATTCACTCATGATGTATTTTAAACCCCACAGTGTCTTTTTTTTTTCTTTCTTAACACAATGTCAGTACGATGTCTTTCTGGTTACACCCATTTGTCTTTCACAGGCTTTGGCACTGAGCAATAATTAAAAAATAACCTCTCTTCAAAGGCAGAAATATGCAGTTTTAACCCCATGACTGATAATTTTACAGCATTTTATTCCGTCTGCGCTTGTCAGTAATCTACCAACCTCCGGCCTGGTTCTTGCAATCACAAAATTCATAACCTCTCCTGGCGCAGATCGAAAAGGGGGACTTTGGGTATGTAATTGTGGCCACTGGCGTATTAATTAAACTGCATCTTTGCCTCACATACCCTTTCATTGTTTTTTGTTTCTATTTCAGTTCTGTCCTAGAAGGTAACTAGGGTATTTTGACGCAATTAATAATACTGTCAATTTGACTGACCGAGCGTAACAGTTGATTTTGTAATTATAAGCGTAATCCATGTATTCACAACAGTGGTAAGAACTACTCTATTCTGGTCTGTCAAAGACAGTCCACCTTGCAGCTATGGCGGGGGTAATGAACGCAAGATGGCTAACATTTATATTCATTGTCACTTTGTTAATACTTTCTTGGGGCAGTTCTATTCGGAGTGAAGGTAGGAATAATCATTTTTGTTTCCAGAATACAATTTACAGTGTATACATTTCTTTTGAATGCAATGGTTGCTTTTCATATAAACATTGATAGTGATTACAGTACCGAATAATTTCTGCAAACAAACCATCTGTTACATCTACCAAGAATAACATTACAAATGGCATCATATAAGTGTACATATAATTGAGAGAAACACTAAGAATTATTTATTATATAGTTAGATGGACGTTACTTTGAGCCAAATAAGCACGAAAAATCACAGAAGTTTCCAAAACATCGTCTCAAATTATACATAATTTTAAAATGTTTTAATTAAATGAATCAAAAAAAGAGCATTTATATATTCATGGCTGTAACGGTGATGTTCGTCTGAATGAGCGGCGGCTAAAATATTTAATCCTTACAAGGCCCTATATCGTTCAACATCATCAACTTCTGTCTCAAAGCCTTAGAAGGAAAAAAAAAAGCCGAAAAACAAAACAAAGCAAAAACAAATAAAAACAACGGAAAAAAATCCCGTTCGCTTGTGATTTAATGCAAACATCTAGAAATCACTTGTTTAGGCGCATTGAAGAACAGTGTAAATGCATCATTTCTGAAAGGTAAACCGCATATGGTATGTGGACTGATATAGGCCTAGATGGGGTCATATCATAGCACATTGTTGTTTTGTCAACTGTAACAACCATTGCTTAACAGAGGTTTTTAAACTTTTAAAACAATACAGCTATTCTCATTGACAATGTGTTTAAACGTCGCATGAGAAAAAGAAACTCTTTTGGGTCCCCACCCTTTAAAAATATAAAGGAGTAAATGAAAAAAAAAGATCAGAATAATAAGCAAATTGACACAGACAGTTAAACCTAAGTTATGCCGGAGTGGATGACGTCGGCATCATCCGTTCATTAACTTGATATAGTGCACTGCACCATGGAGTGTGACTAACTAAAAGAAAGAAGACCAAAATGAGCTAACAATAACCAGACGTCTCTAGAAATAACCAGTCGGAGTAAAAAGTAAATAAATCCGAAGATATTCACTTTGAAACAAAAAGATAAATAAATCTGAATCAAAACTCGATTAGAGACATATTTGTTTTTTTTATTTGAATGGCGTCTTACATTGAAACCTCCTTTAAACGACGTTACCATCTGTAATTTAGACTATATTTTTCAAAGACATACAAAAGATTGCCTCAAACCCATTTTCTTAGCGGATCCCGGTCCATATCTAAGAAAATTTGGTAAACTGTCCATCCGAGATGTTTTGGTAATCATGAGACCGTAGGTCCGTCCGTCCGAACCGCAAGGAAAACAATGCGAAAGCTAGTGTGGGAGCCTGTAACCTGTCTTTAACTTGACAACAGACATCCATATTATGGTCAATTGACAGCTGTCAAAATAGGGTATCCTAAAGATAAGATAAGCATAGATTTGAGAATTTCTTTGCAAGAGTTTAAAGTCCGTTGTCTTGAGTAAATGTAGAATGCATAAACGGGAGCTTTGCTTTAGCTTTGGCTAAATCTAAACATTACACCGATGTCAAATTTAGCGAAGGTTGAGATTAACAATAGAAATTGGAAAGACTGAAGCGCTTTAGAGGGGAAATCCTTGTGGCACGACAAGTATGAATCTTGTAAGGAAAAGTAAGCATCTCAACTTTTAATAACTACTTGGTTTGTTGTTCAGTCTAAATTTGTAGCAAAATGAAATCGATAACCTTGATGAACACTTGTTTCGAAAAATCTTTGTTTCTGGTCTACTGCTAATACTGTATTCAAATTTCATTTGATTCGTCTTACAATGTCAAATATCAAGCTATTTGTTATCTTTTACTTTTCAGGTTAAAAAACGTCGGGTTACAATTAATACTTGACTACTATAAGTTGTTTATTGATACATAGCAACGTACAAATTCCTGGCGCGCAAAAAAAGAACTGTAATTGGGTCATTACTTTGCTATTTTAGATAATAATAATTAACCAATTCTAAAGCGGTAGAAAAAAAAGGTTTTTAAAACAGACGATGAAAAATATCTCATGAAAAATCACTCGTTAATTACTTTTGAGGTTTCTTTTCCAACCTCTGTCTATCTTGCAAGTAGAGCCTTTTGGTGCAGGCAATGTTTGCAAGTAGAGCCTTTTGGTGCACGCAATGTTACATCCACTCGTCAAAACGGTGATCAATTAATTTTAACACTTTCATGTCTTTAATATTTCCACTTTTAAATGATAAGTTATTGCATATCTATATATTTTTTAGCTGTGTGCTCAGCAAACTTGACTGTGGTATTTGTTGTGGATGGCTCCTACAAAATGGGTGAAGCTCGATTCAGATTGGTTGGCGATTTCATCACCAATATTTCCAGGAATTTTGATATAGACGTCAATAAGACATGGTTCATTACTGCCGTAGAAGGAAATGGAACGTACGTTTATAAAACGAGGGCAGAGCTCAACAACTTCTTAGGGTTGTATTTTCCAAACACTAGTCAGGTAGTTTTGGGAAAAGCTTTGGACTCAGTTAGGTATCAGTTATCTGACAACGAAACACGAAGAGATGTTCCAGTCGTTGTGCTTGTCATTGCGAGTCACAAGTCTGATGACGACATTGCTGTTTCTACCATCAGCTTAAAAAAATGGAACGCTACTCTTATTGCTTTGGGTATCGGAGATGAAATCTCCCCAGGCCAAATGAGGGAGATAGCTTCAGATCCAGATAGCGATTACTTTGATGAGTGTAATGGCACGAATTGCCTTTTTACTAAGTCGATGACAATAGCTCGAACAATTTGTCAAGGTAAGCATATATGTCAGGTTATTTAGCTTAGTATTTACCTTATTAGTGAACAGCAATTTTCGCGCGTTTTGGTTGGCTACAGTAACGCGGAATGCCCTTGGCTATTCGCTATTTTGCCGGCGACGGAAGCCAAGATGGCGTCTCGTTTCGAGAAATTTTCGGAAAACGAAATCTGCGCGATAAATGAAGCAGTCGTACAAACCAATAGTACCAAGAAAGCCGGCGACGAACTTCAGCATGTCGGTGTTTACTAGTAGGTAGAAAATTATTTTCTTGCTAGGATTTCCCTGATCCGGGGAAGATTGCTTTGTTCAGCTCAAAGGGACGAGCGGATATGTGCATGTACAAACTTACAGTGCTACGAAAGTGAATGAATGGATCGGTGATAAACGTTTCAGATGGTTCTAGTTTAATTCACGTGACACGAAAATAGGAGCATAGTAGTCAGTCTACAAAAAAAGTGAACCAGCTTTCTTCAACAATCCCTTTTTATCTTTGATGAAAAAAAAACAAGGAAGGCCATAGCCATGGCCTTGCTATGTGCTTATGGTTTTCCTTACGTAGGTATCTGTCAGGACTGGCAACCATCCCGATATGGTCCCTGAATGTCCTATTTGAGACCCCGTAAAACAGGTGTGGATGAATTAAAACAGCATGCCTATCTGTTTCCAGAACACTGAACCGAGCCATAGTCGGTCTGTGCTACGGTGTGTTCACGCTTACCATCAAATGTAGGCCTTAATTTTGTGTATTCCTTCAATTCCTTCTCAATCATAATTTCTTTTATTTGTTCTCAAAATTTCGTTATAAGTGGTTGACAGGTGCGCAAGCTACCCATGTCATAACAATGGTACGTGTATAAGTTCCAAGGATGGTTACGAATGCAAGTGCTCTCCAGAATTCCATGGCGTGAATTGTGAATTGAGTAAGTGATATATTGCAATATTTGAAATAGCAAATTTATAGGATTCTTAACGCTTATGTTACAAAATAATGAACTATTTTCACAGCCAACTGTTCCAGTTTACCGTCTTGCAAAATAATAAAAAAGATATAGCCTGACCTTTTCTCACGTTACCATTTGGCTAAACATTTGGCTGTTTGTGAACATCTGGCTGTTTACTTGCTACTTGAGGCACCAACTCTGCCATTTAACTGATGTGTGCTAAGTTAAGATAATAAGATAAACATCGAATCTCAAAGTTGATACCAAGGGGTCTTTTTGTTCACTGCAAAATGGTAACTGACAGTTAAATAAGAGGGATGCTTCAAAATCTTACTCTGTTGAAGATCGTACCTCACCGAATGTAACTTTGGTGCTGTTGACTATGTGATTATTTGGTAATTCTAAAGTGAGCTGTTGTCCTTTTTTTTTTCTCCCTCACTCTTGAATAATCTGTTTACTGGTCTAGCTCAAGAAGGATAGAATGAGTTCCTATTCGTAATGCAATAAAAATACTAATATATTGGTATGCTTTCCATTCATAATCATAACAGGCAAATCTGTCGATTTCCTAAGTCTGGGATGTTTCATTGACATCAACGATACAAGCACTTTCTCGTCGCTTGAGACTGTCAATGCAACTTACCTAGATGGCCCATTCAATGCTAGAAAAAAAGCTGTATTGAAGTGTGCTTTAGAGTCAGCAAAAATGGACTACAAAGCGTTCGCTGTTTTTGATGGAGGAGCTTGCTACTCTGGTCCATTTGCCCATTTCAACTACAGCGTTTACAATGCCACAAGCTGTCCTGCAGGTGGAAAGGGTGGCCCCCTTGTAAGCGAGGTCTACCTTCTCGGAGGTGGGTCCATTGGACATTACATTATGGTAGTAAATTGTAAATATTGAAGGAGAATCTTATTCCATTTTTTCACGGACATCCAAAATGACTTGCACAATCTAACACTTTGTACGTTACGTCGGAGAGCAGATTATACATTTGGACACGCTTTTGCATAGATTACATGTAAGTACTAAAGCTATTCGTTTTACAGAGAATTTTTTCAATCTTTGGTGACTATTTATGCCGCTGTAGTTTTGGGCTTTTCCTGGCATAAATCACTGAACAGCAAATCACTTGAAGACCTTGAATTGAATTTAAATGTTCATAGTCTCGAGATACCACATATATGTCTTTATACACTTAAAACTTATAATCCAAGGGCTTGAAATCCACTTCATGAAAAAATCTTTAGTCCTTAATGAAGATAGGTTTAGCGTTAGCTTGCACTTGGATAGCTGCGCTGAAAGTTATCATTTATGTAATCTTGGTTTGAGAACGTCACTGTATTACTATAAATATATTCACCACTGAATCCGTTTTGTGTTCTTCAAACAGCTAAATGTGGCAAGCTGTTAGACTTGCACCGAAGTGCTATTCATCTGTCGAACTCAACGATCAGGGGTTCATCTTACAATGAATCCTGGGGCATTCCTCTGGTAGGAGGGGGCTTTTCCTGGTGTCCAACTACCTCGGATCAAAACCGAACACTCGAGATTTACTTTGGTAAGAGGCTAGACTTACTTTGAGTCCGTCCCACTTCTCTTTGAAAGGCCAGCAATTTCAAAGGAAGGTCCCTGTTACCTATTCATACACTATTGAAAGGAGATGGAAGATGCAAAATCGAAGATGTCAGTTATTTTGCAGCCTACTTTTGTTGATGTGGGACTTTACGATCGCTCTGCAGATTCGAGGATTTGGCGGCAGTGCCGGATACTTTTCTTTCAGAGATAAAAGCCATCTTGTAGCCTTAGCTGAAAGGGCTATATACGCATCAGTGACATCCTTCGAGTGGCTCTGTAGTTTTGAATAATATTTTGAGCTTTATCCAATCCCCATTTAGTCACAAATTACAGACGAACCATAAATATTAATATGTAAGTTTACGTGCAAAGCATTTGTAGCTGGCGGCTTTTAAATTGCCTTGCTTGTAACCCGCAGGAAGAAAAACCCTCCTAACTGAAGTAACTGTGCAAGGCAAAAACGGCTCCAGAGATTTTGCCGACAACATCTGCTTTGGTTCTACTGTTGATGGTGTTTCCGGTGTTCAGAAGATATTAAAAACCACAGTGGGCTGTGTGGTAAGAGGATGTAAATAATTGATTAAGCAAATAAATAACGATTTAGGAGGTAGCACATCCACTGAGTGGTTCTTCGTCTACCTTGTTCCTGGTCGAATTAGAAATTGCAAAAAAATGGATTTTGAGGAAAAGGAAAACCGGAGCACCCGGAGAAACACCTGTAGGAGCAAGGGAGAGAACCAACAACACACTCAACCTATATATGGTGTCCATGCCGGATATTTGAACATAGGACACATTCAGTGGTGGGAGGCGAATGCTCTCACCACCGCGCCAACCCTTGCTCTCTCAGTTTAGGCTGGGCCACTCTGTTAAGCTGGTCTCAATTAGTAGAAGAGAAGAAACTTCCATTAACTCGCAATAGAGCGACAATCCAACCCAAAAAATTCAACGATACAATATAGACTAAGAACTGGAATTTTAATGTCAACTAGCTTTCTGTAGAATAGATCAGAAAAACTGGTCTTGTCCTGTATTTGAATTTCTCATCGTTCACCGTTTATTTGACAGACTCGACTGTAATTAACCAAGAAAAAATTGTTTTTAAATCCTGCAATCCATGTACAGAGTAGCTATTTTGAAAGGAATCGGAAATACTTTATTCATTTTCAGGTTGATATTCCATGGACGTCTCCAGCTTATGCTAATAATCTCACGATAACAATTCAACCGCCTGTTTCAACTCAGTATTTGAAAATTTCCCCACGTGGTCCTCTCAGTGGAAACGGTTCCTGCCTCAAGATCGACGTACTTGATAGCTTGGCATGTAAGTCATCGGGGCAATGTATGTCAGTGATGATCTTGGCTCCATGTAACTTAAAAAAAAAAAAAAAACGAGGAAAGGGGCTTCCATTACGGTAAAGGTGCAACAATAAGACTGTAACTTAAAAAGAAAAATAGTTCCTTTGGGAGGAGGGGAAACAATAGAAATGTGTTGGTGGCGGTGGTGGTGAAGAGAGCTCTTAGATGGAGAGAAATAGAAATGTGGTGGTGGATTTTATGGTGGTGGGAAAGCAACAGAAGTGTAGGGAGGTGGTGGTGAAGGGAATACGATAAAAAAAATTCTTGCGTTGGTGGTTTCTGTAGAGGGAACGTAATATAAATGTGGAGATAGCGGTGGTGGTAGTGTTTGTGGACGGAAAACAACAGAAATGTGGTGGTAGTGGTGGAAGCAAAGTTACAGAAATGTGGTGGAGGTGGTGGTGTTTGTGGAGGAAAAGCAATAGAAATGTGGTTGTGGTAGTGGTGCTGGTGGAGGGAAGCAAATAGAAATGTGGCGGTGGTGGTTTTGGAGGGAAAGCAATAAAGAAAACAATTTACAGATGTCGTTAAGAGAGTGTAAATGATACCTTAATATACTGCTTGAGACAAAAAAAGTTATAAAGCGAGCGGTGGATATGGCTTTCGATTTTGCGGGCACCCCGTCTATGCGTACATAATTCATAACAAGGTGTCCCATAAAAATGTGAGATATTAAGTGATTTTCACGTAATAAAATTAACCAATGCGTGTTCTCTATCTGTCCATTACAGCCTCAATTTTACGACGTTCAATGGCTGTGGTAACATATTCAAGTAATCGCACATATCTTAGTCAGCTCCCCTTGGTGGATTCAAACACGTTGTGGTGTCCCACCGCATCTGATCTTGATCCATTCTTGACTGTGAATCTTGGTAACTGCATTTTATTGTCGGATTTAATTGTTTATAGTTATACGGGAATTAAAAGGAGCGCGTTACTTGTCATTTCTACTACGGGTGAGAGCTACCTTGACATTACCCTTGACGTGTACTAAGAGATAGATTGACAAACCAGGTTACTTTGTCCTTGCAAAAACCTTTTCACTTTAGAAACTGTTTGAGTATTCTTTTTTTGACATTAATGCATCATTTTTTTAACTGTAAAGTTTGCAGTGTTTGCGAGAATTGACATCATAAGAGAAATTAGGCCTTAAAACGAAAGTAAAATTCCAAAAACGTCTTATTATAGGTGCGTTGTTGAACAATACATAAATTTTCTCTTTTTTGCAGGATCACTCTTTAACGTATCCGCACTACAGTTTCAAGGATCCGAAGATCCGAGCGAAAGACCTCACACTTTATGTTTAAGTTACAGCATAGACGGAATCATATTTCTTGACTTTAGCGTCTCTGGAAGTTCGTGCCAGGTAAATCAACAGTTAAGGATTAATGAAAGAAAGTTGGAAAAAATCGATGGCATTCACCGACAGAATATCATTCAGACATTTTAGCATTTATTCAGTACCACCGAGAAAAGCATACAATGATAATAGTGGTCATGACAATTTTACTATTAGTGGATTTTTGTTGTTATATAATTAAGATGAAGTTTGCATTTTCTGTGACAAGAAATATTTGATGTTTATGAGTATCATCAAATGAATATCATCATCGTCATTATTATAGAAAAGTCTGTTTTATCATGATTAAATTTTGAGTCTATTTTATCTTCTTCTTCTTCTTCTTCTTCTAATTCGTTTTTGTCTTTCGCTTTTTCTCTTTGGCCTTCTTAGCTTTTTAAGCTTACAAACAGGAGCGGAGATGGAGACGTCGTTCGCCAGTATACATTTATCCCGCCTCGTCTTGTGAACTCAGTCATTTTAGAACCAAAGTATCCCATATTGAACACTAACGACGGCTACTGCATAAGAACAAACTTTGAAGGCTGTGTCACAACTACCCCAAATGGAGAGCCCATTTCAAAGGGTAAGATAGTTCGTAATAACGTAATAGAAGGGAAAGACAGCAAAGGGGGGGAGCGTCCGATTTGTTTCATTCACAACTGATATTCTTCCCAGACTGACGTAAGGCTATTCAAGGTTTTATCTTATTTTATTCATTCAAATATTTATTTAACAAGTATGGCTTATAGGAAAAAGACCAGATAATATTGTTGACAAAAAAACCGTCATAAGCCTAAACCCGTAAAATTTCCTTTTAGTGACGAAGTCTCCAGCTTTTGTTGTTTGATTTTGCAGGGTGCGTCGGAACTATCAGGGAGAAATGTTGTGTTTTTCCATTCCTGTATAAAGGGATGGAAATCTATTCATGCATCAGAGAGGACCACAACCAAGCATGGTGCGCCACAACTGATAACTTCGACAAAGACCAGCTATGGGATAACTGCCAAGGTATATTGGATCAATTATGTTTCTGAGAAACTGACCAACTACCCCTCCCCTAAGCCAACATTTTGCCCTAAGTGAGAAGTAAGTGATAATGTTGGCTTAGGGGAGGGGTAGGTGGGCAGTTTCCCAGAAACCTAAATAGTTCCGGTATATTGACCATACCGTTTGGTAAGACTAATATAAGTGGGTTACTCTTGACGAGCTTCATGTTGAGAAATGAGGGTACGGCCATCATTGCCCTGCAAGCGCCTCGACCTTTGCGTTGCTGGGATGAGGACGAAGATAGAGGGGTTCTGTTTCCAGAAAGAGGCAGTAATTCAAAAAACTGTAGTATCGTCTTGTTTCATTGACTGTAGAGACGGAGAATGGATTGTTGCCACTCCCTAAGATTTTGTCCGTGAAATTTGTCGCAACAAATTTTGCTGCGTTTTCGTTTCCTTTCAGCTGTTCCGATTCCCTTCCACATTGTACCGAGTTTAGTGGGATACCGTGACTATCTGAGTAAAATAATTTATATAACTTCGGCAGTAGCAACCTCGTTCCCAGGGTCTTCTAGTTTTCAAATATGGCGGCGGCAGGAAAGAGGGTCTTCTTTCCTTCCGCCGCCATATTGCCGGAAGACGAGAAAACACTGGGAAGGGGTTTTGCTATCAATCTATTTTTTAAGCAATCAAATAAAATTTTTCATCATTTCCCTGCATTTTTAAATATAACCTTATACTTATCCCTTTCATCTGCTGCAATCAGCCAGGTCATCAAAACGAGAGCTAACATCATTCTACGTTCGTAATTTCAGTCGGCTTTAGCAATCCTTGTTACACAAAGCCCTGCTTCAATGGAGGTACCTGCGTGGAGGACCTGATTACCTGGCGATATCAATGTATATGCACTGAAAAGTTTATCGGGAATAATTGTGAGGATGGTGAGTGAAATTCCTTTATTTTTTCGCATCTGGCAAACAAATCATGTCCAAGTTCATACGTTCATTTAAGCAAGATGGGAATATCGAGTTAAAGCTGGTGGCCGTCCTAGCTGCCACCATATATATTATCATACATACAACAATTTTCTTGTCTCTTCAAGCCTAGCTAATTTCTTTCCAGATTTTGACGAATGTTATAACAGTCTCTGTCAAAACGGAGGGACATGCATTAACACTGACGGTGATTACAGATGCGAATGTAACTATGGATACACCGGAAAGGACTGTCATTTAGGTAAGGAAAAAAGCTGTACGGTGTATGCATATACTTAAGGACTTCTGAGACATCTGAACCGCGTAAACGTGTGGCTGTTAATAGCAAAGTCAAGTGGTCGGGTCTTTGTTCAGACGTGTAAGATTTCTGAGTCATGACGTCCTCTTGTATAATAAGTACAGCCAACGTCATAATTTCCTATTGGTTGTTTTGGTCACTGTTGGCTATTCCACCATAAATTATGTGAAGGACAATTCTAACCGAAAAAGACAGTCGTAGAATAGCAGAGTCAGTTACGAATATTTTGACTTGATTGCTTGAGCGCAGCTTTAGAGTGATGATAAAATTGTTTTCCATTACTCATAATCCTTCAAGTCATTATTCTAAAGTTTTGATTGGTCTACTGATCGTCTATTACGTCACTGCAGATAGCCGGCAACATGCCGACCATGACCTGCTGGCGCAGAATAGAAAGGAAAAAAATGGAAATTTTCTGCACACGGTTCTTTGCAGATGCACAGTTTGGTGCCTTTCTCTGAGGGGCAGTTGTTCTCCGTGACAAAATATTACAAGAATGTCAACCGCATAATAGAAAAAATAACAATAATTCATCCTCTTTCATTGACAAATCTTGACTTTTTGCAACCGTTGACTAATGCTTTTTTCTTTTTTTTCATCTTTAGATGCCCATTTCAGCGAACTTGAAATTGGTTTCGCCATTGATGGTTCTGCAAGCATCCAGTTTTACCGCAAAACTAACTTCCAGAAGCTTAAAGACTTTGTAACAAAACTAACACGCTCATTCAATGTCTCTAACAACGAAACCCGCGTTGGGCTGATCGTTTATTCCACAACCTCAACCTTAGCCTTCAATCTTGACCGGTACTCAAGCTTAAATAGAACAATAGAGGCAATCAACAATGCAACATATCCAGGTGGTGGTACATTCACTGGTGAAGCCCTAAACCTTGCTGCCACAGGGTTGTTCAACGATAGTGTCATAAGAGCCAATGTTAGCCAGGTGTTAGTGTTAGTCACAGATGGAGTATCTACAGATGATGTCATTGAGCCGGCTGATTCACTTTCTTCGGTATTTGTCTACGTTGTAGGGATCGGCAAAAATTATGAGCTGTCTCAGTTGCAGAGGATAGCGAGGGATAAACAGGAAAGAGTTTTCCCAACTGAATTCGACAAACTCCAAAACGTAGCCGATGATGTTAGAGGACAAATTTGTTTGGGTAACTATAAAATTTTGTATTTGCTTTAACAACTAAAAACATAAACTAAGCTATGTAGTGATAGCAATTTGATTTCATAAAATTAAGAAAAAAGCATTCAAAGAAGGCTAAGGCCGGTTGCTACTCCTTGATCGGTCTTTCCGAATTATCCCTCAAATTAACCTTTTTTATTCTCCATTAGGAGTTCATAAAAGTTATCATCATCATCATCATCATCGTCATTATCATAATTATCATCGTTATCGTCATCATCTTCAACATCATCGTCATCATCATCGTCGTCATCATCATCCTTGTATTCATCATCATCATTATCGTTAAAATCATTATTTTATCAATTTTACTTCCACTTCTTCCAAGTGTGTAATGTTTCCTTTTCGTCTTTGCTTAAAAGATATTGACAAGTGCTGTGACAATCCCTGTCGCTTTGGTGGCATCTGCACGAATGGAGGCTTAAACTGTACTTGCACAGAAGGTTTTCAGGGGCCAACATGTTCTAAAGGTTAGTAACACTCGTCAAAGGAAAAGGACGGGAAACCTAACTAGTAATCGTAATCGGATATCAAACTTTTCCCCACTGCCCACCAGTCGTGCCCTAACCAGAGAAAACAGCCGACATTTGGTGACACTAAAATTGGTTACCCCGCTAAATGACGTCTAAGAAACGTGCACAGAAATTCCATACTGATGACGCGTCACTACCCAGATCTTGGAAGTGCTTCTGATTCTTTGAATCAAATTTCCCAAGCGGCACGACCAATCAGAAGCACTAGCCAGATCTGGGTAGTGACTCGTCATCGGTATGGAATTTCTGCGCTAGTTTCTCAGACGTCGTTTTGCGGGGAAACCAGTGGTAGCGTCGCCAAATGTCGGCTGTTTTCTAAGGCTAGATGTGCCTGTAATTATTTACGATTTTTAACCCTCCAGAAATGTAGCAGTCTCAAACCAATAATTGTTATGATTCTTTAGCCGTTTGTGATTCCAGTCAACGGAAACATGGATCTAATATAAAAACAGGAACATTCAATAATAGTTTCTTTCTCTTTTAAAAGATGTAAAGGAATGTCAAAACCCCAACGCAAGCTGCACGTCTGGAAAAGCATGCACCGAAACATTTGGCGGATATGAGTGTACATGTGCTAACACTTCCCTGTACGGTACAAATTGTACTAAAGGTAACTCTCCTTCTCAGATTTTATATACCAGTACAGTCGAGTGGTCTTAAACGGCCAAGCTTCAGAAGGGACAAGAAGTGACTTACTGATCATTGGCCACTTAGAACAGGTTTTGTTTACAGTGATTATAGGACAGTCTTACACGCCAGAACTTTGGTGACTGTCTGCCAAATAGTGTCTCTCCTTCAAAAGAGAATGATTAAGAGACATGAAGCTAGCACTACAAAGGGTTTGTGTAGTTATGTAAAGTTTAAAGCATTTTACAAACAGTTAGTTAACAGCAAGTGAGGTTTAGGCTTTCATGCGTAGATGTATACTGTCCCTCTCAGAATGAGCTATGCAAGGTTTATGGTCTTATGTGCAATAAAAAAAGTGTTTGCTTCAAATATTTCATACAGATTGTGGCAAAAACTTCACAGTACTATTTCTTGTGGATACGGCGAGGGATGTTGGAAGCGACAATCTAAAACGCCAAATTGAGTTCATCATCTCTGTAGCTTCTACAATCAATTTCAACCACATCGCCGTTATCTCTTACGCAACAAAGGGAGAGGTAATCATCACACCAGGTCAGGCTTCCAACTTCTCGGAATTTGCCCAAACGCTACGAGAAGCTAATTACTCATTGGATCATCTTAAAAACTTGGGAAAGGCATTCGAGAAGGCACAAGAAATATCGCATTTGTTTACTGCATCAAAGCCAGGGATTACAGTGGCCATGATATCAGGAAAGTCACATGACGACCCTGCTCCACCTGCAACAGATTTAAAGAAAAGAGGGGTGACCATCGTTGCCATTGTCTTTACGGGTGCTGGTTATAGTATGGTACAAGTGTCACTGTTTGTCTCGAAACCAGACACTGATCATATAGTTACTACAGAGTTTTCTTCATTGAAGTATTCTGTCAACATAGCTAGAGACGCGATTTGTAAAGGTGAGGTATACCAAACTCCGAAAAGAATTGTGACACGCATTAGTTCTTTGCATTCATGATGCCCCAGTACCCCTACGAACTCAGTATTCTGTTAGCTGGTTTAGGCTGACGTCAGTAGAAATATTAAATACGCTTTCTGGCTGCCTTCCTTTATGTCTAATTACTCAAACTGTCAATTTAACATGTTGTTGCTTTGTTAACATCTGTATTTTTCGATTTCTTCAGCTTCAAATCCTTGTTCTTATGTCGATTGTCCTGCACTTCATACGTGCCAAAATATCTACGGAGAAAATGGAGGATTTAGATGTATTCCACGTAAGTAAATGACATCTAAGAAAGCAAACAACAAAAAAACAGCATCTAAAAGAAAACAACATATAAAATGGTGAAAATGAGTTAAGTTCTTCAAGGAAAAAGTTTATTAGGCTGTTTGCATGCCTTCAGTTTGGAAACTATTTGACAGCTAATGCATTATGCCGATTATCCAGCACATCAAAACCACTTCAGCTAGTTCAGTTACTCTTAGCATTAAGTTGGTCTTACTATACAAATGAGGCAATAGCTAGTGCGGCATTACTCCCAGTTTAGACCCTGTGGGATGAGCGGATGCTGTTAGAAGATAGTTCCATAAATATATTGGAGATGAAATAGATTGTTAATGACCCATTATGCGGGGAAGATTCTGCCGCGGAACTATTATTTTTTACAACTTCTCATTGGGGATTACCGCCCCGCCATTGATCTAAAACTGAGACCTGTTTATAGGCCAATGTAAAGACATTTTGTTATTACTTTTTGCAGCCGTAGATGCGTGTAATCCTACCAATCCTTGCAATAATGGCGGGACCTGTGTGGTAACGGATAATAGCTTTAATTGTACCTGTCCCCCTGGCATTGGAGGACAAAACTGCACCGAAGGTAAGTGCCGTCAGGCAAAACAGAGGAATGCAGATTTTAATCTTGAACTCGATTTTTTGTTATTTTCTAATAATGGTATTGTCTGTTCCCTTTAGATTTCGTAAATGAATGTGACTCAGCACCATGCCGGAACGGTGGACAGTGCATAGATCTTTTAGGAAGATCTAAATGCGATTGTCCTGAAACGTTTTCTGGGAAGTTCTGTGAAGTGTGTAAGTCTAAATTTCTTGGCGATGGTAAATTTTGTTTATCCGCCTTAAATAAGGATAGCTACTATGATTGCAACTGACTTTGATTCTGATTATGTGTTCCCAATTCTCATCTAAATATATTCTGTATTAACGGATATTAGGCTTCAAGTACCAGTTATTTTAGCCGTGGAGCTTTGTTTAATAACGGGGCATTAGGCCCATTTAATACGTCAAAATGTTCATGAGGCGAATGCATTTCATTGAATTAAAGTGCACAAAATTAAGGTTCGCCGTTTGAATCAATTAGAAACGAACGAATGGAGAAAACAAACCAACCGAAAGCTTGTCATTCGGTTACGTTGATTCGTTATAAAAAGTCTTCATCTGGTAGTTCTAATAATTTTCATACGTTCATTTCTTCATGCATCTCCTTCCTTTCACAGGATTAAATTTATAACAAAAAAACTCAATGACCAGCTTCCAATTGGCTTGTTAGCCCAGTTGGCAGAGTGCTGCAGCGGTATCGTAGAGAGTCTAGATCACGCTTGAATTTCTTTCATGCAGGCTTATAATTAATCTTTCCGCAACTGCAAAAGTTTCGTGTACAACTAAAATGACCTTCCTTAAGTTTAGTAACCACTTTTGTTTTCTCTAGCTTGTTCAACCAAGAAATTCAACGTGGTGTTTCTAGTTGACGGATCAGGAAGCATAGAATTCCAGGGACGTGGAAATTTCCAGCGCTCAAAGGATTTCATCAAAGCTCTAATCAACAATTTTGAAGTTGGTAGAGACCAGATAAACGTTGCAACAGTGCTCTTTTGGGACCGCTTTGCAATTATTCACCGTTTGAATACATTTTATACTAAAGAAGAAGTCTTGAATGCCATACAAGGTATGCCTTATCCGGGTGGAGGGACCAGGACTGGCCAGGGCCTTGATGTGATCCGAAATAGCATTCTTACAAATCTTGGCGTTAGAAGTCAGTTAACAAATATTGTAGTAGTTGTAACTGATGGATTGTCACAAGACAGTGTTTCTACACCTGCTAAAAAGCTCCGTGACATGGGAGTGATCATTATAAGCATTGGAGTCGGTTGCTGCTTCTATAGACCAGAGTTAAATGAAATGGCCACTGATCCAGACAATACGCATGTCTTTGATGTCGCCTTTAGAAGTCTGGAAACCATTGTTGAGCCACTTTTTGAACAGATTTGTTTTGGTAAGTTATGTCTTTCAAGTCGTCGCTCGCAGCAACTATACGTTTTCAAACAGTTGATAAATCAAAAGCAACTATTTATTCAAAGAATTTTTTGCGCCCATTAAGAACGGCGAACTTATCCACCTTCTATGACGTCACAGTCGCCAATTCCTCGAGTAAGACAAAACTTGGCTAGACTGCGATATTTCTGAAATGCAGTCCTGGGGAACCATATTAAGCCCGGTGTGAGTGGGGACAAATAAATACTTAGATTTTTGTAAAATCGAATTTCTGTTTGAAGCTTGTTGTTTCTTTTTCAACAGCGACTGACTTCTGTTCTGCCAGACCCTGTGAAAATGGTGGGAACTGCACGAACGAAGCGGACGATTTTCGATGCAACTGTACAGAGCAATGGACTGGAAAAAATTGTTCAGTTGGTAGGTACTATTTACTATTTCCTGTTACTTTTTATCAGTTTACCGTGCTGCACTGTTCGCAAAAGGGTTTCTTTTACGTAAGAGTTGAATTTTGATTCTATAACCCTTCTCAAATTAAGCATCAATAAACGCTAAGATAAATACAAGTTATCTACTAACTTCCTATAGGTTCCCTTTTAGGCATTTTCAAAAACTTGATTATTTAAAGCATTGTTAGTCTTATCCTTTTACAACAGTCAGTCAGCTTGATATTTATGCTGTTTGGATACGGCCTTACTTATATTATTACCCAGAATTCCGTCTATGAAGCTTCTCTCTCTCATCACTTTTGCAGATGTCGATGAATGTTCACTTAACATTACTCAGTGCGCAGATAACCAAGTATGCCACAATTTTCCGGGCGGCTCAGCGTGTCTTTGCTCTAATCATAGATACGGAAGCAGCTGCAGCATACGTAAGTGCAATCTCCTTCTGTATACCTTTTCATTGAAAGAAATGTTTCAATTAATTATCCCCGGGAACTATTCATCTTTACCTTTAGGTACCTTCGTGTAAATAGTTGCTCGGTTTTTTCCCTTGCTTTCCAACTTGATAACTTAACGATACTGCAACAAGCTCAAGGGAATCAGTTGGCCTTTTCCTAGTCTCTGTACGCCGTCTTCCCAGGCCTTCTTGGTCAATGCATTTCTGTGACGTTTCCGAGATGAACGGGCGGCGACGTGCCCTGAAACGCAAAGGCCACGTGGACAAATTAGGCCTAGGAACAAGGCGAAGTCGGCTTGAGGTTGCAAAAACAACAGAACGTTTAACAGACACGGTTGCCTATCGCTAGTAATTAAGCTTTCTTTGTCTTTACACTTTTATGAGATATTTTGCCAACATGTGAGCATATCCCTGAGAAATGTTTCTTCTGTTTCACTGCTTAGAATGTAACCATACAAAGATGGATGTTGGCTTCCTGATAGACAGCTCTGGCAGTATTAATAACGCCGATAAATGCAACTTCCAAAGAATCAAAGACTACATTAAAGGATTCATTAAGTCCGTTGTAATTGGCGAAAATGACACAAGAATTGGCATCGCCACCTATTCCAGTCAAGGAAACTTCAAAATCAGATTTAACTTCACTGCCTTTTATTCCGCGGAGTCCCTCGTTGAAGCAACTCAAAACATACCCTATGATTCCGGAAACACCTACACGGGAGAGGCACTGGATCGAATAAGGTTGGACCTCTTCTCAACTGTCCGGGAGGGGCTGCCAGCAATTCTCATTGTTATGACTGACGGTCGATCTCGGGACAATGTGACAATGCCATCTAAACTCATCCGGGACAATGGAGTCCACGTCATTTCCGTCGGAGTAGGTTCTGCTGACTATGCTGAGTTAGCTGTTATAGCGTCCGTCCCCAACAAGGGCAACATCTTCAATGTGTCATTCACTTCCCTTAACAATCTTGTAGGGTCTCTGGTTGAAAGTGTTTGCAGAGGTAATCTTTTTGTTCTTACTATACTGACCGGAAGGTTCGGTTCATAAAAATACTAAAAAAGCATGTCTAAAGTTTGTTTCACAGAGCGAGCGATAAGAAGCAGATGCGTTATTTTGACGGTGTACAAGGAATGCTTGTATTTCACTATTTTGGGCGTTATTAGTAAGAAAGATACCTGATTATACCTGAGATTATACCTGATTCGCTAAATACTATCATTTCACTCTTACTTCATATCACCATATAATTTCTAGAGAACGCGCGAAATATGCCTCTTTGTAACACAGCAAATTTTGTATTGCTCTGACTGTCAAGATGTTTTGTCGGAAGAGGATTGTGTAAGCAGCGCCGAGGACTGGAAAACAGTTTTTGCGTACTTACAAATGATGGTTACACAGATGATAAGCATGGAAAAATTGTCAATTCTTCGTATTCTCTCCCTCGCCTCGTGCGGAAGATTTCCACTTTAATCATATTTTAAAGCACCAAATACGATGTACAAGTACATATTCGCATCATTAAGTCTTTTCTTATTAAATGTTGAAAATATTCCAGGCGCCAATCCTTGTGATCCTTCACCATGTCAGAATCAAGGAATTTGTCATGCAGAGTATGGTCGTGAATTCCGGTGCCAATGTCCACCAGGATTAACAGGAAAGACATGCGAACTCGGTAAGACGGGACAATTGATATATAGCGATTCAGAAAGAATAGAATGAGCCATATATGTTCATTAACCCCATCACATCAAACTCACGTTGTGTAATTGCAACACAATTGAAATGCGATGCCGGACCAAGCAGCGGAGAAAAACTTACATCAAGGCTAGAAGTGATCAGCCGTTTAAAAGGATTTCCAATTGCGATGGTTAAGGTTTAAATAGTATGACCTCAATCAGAGATTGCTAACTTGCAAACAAGTAATACTGATACATGTCTTATCATCTTGCAGATGTCGATGAATGCTTTAACAATCCATGCACCAATAACGCTGTCAGCTGCATGAACACATTTGGAAGTTATGAATGCAACTGCCAGCCCATGTTTACAGGAAAAAAATGCCATATAGGTAGAGGCCACGGTTAAATACTGTTTAGTTGTTAACCATGGTGTTACTTAGTTCAGTATTACGCCTTTAGCCTTCTTCTGCTTCTTTCCTTTAATTATTAACAAAAATTCGGAGAAGTAGAGTTCTAAGAACTGTACGATCAGTGGCAGATCCAGACCTTCAGATAAAGTTGATCATCGAGACCCTGAGATAAGGGGGAAGCCCGGCCTCAAAAAAAAAACTTTTTTGGTCCTTCGAGCCAAAGTTTGGTGTAAAAAAAGGGGGGATGGGCCCCCCGGGACCCTTCCGTGAATCTTCCACTGACAATCACATACCAACTGACAGTGATAATTTTAACAAGGAGCCAATCATGAAAGTCAGTAGCCTGCGCAGCCGGCGGGGTCGTTTGGCAGAGGAGCTGAGAAGCCTTGTGAAGAATGGAGAGGTGACGCTTTCGAGTTTTCTCTAGCCTTCGCCGCCAAAACTGTCACACGCGCAAAAACAATACCGCCAGCAACGCCAGCTGAAAAGCAAGCTGAGAATATAACTGAACAAACTGAATACAGCAAAGCTCAGAATTCACATTTCTCTTTGATTCGAGACTTCAATCATCGGGAAAATTGACGTAAAAACCTCCAATAATACCACCTCTGATGGCTATCAAAAAGTATGTTAGAACGTTCAATAAAATATTATCAAATATGGTACGGTAAAATTTACCACCTTAAAGACAAACGCTATCGCCCCTCTGTCTGTCTGTCTTTTTCTTTTTTTAAGAAATAAAAAGCCATGTGTTTGACCTTGCGATCCTGTTTGATGGTTCAACTTTCATAACCAGAGAGGGATTTGGACAAACTCAGCTCTTCGCAAAAACGGTTCTTTCTTCCTTCAACATTTCGCAAGACCAATCCAATGTAGCTTGTGCTGTCTATGCCAGAGATGTACGTGTTAGCTTTAATTTCACAGATAACTACAGTTTATCTGCGGTTTCAAGAGCAATTGACGATATTGCCTACCTAAACCAGCCCTTGCTAAATATTACGGCAGCACTCAAAGTCGTCAGCAACATCCTATTTGCTAATGGAAGACAAAACGTCACGCGTATTGTGCTCGTGTTTGTCAGTGACATACTTAGTGGCAACCTAACAGAGATAACGCAAGATCTTCACCAACAAGGAATAATAGTAATCACCATTGGTGTAGGCTTCAAGTTTCTCAAGAGTCAGCTGGAGATACTTGCAAACAAACCTTTTCTGGTGCTATCTACAACCTTGCAACACATTGACACAGTGGAGGGCATCACCGGAGGACAAATTGCCCAAGGTAAAAGACCTAGCCCAGGGGCAAATAATACTTCCAAAACAGGACAAGAGAGAGATTGGTTTGATGCTTTCTTCCTTTCACCTCCATTGGGTTTCTACTAAGTTATTAACAATATGATGCCAATGTTAGAATAACAGAAGGCATGCGATGAATCTACAGGATGACATATATTATAAAAGATGCAACCGCCGGGACCTTGTAACTTTATAAAATATGGTTGAAAAATCTGGTGCTTTTCTTTTAAGCACAATTCAGATTTATGAACCTGTGTAGAACCTCTGTATTTTCAATACTTACAGGTAGCTACATGTCTGGGAAATATTATGATGAAACATTTCTCTGCTACCGTTACACATGCAAACATGTCCTTCTGCTTTTTCATTTACAGTTGTCGATCCCTGTGCAAGTTTTCCGTGTAGAAATGGTGGAAATTGTACATCAAATAAAGGTAACTACAGCTGCGTGTGTGCCTATGGTTTCACTGGAGAAAACTGTGAAGAAGGTACGTTACTACCTTTAAAGACAGCAACGCTTTGAGCACAGTGTTTTAATGCTTCAATATTTAGTTTCTTTTTCCTCTTTTCATTTATTAGTATTTTTCTTCAGAGATTGACGAGTGCAGCATCTCACTACCACCTTCATGTGATAGTGGCAAACGTTGCATCAACACCCGAGGAGCCTATCAATGCGTTTGTATTGGCAACCAGTACGGATCCGAATGTCAGCACGGTATGTACCCTAGGTAGGACTTGCATTCATTTTCGCAACATGCTGCTTTAAATAGAAAGGCACAAGGATGATAAATTATGTTAAACTATACTTGGGTCTGATTAACTGGAAAAGCTTCTTCGTCTCCTCTTTATGCTACAAAAGTTGTATCAATTCATTAATTCGTTGCTAGTATCATATTTTCTGTCACACCAGGCCGTCTATGTTCCGAAACAATTTGATGTATAACAGCCTTGTTTAAATGCTTGAGGTGTGTGCCCACATAGGCGAAACATTAGGCTGGATGTGTTCCCGGTACATCAATTGCTAAATGAAATGAACAGTCCCTAAGATATCTATCAGAAGTATGCCTCATGAAGGTTCATCAATATACTGATAACTTTGTCAAATACCGAAAAATATACCTGTAACATAAAATCTGAGCATGTTACTATACCTGCATGGATTTGGTCCCACCCATGCATTATCTTGTGTTCATTTCAGATTTTGACGACACAGAAATAGACATTGCCTTCCTTCTAGACGGCTCACAAGTTGTGACAAAGGACAACTTCCTACATTTTCTCGCTTTGATCAAATCCACAACTGCATCGTTAAATGTATCTAAGAATGGCACCCATGTAGCAGTAGCTGTGTACGGAGACAAAGCTAATCTGGTCATCGGCTTTAACGATCACCTTAATCAGTCATCCTTGGACCTTGCAGTGGACTTAATTACCTACTCGGAATCTCGCTTAAGTAACATGGGTGCTGGACTTGAAGTTGTTTCTGCAGCTTTTGCCTCGAATGCAGCAAGGCCAAATGCTACACACGTCTTGGTAATATTGACAAGTTCAAAGTCACAAGATGACATTGAAGTTCCCTCTCATCGCTTGCTTACTTCAACAAAAGTGAATGTGTTCACAATTGGCTTTGGAACCGAGTACAGTAATGGTCAGTTGAAGGAGATCTCTTCAGATCCAGACGATAGCTTTGTAGTTACTGTTAACAATGGAGGAACACTTCCTATGGAAGTTGTCTTATTCAAAGCTACCTTGGCTATAGGTAATATGAATTTCCTCAGATTAGATGTTCGCCCTAAACTGAGAAAACGTACAGACGACATTTCGCGACGCCAACAATCTTACCCGAGAAATGACGTCGGGGAAACGAGCTGTTGTTTTCTCAGGCTATGTTCGCTTTTAACAACGGTACATTCCATTTTTTTTACCCAATCCGGCTATGGCCAGATTTGCAGAATCGTTCAGTTCATAAATGATCTTTAATTTGCGTACGTACATTTATGTCTGAACGAAAATTGTCAGCAAATAGATTTGAACCTCAGAAAAAAAAATCAGCTTTCTTATTTGTACATTCGATTCTAGGCCTTGACGGGGCAATGCTTTCAACTCTTTGAGCCCTATTGTCTACTAGCAAATTTTGCAGATAGAAAAAAATATCGAAACATTTTCCTTTTGATCATTTTATTAATTAGCATAACTTTTCCTATTTACTATGTAAGGATAGTTACGGTCATGTCGAGCTTTAATTAATCAAAGCAGTGTCTGTAATATTAACACCTGTTTTTCATATTTCTCCTTAAGGAATAGACCCATGTTCAAGCAGCCCTTGTATGAACGGTTCGTGTTCCAATTCAGAAGGCGGTTATATTTGTAACTGCACTGAAGGATTCTCAGGAAGGAATTGTGAAAAAGGTATAATTTTCGAGCTCGTAACTGATACCACAGATATCTTAGAACTATTCTGAGGTGTTTGAGACCCATAGAATTGGTACGTATTATGGCCTTTTGTCCATGTGAACGAGTTATCTGCAAGTGTATTGTACCATTGGGTTTGTGAATTGACTTGACAATACATGACTGTTGGTAACCAATGCCCTTCCAGAAGATGACTGTAATGTTTCCGTCCATCATTTGTGGGAGAATATTTTCAGTCTTCTACTTCCAAAGCACGCATTGCTTACAATGTCTTAAGCACGTTAAAATTAGATAAATTTGGCATGAATCAAGGCAAACACAAAATCTCCTTATCCTATTGCTTTCTTTCTACTCCTACTTCGCAGAGAACGATCAATGTCATCCGGATCCATGCAAGAACGGTGGAGCATGTCAAATTTTACCATTGAACTCATACTACTGCATTTGTCTGAAGGGATGGACTGGACGCAACTGTGAATCGGGTGACTATTAAAATTATTTAACCTTTCAATAATATATTATTATTATGAAACTTGAACCTGCAAAATTAGCAAATAAAAGTAAACCGTGAAACTGAGTAAAAATCTTATTTGTTTCTGCAGATGTAGCTGAATGTTCAGAGCAAAATGATGTTTGCCTGCAGGGAAACTGTGTTGAAAAAAGTGGTGACTATCATTGCAACTGTTATTCTGGAGTTGCAGGAAGGCAATGCGATAAAGGTGAGCCATTATTAAGAAAAAAACAATTTTCAGTTATGCTATGAAGTGGAAGCATCAGTCTGTAGTATCAATGGTATGTCATTAAAAAGAAAACCTTCAATGATGTTGATATGTCTCTTTTATCCGTGTCTAAAGAAAGAGCGTGGCGTGATAGAAACAAATGTGAGCCACTTTTTGGAAAAGCTCAATTGCTTGAGAGGATATGGCATCTTGAAGTGTACTTATGTTTCTAAAAATAGTAATAAAATGGCGGGAGATTTAAAAATCAAAGCTTAATAACTCCTTAACCAACTGAGCTTTTTTTTTACAAAAAATACAAAATTTTATTCTATCGCGTCGTGCTCTTTTTAAATTATTTATTTGTTTTGTCATATCTTGAAATTTTACTTTTGCTGCCAATCTTGTGACGCCATTTTCTCGCCAAAAAACGAAAAATCGAAAAACAAAAAAAAAAAGGTTATTTTTTTGGAGATACAAAGTTCTACCATCCTGCAAAGTTTGAGCTCAAACGAATAAAAAAATGCAAAGTAGTTCCTAGCATGCACGTTTAGGCGTCCTATATGCCCACCGTTCACAGTGCTTTTTGTAAAATTTGTAATTACCAAAATTTGTTTCTTTGTTGTTGTTGTCTTTAGCTCTCCCCTTCCTTGCAACATAATAAATGAACAAAGGAGTATTAAGGAGAGATTTGACACGTCTAGTCTGTACCTGTAAAGGGGTTCAGCGCCATGATTTAAGTCTTGGAAAGAATAATTTATTTGCACCGATCTTTTCCTTTCAGTTTGTACAGAAAAGAATTTTGACCTTGCGTTTATGATCGACGGATCAGCAAGTCTCAATCAGTGGGGTGAAAACAATTATAAAAAGATTATCAACGCGACCAGGAACATAATCAGCCTCTTCAGTGACAATGATCAGTCAAAGTTCGGAATTGTTGTGTATGCAACAACCGCAGATGTAAGAGCCGATTTCTCATTCACTCGAAGTAAAGTGGACGCTGTTTTGGCCAACATGTCGTATCCTTCAGGTTGGACACGTATAGGAACAGGCTTAAACACTACCAGAGAAGATCTCTTTACAGGTGGTCGTCAAAACACTCATAGGATCCTGGTAGTTTTCACTGACGGAACGTCTGTCGACGGCGTGTCGGTAGCATCCCAGCTACTTCATGACACGAACGTGACCATTATAGTAATTGGTTTGGGTGAATGGTATGACATTAACCAAGTTCAACGAATGGCCAGCGATCCACAAGCCGAGACGATTCTTTTGACCACTCCTAACAAGCTTCAGGGAGTGGAATGGAGGATCCATGAAATGATCTGTAAAGGTAAAAAATGCTGCTTGTACTTTCAAGTGGGAAGGAAGGTTGTTGTTGTTGTTGTTTTTTTTATTCTGGACCCGCGCTTTGTTTTGGTCGCTAACCGCTATCACCTTATGGAGGACAACAAACCCCCAACCTTTACGTAAGCAAACTGCTTTTCATACCCTGTATGTTGAAATAGGTGAGACAAAGACATCTGAGTAATGTCATTACAACCGCATTTGACGATCATCAATTAACTAAGAAAGCATGTTATTTTGTTTCAGGAATAGATCATTGTTTCAGTAGTCCTTGCAAAAATCACCAGCCGTGCATCAACAGTTTAGTGGGTTACCGGTGTGATTGTGACCCTGGTTTCACAGGCCCAAACTGTGAAGAGGGTATGTTGTTCCAAACATAGTGCATACTGTGAGAGTTACGTCCAGTGGATGGTATACATTACACTTTCATACTTTATAGCTCAGTGCATTGTCAAATATAATGGCTCAAAAATTCTTCTTTTTAGAATTTCATGAACGCGATTGCTAGTTTTGTGTGACCAATCTTTAAACCATTGCACTGCACGAAAAATTTGAGTTACTCAAATTTACTCGGTGCAAATATGACGCAAAAAAGTGCAAACTAGAGGGAAATCAAGAGCAAAGATGGTAAATACCACATTTGCTTGCCAGTTTACATGGGGTTGTAAATTTGAAGTCAAATGAGGTATTTACCTAGTTTGCACTTTTTTGCACCAAATTTGCACTGAGTAAATTTGATGTAAATAACATTTTTCGTGCTGTGTTGGATGCGCTCCGGTTCCATATTGAAATGATCACCTCATCCTCAAATAAAATAAGTCTCGGCTCCTAGCAGTCACCTCGAAAGGACGGAAAACCCCATACAATGGACACCCAGTATTTCAGACACTTCAGCATTTGTGGTCATTTTTCTTTGAATCTTGATAAGGCAGAAGAATCTGTAATAACAACACTGAGTGTCCACTCCAAACGTGTCCGCATTGAGAGTTGACAGTATGTAAAGCACCTCTACAGATTCCAGGTAAGTGTTTCTTCACAGAATAACACTTAATTCTTTTGCAGCCGTGGACATATGTAGCAACGATACTTGCAGCGATGGAAAGGTTTGCTTAAGCTCAACTGGATTTACTGGTTGTGTTTGTCCAACGGGATTTTACGGTGAAAATTGCACTTTCGGTGAGTATCTTAATGACCTTTCTCTGCTGGATACAGCTAGTGACTCTGAAGTGACCGGATTTTTTTATTCATTTCTTTAGAGCCGCCATAGCTCGAATCTAGATTATAACAAAAGCCTGAAAAAGAAAATGCGAAGATCCATCCTAAAGAACTAAACGTTAAATGATTGGTTTATTAAGACAATAAGGAAGAGACAAGTCATTTGAAGGAACAAAAATATCTTTGACTCAAAAACCTGACATAGCCTGTGATAACTGACCAGTGTGACAACTACGACATCATTTTTTTCAACGTATGCTGCATCAACTCCTTATATCAAGTTAACCATTTTTGCCTGCTATTTGTTGACCTTAGCATCCAGCAAACAGAGGTTTTACGATACATCTTACGGCTTTCCTACTATAGAGAAATATAGTTTCTTTTAACAAAACTAACACCTGTATTTTCTTAGCTTGCAGTAATACGATAGACCTTGTCTTCCTTTTGGATGGATCAAGCGACGTAACGTTCAACAATTTCAGGAGCACCGTGCGTTTCACAAGGAATTTGGCAAAAGTTTTCGATGTGTCTGCGTCCGATGCTCACGTGGCCCTGGTAGTGTACGCCGAAGCGACGGAGACAGTGTTTAATCTAACCAAGCATCTGTCCTACCAGCAACTTCAAAGAGCAATTTCAGGTGCACAGTATCCCAATAAGAAGAAGCGGAATGTTGGTGGTGGGCTGAGACGAGTTGACAACATCTTAGCTTCAGGCGGCCGACAAGGTGTTCCTAAATTAGTAATATCCGTGCAAAATGGGGAATCAGATGATGGAATCGACGTCATCTCACAGGAACTAAAAGCAAAGGGAATCAAGGTGTTTGGACTTGGGATAAATAATCTGATTTCTAACGGCCAAATTAAAGAAATCGCCTACAAGCCTAATGAAGACTACTTCCACCTTGTTGCATATGACAACATGGATTCGCCTGGTGTTGTTCAGAGTCTAAAGCAGGCCATTTGTAAAGGTAATTACCTTAAATAGATGGTGGTTATTTTATTATTTTATGACATCTGAAAGCAGTCTTTCTTTCCGTCGAAAATACTTCAGTTTCCAGATAATAAGTATTCTTTAAACGCATATTGGAAAGCCAACTTAATATTTATTTCACCTCGTCGTTTGTCTATACCTGTAGGGATGCCATTTTTCTTATCCAACACGGCAGATTCTTACAAAACGTGGCGTAACCAGTGATGATGTTTGTGTTGCATTGCAGATTTAGATCCATGTACGGCAGAACCTTGTCTTAATGGAGGAATTTGCATCTCTAGAGAAGATGGTTTTATTTGCACTTGTCCCATAGGATTTACCGGTGCAGCTTGTGAGAGTAAGTGTTTATTTTGCTCTTGTTTTGTACTTGACTTTAAGACAAATCAATCATGCACACTGCTTTTGAAGGGAAAATCTTCCACACACGGCATTTTTTTTTTTACGAGGCACTTTCTTTCAAGTGCACTGAAATCAGCATGCAGGAAACATAAAATTTTAATTTACCATTTTTTTGTTAGCTAAATTATTCCCTTCTCAAGCGTATTGTTATGTCGATGAAAATTCCTGGCAATAACTTTGGTGACAACAAGGCATTTAACACGTTATGAAATAAATGCTTATTTAAGTGATTAAGAGTGCATGTAATCTTTGCAGATGAGATTTCCCCTTGTGTACCCAATCCATGCCAATATGATGGGAGTTGCATAATCGTTCCTTCAAGTCCGTCATACAAATGCGAATGCAAGCCCGGATTTGCCTCTGCAAAGTGTGAAGACGGTGAATATGTTAACTTAGGAAATTATAAAACGATATTGTTGGAATGTGCTTATCTTGACATCACTGCGAGCGGAATGAATTGCCTTCGTTTATAACCTTGGATAGCATTCTACGTATTATAGGTGGAGGCACTACCCTATGACGCAATCCATTTCATGTATAATATATTCTGATCTTCTCCTAAATGGCGTTATCATATCAATGCTTCTTATACTACTAAGGCCACACCTACTCCTAGAAGGGCAACTTGGACCATATAAATTTCATGTATACGGTACGCGTTCTCGCGTTTTAAGTGTGCGAAAGGGCCATCACCTAGTTACTTGAGTGATCACTTTGTGACAAGATCTAGTGTTCATGATCGAGACACAAGAAATAAGGACTATCTTAATATTCCAGCATATCAATCGGCCGTAGGTCAACGAACTTTTCCATATAGAGAAATTAAACTCTAGAACTCATTACCACGTGCGATCACTGCTGCAGACAGCTAGTGTACTTTCAAAAACAAACCTAGATAATTATTTTTTGAATCATTTCTAGTCAGCTGGGAGAGTTACCTACTGATGTTTTTATCTTTTTAATTATAATTTTAACGTCTAAATAGTTTATTCAATATTTCAAACTAACCTTATGAATTATTTATCTGCTTATGTACGTTGGGTCTGAAAAACCCTGATTGGCAGATTCAATAAATTTTACTTTACTTAATATATGTGCTAATATAAGGATAACTGGTGATTATCTTTATTTACACTCAGATATCAACGAGTGTGACGTCAGACCTTGTCAAAATAGCGGAAGATGTATAAATACGCAGGGAAGCTATTATTGTCAATGTCCGTCAGGCTTTTTAGGAATCAACTGCGAAAAGAGTAAGCCACTTTCACTTTTGAAACTCTTGTTAAACTGAGGTAATAGAATAATAACAGCAAACGTTCATGATCAGGAAATGGCTTGACTTGAATGTAAACTTTTCTGGAGTCGTACATAACGAAGATAGTTACAGCACTTTGGTTACTGGAGTACGAGCTCTGCCCATTCGCCGCTTTCACAGCGTCCTATTATAGACTCCCTGTGCCTGCCCCCACAGCACTTAAACTTTTCAAGAGCATCGTTTTCAGTTTCTCTTAACACTTACATTGAATCAAGAGAATATTGAAAATAATGACTTAGCAATGCTTCAAGGTCAAAGGTAGTGTATTATGGGATGATGTGATTGGCAAATGTTGAAATGTTTCCTCATCTGAGTCACATCAGCAACTACTATTATTGACCACGTTGGAAAAATATAGCAGTAGTGTGGTTAGCCCTCTTAAGTTTATTTTATCATGTCAAAATGTGTCTTTCACAATAACGCTTGCCTCGAGAGGAAACAAAGACCAAACAACGCTTAGTTTAGCCAGAAAAATGGATACAAATTTTGATGTATTTCTAGCTCTAAAGGTGACGATCCCATTATTTTCTCTTTTGCAGTTTGCACAAGACAAGTCTTTAACTTGGCTTTCTTGATTGATGGTTCAGCAAGCATTAAGAGTCTGCCATCTGATGATATTTCACGATACAAAGCACTAACAAAATCAATTTACAACTTCTACAACGTTAGTCATCTTGGCGCAAACGTCGGGGCCGTTGTCTACTCAACAAATGGCACAACAGAATTTACATTTGATCAGTTTTACTCCAAATATGAAATCGATAGAGTCATTGATGGCATAGTCTTTCCTGGAGAATCTACTAGAACTGGAAATGGACTGACAGTGGTGCGTGATAGTCTATTTGCTGGTGGTCGAGTTGGAATACCCAATTTCTTAGTTGTTTTGACTGATGGTGTGGCCATAGACCATATCACCCTGCCGTCTGCCTTTCTCAGGGCCATGAACGTGTACATTCTAGCTGTTGGAATCGGAGATTTTTACTCCAGAACGCAGTTGAAAGGCATTGCGTCAGACCCAGACGCTTCCTATGTGTTGGAGGCATCAAGTTTTGATGTGCTACAGACGACGGCAAGCAGAGTCAAAGAAAGAATTTGCAGAGGTAAACTGAGATGTAATGTTATGATGGCAACGAGAAAGGCAGTTCATAATTTACTAGATGATTGTATCATGGGAGAAATGTAAAACAAGAAGCAATAGATTGCGATGACTTAGCTATAGAAACTCTTCCAAGTGTACTTTTTAGGTTGTTGTAAAAAGCCTACATGTTCTTTCAAGATATCAATTTGGGAGCAGGGTTTGTGTGAAATTGCCTCATATCCTTGTAGATTCAGTTTTCCCTTAGATGGTGGCTTGTTCTTGAGCATATTGTTTAATTATTTTTATTGAGCCCGACGATCTCATTTTATTTCCCAAACAACTTGCTTCTCATTCTTCTGATTCTTATTCTCTTTCCATGTATTCTTGGTCCTTAAGTGGTGGACCACTGTTTTAGCAACCCATGCAACAATGGAGCAACATGTGATAGCCTCTCAGACAGTTTCAGGTGCAATTGCCCGTCTGGATTTACAGGAAAAACTTGCGAAACAGGTAAGTTGTCATTTGTTCAAGTCATTACACTACCTTGAGTCCAACGCTCTGGATCTACACACAAACAAAACAATCCATCTTATTTCTTCTTTCAGATATCAATGAATGTTCTCCAGTGAATTCATCACTCTGTAACAGCCTTATGGAAATATGTATCAATTTTCCTGGAACACACATCTGCAACTGCCTACCAGGAAAGTTTGACTATAATACAATACCTTCCCAAAGTTCATGTAACGCAGGTGTGTTCCGCTTGGTAACTTATAAATGCTGCTTTTTTCCCCAAACCCAGAAGGCTGGTTGAGCTTTTCCCCCCGTTTTTTGTGTTTGTACATCTATTTCGTGATTTCTAGAGATTCCATTCGGACAGTTCAAGTAACATACTCTTTAAAATGCCCTGTAACCTTCCTTTGTGTGCGTCTTTTGTCGAATTATCCATTTCCCCATTATATTTTACTTCTTAGTCTAAAACTGCATATATAGTGTTTGAGAGAAATAGACTAACTAATTGGAATTTCTCTCTCTCCAAGAATACAACGCTATCATCAACATCGGCTTTATCATTTATACTGGTGACAGCATCGACCGGTATCGCAAGGGTAACTTCGCTAAGGAAATCGCATTTGTTAACGGTCTGGCCAAATCCTTCAATGTCAACAGTAACGATACCAGTGTAGGAATCATAACTTATTCTGGCGATGCCAAAGTCAGATACAGATTTGGAGACGTCTCTAACCAAACTGATTTGGAAAAGGCTTTAAATAGAATCAGCATAAACGGCAGCGGACGCAACATAGGAAATGCATTGCAATTGGCACGAACAGACCTGTTCAATAGGTCAAATCCAGAAAGAGTTGAAAAAGTGCGAAACATTCTTGTGGTGATCACAGATGGGGGGTCAGATGATGATCTTGCAGTTCCAACAAGCGCCTTAAAAGAAGATAATGTCACGATATTTAGTGTTGGAATTGATCGGTATGTGCGAGGTCAGCTCAACGAGATGGCTTCCGATCCAGACTCTGATCACGTGTTTACTATTGATTTCTATGATGATCTTGGACACACCTTGCCACCATTAAAGGATTCCATTATAAGAGGTAACCACAGGACACGCAGGTGCATGTGTGAGTTCCTGTTTAATTCTAAGCGTGTTCCTTCCATATTCCTCGACGAAATGTTAACAAAAGGCAGAAAGAATTACCTTTAGAGACTACAACTTCTTTTTATAGTAGGTCAAAAAGGCAGTCTAATCGCATTACCAAGTAAAAGACTGTTTGCATGTTTCATTTGAAATCCCATGCCGTTTTATGTTATAACAAAGAGCAAAACACCCAGAAGACGATGATAAAAATCTTGTCTAGTTATTTTCATACAGTTGCTGTTGTTTTATTTTTCACCGATAAGTTTTAAATACTGGCTTGGCTTCTAAATGGTCCACTAGCATTGCATTTTTAGCTTTTCGTATTTGAAGGTTAAAAAATGTGGCTCCTGCTCCTCTACGTAAAACCTTTTCTAGTGACATGTTTGGATACCGCAAGGCTACTTAATTGGCTATAGTCAGTTCCCATTTTTCTTACCACTATAAATTTATTAACAGAAGTTGATCCCTGCGCTACCAACCCTTGTTCTAACGGTGGAACCTGCCAACATCTGGTCAATGGGGGCTTTTTATGCACCTGCCTTTCTGAATGGACTGGAAGTCGATGTGACATCCGTAAGTATCTTGTTTTTGATCTTTCGGGATACTAAAATGTACTTTGTTTCAGTTCGTAAATTTTCAGTCAAAAAGTACAGTGTGTGGTTCATCGAACGCTTTAGGAACACCCTATAAGCCTACCAGGAACGCGTGACGAAGTTCTAAGAACGTCTGCGTGGGAGCGAGTAACTCCACTTTAGCCTAAATTTCTCGCAGGGCCAGGTGTTCGTGGATTGATATTTCAGTCCTGGATAAGCACTCATCAGCCTTTTAGAATTCCGTCGCTTAAGCTAAAAATGCCTCCCGTTCAAGAGAAGCCTTTGTCATATCGGTAATAAGACACTGGTTAATCTCTCCATTAATAAGCGGCAAAACAAATTCACCGTTAATACCCTCGAAACTTTCCTTGTAAAAACACTTTTTGTTGTTACCCACCTCTATTACATTTGTTCTTCAATAAACTCAGCCTCATTCAGTATCCACGAAAGTAAGGTGAAAAGGTGCAAAGGACCTCAGAAATTTCACTGGATATACGCTTAAATTAAATAAACATTTTTGCATAGAGCGGAATTGGTCACCATGAAGGAAGTGTTCCCGATAGATGCAATTTTTGACAGGCCAAAGCGCAGCTATCTAAGCAGTGTCCGACGGGCCTTCCCAACAAGGATCGCCAAGTCACCACCGGCCAGGAGAATGTAGCGTAGAAGGCTACTCAAATATAAAGTATACCCTCTAAAATTTAAAACGCTAAATTTCCGTTATTTAATCAACACCATAGATCGGCGAAAGAGCATTCGAGTGAAAAAAAAGGCATTTCTGAATCGAACAGGCATATTCTTGGGCAGAACTCTCGATGTCACCCCCTGGGAAGTCCTTGTTGGGGTCGATCCGGCTTATCTGTCCCAAACGTCTTTGAACGACCTAACTGGACCTCCGCCAGTTAGGTCGTACTTAGGTGCGAGATCATTAGCGGGTTCTTTGTGGTTTATGACCTTTTGATAATTCTATCATTTTGTTCCCTTTCAGAAGTTACACCTTGCACTCTCCCACCTCATCCTTGTAACAACAATGGAAACTGTATTGTAATAGTAGCAAATGAAACCACGAGATGCGAGTGCTTCAAAGGCTGGCGAGGAGACAACTGTTCATTCGGTAAATATAACATGAAGAGTACCCATATTTGGTAACTTCCAACAACAGAGCTAAGGGGGGCTTTAAATCACACCGGTCAAAGATGGTTGGTTAAAAAAGAAGGTAAAAAGGTCGGACGGTACTTTTTCCCGAGTCCCTCTATCGATTTTTGAAATCAATTTGGGCAGATGTCCCAGTAAAGCGGACTAGAAAGCATTGCGATTTTTATTTCGCAAAAGAAGGTTTCAATATTGGTACCTGGGAGGAAGTGCAAAGTGAACCATATTTGGGGTTGCACTACTTTTTGCGGATAAATTTTATTTGACGGTTTGTGGCTCATTTACGTTTTGATAGAAACACCCAGAATTCTGGCATAACATAAAAAAATAAAATAAAATAGAATGTAAAATACAATAAAATAAAACCGTTAATATATTTTCATATGCTCGTTGTTCATTAATGTCCCACAAGTTTGCTCAAATATTTTATTTAATATTTTTTTTGCTCTAGATATAGACGAGTGTTTGGATTCTCCTTGCTTAAATGGTGGTAACTGCGCAAACACAGCTGGAGGATATGACTGTCAGTGCCCTTTGGCTTTCAATGGTGACAACTGTGAAGTTCGTAAGTAGCATAATGACATTGGGTATGAAGCATCTCAAGAATTTAAGAAAATGCAACAAAAAGATGACTGTACATACGATGACTGTGACAAGTTAGGTGTCTAAGAATCCTGTAATCGTCTGTTTTGTATGGGTGCAAAGGGAGACGTTCATTTCGAGTATAGGTTTAAGGCTGCTGATTTTGCCAATGCAAAATTATCACTATGCCATCTCCTGAGATAAAAAAGATAGAACTACTCTGAGGAGCAGTAAATTAATGCGAAATATTTAAAAAGTAAGTTGGCCACCCATTTTCTGAGCTCGCACAGGCATTCTTCAAACATGATGTGTCGTTTCGTTTTAATTATCTCGCTATGTTTGTTACACCAATTTAAACGATTTTTAACCTTTTTTGTATTCTTAGATTGTGATCACCAAGTAATGAATCTTGGTTTCTTGGTTGATGGATCAGCGGCGGTAGAACTCTCAGGAAAAGGCAATTTCATCAAGTCTCTTGTGTTCGTTTCCAAGCTAATCGGATCCTTTGACGTTTCCAAAAATGCTACAAGACCTGGACTTGTAGTATTTTCTGAAGATCCTCATCTTGTATTCAACTTTTCTCTTTACGAGACCCTCTCAGGTGTCATGGCTTCCACTCAAATGGCTTCCTTTCCAGGGCGTGGGAGAAAAACTGGAAAAGCCTTACATTTTGTTCGTCGCAATTTGTTCGGAGAATCGGCGATTAGAAATAAGTCAATTAAGAATAACTACCTTATCTTCCTTTCAAATGGTGCATCTTACGACTTCGTTAAAACGCCTGCGAGGTTACTTCGGGAACAGAACGTCACGATTTTCAGCATTGGGATTGGTAATAACAATGATGTAGATCAGCTGATAGAAATCGCCGGGGACAATAGAACCCGTCTGTATCAGACGAACTACAGGGAATTGGACGGGCTTCATAAGAAGCTGAAACAGGAAATATGCCGCTGTGAGTCTTATAACGATTTTCGATCTACTTTACCTCTGACTACATTTCACCTCAGGAAAGACAAGGTCATTACCTTAACATGGATGGCCAATAGCAGCTTTAAGACCCCATCAAAAGTGCCGATTCTTGAGCTGTTCTAAACTGAACGCACTTGACAAAAAAAGGTTAGACGTAATTGTGGTCACCCCCGCCTCTTCTATGTTTAAGTTGTTTTAATTAAGCTGTCAATTTGCTTTGTTAGGTACAAAGAACAGGTTGGCCAGATATGATTAAAAGTAACGTTGATTTTTGTACTTTAGATACAGCCCAGTATAAAGTTCATCAAATAAGCAAAAAAGGCTACTAAAAACAACGTGCACCCATTGATCATTTTTATTTCTTCTTCGCAGTACAAGAAATAAACGTCTGCACGTCTGCTCCTTGCTTGAATGGTGGAACGTGTATCAACACAGGGGCAGATTTCAGATGCATATGCACCCGTGGTTTTTATGGCAACCAGTGTCAGCTTGGTGAGAGTGTATCAACAATTTGTGATTAATTACTGTTCAGAAATTCTGGAATAACAGTCTTAAAACAAGCCGTAAAGCTCTTAATACTAGGAAACGTAATCAAACACCACAACGTATACGTCTTGCACTACTGTAAGCCTTGTAATAACCATGAATGAAATGGTGAGATCATTAAATTAACACACATCTTTTTAAGAGTTCCAGCAAACAGACTAAGCATGCAGCATGATTGTCAGTGGAGTCTCGTCAGTAACAAATAATAGAATCATTTAGGGATTAGCTCTCTCTCTCTAGGAATTATTTTTGGCCAACGCTTTAAGAATTAACAGATTTTCGTGCACTAATCATACATTTTCCTGAAAAGGTGCTTGAAGGGGAATCATTTTCTCTTTCAAAATTTTTTATTTTGCAAAATATTTTTTTGTAGGATGCGTCTTTGGTGAGCTTGGCATCAAAACCCCCAATGAACGCCGCGTTCCGGACAGATACATGACGTCATCTTCTGAGAGAGATTCAAGTCATGCAGCGCACCGCGCGAGAATTGGAA
The DNA here is from genome assembly GCA_964035525.1 of Porites cylindrica. Taxonomy (NCBI): domain Eukaryota; kingdom Metazoa; phylum Cnidaria; class Anthozoa; order Scleractinia; family Poritidae; genus Porites; species Porites cylindrica. The sequence continues at coordinate 5,921,119 of OZ037786.1, read as the reverse complement.
TCGAAACTATTGGTACTTGGGAAGACGGCTGGTGTTCTTCAGCAAATGATCCAAACCCTTATATTCAGGTGTTTTTCGGTATGTTAGGTCAGAAAATGAATACTATCAATTTATTAGCATTTCTTACCTTGGGAACTGATGTTTATAAGACAGCACAAAGTTTTTAAGCTATACATTTCAGGCTGGGCTTAATTTGGCTTATTCCGGATGGTCCATGACTCTTAGCACAACAATAGTTCTTTTTCAATCTTGCGAAAGTGTTTTGCCAGACTGAAATTAACGAAGATTGTTGAGACACAAAGATAGCAAAAATTCGTAGTTAAAGACATGTTTGTAGAGTTTCGTTCCTCTTAGGTAGGTCGTAAACGCATACACAACCTTCTGGAACGTGTTATCGTAATAAAATTAACAATCCGCTCACCCGTCTCCAACCTGTAGTAAGAAATTACATAGACAAAGACTCCGAGTGAAAATATAGAGTCATTTACCAGATGTCGATTCAGGATTCTTACCAGTTGAAATTCTCGTCATGCATCTAGCTTTTCTAACCTTCCTTACTTTTAAAATGCGTTTTTCCAAGCCTTATAAATTTACTTTGCAGAATATCTTGTAAACATTACTGATATTGAAACCGAAGGTGTTGAGGACGGGACAACAAACTTATGGGTTGAAAGTTACTATGTGTCCTTAAGTAACAGTTCAACAGCGACGAGTTTCGTTAATTACACGGAAAGAGGAGAAACAAGAATTGTAAGTATGGTCTATGTGATCTAACTTTCCAAAGTTTTTGTTTCATCTTCGTTTTGTTATGTCATTGTTATTTCAATTGCCACTGTCCTTTGTCATTACCATCGTCGCTATTCTCATGGCGTCTGCCATTGTATGTAATTAATTGTCGAGAACAAACAAAAAAATCCGCCCTATGGTGGGTCCGTCTGGAGCTTGAAGCCATGCACACTGGTGACAGGTGACAGCCCACCCCAATGCCGAGAAAAGTGTTAAAACTAAGTGTTGCCATTCCAAGCCAGTGATTGCTTGTCATTTTTTACTAATTGATCCATTGTCATGAACGTTGCCAATAGTAATAGTTCGATGCCATTTGGGAGCACTGGAATACAATGCTGCGTAACAACCTAATGTAATAAAGTTTTAGCGTTGGACAACAACCTACATAAATCTCTTATATTTTCAGTTCAAAGCCAACACAAACATATCAGCAGTTAATGTTTCGCTGCACGGTACAAACGCCCATTACATCCGGATTCGCCCAATCAATCATACTGGTTCATTTGCCTGCTTGCGTCTAGCTTTGTACGGGTGTGACACTGAAGGTAAACTTCTCTTAACTGTTATTATTATTCATATTATTATTGTTCATATTATTATTATTATTCATATTATTATCATTATGATGATGGTGATGATGATGATGATGATGATCCCCACCCCCACCCCTTTGAGTATTGCCTGTATTTTTTGAAAACGCCTCATTTTTAGACAGATCAACCCCTTCTTTTCAGTAGCTGCTCCTACGCTTTTTTGGTCAAACAAATTTTAAAAACGTTTCACGCATAGTTTTCCGCGGTCAAAATAATTGCATTTCCAACGAAAAGATCAAGCGTCCAAAATGGCTTGGTTACGACAGGCAGATTTTTGCAGGAGAACAATTAGTTTTTATTACTGTTGTACTAATGTACTCTGGCGTTTTAATGACATGCTTTATTTATTAACTCAACTCATGGAAAAAATGCAATACCAGAGAAAACATGTCACTGTATAATTTCGTATTCTTTCATTTGGTAGAACATGTCAAAAACTAGGCTGAAGCACTCGCCCTCGTTTTTGACATATTACTTGAAAATGTGGTAATTGATGTTCCCTTCCCATCTGATTCACTTTCGAGGGGAAAGCAGCAGGAAGTCACATTTATGCTTAAGATAAGCTACATTACCTTAATGCAACAAACATTAAATCCGTTTACAGACATTAAAATCTTATTCAGAATATCTCTCTATTTTGCTACTTTCAGAGGATTTCCTCAGTTTCACAAGTTCGTTATTGGAAAGAGTAGCCAATTCTCCACTGTCCAGTGAACCTCTGTCTGACACTCGCTTGGCAGGTGAGTCTAATCTGCTTATTTTAATTAACATGAAAATGGGCAATATTGGTGATTAACGTAATTTATGCTACACCGGAACGAGGATTTTTATATTATATATGAAGATTAGGTATTCTAGACGACGTTTTACGTAAAGAATAAAACTTTACTGAATTTAAGAAGTGGTATGTGCGAAAGAAACGGCAGTTTCTGATTTTGCCTTAATACAGTGGAACCCTGATATAACGATATGCCGAGGGAGCAGTGGAATTAGATCGTTATATCGAGGTATCGTTATATCGAGACTCCCGATATAACGATATTGCCGTAAAATAACCGAAAATATCGTTAGATCGGGGTAAAATTAACGTGTCCTTTTTTTACTACTATTGTTTAATTAAACTTGTAATGAGTATCAAATGACTAACAAATGCAGCGTTTCAAGCACGCAGCAATGTCCTTAAACAATTTGCAAACAATTTGCAAAGCATTATACTCATGCTGTTACCATAAAACGAATGCAGGGCAAAAGAAAGCGCAAGCAACTCATCGTCGGCCACGTGCCACTGAGACTGTCACGAATCTTTCATTTATTTTTGAAACATGGAGGGCAGATTTCCGTTCAAGTTACAGGAAAACGCAGGAACAAAGGCATCGGCCTTGAAATCCCGGCGACGTATACTTTTTGTCACAGGAAGGAGTCAAAAATACTAGAACTGAAAGAGGCATCGTAAAGTGAAAGCTGTTGACAGAAACGTTACAGATTACTGTACTCGATTATTAAATTGCATCTGTGTACTGATACTGTAATATCGTTATATCGGGGAAGATTTTACGCTCGGTGCGCTAAAAACTCATCGTTATATCGGGAATATCGTTATATCGAAGATCGTTGTATCGGGGTTCTGTCCCATACATTTAACTGTAACTTTTGCCGGGACATAGCATATCTATCGTTATACCGGGGATATCGTTATATCGAGGATCGTTGTATCGGGGTTCCACTGTAACTACTGAAAGATGGGAGGTATAGAAAGTTTCTACGTATAAATGATTTGTTAGTTTTAAATCCATTGAATGTTTATTCTTTAAATTTTATTTTAGTTGTTCCAGTGGCTCTTCTCTTAGCTCTTTTGTTGGGATCTTTGTTCTTTCTGTTACCCATGTCGTAAGTATCAGAATTCATAAATACGAAACCGGTCATTTCGATACAATGTCGTTTCGATACAAAGTCGTTTCGATACAAGTCGTTTCGAGACAACGTCGTTTCGAGAAGAACTCAAGCAGTGAAATTGCACAAAAATTAATTTCATTTCGAATATAGTATGCGCGTGGACAAGAAAAACATTTTGGGTGAATATTCTTCGTTCCTTAGTTCAAGTGCTTGGAAGTATTTACAATTCGACTGAGTAAACTTGTATCGAAAGTGTTGTTGTTGTTGTTGTTGTTGAAACGACTTTGTATCGAAAGGACCGGTAACCCATAAATATATCAGCTAGTTTCTTGTTTTAATCCTGACACATCTTTTGTGTTTCGTTTTCTTGCAATATTTTTTTTTTTGCACCTGAGTTGGTTTTAACTTTACAGTCTTTGTGTAAAGCTTATCTTTGCAACCTCGTGGTATTAAACTATAAACGATACAAGCTTCTTCGTATTTATCTATTTGTTTATTTATTCACTGTCATCAAACTAGCGGATTTGATTTATGACGTAGTTGCCACGTCATCTGACGTCATAACATTGTAATTACTTTGAAAAATACTTCAAATTCTAGGAGAGGGGAAAGGACTAAACTATTCCTTTTCGAATATTGTGAAAATTGTTTTGCTCGACCAAGGGTGGCAAAGTGTTTAACTAAAACATTATTCAGTACAAATATGTAAATGACTTTTCTTAAGGAAAGTACCAAGCTTTCTGAGAAAAATCCACTTTTCCGTATAAAACAACCAAATCTGTCTATTTAGCGTAAAATCAGGTGTAAAAGTCGGTAAAAGGGACTTTTTTAGGTTTTTTGATTAAGCAAAGTACCAAGCTTTTTGAGAAAAATCCAGTTTTCGGCATAAACAACCAAATCTGTCTATTTAATGTAAAATCAGGTGAAAAGTCGGTAAAGGCGATTTTTAGGGTTTTTTTTGCACGACTTTATAAATCTACAATCCTCGTCACGTTGAGTTGGGACACCGCTTGCAACACTCCCATATTCCATAAAAAAGTTGTGTTCCTTCCCTCCAAATGTTGAATTTCGGGCTTCTGTGATGCCAACTCCCCAAAAACAACATTGGGAGAGCAGAAAACATCACAACTGTCCCAACTAATGTGACGAGTGTTGTAGGTTTTACCAGAATAACGTAAGGAGCCATCATGGCCGCTGATGATTTGATAAAAAGACTTTGCAAACAGACAGTGATTTCTACAAAAAAATTAACGGCGCGAGTTTTTTTAATGTCAGGTCACCATCTCCTCTTGGTCAGCCGCCCAGAAGTACTACAGTTCGAATAAACAGCGACGACCCACCTCCTAATGGTGTGGTCCCAATGGTCCCAATGTTTGAAGTTCAGTCGCTGACAATGCAGCTGGGACCCGAAAATAAGGACTTCCACGTAGAAGGAGTAAACACAACATCGAACGATGCCATTTTTGCATCTGATAATAAGGTATGGCTTCTCCATAATGGTCTTTTCAGTCGCATGTGCTGAACGTCGATCTCTTAGCCTGGCTGTATATAATCGTCTGGATTTTATGGACAACTGGCATGATCGGGACGGTCTGGGAAACCAACATATATATTTATAGACTTCCGCTGTTTCCAAGCGATTGTCATCGTCGCAGAGACCCCTTTTTCTTATGACGTCCCGTCCGCCATCTTGGTGTCCCAAAACGATGAAACGGCAGCAACGTTGGCGTCCCAAACCAGTCTTGAGAGAGTTGAATTCTTTGCGTATGTATGCATAACTGCTAGCTACGTGCGTGAAAACGCTCTATAACCGTCCCGATCGTCCCACATAGTATTGCAGAAGTTCCAGATCGCCTGAACATATTTTGAGATTATCAGATTATCATAAAACAATCGGGACAATTATAAGAAAGCCTCATGGCTTAATGAACGCAAGCAAAACAAAACGGATATTATAGGCCGTAGGCCTTGAATAGGACATGACCCACTGACTTGAATGTTGTTTTCACCTACACGCTTTTCAAAAGTAATTTTCTCCATCCCTTCGTACAACCCTGTCAGATTATAGCTATTCATCGCGCTAATCGTGTGATTTTGAAATGAGCATCGCAAGTACTGACGAAGAGAATATTTGCAATAACCCTCACAAGCGTCCTCGCGATTATTCCAGCTTATTAAATTTTTGAACTAACGAAATATCGGGGGTTGTTTTGCTGACCAAGCGTGTATTATAATTATGTACAATTTAGGATTTATTTATTTAACTAATTATTTATTTATTAAATAGTTCATTTTTCTTTTTTGCAGATTTTTAGTTTCGATCGACAAATCAGCGTATCGAGACAGAGCCAGCTAAACTTGATCGACTAGTCTTAAAAGACGCGGTTTCTGAAAGTAACTACACCCAACACTTTTTTCTTGGCAGAGAATCCACCATGTCTTAAGTCAAATGTGAGATTCAAATTTATTCCTGAATCTATGGCAGCTTTGAACCCCCTGCCTCATTTTACTTCAAAGTTACGTTTGAGCTTGAAATGAGTTTTTCTACAATCGCATAGGTCACAGAATTGACGCTAAAATGTTCAGGATGACGCAATTGAGGAGGCGATCAGTGCCGGGGATTCATCAACAAGTTGTTGTTGTTTTTTTTTTTCAACAGGAAAAAAGAAACTAAAAACGTTTAAAAACATTTTGACGTCAATTCAATCAGTCATGAACTGAACTTACAATAATAAAGGTAGTACATTTGTTTTAAACAGCACCACTGATATTTGAACGTTTGATTTTTCAGTGATAAGCTTCCGGCTTTCAGTGGCTCGCCTCTTCTACTAACGTGGAAACGTTTCTTCCAAATGTACACGGATTAACGCACTTATGATGTCTAATATTTCTAAGTATAACTTGATTGAAACATGACATAATTTGACGTCATTGAGACGTAATATTTCTCATAAATTATTTGGCAAAGTCCAAATTCCTCTCGAAGTAGCCATGAAGCAAAAAATACTTAAATAGCAAGGTGTCTGATAAAATCAAGAACACATTACATTACACATTAACACATTAATAATTTTTAACAATAGCAATGATGTCATGGTGACGTCATTTATTACTAAAATAGGGAACAAAGAACTATCTGCCATCTTGAATCCGGCGCCATTTTGATTAATTAGATTTATATCATTGTACTTTTAAAAACCGGTGTATAAATCGAGGTAATCGTGGTAAAAAATTTGATCTGTGTATAAAAGGATGTTTAGGAAGCACAAATTAAAAGTATGTAAATAATGAAATTCCGTGAGAAATGAACACTGTTGAAAAGAGAATCCAGCATCTACCATTGGGTCATTTAATTTTTTTCCTCACATTAGTCACTAAAAAAGCCTGGATTACTCAAAAAATTATGATAAATTTGATAAAACAATACTAAATCAAGTGTAAAATAATAATTTAATGAGTAAAAACTAAAAAACCCTCTTTTATAGAAAAATACAAATTTTGAAAAACGTGGCTTTCAAAATTCGGTAGCCATAGTAATGTCAAAGTTTACGTACACGTCACCACAACTTTAAAATGTTCTCAGATGAACTTAAGGACAAGTCGCTAACTTTGGCCATCATAGCGTGAATGTATTTCAAGTTATTCATCGTTTTATTGAGGTCTGAATAGGGTTAAATGACACTTTATTTAAAAAAAATAATAAAAAATAAGAAGTGTGCTTAGAAATTATAAGTATTTTGTCACACATAAGCGACCGAAGTGAAGATTTCAGTACACGTTTAGGAGTATAGCGTGCTAGTTAAAAGCTCTGAGGGTTTTTAATGTAATGAAAGACCTATGTGTAGAAGAGTCTTAATGCCAATTCTTCACCAGAGCAAACGATGATTTGTTGTGCTTCTCTTTTATTTTCATTACAGCCAAGTTACATGGCCCTTTTGCAAACACCAATCGTCGTACATATAGCTTTCTTGGTTGTCGAATTAATTGAATTTTCTTTTGTTAAGTCATAGTATTTTCTCGTAAAGTACCGCCTTATGAACTACGTGTTACGCCTTTTTTTAGAGCAGTGTTTAGCCGGGCGTTAGATATACCTTTCCAATTTCCTCCGATGGCCTCCCCCCCTCAATTCAGTCGTATTAGCTTTAACAAAGGTAAAAACTCATTTCACAGTGAATTCAATAAGTGCCGTATTTCCCTCCACCTCATCGGGATATTCGCTGACTTAAAAATTCCCATTGAGAAAACAGCAAACAACAAATCAAAATGAAAAAGGAAACAAATCTCCCTTGATCTAGACAGCTTTGCTGAATTTTCTTTTTGAAAGCGCACTGTTTGTTTCTGTAGCTCGACTTCCCATATCTCGCAAACCCTGAGGGCAGTATGCTCGAATTCAATAACACTGTGAGCCGCCTGTTAATTTTAATTTAATAGTTGGGTTTGAGGCCTTACACATAAGCTGCAAATTTTACGATTTGGGCGCTCTCTTTCTTCCTTGCCATCCCTTCTCTATTTCCAAATTCCTTTGTTGACCAAGGGAGCTGAAAGGAAAACCAGCAGCAAACTCATCTCTCTAATAAGTCAGTCGGATCAAAACAGGCATATCGCATGACTGTGTTTTACGCATAATACAGGTCCAGATACGCCCTCTTGACGTCAATGGTAGAACTGGAAGTTCGATAGATAAATAATAAATATTTCTTTGTATCCTTGGACCGATATATATTGCTTAATCGGAATGATAACATAATAAACGGAAACAGGAGGCGACAAAAAGAAGCGACAGCTGAAGTGTTTAAAGAAATGGGAATCCCCAATAGTGGGTTTGTCCTGCTTCCTTGCAGGAAGTAAAAAACAAAGTTGAAGTGACGTTTTTAATTTTTTTTTACCACTCTGAAAGACCTGCCTTGCATCAATGGTCCTGGGGCCCGTTTCTCGAAAGTTCCGATAATTAACGGGTCCGGTAAGCTGTCTCCGTCCACCTTTAAGATCGAGGTTTCAATAGCTTTGCATTTAACATGATGAAACTATCAGTTAACGAAACACAATGGAGTAGTTTGCTAGCCAGGACCCGCGCTCTTATTCTTTATATTTCGATTGGAATTTTTGATTTCGGGCCCGAAAAGTTACCGGGACTTTCGAGAAACGGGCCCCTGGTCGCTGAAACCCAAGAAAATGGATTTTTCGATTAGCCTTAGCAGAAGCTATTCCTGATGGATGCTACTTATCACTACTGAAAAAAGAAATGACGATGGAAGTGATTCTTTCAGAGAGGTGCACGAAGAAGCCATAAGTAAACTCACGCAATAGGACGGCAAACCTTTTGTGACAAATCAACCGTAACAATAATTATGTTTGAAAATGTTTGTCGCCAAATTTCACCTTCCTTCAAACAAATGTTTAACGACCAGTAATGTTAAGTAACAGCCCCGTGACTTGTTTCACACACAAACCATGTTTTGCCGTTCGCGTGTTTTCTGTCGTCCTGTTTCGTAAGTAGCTCATTTATCAAAAAAGCTATAAGACCCTTAGGCCTCTGTCATCAATAAACGTAATGAACTATAACCTGTAACTAAATATAACTAAATATGCTATACCAATATGCTATATTTTTAATTTATCTATCTATTATTTCTGGATATCTGATCTTTTCTACATGAGCACTTGCTTTGCTAGCATCGACCACATAAAAATGCATCTCTGTTTTATCTCAAAAACCATTTTGTGCATCAATGCCCCTTTTATAATTGCATGAAAACCTGAGCCGTCCGATAATTAAGTGGTTAGTTTTCTCAAGAGCAATACTATCGACTGTAATATCTCCATGATGGTTGAGTCGAGGCTCACGGAGCCATTGCGTTTACGGTTGTCAGCAAGGATTCAACGCCTGAAAGTGGATGCAGAGATTGTATATGCCTTCACAAACTGAAATGTTTGAAAAGTACCTTGAAACTACGGTAACTTTTAAGGAATAGATAAAGGGTCATTAAATACATAGTCACCCAACCACTAAACAATTTATGACGATCAAAGTATCCATGTATCAAAAGGCGGTGAATAGTAGCCTCCTACACAGACCCGTCCTAGCAAATTCTTGCGTGGGAGGCCACCTATATAGCTGAGACAAGTGAAATAATGTAGCGATCTCTAATTTAAAAATAGTTTTAACGTAATGAAAAGTAAAACAACGATCTTCAGTATATTAAAAGAAAATAATGATCAGTTATCGGTATTGATTTTATGTAGGAGGTATATAATGAGTTTGGATGATTCTTTAGCAGGATTTGTATAAAAAGAACGTTTAATATTTGTTTCAGAATACTTTCAGGTTTGTACAGCTGGGAAAGGATGATATTTCTCCAAGAAAATTTACCTTAAAACCGCTGTAACTGAATATATTTGGAAAATATTCCCTTGACGTCATTCACGTCTCTGAAAATTCGTGTCCGGTACGTACCTTTTTAAATCATAACAAGTCCAACTTTAACTTATTATGAAATGACAAAGCAGAAAAAGTAGTAAATACTTAGACAAGGCTTTAGCCATTTGTGTAGCTTAAGTCAAAATTAAATAAAAAATTGTTTCAATTTTATATCGTAATTATTGAAAAACAATAAGAATTTAACACCACAACAACGCTGAATGGATTTCAACTGAAAAATACAACAGGATTTCTGCCGCAGGGTTGGGTGAAAAGCATTATCCATCTCAATAAGAGACTCTAGGAGCACACCTTAGTAACGCGACGTCATAGTCTGCCGATAGCTGTATTTTTACGTCTATAGGTGGCTAAAGATAGGATAATTGTAGACGATTAAGCAGGTTTATATCATGAGCTATTGTCACTATTTGTATTGATTTATTGTTGTGAAAAATAAAGAAAAATAGGAATTAACAAAATTTTGCATGAATTGCATTTTTTGTTACTACGTTATTACTAGTAAAAAGCTATTTAAAGCTCAGAAGTCAACTCTCTTGTGGTCCTCTTTTTCATCTCAACCGAAAGGCAAATATCTTCTCTGCGAGACCAATATCTTTATGCGACCAGGGGAGATAAAAGGGACTAATTTCTGGTGATTTTTTTCATTACTCCACTGAGTTTTGTCCACAGTGTTGTAATATCACCAAATACTGTATTGCAAAGGCAAGTGTAAAGCTTTAGAATAACTCCAACCTCTGCATCGCTAAAAGGTAAGATGGTTACTGCATGACTTAGTGAAGTAGAAATCTAATTTTAAACAAAAAATATACTACCGCTAGGAGTAAATCAAACAATAGTTCTCAAGTATTTATTTGTTTGTATATGTTTAATTGTACTGTCTTTTTTTTGTCTCTCTTTCTCCGTTTTAGTAAAAGTAAGTCTCAAGCCAGACTGTACAGAAAACCGGTTCTTTCTCAGCTGTAAAGATCCTAGCAATCATGGAGCTAAAAAGAAAGGTACATACATGGAGCGGTTTCTGTTTTTCTAAAAATATATTGGCGCATAATTTTCTTGACTGACATCAATTTGAGGGATTCTAATCAACACTATATTGTAGACCTCCTTGCCCTCAGTTACAGCCATTTCAGAAACGGGACGTATATCACGCGTTGGTCAGATATTCATTTCCTTGAGTTAGAGTTTTTAAGTGTCGGTTTCGGCCTCAGTGGAAGTTAACCTTTTTCAGTAGATAAAAAGCTCTCTGTTTCATAGACCTCTGAGGTAAAAAAAATAAATAAATAAATAGATAAATGAATATATAAAAGAAGTTAATTAAGAATGAGTCGCCGCGGGACAGTTAAACTGAACTTTCTTCAGGATGCTAATGAATATTTTTTACCAGTGTTTGTTTGAGCGCTTTGTCGCTTTCGGTTGAATACGAAAAATGGACTATTAATTTTGCATAAAGCCTTTCTGGAATCATCCGTGTGAAAGACACATGCAAAACATATACCGAATGGTCAAAGTCAATATCACTAACGGTCTGAAGATCGAATAGCTAGCTGAGAGTATGAGTGTCTACCCTAATTAGTTTTAGAAATACACAGTTAAGTGAACGTTTATTACACTTTTACATCGAAGCGCGGGCATTTTCTAACAGTGAAGATATGGGAAAACATTATAAATTATTTTGTGTCAACAGTTTGCTTCCAGCCTGAGGTAGATTTACATCACCCAAGTCTGTGATTATTTCTTGCCCAGGTGGTTGCTATACAAAGTTATTTTTATAACTGGAAGGTTTTGTTAATTACGTTCTTGCCATTTACATTATGGCAGAAAATATGGCATGTTATGATTAATTTTTTATTTTGTATTTGTTTTTATCTTATCTTATTTTATTTTTTATTACTATTACTTTTTTATGGCAGAAAATATCGCACGTTATGATTAATTTTTTATTTTGTATTTGTTTTTATTTTATTTTATTCATTATCATTATTATTATTTTTTACCAGGTGCTGCTTATCGTTATTCTCATTTTCCTGCTCATGGATGTCTCGGAGAGTCGCTTCCGCTACAGGACAAAACGTCACCGGAACTTTGGGTCTTGGGGCCGTGGAACAATCCGGAAAACAAAACCGACAAGATTTAAACCAACATCTGCTCCATTTCCGTCTAACCGCGTTATCCGTCAAGATGAATGCGGGGTTATTGTCGATAAACTCCCCAAGAAGCGTCCACCAGGCCCAATTTGCCTGAGAATGAGCGAGACTCAAAAATTAGCCATGCTGAGAGAAGTTGGAGGGTACATTCCCCGTTATATGGCTCTAAACAGAAAGCATGCAGAGAAGTTTGAGGATCTAACCTTGGATCGATTACCTTTACCGAGTAATGTATCCAGTTCGCAAACAAATGCTTCGATCCCCACTGGAACTCAGAGTGACGTCAGAAGCAAACGTACGGTAGATGACTCGGTAACTTTTATACAACAATGCCGAGTCGCTGGTGTGGACCCGGAAATTGGACTATTGCGCCTGTGTACTGAGTGCTCAGCGTTTACCGCGCTGCCGGCAAATGTTTTCCCGCGTTTTATCAATGAAGTCGTTTGCAATTTTGGCTTGCCACCAGCGGTCAACGAGCCAGATTGTTTTAACCGCATAGGATTTTGCCAACAAGGAGTAATCAGATTAAATTTTCTTCGTTCAACAGGGGAATTTGAGGAAGATGATGATGACGATGATGTTTTTATTGAGGAATTGGAAACATTTCAACAGGATATTAGGACATGCTGTCAATGTCGAGCGTTCACTTTTATCGGCATCGGCTAAGTAAATTGAATTGTTTGACTTAGCTGCGCGAGTGCGCCATGTTGAATGGCAAAAAGCGGAGAACTAGAAGCGAGGACTGTCCTTCTTCCGCCCCAGCAACTATCCCAAGCGTTGTTGGGTTGTTATTCGCAGTCTCCCCAATCCTCCTCTTTCATAAAATCAAAGCCAGCGGCTAAAGCTTTATGAACATAAAAATGTGCTTTTGCTCCCCCTCCCCTCCCCCTCCCAAAGCAATACGCCCGCATTACAGGGCTATAGTTGAGACTTTTATATTTTTAAAGTACATCTCAGAGACTAAACACTTAAAATCGTTCTGTCTTGTCTTAAAGTAATTATAACTTGCAGGCTACGCGAGTAGTTTTTTTAATTAACAAGCTTGTTGAACCACAGGTGAACTATCCCAATTGTTCGAGGCATCGTGAGGTCACGTGCGACATGTGATCCCATACATTTACTGTATTTCGTACCACCCGCACTTGGCTTGATTCAAGTGATCAGTAGAAATGCTTCATAAAACACAGAATTTTGCACCTTTTGATCCCAAATGTTGATATAATGTAAGAAAAATGAATAAAGGTAACTTACCGTATGTTTTTAGTGTCGTGTCCTGCGTTTTTTTTTTTGGGGGGGGGGGGGGGGGGGCGTTTCCTGTCGCTTGAAACCTACACCCCCGACTAATACATAATAAAATGACAAGGCTTGCAAATTCGGCGGCCGGCCGCAGCTGATCGCCTTCTGCATTTTGCCTATTTTCTCCCACTTCCACGCGTACCTCGCCACCCAGCCTCCGGAAAATCAAAGCCAGATAGTTTGCGTACGTCGATACCAAAAATGATCAAGATTGCTTGCTTCTAACGACCTAAAGTGACTCCGTGAATTTTCACATGCGCCCCAAAATCGCTATGGTCATAGGATGTGGACCAAAGTGGTCGATCATAACGGCCATATCAAATTTAGCCTGCATATCAGGCGTTTTATGAGCCAAGCACGGCAAACGCGGTATTTTGCGTGAAGCGCGAGAGACGAGGAGAGGAGAAAAATAAAGCGGCTGTTACCAGTCCATTGCTCTGGCTCTTCCGCCCACCTACGCACACCAGTATTGACTGACGGCGGCGATGTCAAAAGGACCAATCAAAGCACGATACATTACTCGAAAATTGTCACCTTTCTGGCTACCAGAAATACAGACATCAGCATAAACCACAGGAAATAAAAACTACGAGGTCATGAATCACCTTCAATTATGTAAGACTCAGCAAGGCAAAAGTCCCATTTGCTCAGTCAAAGTTTAGTTTATGTCTATCACAGCGGCGAGAAAGAAAAGGGGGAAAACCTGTTGTTCAAAAAAACTCCAAGGTCATGTTTCACGAGCTTAGGGAGTCGTACTTGACCCTCGGACATACATGCAAAGTCAAACCCCAACCGTGGTACAAGAGGGGGGGGATTCGTTTGCTGATGGCCCCCCTCCCCCCGCAGGGTTTTTGATATGTTGCAGTATTTCGAAAAGCTTTTGCCTTCAGTGGAAAGTCTTTGATCTTCTCTAAAAAGTGAGGTATATTTTATGGGTGGTGGCGCCGCTGGAGATCTGTGACGCCACCAAACATGGTGGCCATCTTCGGCTCCATCTTGGATTTTATCAAGAATTAGAGATCAGGTAAGAACAGTGAGAATTAATGAATGTTTTGCGCTTAACATGTAAAATAACACATAAATAATTACTTTGCATCATTTTATCCATGAGCTTTACTTTTATTCCTGAAAGATGTTGGAAAAACGTGCATTTTCATTCCAAAATGGCTTGACCTTATGCTACTTTTGGCGTCATATCTCGAAACCATGGTAACTGACCATCACTTAACTTGTATCAAAATGCGCGCGAGGATAAACGAACCGCTACAGAAAAACTTCATGTGCTGATGTTTTATCGTCTAGGAAAAAAAAAAAATCAGAAAAACCTTAGGGGGTTGGCAACCACCCCTAACCCCTCCCCCCTTGTACGTCCGAGGGTTAATATCAAAAGGTGAGTAAATCAAGTTTTTTCAAAACCTAGCTGGAAGCAATCCAAGAGCACCTTTTCTCTTAAGCAATAAATTTAAACATTCCCTTTGTCTTTTCGTTTATTCTTGTAACATTTGAAAATATACAAAGAGCATCGTCAAAAGAACATGACTGCGTGACACCATTTTGTTCCAGACAAGCCACAGGCCGCCCAAGCTCGGTGCATAAATTACCGCGAGTTTCGACTCTGTAAGCATGATACTTTGTTCGAGAAATTCAATGATAGTTGTTAAAACGTAGAAATATAGGCATAAATATAGAAATAAATTATACTTACGTAAATTTGGGCCTGTTGTTGCTTTTTCTGTGTAACCTGGGCTCAATTCATGGCCGTTTTATACGGTTTTGCGGCTTGTTGCTTCTTCGGCGGTGTTGTTTTCCTACATAAAGCGAAGCAAGGCAGGTGACTGTGTGCAGTCTCAACTCACAAACCTCTCCCGCATCAAAGAATCGCGCACCGATTCACCATGAAAGCGCCAAATCCTTAAGGCCAGGTCAGTCTCTTATCTCTTCCGTCGTCATGGGTATTGCGATGTGTTTTTTGTGGGAAAATGTTTTGAAAGTTTTTGGTTCTGGGCAATCTGATGTGCGCTCAGGAACCTCGCCTCGATGACTACGTGTTTCGTGGTGGACGCAAATATGGACTCAGGGGATCCGGGTAATCAATATTACATGACAAACGTGGATCTTCCTACCCTTAGATAGTCTACTGATTGGGCGTGAGCGGTGTTTTGAATTATCCTATTGGGTGAGCGTATATCAAAAATGTTCGCCAGAACAACGCGTCATCAATTAACCAATTGAAACGTTAATGTAGTGAACGTGTTAAGAGCCAGAACAATGGACTGGTAATAGGCGCTTTATTTTTTTTCTCCTCCCCACATCTTGCGATTCACGGAGTTTTTGCACCTCGCCCAAAATGCCGCGTTCGTCTCGCTTGGCTCTAAAGCACCTGTTATGTAGGCTATATCAAATGCGAATTAACGACAATTAACGCTTGTCTACTCCCCACAGCGCACATCGTTTCTGACAAAAATGACAGCTGGAGGCGGCCGATGCAGGTCATAATATCGTGATTATTTTTTTCTGCTGTAAGTCGGCGTTCGCTTGGCATCCAAAATTTGAAAATAACCTGAGATTAGAGCTTAATGACCGCGAAATACTCTTCGTGTTTATTCGTCACGCTGTGCTCTGTGGAGAGGTGAGAAGGGACAATTGTCGTAAATTGAAATCGTAAAAACAAATATGCCACAGTTTAAAAATTCAGATTTATAGCGAGAGATAAAAAGCCTTTCGAACAAAGACCCGCAAAAAAAACTTGATGATTTTGAGTGCTACGTCGGTGACTAGCCGCATAAAGGGAACACTTCACAGGATGACGGAACTCAGCACTGAAACTTATTATATAAACTTTATCTTTTAAAACCTTAACATAGGGAACCCAAGCTCTTATTTGTAAACTGCAAATGGAAATTAAATAAGGGGTAAAATCGTACCTGTTTTGTTTTATTCGTGAATCTGCTACGGTGCGAAGTGAAATGGAAGTTGTTTTACGATATGAAAACAATGTTTAAGTCGACGATTTGACCGTAGTTGATTTCACAATGCTTTATGTGGAATATGTGGTTTGTCTTGCATTTTCCTGTTGGTATCACGTGGTTGTTATTGTCGTCTCGCGTTTCATTGTTGGTTATTAATTTTTATTAATAAATTAATGACAAACCAACAAAACGTTGACTTGAACATCGTTCGGCACATCATCAGGCATCATCGTAAAACAACTTCCATTTCCCTTCACACCACAGTAGATTCAAGATAGAACAAAACAGGTAAGATTTAATCTCTTATTTAATTTTCAGTTGGAGTCTACAAATAAGAGCGTGGGTTCCCAATGCAGTTTAATAATGTGTTTGTTGCTGCTGACCTGCGATTAATATCCTACTAGATCATACCCAGAATCAGCCAGTCTGCAGCTGAGAAAAATAAAAGGATAACTCATCATTTCCGCGCTAGTTTATTTCCTGATTTTGTAGAGAGACAAGCCACTAGCTCTCTCCCATATTCACTTAAAAGGCTCAAGGCCTTCGTCAGTTGCTAAAATAGCCATGTGCTAATGAAGTCAGTATCTATCCGGGGGGGGGGGGGGGGGGGTGAGGCACTGCCATATATGGGCTATATAGGTATGTGCCGCTGTGAAGGGTATGGTTTTCAAGCAGGTTTTCTAGGATAGGGTATATAAATCACAGCGTTTGGGTCTAGAATAGGGTGTTATTTTTCAGGAAACTGATCAGTTGGTCGAAGATTTTATCTAGACTCGCTGATGAAATAGCAATATTGATATCGGCGCTATATGAGTATTATTATTATTATTATTATTATTATTATTATTATTAGACTAGGGATTGTGGTATGAAGTTTTGTTTTGGCTAGACTGTGCTAGTGACCTCAGTAGTTTCTGGAAAACAGCTACTCTAGGATTGGGGGGATTAGGGGAGTTTACTCTAGTATAGGGTAGCAAAATTCAGCTGAACCATAGTTATTAGAGGAGACTGGTTATGAAAAGCGGCAAACATCAATGATAAAAACAACAGTGCTGTAGTTTATGTTCAAAGCACCGTGAAAGTGCACAATCCTTTGTTTTCTGTTGGCAAATTGTTACGGAATAAATTAATGCAACGTTTTTATTGGTCAATACAATCAAAATGATAGGAATTCTTTTGAACGTTGTGCACTTTCAGGTCCACAAAAACATATAATAAAGGAGTCTGACGGGTTTCATAACCATTCCACTCAATTAACTATGGCTGAACTAGCTCTGTTATAGGTTAAGGGTCCCAGAGTCCCAGTGGCACATCCCCACCCTGAAATTCCTAAAGTACCCCCCGGGTATCTACCTATTCATCTATAACTGTAAAATGCAAAAACCGATTCGGTTTACTTCAGTAATGTCACCTTAAAAACGTCAATCAACGGGCGGGGTTGGGGTGAATAGCCCACACAAACGGACGCCCACATAAAAGACATGGGCATACGTATGTTGGGACGAGGCTTTCTACAATCTATGTTACGAAAAATTACTAATCACAGAGTCTCCATCGCTTACAACGAAACATGGCCAACTTTACTGAAGGTTCAAACTCCACAAAAATCGCGAACCGAGAAAGACTACTGTTATCATCAAGCATGGCTGTGTTTTTTACAACTTTGAACATTGCTTTGAACATCACTATCACTGCCTCAGTGGGAAATGTTTTGACCTTTGTTGCTCTTCGCTCAGTTTCGTCCATTCTTCCGTCTACAAAACTTTTGTTTAAGAAGCAGCAACAGATTATTCCGCTGGGCTCATTGCCAAGCCAATCCTTGCCATATACGTTATACTGGATTCTGTAGCGAAGATGAATTCAAACATTCTTACGAGTGTTTTGAAAGTACAAAGTGTTTTTACCTTAATTTTATTCTTTGTGGTGTTTCTATCATCACACTGGTCATTATAAGCATCGATCGACTGCTCGCTCTGCGATTTGAAATCAGATACAGACATCTTGTAACTTTATTAAAAGCGAGTCCGTGTAGTAATCGGTTGTATCATGACTACGTAGTGTTAAAGGTTTGTTGCTGTTCATTTTTTGGGTCCAGGAATCACTTTTGCAGTGGTTGTACTTTAATTTATTTTCTTTAATTTCTTTCATTTTTTAGTGTAGTCATCTTGGCTTTGTTTTATCTAATTCTAATATATTTTTCACACTTCGACAACACCAAGATCGAATGCCGAGCCTTGAGTAACAGAGAAGCAGGGTCATCATTACAAAGATGTAGAGAATTTTTTTCGCACCGTTATGTTATACTTCCAAATCTCACGAGGAAAGCTTTAACTATAGATTTCGCACTTGTTTTTTCTACGCCTACAAAAAATCGTCAAAACCTGATTGCATGGTCAGTGCAACAAAATGAAATTCGATAAACTTTTTGCATCTTCTTCATAACTCTACAGGAGCAGTGCGTGTATTGGTAAAGGTACTTAAAGTAATGACTTAAGCAAGTAATTGACCTGAAACAGCATTAATTAGTATTTAAACGGTAGGTATACGCATATTTTTATCCCCAAAATATGTTTCATCTGTTCGGATTTCCTAGATGAAAGTGTTGTGATCCGAAAATTACAGGGATCAAAACTTACCTTTTCGAAAATTTTAGCTAGAAAAAAGGCTCCCGAAAATTCTTGGTGACCTTTTTAGGGTATAAAAATCCGTTAAAAAAGGGCAATTATACCATTTTTTAGATGATAAGCATGACGGCACTGACGCGATGCATTGTGGCATACTATTGTTAAAAATATATTTAGGCTCCCGAAATGACATTGTCCAAAAGATTATCTTTAATCAGTCGCAAAAGTATTCCTGCATTTTACTCTAACGCCATTAAACTTGTGACATCAACAACAGCAACAACAACAACTACAAAGTGACTTTCACATTGTACTAACATTTATTTCATAATTTTCAATGTTGCGTGTCATGCAAAGAATTGTTCTAAAACAAATTTTTACTTTTTCTCTAGGGAATTTTTCCCCCTGTAAAATCGACGCGGAAGCTCGTCAGGAAATTTCAAAAACCGTCAATATGTTTATTAAGTTTACTGTAAAACGCCCCTAAGACCTAATGTAGTTATTTTATATTTTTGCGCCCTAAGGGGTGCCAGTATACCCATTTTAAAAGCTGATCCAAATCACGTACATAAGAGGGGAACGTAGAAAATGTTGAACAGGACTCCTTTTGATGACAAAAAATAATTCCTTAAAGAGGGTTGGGGTACACAGACTATATTTTATGACATCACATGCGAATTTCATTGCGGCAACGGGGAATCCCCTGATGTAAATCGAGTTCTCGGAAAAGCAACAAAGGAAGAGACTTCAAGATTCTGGGAAACATTTGCATAAAAAAACTTCGTTGAATAATTTGATTAATGCATTTGAAGACAACATGGCGCACCGCGCTGTCATCTGTTTGAGATGTCTAGGAAGTTTTGTATTTTTTGCACTTATGGCTATTCAGTGTGGTTTTCTAGTTTCCTTCGCAGCAAAGTACAAAGATGAGCCATTATGGTATTTGGCAGCACTTTTTTATGTCCCGTCTTTATTATTTTGGATTGGTGCCTTTTGTCGACGCAAAGCAGATCTTCGCAGATTCTTTATCGTCTGGGCTCTGTACATGTGGCTCGGCTTGTTTCCAAATACTGTGATAATATTTGGTTTTGTGGTTGACGATATCAAAGAGGAGAGCCCCCTTACTCCACAAGCCTTGAAGATAGTGCTCTGTATTACCCCTCTTCTTCTGCTGCTTTTGGTAAACACCGCCAAGGACTCGTATAGTTCCGATAACAAAGAGTTGGTTGCAAAGTTATCTGTCCAGATGGCTATAGATCTCTTCGACGCCGTCGAGATGCTGGACATTATTTTGGACGAGAAAGAACACAAATTCAACATTTGCAAAGGGTATGAAATCGCAACGATATGCGTAGTGTGCATCAGTTTCTGCCTATCGCCATGGCAGATGGCGGAAAACAAAGTCTCACGTTGGAGTGAACCCAAGACGCGCTACAAAACCTCCTTACTTCGTAACGTGGTTGAAATGTTTGGGGTAAATGCGGCGTTCTTGGTCATTCGTGTGTTGGTGTTTGTGAACTATGGAAAAGATGAGACCATCTTCATAGCAAAGAACGTCATCGCAATTATCCTGTCGGTGTTGGAAGTAGTTCATCTTTGTGTTTCACATTAGATGTTGGCAGCCACAAGATATAATGGAGAAACTGCATGTTTCATGATGAAATTGTTGAAGTTCCCTTCTGACAGGATTTTAGTAAAAAATATTGTGTGCACTCTATAGCACATGTAGCAGATGCTTGATACGTTGTTGAATTCAAAAGAAGTTAAGAACATAGGCCTTTCAGACAGGACACTGATTGATTGTCTTTCGTTATTCTGATTATTCTTATTTGAGTCGTTGTAGTTTTGGGTAGCATTAAAAGCAGCGGTGTAAACCAATAGAAATGATGATGATGATGATGATGATGATGATGATGATGATCATTATTAAAAAACATTAACATGTGATTTTTTTTTACCCACGAAGCACTGGGGAGTTCTTATAAAATCGTTTAAACGTGCCCGTGCTTTCCAGATTGAATTGAACTTTCGGAGTGTTGGTTTCTAAGGAAAAGGAAAATCGGATTGCCCGGAGAAAAAACCTCAGTCTCGGAGCAATGGTTCCGCAACCAACAGCAAACTCGCCCACGTGGTGGGAGGTGAGTTCTCTCACCACTGCGCCACCCTGATGACGTTAAAACACTAAACTTAAAAAGAATTCTAGCATTCTTATATAATATTTTTTGAATTGGCTATAAGCTTCCTGCGGCAAAGCAGTGACTCCAGAAGAGCATTAAAACTTGCTTAGTATTTTAGCTGAAGAGGGGTTTCAAATGACAATACGCTATTGGATGAATGTTACTCAGTTATTCTGCACACTCGGCGGCCATGCCACATGCCATTCCGCAAACTCATTCTTCCTTTTACCCTCAGCGGGTTCAGACGCCGAACTTTTCATGAGCCAAACCTAATACATTGAATTAAGTACATGAAAAGTTCGGTGTCTGAATCAGTTAGGACCGCATGTTTCAATTTAGCCTGCGTAGCATGGCGTTTTTGGTTGGGCGAACTAAGTAATAAAGGCGGGCGAGGGCAGAGAAACCGCGAGGAGATTGGGGCGGAAGCAACTTGAACTACGCCGCTCCTGCGCCCGGCTGGACAAAACCTCCATGCTACGCAGGCTAGTTTCAATTTGGAACGCTCAGCCGTTCTTTACGCCTGGCCCGGCCGGGAATTTCGTCTTTGGAGCGACTTTGAAACGGCTTATATTCAGACACCGAACTTTTCGTGTACCGAACCTAACGTAACGTAACGTAACGTATCTTGTAAGTAGTTTGACGGAAATTAGCATTTTTTCTCCTTTTGAAAATTAAGATCGGCGTCTGAATCAATTCAGCCGGTCTAAGTAATTCGGGTCGGCTTTAGTTCGAATTAGGTTCGGCTCATGAAAAGTTTGGCGTCTGAACCGAGCCTAAGTCGGTCGTAAGGATGGTTTTCAAGTCGCTTGAAACTTTCTTGAATCGTTTCAACTTTCCGACTTTAATGAGATGCAAAGTATAGTAACTTGAGATTTTACTTAGGCCTTCACACACTAATTTTTGGCTAAGTAAAACTTAACAGCTCTTAATTCGTACTTAACAGCCTAGTGTAAAGACAACCCATGTTTCGGTCTTCGGAACACTTTTTTTCCGACTTGTGATGCGCTTAAGACATGGTTCGAGTTATTGAGGGTAAAATTGTAGAGAAATGATCTAAACGGAAACAAAAATTACATCGAGTTAGCCTGGGTAAAATTACAGTAATTGTATGAAGGAAATCCAGGGGAAATCGTCTTGATTAGTATTAAAGCGCGATATTCGAGTTAGCGAGGGCTCGAGCAATCGGGACTATAGGAAAATAGATTTCGCACAGACCACAGACCACACAAGGATTCTACATAACGGTAGTCTTTACACTACTGAGCCAAAATAGTTCAAGACAAGTAGATTTTAATTACTTCAAGTAATAAAGCTTGACACACAACCGATTCTTTTCTACTTCAGGTTAACTTAAGGCTATTTTTTTAAGATTGATTGACATGTTTCGCCTTTCTCAAAGCCCAGGAAACCGCAAGTCAGCTAAGTTTCAACTTTCCTACTTTAATGAGATGCCAAGTAAAGTGACTTGAGATTCTAATTAGGCCTTCAAAAACGAATTTTTGGTTAAGTAAAGCTTAGCAGCTCCTAAGTCTTTCTTAACAGCCTAATGTGACGCCTTTATTCTAACATTACATGTAACTTAACAATAATTGTATTTATTATATAAACTGCAGTGTTTTACAAGGATTTCTACAACCGAGAAATGTGGTATCTGAACACACGTAAAAATACGATATTTTTACACGTGAAGATATCGATAATTTCACTGATATCAGGTTTGTCTCTTAAATTGTACTTAAATTCGTTGGTGTATCATCGAAACATCTTCCTCGAAAGTGCTCGGCAATCTTTGGAAATCTTCGGAAATTTTCGGAAATTCTCGTAAAATGTTCGGGAACGTTCGTCTGGTCTTCGGGACAATTTGAAAATCTTCGGAAATCTTCGGAAGGTGGTCGGAAATCTTCGGAAAATCATCAAAAACGCCGTCATCAGTATGTTTATATAATAAAAAGAATATTACATGTTAGCTCGAAGATATGAATTTTATGTTCTCGTGGCAAGAGCAATATCTCACTCGTTCGCTGCGCTCACTCGTGAGATATTGTTCTTGCCACTCGAACATAAAATTCATATCTTCTCGCCACCGTGTAATATTCTCTTAAAATATTCTCTATATCTACGCGACGTTCGAATTAGCGACGAGCATTCCTTAGTTGTTCCATAAAAATTACAATGCGGATTTCCAACATTTGCCACTACTTTAAATAGTTTTATTGATATCATTCAATCAACACAAAATAAGGCTATTAAAGAAGGTACGACGTTCGTAAATTCGAATTATAAATCTTCTCATGTGGCTTCTAATTTCATGGTAATTTGCATAATGTTGATTAGAAGGGTTTGTATGAAATATCAAAAATTCATTTTCGGTCGTTATAACCCGAATCTCTTCTTTATACTTCATGAAAATAATCTCAGTACAAATGTCTTTTTAAAATGCATTTTGGCTGTGGAAATCCGCCTCTTTGTAGTGGCGTTATAGCGGTTCCAAGTGGGCCAAAATCCCATACACTCACTGTAATTTTAGCCGTGTTTGCCCCCCAGCCAAGTTGGCGTCATAAACCGTGAAAAGGTCTATTCAAAATACAAATGTTCACTAGAATATGCCTATCCTTAGTCTCATCACCTTTTAACCGAACTATAGAAGGTCTCGCTGATTTACTATTCCTAAATCTCAGAATCTTCTGAGTCTTCGTCTGAGTCTTCGAGAGATGACTTCACCAGGTTTTCACGATCTGAGCTCTGAGTTTTGTTGTCACAGATCTCGAATATAGAGAGTATTATTGCAATGCCATTCTTGGCGATGAAGATGGACTCATCCTTTTTGTAAATAAGTACAATCACCATGCGAAAGATCAAGAATAAAAAGTTCACGAAAACCATTTGAACAATGTTTCGTGCTCTCGCTATAGACATCCGTTTTCTTGGTTTCCTTTTACTCGTATCAGTTTCCGCCATTTGCAAAGGCGAGAGCAACAAACTGAAGCAGGCGAAGGCCATCATTACTTCACCAAAGGCTTTCGGAATTCCATAATTGTGCTCTTTTTCATCGATGGCTATGTCTAGCATCTCAACGCTATCGAAAAGATCTACCACCATGTAGAAACACAGCTTGGAAATCACCTCTTTGTATTCCTTGGCATCTTTGGCGGTGTTCAACAGCAACAGAAGAAGGAGGGGTGTGATACATAGTGTAGTCTTCAAAACATTTGGGCCAAAGAACCGTTCTTTGTCAAGAGTGTTTCCAACAAGAACAAACACAATGACAATGCTGATGACTAGAACGACGATGTACAGAGCCCAGATATAACACAACCAGTAAAGTTTTGCCTTACTAGTCACAACCAGACGTAGCCAGACGATCACTAAGAGAACCTGTGAAGCAGACATGGCATACCAACGTGAATCGTCTTTATACTCAGCTGGATAAGCTGCAAGCAGAAAGCTTTGAGTGAATATCAAAACCGAAAATAATACACGTCCAACCCAAACAAGCAAAGAGGCCATCACTTCGGACAAAACGCTCCAACTAAAGAAAATGTGTATGTGTGGTGTGTACAGACTTGCTGACTTCAAGAGCTAGAGCGTGGAATGCATGACATCACCTCTTGCGTTCAGCGAAGTATAGCATTTTTTTTCAAAATGCGTCATATTGTTTTGATTGGCAGAAAAATAAGAAGGGAAATTCCCTGGCTTTGCTAGGTCAGCGACAAATATAGTGTTTAAACTAGAGCCTGAATAAGCTAAGAAATGTTTCAAGACAAGTAAATTTTAAATACTTCAAAAATAAAGTCTCACACACAACTGTTTCTTTTTCACTTCATGTTTACTCAAGGCTTTTTTCCCACGCAACATAATTAAGATTAACTGACACGTTTCGCCTTTCTCTGCAAGTACGCAAAGTTGGTTCTAAGGATGGTTTTCAACTGAGTCACTCGAAACTTTTCTTGAATCGTTTCAACTTTCCCACTTAATGAGATGCAAAACAAAATAACTTGAGATTTTACGTAGGCCTTCACACGCGTATCTTTGGTTAAATAAAACTTAGCAGCTCTTACTTAACAGCCTGGTGTAAAGACTACCAAAAGTTAAGCTTTTGTATAATGTAAGTAAGCTCAGCGAAAAATTGGCCCGGCGGTTGAAATTTCCGAAAACTCGTCGAATTTTTAAGGCTCTCTTTCCGAGAAAGGTGCCAGAAATTCATGGTCAAGTGATTCAGTATGACTTATTAGTTTAACTTTCAAGCCAATTTCCCAATACAAATATTTTATACACGATAAAGTAATTTCCAAAGTGGACACAAAGACGCTGAAAGAGACAACAACGGTTATGCCTTCTTCAAACTCTCTTGGAATGTCATGGTTGAGTTTGTTTAAAAATCTTCATAAAGAATTAGCTAGTGCAACATCATTGTCAACTCCATCAAAGAGGTCCCGGGCTATTCGTAGAGAAAGAGTCCACATCAGCTCTCTGTAGGAACTCGAGTCAGTACCAGTGCTCAAAAATACCAACAGAAAAACGATTGACAGGCGTAGCTTCATCTTTAATTCCTTATTGAGCTTATTCTGGATGGGGTCATTTCCTCCAAAAAATACGGCTATGAAACTGAAAAATCCGATCACGTAAAGCAACCAAACAACAATTAGCCTCTTCTTTAGTTT
This sequence comes from Porites cylindrica, assembly GCA_964035525.1. NCBI lineage: Eukaryota > Metazoa > Cnidaria > Anthozoa > Scleractinia > Poritidae > Porites > Porites cylindrica. The sequence goes on along the minus strand of OZ037786.1, from coordinate 5,895,540 downwards.
GTCACCGTTGTGGCAAAGGATAAGAAATTACCACTATCCGACAGGGAAAAGGTAAAGAAAACTAATTTCGGAAAAGCGATCTGATTTTTGCTGTAAGGGCTAGTTGTTGCTCATAAAGATTTAGTAAATGATTGGTAGTCTTTACACTAAGGCCTAAATAAGCTAACAAATATTTCAAGACAAGTAGGGTACTATGATAAGCCTCGTCAGTGCGTTCCCTTTGGGCTCCCTTTTGTTAATATACATAAACGTCGAGTCGATGACGTCACCATTACTAAAACCTTAGAAAAAAAGTGGGTTCCTGCATACTTACAAGTGGGTTCCTCGATACTAAGAAGTGTCTTCTTCCATATGTAATGAGCCCAGTCTCTCTTATACAATAGGAACAAAAACTTTGCTTAGACTTGCGCCTTAAATTAACTTAAGCCCAGTTTGTCGGACCGTTTAAGTATTTAAAAAATAGAAATAAGGGGAGTGATCACCTAGCAACGCGAGAAACAGCTTATGTCCTCTATTTAGCGCTAAAAATCGGGTAAAAACAAAGCTCACACACAAGAAGTGGAGCTGAAAACTCTATTACAAAACCGTTTTCTCCGTTTTATCCCGAGGAAACGACTAACTATTGAAGTCTCAGCGCTTGGTGAGTTTATTGTCTTATTTCACGCACCGTTAGTCAGTTAATTATGCGAGTTAACAAGCCCACAGTTTATATACAAATTGGCTCTACAGCTAGACCCAAGGGACAGCCTTGACATGTTATTATAAAAACACACAAAAAATAAAAAACTTACGAAGGATCAGTTACAACACGCGACTAATTATTTAATGTTCGCAATAAAACCAGACACGTTTCTTTTAAAGACACAAGAAACCAACTTTATGACCCTTTAATTAATAATTGCAAAAATAAAAAATACTCAGTGATTTTAAAGAAATGTGTCACGTAGATCAAAAAAGGCAATCTAGCTCTTTTCACACTAAGCATAATTTTTTGTTTCCCCCTCCTCCTGCTCCTCCTCATTTTTTTTTTAATCCGTCCTCCTTCCCCTCCTCAATTTATTGTTTTCTCTCTTCCTCCTCAATATTATTATCCTCCTCCTTCTCCTCCTCTTCATTTCTATTGTTTCCCTCCACCTCCACCACCGCCACCACATTTCTATTATTTTCCTACCAGACAGGTTATTTGAGTTTGGCCTTTTAGGCCTGAAGAAAACAAAAGAGATGTGGTGGCGGTGGTTATGGCGAAGGGAAACAATGGAAATGACGAGGAGGAGGAGGAGGCCAGGAGAATAAATGAATTAAACGTTCCATGGTCAAAGTAGCTATATGCATCTACCGCACAATAAATGTAAAACAAAATGGCTCATCAATTCGCACAAAATGGAATACACGCACATTCTTAATATAATACATAGAAAAATCATTCGCTTCATTCGGAACTGCTGTATATTATTTAATTAAAAAACCTGAGAGTGTGTTAGACTTGTAGAAAACGTTTCACCGTTTTAAGTACACCCAGTCAAATTCATTCACAAGGCGGATGGCCAGGAACACAACGTCGAAAGCTATTTCGGCAATGTTACGTAATATTGCAGTACATTTTCTGGGTTTTTCTTCCTTGAGATTGTTTTCCGCCATTTTCCATTGGGAGAGTTGTAAACTGATGCAAGCCAAGGCGATCATTCCTGCTCCAAATCCTTTTGGGATGCCATAGTTGTCTCTTTTTCGTCCAGGACGATGTCTAGCATCTCAACGCTATCAAAAACATCTACAGTCGTGTAAAAACACAACTTGGACACCACTTCTTTATATTTTCCCCATCTTTTGCTGTGTTCAACAAAAACAGGAGAAGTAGGGGGTGATGCAGAGTACTGTCTTCAAAACACTTGGTCCAAGGAACCGTCTCTTGTCGAGGAGGTCTCCAACACAAACAAACACGATGGCAATGCTTATAACCAAACCCAAGATGTACAGGCCCCAGATATAAAACAACCGTTGAAGTTCTACCCCACTGAACAACACGAGACCGAGCCAGATGATGACTGATAGAGCCTGTGAAGCAGCAACAGCATACCAGCTAGAGTGTTCCTTATAAGTAACTGGATAAGCAGCAAGCATAACGCTTTGGGTGATTATCAAAGCAAAAAATAATGCACTTCTACCAAACACAAAAAGCGAGGCCATCTCCTTGCTCAAAAACCTGCTACTGCCAAAAAAGTCATCCGTATAGATTTTAGTTAGGCAATTGCAAGTGACCAGCCAATAAGAAAACTCCACATCAACTCTTGTGTTACAAAGCCTGAACGAGGCAAGGGACTTTTCCCCTGGCATCTGGGAAATTACAATCTTTTTGCACATCAGCTAATAATTATATCACATTCTAAACGTCACTCGTTTATGCAATTTACTTGACAGCAACGAATTCTGCTGATGAAAAGTTTTCTTTCCGACAAAGATGCCGGAAATTTATCGGTTAACTGAATTCACAATTACTATAACTTATTTAATTTTCAAAGCAATTAATCCTTGCAAATCATGATATCTCCAGATAATTATATTTTGCCTCTTCAAGCGATTCAAGCTTTTCCTTTACATAAAACTTGTCTCAAACCTCAGTGAAAGAGAATGCGTTTAGGGCATTTTTTGGCAATGACATAACATGTAAACATTCAATTGCTTGTGTTGGTGATTAGTGTGACCAACAGAGGCGTTTTGGGGGGTCTTCCATGAAAATCAACAACGTTAAAACAGTTTGGCCTCAAACGACAACACGACTTACTGTAAGTGATTCTACCCCTATTATGCTTCAGTACTAAATGATAAAATGAACGAACGTCGCCGACCTCGTGACTACTCAACAAAGCAACTTTAAAATCGAGAGCCGCTTTGCAGTATGATAGTTCTGTTGCTTCCAAACTGATGGCTACTATAATTAAAAAATAAAGAATTACTGTCTTTCTTTAGACTAAGTACTAGTAGTCATTACAAGCACACACGTGAAGTGTGGAGCATATCTCAAACAGGCTGAGAATGATTATTATGCCATTTTTGGCGATGAAAATGGATGCATCTTTACCATACTTCAGGTATATTGTCAAACGAAGCCCCAGGAATACACCGTTAACAAGAAGAATCTGAATAGTTTTTCGCGAAAGCGATGTACACTGGCGTGGTTTCAAATCGCCGTAACGTCTGGCCTTTAGTTCTATAAGTTGCAAAGTCGACACAAAAAAGCTGAAGCAAACGACAGCGATAATGCCTTCTTCAAACTCTCTTGGAATCCCATGACTAAGTTCGTTTTCGTCGAGAATGACCTCCAACATCTCAACTCCATCAAAGAGGTCCAGCGCTATTCGTAGAGAAAGAGTCCACATCAGCTCTCTGTAAGAACTCGAGTCAGTGCCAGTGCTCAAAAGCAGCAACAGTAGAACAGGAGACAGGCATAGGGTCATCTTCAAGACATTTGGGCCAAAAAATTCTTCCTTGACGAGTTTGTTCTCAATGGGGTCAGTTCCTCCAAAAATTATTGCTATGAAAATCACGAATCCGATTACGTACAGCAACCAAACAACAAATAGCCAAGGTAGCTTTTCATCGTTGTACAGAATATAAAGCCACAGTGAGAGAGGAAAACCGTAAAGGAGAACTAATGAATAAAGGGCATCTGTGTCTTGATATATCGCTGGATATGAAGCCAGCGAATAGGACTGCACACCCATTAAAATAAAAAAGGAAAATCGTCCTAGGCAAACCAGAAATGAAACCATTCTAACTTTTGAATATAATTCTTGACAGTGCCGACCTTTCCAAAGCAGGTGTGTCTCAAACGCGTATTTCTGAGAAAAAGGAAGTGATTAACCAGAACTGAACAATAGAGTACAGTTCTTGGAATATTACGTCATTGTGTCGCAAATAACTAACGGCTACAGATTGTATCATTCATGCTCTCGCCAAAATCGGATATATTTCCTTTTTTAAAAATTTTCTTAATTTTTTTTTTGGCAACAGTTGTAATTAAACACAATGCTTTGACTTGCTTTAAGGACTCGAAGGTTTTCATAAAGATTCAGTATTGTCAGCAGACTGTATTTAATTTTGGGAAAAACCCAATAATTGTTTACCGACTGACACCACTTGATATCGTTTCTCGGAAAGGTGAATTATATGGAAGGGTGCACACCAGACATTTGTTTGATGTTGTCTGCCTAAGTGGATTGTTTCAGTGATTTCGATCTCTACATTCTGCAATGGCTTCTGAAACAAATGAATCTTTGTTGGCACAATTCAAAGCCAAACCATTGGTATCAATAGGGCGGTTGATCTTCTTTGCTCTTCTGATGACCCAAAGTGGATTTTTTGCGGCATACCCAGCAACTTACCGAGACAGGAACATGGCGTCTTTATATCTTCTATGTACTCCTGCACTCTTCTACTGGTTTTACTGCCTGAAATGCACTCAAGCAGGTCTTCTAAATATGTTTATCACCTGGGGACTCTACCTTGTAGTTTTCTTGATTCCTATGATTGCCATCATATTTGCTTTAGCTGGCGACGACCTCGACAAGGAGATGTTCCTCGGTCCCAACACTTTTAAAGTAATTTTATGTCTCACACCGGTTCTATTTCTATTTTTGCCGAACACAGCTTCAGATTTAAGTGGAAATGAAGAATACCGACAACTTGCTTTTAGACTGACCTTTCAGGTAACAATAGATCTGTTTGATGCAGTTGAAATGCTTGATATCGTTCTTGACGAAAGCCAAAAGGCAACTGAGACGATCCCGAACCCCCATAGAATTCCGAAAGAGTTTGGAATAGTTATGGTAACATTGGCCTGCTTCAGTTTTCTGTTGTCTCTCTTACAGATGGCAGAAAACAAACTCGATAAAGGAAAAGTTAAGCAGCGTAGATACCTTCCCATAATCCGTAACTTGGTGCAATTGGTATTTGTCAACTTTGTGTTTATGGTAATTCGACTAGTTGTCTTCTTCAAGTACAAGAAAGAGGAATCAATCTTCATCGCAAAAAATGGGATTGCCATTTATATGTCTGCGTTAGAAATATACTCAATCAGGCGAAATCGGCGAAGTCAGGTTGATCAAGCTTGATCTTAGGGTTGATCCTAATACTAACTCTGACACATGTCCGTATGTGTGACAAAGAGTATTTAGTGTGAAAAGAGAGCTCTCAACGAGGCTTGCTTGTAAGTTATACTAAAATGAAGAGCATATAAAGTTAAGTCAGTACTGTATTCCTCGTTTCTTTTCTATTTTGTTGTGTTGTTAGATTTTGCGCTGTCGCATATTGAAGTGAGTTCATTTAGATTATTGATCTAAATCCTTCTCTCGGGCACAGAACCATGGCTATCATAATTCTATTACATTATATAAACACAGAAAGCCATGTCCAGAGTACAACTACACAAGAAAGTCAAGAGCATATCATCTCAGACAATATCGATAGCTTACTTCAGAAGTACTTTTACTTTTATTAGTGATGTTTTATTTCATCTGCATTACCATCAGACTCTTGTTATTTAGTAATATTCCCCACAATTGTTCCATCTAACATCTAAAAAACACTAAACGTTTTTCTATGTAACTGCTTTCTTTGATTATTTCAGTTTCTATTATTATTATAGGTTTACTAACTCCGGTGATTGGAATCAACTAGGTTCCAACATTGCAGTCGACATATTTTCGAACAAGCTAATGACGAATCAGTTCTTAAAGAGCTTATCATTTTTGAATCATTATTTCCCCAATCATTTTCTCAACAAATTGGATGATTAAATTATCCAGCATGGAAAATGACTTTAACATATTGTTGGTTTTCACATGACGCCACTAAAATTCAAACTACAAAACTATAGATCCTGCTGAGATTTTACTTTCATGGTGTATTAGAGCAGCTGAAAACTAATTTTCAAAAAATTTTCGCTTTAAAAGGGTTCTCGGTTTTGTAATAGAGTACGTTTGAATTCGTAAGCTTTTGCGTGACGCAGCATTTACATGACGGCCGAGAGAGCTGTCATTTAGGTTAAAAAACGTGACTTTTTTCGAGGAATTTGGCTATCTAGACAGTTCAAGTACTAGAAAAAGTATTACGTTAATGTTTATGAGTTCCTCTAGGAGTAAATTAACGCTTTTGTAACAAAACTCGGTAACAGATGTTTCTGTTGGTTTCCGTCCGCCATGTTGGAGCTCATCCGGATGAGCTCCACCATGGCGTCTCCAGACAAAGCTCTATAAATTTGGGTAAAACATTTCCTCGGATATCTCGTATACGAATTACTCCTTCAACCCAAATCTTGGCGAGGGTCTTTGTTTATTTACCTCCTTTCATTTCCCAGATTCTGGATTTTATCTGTCGGTTTTGACTTTTATTCTGATCTATTTTGAATGGCGTGACATTGAAAACCAGCAATATATGGACATGTACACCCCACGGATAACCATTTCTGTTACGTCTTGTCAGCTAAATTTCATTAGCTTATAGTCGTTTACAGGCCAGGTGTACGAGGTCTATTCCTTGCCCGCTTAGACTTAATCGATTCTTTTTGCTCGCCACTTGTCCTCCAAGATACACCAATGGAACCTTATGGCTTTTTTGTCTGCTCCATCACTTATTCTATGGTTCTACTTTGTGCCCTTAAACGCAGCAGAACTGCTCTGTTTTCTGTGTGGCCTGTTATATTAGCATCATATTTCGGGTTGCAAGCAACAGCATCGTCTTCAACACGACTCTTTGCTTCACACAGGGCGCATAACTAGCGTAATGGCGGGAATGCGTCGATTGGGGCAGAAGATGAGCAAGAAAATAATATTCTGGACCCGCTGTTGTTGTTAACAATGCTATATCCAAGGGATAGATCTCTATCCAGCAGATAACGTAATTGCTTTCCCTAATATTTATCCGCTGGATAGTGATTTATCCGATGGGTAACGCTATCTGACGTTTGAACAACTGGGGTCTGGATACTATGATTGTTAGCACCGCAGTTCTTTCAGAATGTTACTGAACATTGCAAGTGTTGAACACAGAGACGCGTTATCCAAGTTGTGTGTGCAGGTAGCAGTTAAGATCTCTTAGATTCAGTGGTAATAATAAACATACCTTTGGAAGAGTGCAAATTTCTTCCGAAGATTAAAAGAAATAAACAAGCCCTGAATTTATAACTGAAAAATTATCGAGTGAGGTTGAGTATGGTTTGTTGTGATGTGATGTGATGGATAACTCCCGTGGAGATTTGTTGTTGTTGTTGTTTATTCAAAATAGTCTAGGTTCCTACCTGTGCTACATAAAGCCGCTCTTCAGAACATTTTACTGTTTTTCTGCACATTCCTACAATAAAACCCGGTGGTTTTGTTTTTGTTTGTTTTGTTTTTCCTGTTGATACTGCCCTAAAAGTAAATAGCACCCATGAACAATCTTCCTTTGCGCATCCTTGCAATTCCATACTAGTTTTTCTTGATCATGGGGTAGCTGTGTACTCCTTTGCCATGTTCTTTAAGTCATTCATGTCAAAACAAATGTAGGCTGCCGCGATACTTTCTGGAAACGAGGTTGCGATTGTACATTGGGGCAGTATACCATCGCATTGATAGTTATTGCTCGCATCGTCCCAATTTGGTTATGATTAAAACAAATCTGAAATATTTTAGAGCGAATTATTGAACATCACGCCAACACCCATTCAAATTTGGCGAGCGCCAGCTGGCCCGGTTATGAAGAACTGGCCGGGGACTACGGCCAACCAGAAACGGCGGAATATTTTCAATGAATAATAATAGCTATTGAACGTCACGTAAATGTATTTTCATCAATCTCCATGTCAGTTTGATTCATTCCTTTCTTATAACACTTTCCATTTCCACTGTCTCTGGATCATTTTCACTTCTCCATATTACTATGGATGTTAAAAGTATTGTCCAATTGCAATTGCACGGGGAATACCCCAAACAGCTCTTCTCGGAAAAGCAACGTGAGGCTTGCGCAGTTTCCCGGAAAAGCTGTGGCCTTAACTATACAAACATTTTTCAGCTGTTCCTTTTGTTTACACAAGCGGCGTTTTCTTGTTTTCTCTTTGACTTTTCGTGGCTACTGCCTTTGATTTTGTTAGGCATTTGTTTTTACAACCTGTGGCTGACTGCTCCAAAAGGGATGGTAAATCGAAAGCCGGGAATATGCCGGGGAATCTTTGGTAAAATACGTTAGTACAAGGCGTAATTTTAAAACAAGAGAGAAATTATATGTAATGTGAGAGGGTGCTGTGGCATAAATCTTGCCGAGGCGACATTTATACATTTGTCACTAGTTTTCCTTCTCAGAAGAACTGGAAACATGAATCTGTCTTTTGTAGGTAAGTGCATCGGGCGTGGGACATTCTTCATTTTGACAGTCATCCAAGGCCTCTTTCTTTCTTCTTATGCAGCAAAATACACAGAAAATGATTATTGGTATGGCATAGCACTTAGTTTGTACTGTCCGTCGATGATCCTAGAGGCTCTGCCTTCTGTTACCCAGACCACGCAGAATAAAGGCAAACCTTAGTTGGTCATTTGGTGTATGGGCCTTGTATCCTGTCTTCGGAGTTGCAGGATATCTCCAAACCTTGAATACGACTGTAAATGACACACTTTGTGATACTCTTATAGGAGCTTCTAACGCGACAACAAATCTGACGCTATGTGATGGTCTTTTAAAAGCTTCTTACGACCTCTGTAGCCTACGAGCACCAATCTTGACCGTAAACAACGACTCCAAAACACTTGGTCCAACGCTCTTAAAGGGAGCACTTTGTGTAACACAACTTCTGTTGCTATTGTTGCTGAACACTGCAAGCGACGCAAACAAGAATGACAAGAACAAGGACGATCTTTACAAGTTGTGTGTGCAGTTTACGGTGGATCTCTTAGATGCGGTCGAAATGATAGACATCGTCCTGGACAAGAAAGAACACAACTATGGAATCTCTCAAGGATTTGGCATGACAATGATTATTGTTGCCTGCCTAAGTTTTCTGCTGTCGCTCTGGCCAATGATAGAAACTAAACTGCATGGTAAAAAGAAAACTATTTCAACAATAAGTCGCAACGCTGTTGAAATATTTCTCGTAAATGGACCCTTCTTGATTATTCGCTTGGAGACAGTATTCAGTTATGGAAAAGACGAATCCATCCACCAAAAAAATCATAGCGATAATACTTTCTGTTCTTGAAATTCGTGATGAACTTGCTTAATAATGAAATATAGGACAAGAGTAACTGATTACTGAACAACAAAGCCATCGACAGAAACAACGTAAGATAGTTTTTTTCTTGAATGACACGAGTTGCACAATCTGGGCACCATTACATTCTTTCATGATTAGATTTCTGATTTTCCACAATAACTCACCGTTAAAAAATTCATGGAAGAATACGCAATCGTCTGAGTAGCAAAAAAAAAAAAAGAAGAACGTTCATGGTGCTTATGCTGAGTGCCAATTAAATGGCTCAAAGGAAACGATACGATAGTGGCCTTCAGAAGAGCCTGGTTGAAGAAAAAAATTTCCTCAGGATGTTTTGAAAGCAAGTATTGAGAGAACGAACAGTGGACAAATAATTATCCACGTTTTAGTGTAAAATCAGCATGAAATATCGTAAGCATGTCTGTCCAGAGGACAGCCAAAGCACAATTTCTGGTATATTGTTGATCAAACAGGTAGATAAAATAAACTCTCGCCTCCATCTTGGATTTTATCAAGAATTAGCGATCAGGTAAGAACAGTGACAATCAATAATTTTTTGCTCTTAACATGTAAAATAACACGTAAATAATTACTTTGCATCATTTTATCCTCAAGCTTTACATTATTCCTGAAAGATGTTGGAAAAACATGCATTTTCACGCAAAAATGGCTTGACAATGTGCTACTTTTGGCGTCATATCTCGAAACCATGGTAACTGACCATCACTTAACTTGTCTCAAAATGCGCGCGAGGAATAGACGAACAGCTACAGAAAACTTCATGTGCTGATGTTTTATCGTCTAGGAAAAAAACAGAAAAACCTTAGGGGGGTGGCAACCACCCGTAACACCTCCCCCCTTGTACGTCCGAGGATTAATATCAAAAGGTGAGTAAAACAAGTTTTTTCAAAACCTAGTTGGAAGCAATCCAAGAGCACCTTTTCTCCTAAGCAATAAATTTAAACATTTTCTTTTCCTTTTCCGTTTTTTCGTTTATTCCTGTAACATTTCAAAATATACAAAGAGCATCGTCAAAATAACATGACTGCGTGACGGCCATTTTGTTCCAAGACAAACCACAGGCAGCCCAAGCTCGGTGCATAAATTACCGCGAGTTTCGATACTATTTTGCATGATACTTTGTACGAGAAATTCAATGAAAGTTGTTAAAACGTAGTAATATAGGCATAAATATAGAAATAAATTGTACTTACGTAAATCTGGGCCTTTTGTTGATTTTTCTGTGTAACCTGGGCTCAATTCATGGCCGTTTTATACGGTTTTGCGGCTTGTTGCTTATTCGGCGGTGTTGTTTTCCTACATAAAGCGAAGCAAGGCAGGTGACTGTTTGCAGTTTCAACTCACAAACCTCTCCCGCGTCGAAGAACCGAGCACCGATTCACCATGAAAGCGCCAAATCCTCAAGGCCAGGTCAGTCTCTTATCTCTTTCCTCGTCATGGGTATTGTGATGTGTTTTTTGTTGGAAAATGTATTGAAAGTTTTTGGTTCTGGGCAATCTGGTCTGCGCTCGGGAACCTGGCCTCGATGAGTACGTCTTGCGTGGTGAACGCGAATACGCACTCAGGGGATCCGGGTAATCAATATTACATGTCGAAACGTGGATCTTCCTACCCTTAGATAGTCTACTGATTGGGCGTGAGCGGTGTTTTGAATTATCCTATTGGGTGAGGGTATATAAAAATGTTCATCAGAACAACGAGTCATCAATTAACCAGTTGGAACGTTAATGTTGTGAACGTGTTAAGAGCCCGAACAATGGACTGGTAATAGGCGTTTTATTTTTTTTCTCCTCTCCACGTCTTGCGATTCACGGACTTTTCGCACCTCGCGCCCTATTTTTGACCGCTTTCTTAAGTGAAAATGCCGTTTTTATCTCGCTTGGCTCATAAAGCGGCTGTAATGCAGGCTGTACAATTGCGAATTAACGACAATTAAAGCTTGTTTTCTCCCCACAGCGCACATCGTTCCTGACAAAAATGACGGCTGGAGGCGGCCGATGCAGGTCATAATTTTCTACTGAAAGTCGATGAATTTCAGAGTGCTACGTCGGTGACTAGCTGCATAAAGGGAACCCTCCACAGGATGACGGAACTCAGCACTGAAACTCAGTATATAAATTCTGACACGCGTGCAAAACTTCTGCGCATACGCAAGGTCTCTATTTTCAATAATTAAACTTGGCAAAATCTTCCCCATTTAAATTGAGAAACACTTAGGAATGTTTGATATGTTTAATGGTTTGCAGCCGGTTCTAGTATTAAGCACAACAAAAAATTACTTAAACTAACTTAACTAACTGGTAAAGTCGTCCAGTACAAGGTTTTTCCGTCCTTGTTTTTCCACTTAGCATGCATTGGTCGTTTTCGTTGTTCACATTGACCGAGCTCAGCGACATGATGACCAAAACAGTAACAATGGCTACGGCGAAGTGCTGCCAGAGCGAGCGTGGACTTTCAAACATGATTTTCGCCTTTGGTGCAAGGAGGAAAGTATGTGGTGCAAAAGAGAGGAACTAAAGCAATTAATAAACTTTGTGTTCGTGAAATTCTAAGCTTACGTTTTGTGTGTGGAGCTTACTTTTTTGAATTTCGCCGCCGGAATCTAGTTTGTTTTGGTATCGCGTATAACTTCGATTGGGGGAGGCACATGCAAATTAGCGCCGGAAGCAGGGAAGGCACGCATGCGCACTGCGTTTTTCACGCGTGTCGTAAACTCTATCTTTTAAAACCTTAACATAGGTAACCTACGTTCTTATTTGTAAACTGCAAATGGAAATTAAATAAGGGGTAAAATTTTAGCTGTTTTGTTTTATTCTTGAATCTGCTACGGTGCGAAGTGAAATGGAAGTTGTTTTACTATGCGAAAACGATGTTCAAGTCGACGATTTGATCGTAGTTGATTTCACAATGCTTTATTTGGAATTGTATGTGGTTTGTCTTGCATTTTTCCGTTTGTATCACGCGGTTGTTATTGTCGTCTCGTGTTTCATTGTTGGTTATTAATTTTTATTAATAAATTTATAATAAACCAATAAAACGTTGACTTGAACATCGTTTTCGCATCATCGTAAAACAACTTCCATTTCACTTCGCACTACAGCAGATTCAAGGAAAGAACAAAATAGGTAGGCTTTTATCTGCATTTAATTTCCAGTTGCAGTCTACAAATATGAGCGTGGGTTCCCAACGCAGTTTAATAATGTGTTTGTTGCTGCTGACCTGCGATTTATATCTTACCAGATCATACCCAAAATCAGCCAGTATGCAGCTGAGAAAAATAAAAGGATAACTCATCATTTCCCCGCTAGTTTATTTCCTGAATTGTAGAGAGACAAGCTGTCTTGTCACATAGCTCTTTTAAGCATGACGGCACTGACGCGATACATTGTGGCATATAATTTTTAAAAATACATTTAGGCTCCCGAAATGGCATTATCAAAAAGATTATCTTTAATCAGCCGCTATAGCATTCTTGCATTTTACCCTAACGCCATCAAACTTGTGACATCAACATCAACAACAACAACAACAACCACAACAAGCTTTATTTGTGTGACTTTTCACATTTGTATTAACATTTATTTCATAATTTTTAATGTCGCGTGTCATGCAAAGAATGTGAAATTCAAACTTGTTCTAAAACAAATTTTTACTTTTTTCCCTAGGGGATTTTTCCCGCTGTAAAATCGACGCGGAAGCTGGTCAGGAAATTTCAAAAACTCTCAATATATTTTTTTTCAGTTTACTGTAAAACGCCGCTACGACCTAATGTAGTTATTTTAGATTTTTGCCCCCGGTACCAGTATACCCATTTTAAAAGCTGATCCAAAGAAGGGATGATAAGAAGGGAACGAAGAAAATGTTGAGCAGGGCTCCTTTTGATGACAAAAAATAATTCCCTAATTGGGTGGGTGTACGCAGACTATATTTGATGACATCACATGCTTATCAGCCACTAATGTTTCAGTATTGCGGCAACGGGGAATCCGCTGACGTAAATATAGTTCTCGGAAAAACAGCAAAGGAAGAGACTGCGAGATTCTGAGAAAAAATTGCATAAAGAACTTCGTTGAATCATTTTATTTGCCGACAACATGGCACACCCTCCTATCAAATGTTTCAGACGTCTAGCTAGGAAGTTTTGTATTTTTTGCACTTATGGCTATTCAGTGCGGTTTTCTAGTCTCCTTCCCAGCAAAGTACAAAGATGAGCCCCCGCTTATCTAAATAGCTGCCTCGATTTTCTTATCTCAATTTCTCTCGTGACTGACCTTTTTTATTATAAATATGGTTCTTTTTCACTTCAACTTTTCGTAATAAATCTTAAGCCGTCTACACACCACCTGCCTCGATTAGCCTTGCTATTTGCAGGTGGTGTGATATTTGTATATTTAATGTAAGAAATAAAGATGTTGTTGTTGTTGTTGTTGTTGTTGTTGTTGTTATGAGCAATTATGGTACTTGGCATCGTCGTTCTATCTCCCTTCTTGTGGGTTTTGGATTTATATCATTACTTGTGGCAAAGCAAATCTTTTACAGGTGGGCCGGCTTGCTTTCAAATGTCATCAAAATATTTGGATTTGTCCTCGATGATATTGAAAAGGAAAGCTCTCTTACGCCACAAGCCTTTAAGATAGTGCTCTGTACTACTCCTCATCTTCTTCTGCTCTTGGTAAACACCGCCAAGGATTCATTTGACTCCGATGGGAACAAAGAGCTGGTTGCAAAGTTGTCCGTCCAGATAGCTATAGATCTGTTCGACGCCGTCGAGATGCTGGACATATTTTGGACGACAAAGAACACAAATTCAACATTTCCAAAAAACATCTAGACGCGATGATATCTGTGGTGTGGATCAGTTTCTTCCTATCGCCATGGCAAATGGCGGAAAACAAAGTTCGTGACCGCTGGGAGCCCAAGACACGCTTCAAGACATCTTTACTTCGTAACGGTCTAACCTGTTAAAATGTTCGGAGTAAATTTGGCGTTCTTGATCATTCGCATGTTGGTGCTCGTGAACTATGAAAAAGGTGAGACCATCTTTATAGCAAAGAACATCATCGCAATCATCCTCTCGCTGTTGGAAGTTGTTCATCTTTGTGTTTCACATGGCTGTCGTTCTTAGGTGTTGGCGACGACACGAGAAGTTAAAAATGTTCAGGTTCCCTTCCCATAAGACTCTTAATATGTTTGCTCTATAGCTCATGTAGCAGTTGCTTGATATGTTGGTGAATACGTTCACAGGCTTTTCAGACACAACAATCATTGCCTTTTGTTGTTCTGATTATGTTATTGGAATTGTACACGTTTTAGGTAGCATTTAAAGCAGCAATGTAAACCAAAAACATGATGATGATGATTAATCATTCCTTGCTTAATATTATAACTCATATCATTACTCATATTATTACTCATACTCTCTGTAAATGACAATCCTGTTTTATGAGAGGTGTTTCATTTTTCTGGTTGGGGCGGGGGGGGGGATTGCTTTCCAAGCTTAGTACCTGACATCAACAACACATTTCGCGGAAAAGGCACATGAAGCCTCTCTATTTTCTTGGACAACCTGTCTCCGATTTTGAGCTATTTGCATTGTCACACTCTTCGGAATGGCGCCTCATTTTGCCCTCAGTATGTACCTAAGGGCCTGTTTACAAGGCGAGAGGGTTACCCTTGTGCTAGGGTTTACAAGCAAATTTCACAGGTAGGGTTACCCTGTCTAAGATTTGAAATAAATCTTGAAGTTCTCTATGGAAAACACGTTAAATTCACAAAGAAACGGGAACAGTCATATTACCATTGTATACAGAAAATACGTTATATTGTTCAGATGTTTATAATTTAGCTCAGAAATTGGATAATTCCGTTCAAATTGTCAAGATCACTAGTCACGCATGAGGAGGAGAGTTGTCCCGGGTAGGCAAGTTATCCCTGGCAGAGTGTTTACAAGGCAGATAGGGTAAACCTAACACAAGGGTTACCCTCCCTCCTTGGAAACAGGGCCTAAATGAATACATCTTAAACTGACTGTCTCCATCCTCTCTTATCTTTTTGTTGTTGTTTTGCTTTAATTGTGTGAAATTTATTGCTGATAATGTAAGAAAATCATATTCCAAAAGTGGAATATGATTGCCGGGGACAATTTACTAAAATCTCAATTTTCTTTCTTAGAAATTCAAAGTGACGTGTATGCAGTTCTTAGAATAGGTGATTTACCCCCCTTGCCACATTTGAGCTGTTTCCGTAGTTAAGATTTTGTTTAATTCATTTCTGTAATCTAGCGTCTTTGACCCTTGCGCTTTGTTGGTAAGTATCAGTTATAACTTAATATTACTGCAGCATTATTAAATGGTAATTATTCAGGAGGGAAAATCTAGAGCCTTCCTAACTTTCTAATTGCAAAGGCTGATGTCATGCAGCAACACTGAAATCAAGTGCTATTTTTATCTGATGTCTCGTTTTACAAGTAATCAATGTGGCGTTTTCGTATTGGTCAAGATTGCATTTCGGCACGTGCAAAAAGGTATAACAGTTTCACGTTTGCGGGTTAAACACCTTTCGTCATGGCTTCGTGTATCGTGTGGAGCGGTCGTGTAGCATTTTTCGCTCTGTTAGTAACCCAGGGCATTTTGCTTGCCTCCTATCCGGCAAAATACAAAGAAGATTCGCGTTGGTATGGCGCAGCTGCTTTGTACGCCCCTTCTATCGTGCTGTGGCTTTACCTGCTCTATAAAGACGAGGCAGACCTTGGCCCTGGATTATTTAAAGTATGGGGATCTTACATTACAGTCGGCTTGATTCCAAGCATTGGCATTGTGTTCGGGGTTGCAGGAGATGGATTGGGAAATAATGACATGACACTTGGTCCGATCATGCTGAAGGCAACGCTCTGTGCAACACCACTTCTGGTGATAGCACTGCTGAACACTGCAAGCGACATAGACGACGATGAAGATAGAGAATTGGTTTACAAGTTGTGTGTGCAGTTGGCAGTGGACCTGTTGGACGCAGTGGAAATGATAGATATCGTTCTGGACGAGAAGGAACATGACTTTGGTATATCTGAAGGATTCGGCATAGCAATGATTACTGTGGCCTGTTTTAGTTTTTTGCTGTCGCTGTGGCCGATGATAGAGACAGAAATGGTTGGAGACAGGGAAACGAATTCAATAATAAGTCGCAACTTTGTTGAGATATTTGGCGTCAATGGAGTATTCCTTATAATTCGCCTTGTGATAGTATTTAAATATGAAAAGGACGAGTCAATCTTCATCGCCAAGAACATCATCGCCATCATACTATCTGGTCTTGAAATCCGCGACAAGTTTTGATTATAGAAAAAGGCCGACTTACTACGTATAGATGTACGTATTATTAATAGACAATGGATTCTCAAGAAAAATAACCAATGGTCAACAGATCGATAAAATAGAAGGAATGGATGTTATTCAAGAACTGTTATTAAATAAATCAGCAAAAAGTAGGCGATAGGTGTATTTTAATTAGTAGAAACTTTCTAAGAAATGCACTGAAAGGAATGTAGGTTTCTAAGAAAGAGATTAGGGGATTCCCCGACATTTTAATAGGGAGACGTCTAATTGACGACTTCAAGTCTCCCTTGTCATGTCATCAAACCTACTGCGTATGCGTAATGAACGGTAAATCCCTGAGCACGCCAAATTTATTTTTGTTCTGAAATTTTTACGAAAAAAATTCATTTTGTCGAAAAGGATATAAATATCGTAACTATTTACCCCCCTAAAGTATGGAAATGGAATGGATGTAGGGTCAAAGAAGTAAACATTCTTACAGGTAACGCTGTAACAATCGTTGAGTTCCTTCGTGCGTGTTAAAGAAATGCATGTATAATTATAATTAAAGCAATCTTCTTTAGAACTTGAGATTAAATGACGGTTACAATCAGAAATGTGTGTTATCTTTTATTATTATTATTATTTTTATTATTTATAAGTAGGGTGGTAGTTTTTAAGTAGCAAACAGGAGATGGACTGGGGAATAATGGCTCAGTCAATTCCAAGCGTGCCCGTTCCCCCCCCCCCCCCCCGGGCATTTGTCATTTTGTTTTCAAAATTATGCAAATGCCCCACGGTGGGGCCGGGAAAACACCAAAATTGTATTTTCAAGTAAATAAGCTGAAAATACCATATTTGTGGGAAATCTGTAATAATCGGATCAAAACGAGTGGAGCGCCCTACGCAAATCTTTGAAAGTGATAGGAGGTGCTTTTGTGAAAAATTTAAATGCAAATAATGCTATTGCCTCATTCGGTTCAAGTCAACAATTGGTAAAATAGATAGATTTTCAAAAATTGGACGTGGATGATCTCTAGGATCTGAAAATGAAATAGCCCTGGCAATCTTCTTTTGTAGTTTTCTGATCGATTCTAATCTCCAGGGATAAGTATTTGCCCATATCATATTTCCATAATTAAGATAAGGGTAAATTAATGAATAATATAAGGTTCTCATAGTCTGAGAAGGAAGGAAGTGTCTCTGCTCGAAATAAAATACCAGTTGTCTTTGCTATTTTGGTTGTAATATGTTTGATATGTGTTTGCCATGTCAATATATATTCCTAAAAATTTGGTTGATTCAACTTGTTTTATTCCAGTATCGTTTATTGTTACTATTATGTTGTCGATTTTTTTCCTTCTAGCTTTAAAAATTATAACGTGTGTTTTCTTTATATTTAGTGAGAGCTTATTTGCTTGTAGCCAAAGGTTAACTTTTTTAAGTTCATTGTTAAGTGTTTCCATCAGCACCTTGATGTCTTTAGGTTGATAAAATATATTAGTATCATCGGCAAAGAGAATAAATGATAATTGTTCAGAGCATCTGTAAATATCTTTTACATACAGTAGAAACAGAGTGGGCCCAAAACACCGCATTTATTTGTTTTTCAGATTGGTTATCCTTACATTTGACGATTTGATATCCATTTGACTAATAGTTTTTAAACCACTGGAGTGCCATTCCTCTTATTCCATAGTGTTCTAATTTTGAGATTATAATGGAGTGATCCACTGTGTCAAAAGCTTTAGATAAATCTAAGAAAATTGCTGCTGTTAGCTTTCTGTCATCTATTGCATCGGTTAGTTTAGTTGTTAGTTCAATTATGGCCATCTCTGTCGAATGTTTCTTCCTAAATCCGTATTGCTTGTCATAGAGAATATTACCTCTTTCAATTAATCCATTAACCTTTTATGCATTAATTTTTCGAGTATTTTTGAAAAGCATGAAAAGACAGCCACAGGTCTGTAATTTGAATAAAGAGATTTATCTTCATTTTTATACATTGCTGTAATTAAAGAGCTCTTTAGGACATCAGGAAAGAGGCCAGTTGAAAACGATTGATTGAGAGTATTTGTTAATGGTTTTTTGATGTACCGTGCTATTTCATGTATTACTTCTGGGCTGAATGAGTCATGTCCAATCGATTTATTCGGATTTAATCCTTCTCTATCTCCTCATCTGTTACAGGGTCAATAAAGAAACTTTCGTAATAGTGGGTTTTGTTTAGAAATGATTTGAATGATGTATTTACTGGTGGTATTTTGCCAGCGAGAGTTGGTCCTACATTTGTGAAATATTCATCAAATTTATTTGCTATTTCAACTGGATGGATGGATCTCTTCATTATCGTGATTAAAGGTATTTGGCAGAGAGTTTATTGGTTTCTTCTTATTAATAATTTCGTTATGTTTGATGTGTGTTGTTTTTTTATTGTTTCAAATTTTGTTTTGTAGTATCTTTTTTTTTGGTTATTCTGAGTAGGTGATGAAGTTTATTTCTATATTCTATAAATTTAAATTTGTTTTCTGTCGTTGGAGTTTTCACTGACTTTTTGTACAGTTTGTCTTTTGTTTTTAGTGATTTAAGTAGTCCCTTGGTAAAGCAACGTTTAGTTCGCTGTTTTTTAATTTCCTTAATTGTAGTCATTTTCTGCGGAAAGGCTTTATTGTAATAATAAGTTAATTGGGGTCATTAAACGTATCCATGTCAGCCCAACTTTCTTGTCTTAGATCGTTTATTTATCATCAATGCTATGTTTTTTGGCTTCTTTTTATTCGTTCAAACTTCTATTTTATTTTTTTACCTCGTTTTATGGTAAAGATAGGTGAGTGATCAGATAGATCAGTGTGAAGAATCCCACTTAAGTCGTCTTCATTTAGCCTGCTTGTTGAGATATTGTCTATAGTGTCGCACTTTTGTGAGTTATTCTTGTCGGTTTTGTTATTTGTGAGTAAAATAATGAAGAAATAAATTTATTTAGAATCGGCTTTGAATTGCGGGACTTTGGTTAATTTTCAGTTGATTCATATTAAGGTTACCCATTAGATAACACTCTTTCCTTTCACTATTAATCTTTAAATAGTTAAACGGCAGGCTAGAGAACAAAATTGGAGGCTAAAATGTTGTCTCCTGTTCTGTACATTAAGAGAATGAAAATAACTATTGTAGTTTTCTTTTACTTTTAAGAGCATTTTGACTTCACTGTTTAATACTATAGCTAACCAACAAAGTTTAGCTTTTTAGTCTTGTTGTTAGTTTAGTACAAAGGCTATAAAGTTATCAAGTTTAATGCACTGTTGATGCCATAGTCAATAACTGTCAATCCCATCTGCCTGGTTATGCTCGCCCTTCCTGTACTTCACCGGATCGTACAAACTTTTCCTGTCTGGTTGCATTTATCTGAAATTACGATGGTAAACACAGGGCCACCCAACGACAATTTTCGGAAGAATATCTGTTCGGAAGACGATTTGCGATCTAGAATTTTCGAAACATTTGTTGTAAAATTTCTTGCTTGCCTACCTCTCCTAGGATTTTCGAACATCTAAAAAATGGTATAATTGACTATTTTTAACGGATTTTACCCTCCTAGAATTTTCGGGAGCCTTTTTTCTGGCTGAAATTTTCGAAAAGGTAAGTTTTGATCCCTATAATTTTCGGACCACTAGACTTTCAGCTAGGAAATCCGAACAGATGAAAAATTTTTAGGGGATAAAAATATGCCTATATCTACCGTTTAAATAGTAACATAGGTTTAACAATGCTATGTTTAAGTGGTTTTGAACTATATTCTCGCTGGGTGCCCCTGTAAACAGTCTAATACACTTACTATACTTGTTTATATAGCTCCGACTTGTAAATTTTTTCACAATAAGCAAAGCACTGAATCGTTTAATTACATGCACAACACAAAATTCTTATTATTTCATATTAAGCAAAGCACTCCTGCTTACAACAACACGTACTGTAGAATATTTTTAGTTCAAAACCCGGCTATTTTGAACTTGTTGTCGGGGGATTCGTCTTCCTTTTCCAGTATTGCTCTCTACGATTTGCCAAGCTGAGAGAAGCAAACTCAGGCAGGTGACGGCGATCATTGCTTTTCCAAATTCTTTTGAAATTCCGTAGCCGTGTTTCTTTACGTCCAGAACGATGTCTATCATGTCAACGCTATCTAAAACATTAAGCGTCAAAACATTCCTTTGTTCTCATTTGCATCCCTTGCGGTGTTTACCAGAAGCAGCAGAATGGGTGGTGTAAGTCAGACTGCTGTCTTTAAGGCTATGACTTATGAGACCCAAGAACCTGTTTTGGTCGAGGCTTGCTCCGAACTTAGTACGATGGCAGTGTTAGGTACCAATCCGTAAAACACGTACAAAATCCATACGTAAACAAGCTGTCGAAGAAAGGCCTTGTTGAAGAGCCGGCGCAGTAGGATTGCTCGGGGGCTTACGGATTAAACAGACCAAAGCATACCAACGAGGTTCGATTCACCATTGCATTCGGCTGGATATGCTGCAAGTAATAAGCCTTAAATTAACATCAGAGCAAGACACATTGCACATCCCAAGCTCAGAATAAGCAAACCCATAACTCCAGAAGCAAAACTCTCTTTTCAATGAATTTTTGCCCCTTCAACTGAAGTATTACTAAACTTCTAGAAACCACTGAATGGTTTAAGACAATTGCAGAACACAACAGTCTTTCCGCTGAGTGAGGATGGGTCACTTAAATTGTTTGTTTAAATAATAAATTATGCAGCATTCTCGACTAAACTAATTGAAAAATGTCGCGCTGCTTCAACTTTTGCAGTATTTTCAAAATGTGTACATTTAGTCAATTGATCAATGCTGTAAAATCAGGTTGAAATGATACGATAAGGATAAATTAATTAGTAGGATTTTTTAAGAAATAAACTGAATGGACTGCAGGTTTCTAAGAAAGATCTCATTATGGTATTCCCCGACACATTAAAGTGGACGTCTCTAATTTACAATCACCAAGCCTACTTTTCGCTTCGTAATGAGTCATTTTCCTGAGCACACCAAATTTATTTTTTCCTGAAAGATTTACGAAAAAAAATCGTCTGGTAGAAGCCGGAATCAATACCTGCAACTACAAAGGCACAAAAGCAAAATGCAAAGCAATTTGTTTTCATAAAGTGTTTATTCATCCTCTATTGACTCTACACTGCTATACATAGTTTTCTCTATATACATTTATAAACGTATACATACGAAAAAAAAAACATCATTCGACATAATCTATATATAGAGTGTTTTTACTTGAACCGTGAAACACATACTAACAAATAATGCAAGATAACAAGAGGTAAACGAAAGAAGACAATGGGATTAGTGCATTTTTAAACGTCAACCAGTCTTTCAAAACATTTGTGAAAAGTTCAATAAATTGAAAAATGGCACACGCACATTTCAATTGACCACTCCAGAAATACCATAACATGCCATAATGCTCTTTGTTTGTCACCCCAAAATTTTGCGTACGCATTGTCTTCAGTTTCTCTTGGGAGTTAAAATGGCCCCATGAGAAACTAAAAACAATGCTTATGCAAAATTTTGGGGTGACAAACAAAGAGCATAATGGTATGTTCTGGTATTTTCTGGAGTAGACAAATCATAGAAGAATCATTCGCTTCATACAGAACTGATATGTATTCTTTACAAAACCTGAGAGTACATTGGGCAGTTTATTATTATCATTATTTAAGTTCGTCCAAACAGGCCATTATTGCTTGTTAAAGACATCGTGGATTATTCCGATGCCGTTCCTTGCGATGAATTACTGAAAGAATTGTCCTTCTTGTAGTTTTTAACACAATCTCGGCCAAGAAAGATACAATGTCGAAACTGCTATTTCGGAAAATGTTTCGTGCTACTGCTGTACATTTTATTTCCGCCATTTTCCATGGGAGCGGAGCAGTAAGCTCGTGTAAGCCAAGGCGGTCCTTCCTGCTCCAAACCGCTTCGGGATGCCACAGTTCTGCCATTTTTCGTTCAGGACGATGTCTAGCATCTCAACAACGCTATCAAAAATATCTACAGTCGTCATGGTGGTCTCCAACACAACTTGGAAACCACTTCTTTATATACTGTATTGTTTCCATTCCTTACTGACTGTGTTCAACAACAACAGGCCAGGGCGAGAAGAAGAGGGGTTATGCAAAGTACATGTATTCTCATCCAAACAAGATGGCAAAGATGATAACTGGAACTAAGATGTATAGGCCCCAGTTCTTAATTAATGAAAACAACCTTTGAAGTATTTCCTCAAAAAAGTGCACAAAGCCGAACCAGAAGATGGTGGATAGTGTCTGTGAACCAGCAACAGCAAACCAGCTTGAGTTGTCTTTATACGTAAGTGGATAACCTGCAGGCCTGAAGTTCTGAGCGAATAAGAAGGCAAAAAACAGTGCACGTCCAGTGAACACAGGAAGTGAGGCCATCGCGTCTTTCAAAACCCTGCTAACAGAATGGAGTGTTATCAGGGCCGATTTTTTATGAGCTCGTGATTAGCCAATAAAAAAGCACCACATCATCTCCTCTGTAAAACCGAGGCAAGGGACTTTTCCCTCAGAATTAAAAATAACCCTATCGGAAATTCCAAACCCTTTTTTTCCACATCAGCGACATTGTAAATGTCACACTGGGCTGTACGAAATGTGACAGCGACGAATTCGTCTGACGGTTTGAATTTCCCAGAATTTGTTGATCTCGTAAACGCAAATGTACAGTTGAGGGATTTCACAAGCGCTATAGCTTATTTAATTTTATTACATAGACAAGGGTGTTTTTCGCGTGTGAGCATATCTCCATGTAACACGCGCACTATAAGTCATTAAGTCAATAAATGAAAACAAGGATAGAACCTCACGGCACTCGAAAATAGAATTCATATCAAATATTTCAAAGTAATGCAACTTTTAATTCAATTGTGCGGTTGACAGTGATAGTGTAGAAAGAAATGTACATATCACTTATTAAAATTATACAAGAATTGATAATGAAATTATACAGAAATTTATGATAAGTCATTTCTTCGTGATTGCAATATCCTCTATATTTGGTTAACTGATCATAAACAAAGCGTGGTATCTTTAGGAAATTTCATCATTATTAGAATAAGATAAATTTTGTCGCACTAAACAAAAAAGTGCAGCTGATCGTATGTATTAAAACTTTGCGGATGACTGACTGCTCGAATCGAAAGCAAGAATTAGAAGGTCTGGAATCAAGAAGTAGCGTTTCTTATAAATGACTAAAGGGGAGCGTCTGGCAGTCTTCAAAACAAGGTAATGAAAATGTAATTAATAGTATCCAAGGGATGGCATCGTTCATCGGTAGCCTTAAATGGGGAACATAATTTTATTCTAAAAGGATGAGAATAATTATGATTGTGATTGTTTTTATTTATTAAAAAAACAATGTTCTTGCGGATTTATTATTGTTCCTTTATCGTTTGATTTGAAAATTCTTCCTTTTCTGTGCAAAGTTGAGGAAAATAAAACTTGTTGAGTTCGACGTACAAGAGAACGCATCCCAAACTTAATATGTAAAAAACCTGGGCATGAGCAATTGGCGGAACAAACTCGATTTTAGGAAGATTGATGATCCGCTACCCCATTTGGAAATCTCATAGACCTTAGACGTCTCGTTCCTAGAGCTCGTACTTTCTTTAGGTGGGAGACTGACTGTTGGTTTGTAGAGGTAAATACCGAAAAAATAAAATGATCATCAGGGTGTTGCAAAAGTTAGTTCCGATCTTTTAATTTTCGCTTTTTTTTTTAAATTAGTTATGTTATTCCTTATTCATTTTATATTGATTAAAAGAAATATTAGTAACCAGAGGATGGCCTCCTTTTTTGTGACTTTTTCTAAGCGGCGGGGTAATGAATGTGCGAGCTTCGTAAGCGTGTATAGTCTTAGGTCACATTTTTCCAGGCGTACTTTAGTCGCCATCAACTCTTCCAGTGTTTGGGGGCTAGATCTTTGTACGCTGCCTCGTCAGCGACACTCCAAATGTTCAGATCAGGTGAGTTTGCTGTTGTATTGGTCCTTTGGTATAACGTTTGGCAAATTCTTTGTAAAGTTTAAGTTTTTTAGTTATCCCTCTTGTTTAATTATTATAATTACGAATAGTTCTACAAAACTAACGGCTTGGTTTGTCTTCTTTCTTTTTGACCATTCTATTAACCCTTCGTTCGGTCTTGTTCTACGATTTGGCCATTTCTTTGACTAAAAGGCCAGATGACCGTAAAAATCTGCCTGAGCTCTAGCACAAACAGTTTCGGGCTTCACTTCCGTGAAAGAGCAGAGAAAATAAAGGAAAACGGCAGAAATACGAAATAAGAAAACCTACAAATGGGCAGGAAAAATATGGCACATTCTTCTTATTATTATTATTATTTAACAGGGAATTTATGATGTCAGAATTCTTCTATAATTTTTTAATAATTATAGCGGAGCACTATGGGTAAGAAAATGTGGTAATCTACCCATCCAAGAAAATTTGGTAATCACGTGACCGTACCCCCGACCGTTCGTCGGCACCACAGGCATACCAATGTAAAATAACTCAATCAACAAGTATGGCAACCCAAATGCAACTCGAGGTTATTTTGGCGGGAAATCGCATAGCCACCCGCGTCTTGTAAAGCAGAGGCAGCTAAAGAGTCAATGAAAGACGAAAACGGAAAGCGGAAATTGTTTCTGTATCCGTGTTTTCTAAAGCATTAAGCTTAGATTAATTATCATGTCCACAAATTTGGAATATAGAGCAAGAGAAAAACAGAGAAAAAAGAGAAAGTAGGCGGCAGGCCAGCGAAACTCAACGAGAAAAAGGGCAACAGAGATCTAGAGTGAGATAAAAAACAAAGGAAACATTTTTTTGTTGGAAGAACAAATGAAAATTTTGTAGCGGCGGTGACAAAATGAGAAATGCTAGTGGCCACCAATGCAAGGAGAGAATGAGAAGCAGTGAAAAAAAAAAGAGCGAGAACACGTACGACATTTCCTCCAGTCGTGCAAAACATGCTGCACGTGCAAAGTTGCTTTTTTGCTAATTATACCTATTGTTGTTTTTTCACCGTTCTTCGGCGTTGCCTTCGCCGCCTAGCATCACACGTTTTAATTTTTGTTTGAACAAACTACAAATATTATCGAGAGCTTCGCTTTTAGCCCTGGCTAAATCTATATATTAATTATTTATAAATTTACATTTCTTTTTACACTATCACTTTTAACTGCACAATTAAATTAAAAAGTTGCATGAATTTGAAACATTTGTCAAAAGTCAATAAATTAAAAAATGGTTCTTTATTGCACACAAAATAGAATACACTTAAACTTGGCCTGCTCCTGTTTATTAGTCTTTTTATTTGTATTAGTAGTATAGCTGAAGAAAATTTGTATCCTCCTTCTAATTACGTCCTAGAACTGCTAGAAAAAGAAAGAAAAAATAACGTTTGTATCCTCCTCCATTGTAAATTGAAGTGTGCTTACAAGAGGAACGATAAGACGAACAAACAAGCAGCTATTCTTGGTTTGCAAGCACGTGACAAAGCGGCCATGTTGGGGGTCAAAACAAAAGAATATTTCCTAGAAGAATTTACATGAAAATGGAGTTTAGTTCCCAGAGGAGAGAAATGCTTTTGTTCTTGACCACCAACATGGCCGCCGTGACGTCACGTGCAAACCAGCAATTAATAGGTGACCATACTCTACTTCCAATAATATGCATTTTCTCGGAAAACCTAATGACCTCCACTGACATTGTTTTAGTTATTCGTTTCATTTTAATTTAGTCAGTATCAATCGAAACGACACTCCTTGTGTTTCATAAGTACTAGAATGTAAGGCATTTTTTAAACTCTGTTGGTTTGTCTTTAATCAATTCAATTTCGATTGCTGATTAATTATGTTATAGATCATCATCTTGCATTGGAGTTCGAAGCTGAATATTATCACTAGAGCAATCTGCTAAAACGCAAAAAAAAAATAAAATCTCTTCTCGGAAATGCCGAATGACCTTAAGGACGACAAATGACGCTTCTGCAGTTTCTTTGAAAGCTATTGTAGCCTATTCTGCATTTTGAGCTGTTTCTTTAATTTTAGTGCTGGTAACTATAAATGATTTATCTATTTTTGTGGCTTTAACCCTCACGAATTTGGTTGTTAAGCGGTAGGTTTTACTGTATACTGTATATTACTGTTGCATTAGTGGCTGGAAGTAAATGATCCACCAGGTTACTTTGAAGAGCCCGTCTCCAAACTTTTAATTGCAAAGGGCGACGCCGGTAACACTGGAATAGAAGTGTTGTAAGCTGACGTCTTGTGTTACATGTATCGTATGTGGCGTTTTTCTTCCGGCCAAGATTGCATTTATGTGTTAAAGAAAGGTATGGACCTGTAGTTGAAATGCGTGGATATGTTCTTCCACAATAGCGATTAATCTTCGCAGCCACACCAACCGTAGAGAGAACATATCTCAAAGAGGCTAAGAGTAATGACGATACAATTTTTTGCAATGAAAATAGAGGCATCCTTGCCATATCCAAAGAAAAGTCCAAGCCGAAGCCCCAGAAGAACACCGTTGACGCAGAGAATCTGAAAAGTTGTACGTAAGGCCGTTGTGCACTTGTGAAGTTTCCAATTTCCGCGACGCACATTAAGTTTGATTTCCATAAGCTGCAACGGCGAAAGCAAAAAGGTCAAACACACAAAGGCAATTATAGCTTCTTCATACGACCTTAGAACGTCGTGACTGAGCTCATTTTCTTCCAGAATAACCTCTAGCATCTCAACGCCATCGAACAGGTCTAGTGCAATGCGTAGAGACAACATCCACATCAGCTCTCTGTAGCGAATTGAGTCCATCCCTGTACTTAGAAGAAGTAGCAGAAGAAGCGGAGTGAGACAAAGGGTCATCTTTAGGACATTTGGACCAAAAAACTCCGTTTTGTTTAGTGCCGTCGAGAAGGTTAAATCTGTTGAGGGACTTGGAGATGTAGTCGAGTCGGTTGCGTTGGTTATGTTTCTTGACTCGATACAGCTGGTTAAGTTGTTTCCGTTGCCTGAGCTTTTGGTAGTCCCCTTAAATCTGTCTTCAACTGGCGCAGGTCCCCCAAAAATGATTCCTATGAAGATCACCAATCCAATGACATACAGCAGCCAAACAACAAATAACCATTGAAGGTGTTTATTCGAGATCATGATGTAAAACCGCAGGGCAAATGCTGGAAGAAATAAGGCTGTCAACCCATAGTAACCGTCGTTCTCTTTGTACTTCGCTGGATACGAAGCAAGCGAATAGGCTTGAAGGCCAAGAAGGACGAAAAAAGCAAATCTTCCAAAGCGTACTAGACAAGAAGCCATGCCTTGATTTTGAGACGACCTCGACAAACTTTATAATTTGCGTGTCCTCTTTGACGCTTGATCGTCCGAAGCCGAGCAAAAACTCAAGCACAGCTCCTGGTGAGCTAGGCTGGTCTAGGGCTTTCGCAAAAAGGTGTCGATATTTGTAATGCGCTAATATGTTGGCTTCTCTGAATCTTTCCCAACTAGCAGCAATCTCAGTTTCCGTTGGCGTACTGAAATAGGACTCTGCTCTGTACGGTCACTAAGCAACCAAAAACGTATCACGTGCTTGTAAATTCTGTTGCACATGAAAGTAACGCCGTTAGAGGATTGACACTGAGTGCCTGTTTATCAAAGAATCCTGCCTTATAGAGAGGATAATTAATCAAGGCTAGCAGCGGGACCATTTTAGGGAGGTGTCTGTGTCGATCTGCAAGCTCGGTGATCATTACTGTTTCTGTGCCTTTGCTGGTAGAATTGTTTATTTAAGCAATAGACTACACTTTCTTTGGGTTTACCGGCGTGATAACCCACGCGGGATGTTGGGATACCCATAGAAAGTGTGGTCTATTGTTTTTATGAAATAACTTTAAGTAAAACTATGAGTTTACCGGCACATTAAACTATAGGTTTTTAATCAATCAGAACGCGCGTACTCTCTTTATTTATTTAATAAATAGTTTGGAATCCAAGATCTTAGAGCAGGTTCTCCTTTTCTACCTGTCTAAGACCCCCTAAAGTGAACGCTGAATATTTGGTGCAATGCATGCTGAAATATAATTTTAAAATGTTTACTTATTTATGGTGCATTTTCACTGAAAAACTACATACAAGTAATGTCACACTGTTTCAGACATTGATTTCAATCTTTCATCGTTTACTTTTATAATCAACTTCAACAGGTTACATCGTTTGGTAAGATTCGGGTATAAGATTTCGCCTTGGTCAGAATTTTCCAGGAGATCGTGAAGTCTTTCTTTTGATCTTTTAGCTTCCATATGTGTTTGCTTAGTTCTTTGTTTATGGTTCTGTCCTATTATTTAACCTGTGTAGTACAGGTCAGAAATTCTATATTCTATTTAAACCGGACTTGGCAACACTTAATAAGCGTAACGAACTTACATCAACTTGTAGGCACAAGCGGAAGTTCCTCCTTAAATTCAATCGCATCCTTAAGGACGAATCATAAGTTTACATACACATGTTGTCTTTTTACGTTCGAATATTGTAACGGCCAGATTATGTTGCTGATGTATATATATATTTAAGCCCTAACGATACTTCAGTGTATATGGAATTTAACCGATGAGTGGGTCAAAGCTTTGTTGGCCTACGAAATAGTTCTGTATTAAAGTCCATATGAAACAAAATTGAGTAGAAAAGCTTTGTTTCCGCTCCATAATTGCTGAGCACCATCCTGGGTTTAGCAGTGTGGAACTCAACTGTAGTTATATACAAGGGAGAATTTTATTCTCTCTTGTTGTAAATAAATACATATATATTTTACAAAATGAAAGACTATGTAGCCCTTTAAGAAAACGCATAATTATAGTCTTATACTGTCAGCTCAGCAGGTCGCGGATCTCGAATATTGAGAGAATTATTCCAATACCATTCTTGGCGATAAAGATAGACTCGTCCTTCTTGTATTTTTTTGTCAAGTGCGTCTCCAACGAAGCCAAACACGATGGCAATGCTTATAACTAGGCCGATGATGTAGAAACCCCAGACATAAAACAATCGTTGAAGTTTTGCCCCACTGAACAGCACGAGGCTGAGCCAGATGATAACTGAGGGAGCTTGTGAAGTAGCAACAGCATACCAATTAGAGTCGTCTTTATATGTTGCTGGATAAGCAGCAAGCATCAAACTTTGAGTGATTATTAAAGCAAAAAATAATACACGTCCACCCAACACAAGAAACGAGGCCATCTCTTCGGTCAAAAGCCTGCTACTGAAGAAAAAAGTCATCGATATGAATTTTATCAAGGCAATTTCAAAATGACCAGCCAATAAGAAAACACCACATCAACTCTTATGTTAGAACTCCTGAACGAGGCAATGGGACTTTTCCCTTTACACCAGGGAAATTCCCAGCTTTTTGCAAACAAGCTAAAAATTATATGACAGTCCAGATGTCAGTCATTTATTCAACTTATTTGACAGCGGCGAATTCTTCTGATGGTTTATAGAATTTCCGAG
This sequence comes from Porites cylindrica, assembly GCA_964035525.1. Lineage (NCBI taxonomy): Eukaryota > Metazoa > Cnidaria > Anthozoa > Scleractinia > Poritidae > Porites > Porites cylindrica. The sequence goes on along the minus strand of OZ037786.1, from coordinate 5,865,397 downwards.
AAATCGTTGAGCTTTAAAAGGTCTCTTTCCGAGAAAGATGCCGGAAATTTACGGCTGACTGAATTCACAGTAACTATTATTGACTTATCTAATTTTCAAAACAGTTGATCCTTTCAAATTATTATATCTTCAGTATAAATAAATTGTTTGTTCTAAAACCTATCGGTATTCATTCAAGCTTTTTCTTTACCTAAAACTTGTCTCCACGAATGCGTTTATTGCACTTTTGATACTAAAAATAGGCAATCAGAATATGTTGCATATGAGTGACTAGCGTGATCAGCAGGGGCGTTTGGGGCCTTCTTTGGGCTTTGGGTCCTTTCAACAACTTGAAAACAGTTTGGTCGCAAACGGCAAAACGACTTACAAAATGATAAAACGTGACTGGTCAACAAACCAACTCCAAACTCAAGAGACACTTGATGGTTAAGTTACTTCCAATCTGATTGCTACTGAAAATAAAGAAGTACTCTCTTTCTTCAGACTGACTATTAGTAGTCGTGACATCCACACACTTGGAACGTGGAACATATTTCAAATAGACTCAGAATTATTATTATACCATTTTTAGCGATGAAAATGGATGCGTCCTTGCCAAACTTTAGGTATATTGTCAAACGAACCCCCAGAAACACACAGTTAACGAAAAGAATCTGAAGAGTTTTTCGTGATACTGATGTCCACTTCCGAGGTTTCCAGTCACCATAATCCAGCTTTATCTCCAACAGCTGCAGCGTCGACAACAAGAAGCTGAAACAGACAACTCCAATTATGCCTTTTTCAAACTTTCTTGGAATATCATGGCTTAGTTCGTTTTCGTCGAGAATTACTTCCAACATTTGCACTCGAACAGATCCAGTGCAATTCGAAGGGATAGCATCCCAGTCAGCTCTATGTAAGACATCGAATCTGTACCTGTGCCGTCAAAACCAGCAACAGTAGAATGGGAGACAGGCATAGGGTCATCTTCAAGACATTTGGACCAAAAAATTCCTCCTTTTTAAGTTTGTTCTCAAGTGGTTCATCCCCTCCAAAAATAACTCCAATAAAGATCACGAAGACAATCGTGTACAGCAACCAAACAACTTAACAAATAGCCATTGAAGGTTGTCGTCTTTGCACATGATAAAAAGCCACAGTCCAAGAGGGAGAAGGTAGAGAAGTACTAACGCGTAAAAGCCATCTTTATCTCCGTATGTCGCTGGATATGAAGCAAGCGAAAAAGATAGTATTCCCATTAAAAGAAAAAAGGCGAATCGTCCCAGGCAAACAAGAAAAGAAGCCATTATCTTGCTAATGTAATTTGTGTCGGTAACGACCTTTCCGAGAAAGAAGTGTAACGCGTCTTTCTGAGAAAGGAAAAAGAGTAACCGGAATTCAACAATGAAAACACCATTTTTGGTATGCTACGTCGTATGCATAATTGTGTTTGTGTCATTTAATATAGCCAGTCCAAAATTATTTTTTTTAATAGATTTTTTGGGGGAACAAGTTTAAACTCACTTACAGTGGTACGGTTAGCTGAGAGAGCTAGATTGACAATGATTGACAGCAGACAGGTTGTATTTTCGAAATCCCGATCGCTTTTATTACTGTAACTGACGTCACATAACAGATGACTTGTTAGTTGTTTTTTTCTAGAAGTCATGCGCACCAAACAATTTCTATTGATTGCTCTCTCTGCTGTCGCTTCATACGTTGTCTTCTGCAATGGCTTCTGAAATGATAAAGTTTTTGTGGGCCAAAATCAAAGCCAAACCATTGGTGGCAATAGGAAGGTTTATATTCTTCTCACTTCTGATGATCCAGAGTGGATTCCTTGCGGCATACCCAGCAACTTATCAAGATAGAGACACTGCTGCGTTATTTCTTCTCTGCATTCCAGTACTGGTCTACTCAGGATCTACTGCCTTTGCACTGAAGCAAGGCTTCTAAGAATGTTTTTCACCTGGGGACTCTACCTTGTAGTTTTCTTGATTCCCATGATTGCCACCATATTTGCTGTAGCTGGCGACGACCTTGATAAGACGAAATTCCTCGGCCCCAACACCTTAAAGGTAATCTTGTGCCTTACACCGGTTCTCTTTCTATTTCTGCCGAACACAGCTTCGGGATTAAGTGAAAGTGACGACTACCGACAGCTTGCTTTCAGCCTGACCATCCAGGTAACCATAGATCTCTTTGATGCTGTTGAAATGCTTGATATCGTCCTCAACGAGAACGAAAACAGCCATGGAATTCCAAAATGGTTTGGAAGACTCATGGTGGCACTTGCATGCTTCAGCTTCCTGTTGTCTCTCTTGCAAATGGCAGAAAACAAACTCGACAAAGGAATAGTCGAGCAGCGCAAATGCCTTGCCATTATCCGTAACTTGGTGCAAATGGCATGTGTCAATTTCGTGTTTATGGTAATTCGTCTGGATATCTTTTTCAAGTACAAGAAAGAGGAGTCAATCTTCATCGCGAAGAATGGGATCGCTATCTACTTTTCCGCGTTGGAGATATACTCGATTTGCCGAAATCAGCGAAATCGGCAGGCTGATGAAGCTTGATCTTCGATCGTGAGCCTGTTACTGACTTGAGACATGCTCGTAATTTTGTTTTCTAGCTTTTCTTAAATAACAGTGCCAGAAGGTATTAAGTGAGAAACGTGCATGTCCATGAGGGAAACAGAACGTGACTTCCACAAGTGAGTGCAAACATAAATGTTTGGACGTCTATATCAGTACTGTTCCGCATTTCTTTTATAATTCATAGTAACGTTGCAAAAGTTTTCGCTGTTGCATATTGCACTGAATTCAGTTATGTTTGAAACTACGTCTTAACTCTGCTCTGGTCACAAAGTACATAGCAGGGGCTATAAATACAATGGAACCTGCGACGATAGCTCGAACTCCCCGCTAACTCGAACTAAGTCCCATTTCCCCTGTATTTCAAGGTACCTTTCAGTTATTTTACTCGGATAACTCGAACTCGGATAACTCGAATAACTCGCTAACTCGAACTAAAATTTTATTTCCCTTGATCAAAATTTAAATGAAATTTACTCCGATAACTAGTATTCTGGGTCTTGTAACACCTCTCGGATGCCATCCCCGTTAGTTCTTCTTCTTGTATAATCGGTAAAAGCACTAAAACTAGCAGCAAAGCTAATTTGTTTTAATTGGTGCAACAAACTGATCACGTTTTGTCATAAAATGCATAATCATGTTACCATTTCAGATGAAATATGTTGAATTTGCCCTGTAACATACACTTACGTGCCGAAAAATCAGTAACTATCAATTATTGACATGGCAAATGGAGTATTCAATGGACCCCGATAAATCGAACGCCCACTAACTCGAACTGTTTTTCGTTTCCCCTCAGAGTTCGAGTTAGCAGGATTGTGCTGTAATAAAAACTAGAGAGAGAGAGAGAGGGAGAGAGGTATTGTACTATTAAACATAGTAAGGCATGTTTAGGAAGCTAGAAACTCAAGAGCATCATCTCTGTGTGTTGTGATATTCAGATGATTTATGATTTGTTCTGACTTTCCCGTTCTTTTACAGAATGCCAATATCTCACTTTAGATGTACGAATTATTTTATTTTATTTAATCTTACTTAGTATACGTTCCCTTCAAAATCTTGTTATTTAGTAATGTTCATCACATTTTTCCCTAAAAACATTTTAAAAGACATCACAATCTCTTCCATGTGACTGCTTCTCTCGATTATTTAGTTTTCCTATATTTCTATGTGTTTGACTACAGATTGTAATCCCCTAAACAATAACATGATATACAAATTACTTTGGAAAAACTAAAGGCGGTTCATCTTGCAGGATCAGCCAACAAAGAATAAGGCTTATGATATTTTTGTATCATTTCCCTCATATTGTTTCTGGACAAATTGAATGATTAAATAATTCATTATATGGAAAATTACCTTAGGCCCGGTTCAGACGCCGAACTTTTCATGAGCCGAACCTAATTCGAATTAAGGACGACCCAAACTACTTAGATTGGTTGAACTGATTCAGACGCCGATCTTAATTCCAGCGGAACAAAATTCAAAAGGAGAAAAATGCTCATGTGAATGTAACGTCAAATGGCTCCTTTATGTCTCATGTAAACGAATTACAACTCCCAAATTTCAAGTTCATGCGCGTGTGGGCGTGTGGGCTCGAGGGAGGGGGGAGAGTGTTTAAGCGCATTTGCCAACTTCCATTCCTCCAACCAAACGCTCTGTGTGGTTCAGATAAAGTGTTATCGTGTTCCTATCGATTAATGAAAGATGATGGTAAACTGCAGATGGACGATATTCATTCAATCCCTTACGCAGCGTTCATCCTGAGTTGGAACCTATGGGACCCGCTGCAAAATGTCGAATTACTTGTTAACTTGAGTAATTACAATAAGGCGATTTACCAATACAATACCATGAGAAAATACCATTTGTCGACGCCCAGCTGGTAAGTACATGCCACTGTTGGAGGGATCAGGATTTCCTACAAAATTGAGTCCCCTTTGCTGATTATCGTCTTCCGGAAAGACGACTTTCTTGAACCATGCTCACATGACGTTTTCTGTTTAGTATTGTCTGTGTTAGTGCTCGGTTTAAGGCTTCGGTTTCTGCAATGGCTTCCGAGAAAATAAGAAGAAGACTAGAAAATACTAGTTTTTCTTCTATGTCACAGTTTGCTTCGATTGTATCAATTTTTCATAATTTGGACTTGATTGGTGTCAGAATGTTCAATTTTAAAGTTAGCAGATGCCCAAAACTCCAACCTAAACGCAAACGTTTGCTCGTGAGGGATAAAGGTCAGTTTTGTGAGTCTCTGTTATGACAGTGACTTTAAAAGAAGGGAAAAACCCCAACTTGTTTTTATGAATCATCGAATCATTATGGTATCCTCTTGGGAAAGAAACCTAATTTGAATAACATGACGTCATTTCGCGTTTTCGTATTCGTCAAGTGCATCTCGCCAATAAACGTTTGTGCTTCGTCAGCGAAAGAGTCGAAATTAAAGTAATGGCTTCCGTCGTTTTGCAGGGGGTGCGTGTTTTATTCCTTGTCCTTACGCTTACCCAATGCTTTTTGCTTGCCTCTTATCCTGCAAGGTACTCAAATGATCCTGTTTGGTACGCAGCGGCCTTTTTCTACACTCCATCAATCATACTCTGGCTCATCCTTGTGTTCAGGAATGCAGCAAACGTTCGCCTGTCGTTTTGTGTCTGGGCACTGTACGTAGTCGTCGGCTTGATTCCCAATATTGGCATCGTATTTGGGGTTGCCGGAAACGGCCTAATTTTCAACAATTCCCATAACGCAACGTGTGCAGCACCCAATGGAACGAATGCGTCGTCCGGGGCTGGAATCGTATTTGGGGTTACTGGAAATGGAACAATTTTCAACAAGACTTCTCCTAACGCGACGCGTGCAGCACCCAATGGGACGATTGCGTCGTCCGAGGCTGGAGATGGCCTTGAAAGCAAACGTCTGGATCCTATTGTTCTTAAAGCAGCCCTCTGCTTGACACCGCTGCTATTGGTGTTGTTATTGAACACAGCAAGCGACGCAGATGACTGCAGAGACGCATTATCCAAGTTGTGTGTGCAGTTGGCGGTGGATCTCTTGGATGCAGTGGAAATGATAGACATCGGTCTGGAAGACCACGAACAGAAATTCTGTATCTCTAACGAATTTGGCATAGCAATGATCACTGTGGCCTGCATCAGTTTATTCCTGTCACCCTGGTCAATGCTAGAGATTGATCTGGATGAAAAGAAGACGAAAAAGCGCACAGCAATGGCCCGAAACATCGTTGAAACATTTTGCGTCAATATTGTCTTCTTGGGAATTCGCCTGGCGATCGTAAATCTGTATAGAAAGGATGAGACCATATTCATCGCCAAGAACATTCTTGCAATCGTTCTTTCCAGTCTTGAAATTCGTGACATCCGCAAATCGAACGAAGACAAATATGTATGATTTAACTTAGGCCTGGTTCAGACGCCGTACTTTTCATGTGCCGAACCTAACTGAGTAAGTTCGACTTTGGAGCGACACTGGCGCGACATCTGATTCAGACGGCGTACCGTGTGTCGAACCTAAGTTAAGTTCGACAAAAGTTCGACAGACTCTGTCGAACTTAACGCTTTTGCCGCACCAAACTAAAACTGCCGTACCAAGTTGATTCAGACGCCGCTCTTTTGCCGTACTTAATTCACCAGTTAGGTTCGGCACATGAGTGGAGCGGCGTCTGAACCGGGCCTTACTTTCGCAGGAAATGATTACTTTAAAAGCTGCATGTCAAATATTTTACTGAGATAAAATCCCATGTACGCTAATATATTTACAAGAGACAAAAAATCGATTGCAGGTAAAAAACGTAGCGTTTGTAAATGCGATCGAACCAAAAATAGCCGTTGAAGGTTGTTGTCTTTGCACATGATAAAAAACCACAGTCCAAGAGGGATAAGGTAGAGAAGTATTAATGCGTAATTACGTCATTATTACCATTGTATGTAAATGGCTATGAAGCAAGCGAAGCAGACGGTAAAATAAAAAAGGCGAATCGTCCCAGGACAACAAGAAATGAAGCCATTATTTTGCCAATGCAATTTGTGTCAGTGACGACTCTTCTTAGAAAGGAGTGCAACGAATCTTTCCGTGAAATGAAAAGCGAGTAATCAGAATTAGACAATATAATTACCATTCTTGGAATGTCACCTCATATGTATATTTTGCTGTGATGCTTTCTAAAATCTAACATTTTCCCTTTTTTGCAACACTTTTATTAACTCATGTTGGTATGGTTAGCTGCGAGAGCTAGATTGACAATGATTGTGAGAAAACAGCTGTAGTTTCAAAATTTAGTCACGTCACATAGCATCATTTCTCAGAAAGATGACTTGTCAGTTGTCTTCTTCTAGAATCATGCGCATATGCATTTTCTATGTATTGTTGTTCGTGCTGGCGTTTAGGAAGTTGTAATCTGCAAAGGCTTCTGAAATCAGAATAGGATTTTTGTGGGCCGCAATCAAAGCCAAACCATTGGTGTCACTAGGGCGATTTATATTCTTCGCCTTGATAGTAAGTCAGTGCGTTTTGCTTGCCTCTTATCCCGCAAAATACAAAGACAATTCTAGCTGGTACCGTATAGCAATTCCTGTTCCTTACTCTTTTCGAAATCAATCTTAACGGACAAAGCAAAATATAGCATCTACGAAAAACTCTTAACAGTCTTAGCGTCACAGGTTCGAGCCACCTTAAGGAGCTAGGAAAATATCTTTGAAAATGCTTAAGAGGGCATTGAGAACACCCAATAGGAATAATTTAAAGTTGAACCGTGAAAAAAATCATCTAGCCTGGCTCAGCAGGTGACTAAAAACTTCAAATTCACCTTTGAGTCGAATTGAAAACTGGAAAGCAAACTGGAAGTAATTATAAAATTAGTGTTCTCTCGTACCGGTAAGAGCCATTTTCCTTCATTGTTCAACACTACGTTTTTACTCTTTTTGTTGATTTATTAAAAAAAGCTAAAAATGTATCAAGTTGAATGTACTGTTGATGCCACAGTCAATTCATCTGTCAATCCCATCTCCCTGATTACACTCATCCTTACACTTCACTGAATAGTACAAACGTCTCCCTTTCGGTTACATTTATCTGAGATCAAAATTACTAAAGATTCTAGCGCACTTAGTTATCCCCGTTTACTGCTCGTAAATTATGTCATATTAAGCAAAGCATCGTGGTTTACCAGCCTGCACAACTATATTCTTAGTTCAACATCGTGCTATTCTGAGGCTGCTGGTGTACGTAGGCTAGTGTGGAGATTAAAGATTTCCTTCATAGATAGGATGATCGTGATGACATTCTTAGCAACAAAAATGGACTCGTCCTTGTTGAACTTGAACACGATCACCAAGCGAATGATCAAGAACGCAAAATTTACACCAGTCATTTCAAAAATGTTTCATAGAATCGCTGTAAGATTTCTCTGTCTTCCTTTTTCACTATTGTGTTCTACCATTTGCCATGGTCAGAGCAGCAAACTCAAGCAGGCGACTACGATCATGGATTTACCAAATTCTTTTGAAATTCCATAGCCTTGTTCCTTTTGGTCCAGAACGATGTCTATCATGTCAACATTCGAAATGACAACTTGAAGACAGTTTCTTTGTTTTCATTTGCATCGCTTGTGGTGTTTACCAAAAGCAGTAGAATGGGTGGTGTAATGCAAAGGGCAGTCTTTAAGGTTACTGGACCCAAGAACCTGTTTTTGTCGAGGCTGTCTCCGACAAAACCAAGTACGATGCCAATGTTAGGTACCAATCCGCAAAACACATACAAAATCCATACGTAGACAAGCCGTCGAAGGAACGCCTTGTGGAACAGCCACAGTATGATTGCTGAGGCATACGAACAGACCAATGCGTACCAACGAAGTTCATCTTTGCATTCGGCTGGATATGCCGCATGCAAAAAGCCTTGAATTAAAATCATTATGTTGAAACGGAAATACGATACTATATATGCCGGCACAATTTTGGGTATAATGCTATGGTTGGAGCATCGAGCATAATGCCAGCATAATGGCCATGTTTTTTTTCAGCATAAAGAGAATGATAATGAGAAAACTGTGCTGGGAAATTTTTACTTCCAAGTGCTTTTAGTGTGGATTAACATATTTAAAAGTTTGATTGCTACTTTCAATGTCTTGTTGAATCATTGCGTCATTTTGTTAGGCTACTAAGACTGGCCAACTGTTTATCCATCATGGCTGCCAGTCATCGAAATTTGTAACTGATGCAATAAAGTACTGTACTCATGTCTTCAGGGATGGAAAAAGGGCATCAACTGATACAGCCAAGATCAGTCGAGCATGATTTTACTTTGAGAGCATATTTTTAGACATAGTGCTGTTGTTCTGAGGGTGACGCTCAAAAGCATAATGCTCAAATTTGTGAGCATAATGTATCTAACCCTAATTTATTCCCTCAAAGGGTGTAATTGCGAAGGTACAGAAGCAAAATGCAAAGCGCGTTCCCTGTTTAAAGCGTTTATTATTTGTATTTGCCTCTAATGACACTGCTGTACGTAAAAGGTAAACATTCATAAGACATGATTTATTTAATATATATACATTTCATTCAGTTTTTCATTGTTTATATTGTAGACCGCTCAATAAATTAAAAGTTCTATGATCAAAGTAGCTTTAAACATCTACCAGACTTTGAAACATTTGTCAAAAGTCAAAAATTAAAAAAAAAAGGTTCATTAATTCACACAAAATGGAATACACGCACATTCTTTATATACTGACTACATAGAAAAATCATTCGCTTCGTTAGGAACGGCTATATATTTTTTACAAAACCTGAGAGCAAGATAGACTTACAGGAAACCTTTCACAGTTTTAAGTTCATCTAATCAGGCCATTATCCCTTTTTAAGGAGATCGTGGACCTCGAATGAGGCGAGGATTATTCCGATGCCGTTCTTGGCGATGAAGATAGACTCGTCCTTCTTGTATTTAAATACAATCACAAGACGGATGGTCAGGAACACAACGTCAAAAGCTATTTCGGCAATGTTTCGTAATATTGCAGTACATGTTCTAGGTTCTTTTACGTAGAGATTGTTTTCCGCCATTTCCCATGGGGAGAATAGCAAACTGATGCAAGCCAAGGCTATCATTCCTGCTTCAAATCCTTTCGGGATGTCGTAGTCGTGCTTTTTTTCATCCAAAACGATGTCTAGCACCTCACCGCTGCCAAGAAGATCTACAGTCATGTAAAAACACAACTTGGATATCACTTCTTTGCTGCCATCTTTCGCGGTGTTAAACAACAACAGGAGAAGAAGGGGGGTTATACAGAGTACAGTCTTCAAAATATTTGGCCCAAGGAACCATTTTTTGTCGAGGATGTCTCCAACGAAGCCAAGACCGATGGCAATGCTGATAACTAGACCGAGGATGTAAAGGCCCCAGATATAGATGTAGATATAAAACAACCGTTGAAGTTTTGCCACACTAGACAGCACGAGGCCGAGCCAGATGGTGACTGATAGAGCCTGTGAAGAAGCCATGGCATGAACAGCATACCAAGTGGAGTCGTCTTTATACGTAGCTGGATAAGCCGCCAGCATAAAGTTCTGAGTGACCAACAAAGCAAAAAACAATGCACGTCCACCGCATACAAGAAATGAGGCCATTGTGTCTGTCAAAAGCGTGCTAACTGGATGAAGTGTTACTATATAACCTAGTGATTAGCCAATAAGAAAGCAAAACTTCATCTCTTCTGTAAACGGGGCGAGGGACTTTGCCCTCAGAATTGAATATACTTCTATGGGAATTTCCCAATTTTATTTTCCCACATCCGCGATATTGTAAATGTCAAACTGGCTTTTACAAAATGTGACAGCGACGAATTCGTCTGACGGTTGGAATTTCCGAGAATTACTTGATCTCGTAATTCTCTCTTTCCAAGAAAGGTAATGGAAACGTACAGTTGAGAGATTTCACAAGTGCTGTAACTTATTTAATTATTTAGGCAACTGATCATAAACAAATCATGCTATTTTCAGGAAACTGAGTATGTTTGTCATTTTTAGAACAAGAGAAGTGCTTTAATTTTTTTTTTTTTTACTATTAGTCCTTCTGTTGATGGAGGGAGTGATAAACACTTTACTGTCCACTTCTATAATATTTTATAATTTGCAACATTTGTTTTTCATTTACTACTCCATTAGCTTATAATTACATACAATTACTGAATCGAAAGCATTCAGGTCTGGAAAATTAAGTGGTTTTGCTGATAAATGACTAAGAAGAAACGTTCGAGGGTAAGGCATCGTTCACTAATAGTCTTCACATCCACAGCACTTGTATGTGGAACATATCTCAAAAAGGCTGAGGAAAATTATGATACCATTTTTAGCGATGAAAATTGATGCATCTTTGCCGTACTTTCTGAAAAGTATTAAACGCAATACCAGAAATACACCATTTACAAAGAGAATTTGAAGAGTTTTTCGCGATACCGATGTACACTTCCGAGGTTTCCAATCGCCGTCATCCATCTTTATCTCCATCAACTGCAGCGTCGACAACAAGAAGCTAAAACATACAACAACAATTATGCCTTCTTCAAACGATCTTGGAATTTCATGGCTTAGTTCGTTTTCTTCAAGAATTACTTCCAACATTTCCACTGCATCGAACAGATCCAGGGCAATTCGAAGGGAGAGCATCCCAGTCAGCTCTATGTAAGACATCGAATCTGTACCTGTGCTCAAAAGCAGCAACAGTAGAACGGGAGACAGACATAGGGTCATCTTCAAGACATTTGGACCAAAAAATTCCTCCTTTTTAAGTTTGTTCTCAAGTGGTTCATCCCCTCCAAAAATAACTCCAATAAAGATCACGAAGACAATCGTATACAGCAACCAAACAACAAATAGCCATTGAAGGTTGTCGTCTTTGCACATGATAAAAAGCCACAGTCCAAGAGGGAGAAGGTAGAGAAGTACTAACGCGTAAAAGCCATCTTTATCTTCGTATGTCGCTGGATATGAAGCAAGCGAAAAAGACTGTATTCCCATTAAAACAAAAAAGGCGAATCGTCCCAGCCAAACAAGAAATGAAGCCATTATCTTGCCAATGTAATTTGAGTCGGTAACGACCTTTCCGAGAAAGAAGTGTAACGCGTCTTTCTGAGAAAGGAAAAAGAGTAACCGGAATGAAAATACCATTTTTGGTATGCTACGTCGTATGCATAATTTTGTTTGTGTCATTTAATATAGCCAGTACAAAATTAATTTTTTTTATAGATTTTTTTGGGGAACAAGTTTACACTCACTTACAGTGGTACAGTTAGCTGAGAGAGCTAGATTCACAATAGTAAGCTTACGCAACAGGGCGGCAGAGGAAAGAAGACGGCAAACCTTGTGTGACAAGCGTGACAATAATTTTGTTTAAAAAACGTTTCCGCCGAACTTCACCCCTCTTTAAACAGGTCTTTTCGTAAAAGACCAGAAAGCATTAATGTAAGTGAAGATCACGACAAAACACGCAAGTAATAGCCCTGTCACGTTTGTCACACACGAGCGTTTTGCCGTTCTCTTCTTCCTGCCGTCCTGTTGCGTAAACTCACTAATGATCGACAGCAGACGGGTTGTATTTTTAGAGATCCCGATGGCTTTTATTAACTGTAACTGACGTCACATAAGAGATGACTTGTCAGTTGTTTTTTCTAGAAATCATGCGCACCAAACAATTTCTATTCATTGCTCTCTCTGCTGTCGATTCGTACGTTGTCCTCTGCAATGGCTTGTCAAATGATAAAGTTTTTGTGGGCCAAAATCAAAGCCAAACCATTGGTGGCAATAGGACGGTTTATATTCTTCTCTCTTCTGATGATCCAGAGTGGATTCCTTGCGGCATACCCAGCAACTTATCAAGAAAGAGACACGGCTGCGTTATGTCTTCTCTGCATTCCACAGGGGTTCCCAACGAGAATATAGTTCAAAACCACTTAAACATAGCATTGTTGAACGTATTTTAGTATTTAAACGGTAGATGTAGGCATATTTTTATCCCCTAAAAATTTTTCATCTGTTCAGATTTCCTAGCTGAAGGTCTGATGATCCGAAAATTATAGGGATCAAAACTTACCTTTTCGAAAATTTCAGCCGGAAAAAAGGCTCCCGAAAATTCTAGGTGACCTTTTTAGGGTAAAAATCCGTTAAAAATCGGCAGTTATACCATTTTTGAGATGTTCGAAAACCCTAGGAGAGGCAGGCAAGCAAAAAAATTTACAACAGATGTTCCGAAAATTCTAGATCTCAAATCGTCTTCCGAACAGATATTTTCCAAAAATTGTCCTTGGGTGCCCCTGATTCCAGTACTGGTCTACTGGATCTACTGCCTTTGCACTGAAGCAAGCCTTCTAAGAATGTTTTACACATGGGACTCTACCTTGTAGTTTTCTTGATTCCCATGACTGTCACCATATTTTTTGCAGCTGGCGACGAACTCGATCAGACGAAATTCCTCGGCCCCAACACTTTAAAGGTAATTTTATGCCTTACAACGGTTCTCTTTCTATTTCTGCCGAACACGACTACCGACAGCTTGCTTTGAGACTGACCATCCAGGTAACCATAGATCTGTTTGATGCTGTTTGAAATGCTTGATATCGTCCTCAACGAGAACGAAAACAGCCATGGAATTCCAAAATGGTTTGGAAGACTGATTGTGGCACTTGCATGCTTCAGTTTCCTGGTGTCTCTCTTGCAAATGGCAGAAAACAAACTCGACAAAGGAATAGTCGAGCAGCGCAAATGCCTTGCCATTATCCGTAACTTGGTGCAAATGGCATGTGTCAATTTCGTGTTTATGGTAATTCGTCTGGATATCTTTTTCAAGTACAAGAAAGAGGAGTCAATCTTCATCGCGAAGAATGGGATCGCTATGTACTTTTCCGCGTTGGAGATATACTCGATTTGCCGAAATCAGCGAAATCGGCAGGCTGATGAAGCTTGATCTTCGATCGTGAGCCTGTTACTGACTTTAGACATGTTCGTAATTTTGTTTTCTAGCTTTTCTTAAATAACAGTGCCAGAAGGTATTAAGTGAGAAACGTGCATGTTCATGAGGGAAACAGAACGTGACTTCCACAAGTGAGTGCAAACATAAATTTTTGGACGTCTATATCAGTACTGTTCCGCATTTCTTTTATAATTCATAGTAACGTTGCAAAAGTTTTCGCTGTTGCATATTGCACTGAATTCAGTTATGTTTGAAACTACGTCTTAACTCTGCTCTGGTCACAAATTACATAGCAGGGGCTATAAATACAATGGAACCTGCGACGATAACTCGAACTCCCCGCTAACTCGAACTAAGTCCCATTTCCCCCGTATTTCACGGTACCTTTCAGTTATTTTACTCGGATAACTCGAACTCGGATAACTCGAATAACTCGCTAACTCGAACTAAAATTTTATTTCCCTTGATCAAAATTTAAATGAGATTTACTCCGATAACTAGGATTCTGGTTCTTGTAACACCTCTCGGATGCCATCCCCGTTAGTTCTTCTTGTTGTATAATCGGTAAAAGCACTAAAACTAGCAGCAAAGCTAATTTGTCTTAATTGGTGCAACAAACTGATCACGTTTTATCATAAAATGCATAACCATGTTACCGTTTCAGATGAAATATGTTGAATTTGCCCTGTACCATACACTTAAGTGCCGAAAAATCAGTAACTATCAATTATTGACATGGCAAATGGAGTATTCAATCGACCCCGATAAATCGAACGCCCACTAACTCGAACTGTTTTTCGTTTCCCCTCAGAGTTCGAGTTAGCAGGATGGTGCTGTAATAAAAACTAGAGAGAGAGAGAGGGAGAGAGGTATTGTACTATTAAACATAGTAAGGAATGTTTAGGAAGCTAGAAACTCAAGAGCATCATCTCAAACAGTGTTGTGATATTCAGGTGATTTATGATTTGTTCTGACTTTCCTGTTCTTTGAAAAAATGCCAATATCTCACTTTAGATGTACGAATTATTTTATTTTATTTAATCTTACTTAGTATACGTTCCCTTCAAAATCTTGTTATTTAGTAATGTTCATCACATTTTTCCCTAAAAACATTTTAAAAGACATCACAATCTCTTCCATCTAACTGCTTCTCTCGATTATTTAGTTTTCCTATATTTCTATGTATTTGACTCCAGATTGTAATCCCCTAAACAATAACATGATATGCAAATTACTTTGGAAAAAAACTAAAGGCGGTTCATCTTGCAGGATCAGCCAACAAAGAATAAGGCTTATGATCAGTTTTTGTATCATTTCCCTCATATTGTTTCTGGACAAATTGAATGATTAAATAATTCATTATATGGAAAATTACCTTAGGCCCGGTTCATGAGCCGAACCTAACTACTTAGATTAGTTGAACTGATTCAGACGCCGATCTTAATTCCAGCGGAACAAAATTCAAAAGGAGAAAAATGCTCATATGAATGTAACGTCAAATGGCTCCTTTATGTCTCATGTAAACGAATTACAATTCCCAAATTTCAAGTTCATGCGCGTGTGGGCGTGTGGGCTGGGGGGAAGGGGGGAGGGGGTTTAAGGGCATTTGCCAAC
This sequence comes from Porites cylindrica, assembly GCA_964035525.1. NCBI lineage: Eukaryota > Metazoa > Cnidaria > Anthozoa > Scleractinia > Poritidae > Porites > Porites cylindrica. The sequence continues at coordinate 5,850,239 of OZ037786.1, read as the reverse complement.
TTCCATTCCTCCAACCAAACGCTCTGTGTGGTTCATATAGAGTGTTATCGTGTTCCTATCGATTAATGAAAGATGATGGTAAACTGATCGATGATATTCATTCAATCCCTCACGCAGCGTTCATCCTGAGTTGGAATCTATGAGACCCGCTGCAAAAAGTCGAATTACTTGTTAACTTGAGTAATCATAATAAGGCGGTTTACCAATGGCAATACCATGAGAAAATACCATTTGTCGACGCCCAGCTGGTAAGTACATGCTACTTTTGGAGGGATCAGGATTTCCTACAAAATAGAGCCCCTTTGCTGATTATCGTTTTCCGGAAAGACGACTTTCTTGAACCATGCTCACATGACGTTTTCTGTTTAATATTGTCTGTGTTGGTGCTTGGTTCTAGTCTTCGGTTTCTGCAATGGCTTCCGAGAAAATAAGAAGAAGACTAGAAAATACTAGCTTTTCTTCTATGTCACAGTTCGCTTCGATTGTATCAATTTTTCATAATTTGGATTTGATGGATGTCAGAATGTTCAATTTTAAAGTTAGTAGATGCCCAAAACTCCAACCTAAACGCAAACGTTTACTCGTACGGGCTAAAAGTCAGTTTTGTGAGTCGCTGTTATGACAGTGACTTTAAAAGAAGGGGAAAACCCCAACTTGTTTTTATGAAACGTCGAATCATTAAATTATCCTCTTGGGAAAGAAACCTAATCTGAATAACATGACGTCATTTGGCGTTTTCGTGTTCGTCAAGTGCATCTCGCGAATAAACGTTTGTGCTTTGTCAGCGAAAGAGTGGAAAGCAATGGCTTCCGTCGTTTTGCAGGTGGTGCGTGTTTTATTCCTTGTCCTTACGCTTACCCAATGCTTTTTACTTGCCTCTTATCCTGCAAGATACTCAAATGATCCTGTTTGGTACGCAGCGGCCTTTTTCTACACTCCATCAATCATACTGTGGCTCATCCTTGTGTTTGGGAATGCAGCAAACGTTCGCCTGTCGTTTTGTGTGTGGGCACTGTACGTAGTTGTCGGCTTGATTCCCAATATTGGCATCGTATTTGGGGTTGCCGGAAACGGCCTAATTTTCAACAATTCCCATAACGCAACGTGTGCAGCACCCAATGCAACGAATGCGTCGTCCGGGACTGGAATCTTATTTGGGGTTACTGGAAATGGAACAATTTTCAACAGGACTTCTCCTAACGCGACGCGTGCAGCACCCAATGGGACGATTGCGTCGTCCGAGGCTGGAATCTTATTTGGGGTTACTGGAAATGGAACAATTTTCAACAAGACTTCTCCTAACGCGACGCGTGCCGCACCCAATGGGACGATTGCGTCGTCCGAGGCAGGAGATGGCCTTGAAAATAAACGTCTGGATCCTATTGTTCTTAAAGCAGCCCTCTGCTTGACACCGCTGCTATTGGTGTTGTTATTGAACACAGCAAGCGACGCAGATGACTGCAGAGACGCATTATCCAAGTTGTGTGTGCAGTTGGCGGTGGATCTCTTGGATGCAGTGGAAATGATAGACATCGGTCTGGAAGACCACGAACAGAAATTCTGTATCTCTAACGAATTTGGCATAGCAATGATCACTGTGGCCTGCATCAGTTTATTCCTGTCACCCTGGTCAATGTTAGAGATTGATCTGGATGAAAAGAAGACGAAAAAGCGCACAGCAATGGCCCGAAACATCGTTGAAACATTTTGCGTCAATATTGTCTTCTTGGGAATTCGCCTGGCGATCGTAATTCTGTACAGAAAGGATGAGACCATATTCATCGCCAAGAACATTCTTGCAATCGTTCTTTCCAGTCTTGAAATTCGTGACATCCGCAAATCGAACGAAGACAAATATGTATGATTTAACTTAGGCCTGGTACAGACGCCGTACTTTTCATGTGCCGAACCTAACTGAGTATGTTCGGCTTTGGAGCGACACTGGCGCGACATCTGATTCAGACGGCGTACCGTGTGTCGAACCTAAGTTAAGTTCGACAAAAGTTCGACAGACTCTGTCGAACTTAACGCTTTTGCCGCACCAAACTAAAACTGCCGTACCAAATTGATTCAGACGCCGCTCTTTTGCTCACGTACTTAATTCATCAGTTAGGTTCGGCCCATGAGTGGAGCGGCGTCTGAACCGGGCCTTACTTTCGCAGGAAATGATTACTTTAAAAGCTGCATGTCAAATATTTTACTGAGATAAAATCCCATGTACGCCAATATATTTACAAGAGACAAAAAAACGATTGCAGGTAAAAAACGTAGCGTTTGTAAATGCGATCGAACCAAAAATAGCCATTTAAGGTTGTTCTCTTTGCACATGATAAAAAACCACAGTCTAAGAGGGATAAGGTAGAGAAGTATTAATGCGTAATTACGTCATTATTACCATTGTATGTAAATGGCTATGAAGCAAGCGAAGCAGACTGTAAAATAAAAAAGGCGAATCGTCCCAGGAAAACAAGAAATGAAGCCATTATTTTGCCAATGCAATTTGTGTCAGTGACGACTCTTCTTAGAAAGGAGTGCAACGCATCTTTCCGAGAAAAGAAAAGCGAGTAATCAGAATTAGACAATGCAATTACCATTCTTGGAATGTCACGTCATATGTATATTTTGCTGTGATGCTTTCTAAAATCTAACATTTTCCCTTCTTTTGCAACACGTTTATTGAATCATAGTGGTATGGTTAGCTGCGAGAGCTAGATTGACAATGATTGTGAGAAAACAGCTGTAGTTTCAAAATTTAGTCACGTCACGTAGCATCGTCTCTCGGAAAGATGACTTGTCAGTTGTCTTCTTCTAGAATCATGGGCATATGCATTTTCTATGTATTGTTGTTCGTGCTGGCGTTTAAGAAGTTGTAATCTGCAACGGCTTCTGAGATCAGAATAGGATTTTTGCGGGCCACAATCAAAGCCAAAAGATTGGTGTCACTAGGGCGATTTATATTCTTCGCCTTGATAGTAAGTCAGTGCTTTTTGCTTGCCCCTTATCCCGCAAAATACAAAGACAATTCGAGCTGGTACGGTATAGCAGTTCCTGTTCTTTACTCTTTTCGAAACCAATCTTAACTGACAAAGCAAAATATAGCATCTACGAAAAACTCTCAACAGTTTTAGCGTCGCAGGTTCTAGCCACCTTAAGGAGGTAGGAAGGTATCTTTGAAAATGCTTAAGAGGACATTGAGAACACCCAATACGAATAATTTAAAGTTGAACCGTGAACAAAAATCATCTAGCCTGACTCAGCAGGTGACTAAAAACTTCAAATTCACCTTTGAGTCGAATTGAAGACTGGAAAACAAAGTGGAGGTAATTATGAAATTAATATTTTCTTGTACCGGTAAGAGGCATTTTACTTCATTGTTCAACACTGTTTTTACTCTTGTTGTTGATTTATTAAAAAAAGCTAAAAATGTATCAGGTTGAATGTATTGTTGATGCCACAGTCAATTCATCTGTCAATCCCATCTCCCTGATTACACTCATCCTCACACTTCACTGAATACTACAACGTCTCCTTTTCGAATACATTTATCTGAGATCACAATGGCTAAAGATTCTAGCGCACTTACTTATCCCCGTTAACTGCTCGTGAATTATGTCATATTAAGCAAAGCATCGATGTTTAACAGCCTGCACAACACTATATTCTTAGTTCAACATCGTGCTATTCTGAGGCTGCTAGTGTGCGGGGACAAGTCTTTGCACGCGCACGGTGGAGATCAAAGATTTCCTTCACGGATAGGATGATGGCGATGACATTCTTAGCAACAAAAATGGACTCGTCCTTGTTGTACTTGAACACGATCACCATGCGAATGATCAAAAACGCAAGATTTACTCCAATCATTTCAAAAATGTTTCGTAGAATCGCTGTAAGATTTCTGCGTCTTCCTCTTTCAATATTGTTTTCTGCCAGTTGCCAAGGTGAGAGCAGCAAACTCAAGCAGGCGACGACGATTATGGCTTCACCAAATTCTTTTGAAATTCCATAGCCGTGTTCCTTTTCGTCCAGAACGATGTCTATCATGTCAACACTATCAAAAAGATTAAGCGTCATTCGAAATGACAACTTGGAGACCGTTTCTCTGTTTTCATTTGAATCGCTTACGGTGTTTACCAAAAGCAGCAGCATGGGTGGTGTAAGACAGAGGGCAGTTTTTAAGGTTATGGGACCCAAGAACCTGTCATTGTCGAGGCTGTCTACGACAAAACCAAGTACGATGGCAATGTTAGGTACCAATCCGCAACACACGTACAAAATCCATACGAAGACAAGCCGTCGAAGAAATGCCTTGTTGAACAGCCACACTATGATTGCTGGAGCGTACGAACAGACCAAAGCATACCAACGAGGTTCATCTTTATATTCGGCTGGATATGCCGCAAGCAAAAAGCCTTGAATTAACATCAGAGCAAGAAGCACCGCACGTCCCAAGCGCAGAAGAAGCAAACCCATGACTCCGGAAGAAAAACGCTTTTTGCAATGAAATTCTTCCCCGTCAACTGCAGTATTAATAAAGCTTCTAGAAACCCCTGAATAGTTTTAGCCAATTGCAGAACACAACGATCTTTCCGCTGAGTGAGCATGGGTCACGGGGATAAAAATTGTTTGTTTACATAGATTATGCAGCTTTCTCAAACAAACTATATGAAAAATGTCGCCCTGCTTGAACTTTTGCACTTATTTCAAACTGTGTTGTATATTCAATTGATCAACATGCTGCTTTAAGAGCAGGTTGAAAGTATGCAGCAGAAATATTTTAATTATAGTAGCACTTTTCTAAGAAATGAACTGAAAGGAACGGAAGTTTCTAAGAAAGCGATTAGGGGATGCCCCGACATAAAGTTAGAAGTCTCTAATTGACGACTTTCTGTATTTTCATATCATCTAAAGTAGATGCGTAATGAGTCAATTCCCAGAGAACACCCAATTTATTTTTGCTCTGAAATTTTGACGTTAAAATTTCATTATGTTGAATCTCAGTAACGTATTCACTCTCGGGTTAGATACATTATGCCGGCATAATTGTGGTTATAATGCTATAGTCGAAGCATTGAGCATAATGCCAGCAAAATAGCCATTTTTTTCAGCATGAAGAGAAAGATAATGAAAAAATATATATATTTCCATAACTGTGCTAGGAAATGTTTACTTCCAAGTGCTTTTAGTTACAATTACCATATTCAAAGGCTCGATTTCCTCTTTCATTGTCTTGTTGCACCATTACTTCATTAATCGGTTAGGCTGCTAAGACTGGCCAATTATTTATACATCATGACTGTCAGTCATCGAAAATTGGTAACTGATGCAATAAAATGTTGTATTCATGTCTGCGCGGATGGAAAAGGGCATCAAATACAGCCAAGATCAGTCGAGCATAATACTACTTTTCGAACATAATTTTAGGCATAATGCTGTTGTTTTTTAGGGTGACGCTCATAAGCATAATGCTCAAATCACTTTTCGAGAATAATGTATCTTACCCTACTTCTAGACTACTTCACTCCCTCAAAAGGTGCAATTGCGAAGGTACAGAAGCAAAATGCAAAGCAATTTGTTTTTATTAAGCGTTTATTATTTCATATTTGACTCTACTGACACTGTTATACGTAAAATGTAAACATTGGCAAATTCATTAGACATGATTTATTTATATATACATTTCATTTTTCATTCTTTATATTGTGGACCATACAATACCGAAATTAAATGTTCCATGATCAAAGTAGCCATAAACATCTACCAGACAATAAATTAAGAAAAAAATAGCTCATCAATTCACACAAAAATGGAATACACGCTCATCCTTTATATAAATAGATAGAAAAATCATTTGCTTCATTCGGAACTGCTATATATTCCTTAGAAAATCTGAGAGAATGTTAGACTTATAGCTTGTAGAAAACGTTTCAGAGTTCAAAGTACACCCAAGCAAGCCATTATCCCTTGTTAAGGAGATCGTGGATCTCGAATGAGGCGAGGATTATTCCGATGCCATTCTTGGCGATGAAGATAGACTCGTCCTTCTTGTATTTAAATACAATTACAAGACGGATGGCCAGGAACACAACGTCGAAAACTATTTCGGCAATGTTTCGTAATATTGCAGTACATTTTCTGGGTTTTTCTTCCTTGAGATTGTTTTCCGCCATTTGCCATGGGGAGAGTAGTAAACTGATGCAAGCCAAGGCGATCATTCCTGCTCCAAATCCTTTCGGGATGCCATAGTTGTGCTCTTTTTCATCCAAAACGATGTCTAGCATTTCAACGCGATCAAAAAGATCTACAGTCATGTAAAAACACAACTTGGATACCACTTCTTTATATTTGTTGCCATCTTTCGCGGTGTTCAACAACAACAGGAGAAGAAGGGGGGTTATACAGAGTACGGTCTTCAAAACATTTGGCCCGAGGAACCGTTTTTTGTCGAGGATGTCTCCAACGAAGCCAAAAACAATGACAATGCTGATAACTAGACCGAAGATGTACAGGCCCCAGATATAAAACAACCGTTGAAGTTTTGCCGCACTAGATAGCACGAGGGCGAGCCAGATGGTGACTGATAGAGCCTGTGAAGCAGCAACAGCATACCAGGTGGAGTCGTCTTTATAGGTGGCTGGATAAGCCGCCAGCATAAAGTTCTGAGTGACCAACAAAGCAAAAAACAATGCACGTCCACCGCATACAAGAAATGAGGCCATTTCTTCGGTCAAAAACCTGCTACTGAAGAAAAAAGTCATCGATATGAATTTTATTAAGGTAATTGCAAGTGACCAGCCAATAGAAAACCACCACATCAACTCTTATGTTAAAACGCCTGAACGAGGCGAGGGGCTTTTCCCTTGGCGCCTGGGAAATTCCCAGTTTTTTGCAAACAAGCTTTATGTTTATGCAATTTAATTGACAGGGGAAAATTCGTTTGAAGGTTTAGAATTTCCGAGACATCGTGAACTTGAAAGGTTTTCTTTCCAAGAAAAATGCCAGTTTAAAATAACAGCGACCAATTTGTCTGAAGGTTGGCATTAATTCCTTGATCTTGGTAAATGCTCCATTTCCGAGAAAAAGGCCGGAAACGTACAGTTGAGATATTTCACAAGTGCTGTAAACTATCTAATTATTTGGGCAAGTGATCGTAAACAAATCATGGTATCTTCCGGAAATTGAGTTTTTGTCCCCTTTATACTAACTAAAGAGAATTCCATTTAATTTTCCATTTTTTGTTATTGCTTTAAGCAAACAAAGATTGCAGCTAAGCGAATATAAGACGGCTTTGTCTAATGGATGGGGTAATGAACCACTGTGACCACTGCTATAATTTTCAGACCATGATCTGCTTCAGCAGCGTAAATTAAACATCGAAAGCATGAAGGTCTAGTGGAAAATGATTTAGCATTTCTTATGCATTGCCTAAATTGAATATAGTTTTCAGGGATCAAGGGGGAAGTATTGCAATCTACAGCGCAAGGTTTCCTAAAGAAAATTGTGTCCGAAGGGAAGGTATCGTTCACTAGTAGTCCTCACATCCACAGCATTTACATGTGGAACATATTTCAAAAAGGCTGAGAATAATTATGATGAAATTTTTAGCGATGAAAATTGATGCATCTTTGCCGTACTTTCTGTAAATTATTAAGCGAAGTGCTAAAAATACACCGTTTACAAAAAGAATCTGAAGAGTTTTTCGCGATACTGATGTACACTTCCGAGGTTTCCAGTCACCGTAATCCAGCTTTATCTCCAAAAGCTGTAGCGTCGACAACAAGAAACTAAAACAGACAAATCCAATTATGACTTTTTCAAACGCTCTTGGGATGTCATGGCTTAGTTCGTTTTCGTCGAGAATAACTTCCAACATTTCCACTGCATCGAAAAGATCCAGGGCGATTCGAAGGGAGAGCATCCAAGTGAGCTCTCTGTAAGACGGCGAATCTGTACCAGTGCTTAAAAGCAGCAACAGTAGAACGGGAGACAGGCATAGGGTCATTTTTAAGACATTTGGACCAAAAAAATCCTCCTTGTTGAGTTTGTTCTCAAGTGGATCATTCCCGCCAAAAATAACTCCAATAAAGATCACGAATGCGATCGTGTACAGTAACCAAACAAAAAATAACCATTGAAGATTGTCGTCTTTGCACATGATAAAAAGCCACAGTCCAAAAGGGAGAAGGTAGAGAAGTACTAATGTGTAGTAGCCATCATTACTTTCGTATGTCGCTGGATATGAAGCAAGCGAAGCAAACTGTATACCCATTACAATAAAAAACGCGAATCGTCCCAGGCAAACAAGAAACGAAGCCATTGTTTTGTCAATGTAATTTGCGACCGTGACGACTTTTCTTAGAAAGGAGTGTTACTCATCTTTCCGAGAAAAGAAAAGCGAGTAATCAGAATTAGACAATGTAATTACCATTCTTGGAATGTTACATCATATGTATATTTTTCAGCGATGCTTTCTAAAATCTAACATTTTCCCTTTTTTACAACACTTTTATTGAATCATAGTGGTATGGTTAGCTGCGAGTGCTAGATTGACAATGATTGTCAGAAAACCGGCTGTAGTTTAAGAAAATCATATCCTTCATTTAGTGACGTCAGATAGCGTCGTTTCTGGGAAAGATGACTAGTCAGTTGTCTTTTTCTAGAATCATGCGCACCAGGCGTTGATTTCTTTTCATTGTTGTCCGTGCTGGTGTTTATTAAGTTGTATTCTGAAATGGCTTCTGAAATTATAGGATTTTTGTGGGCCACCATCAAAGCCAAACCGTTGGTGTCACTAGGGCGGTTTGTATTCTTCGCCTTGATAGTAAGTCAGTGCTTTTTGCTTGCCTCTTATCCTGCAAAATACAAAGACGATTCGAGCTGGTATGGAATAGCAGTTCCTTTGTACGCCTCAGCTGTGATTGTGTGGGTCTGCCTTGTGTCGCCCAAACCTTCTAGATTCGAGGCAGACCTACGCTCGTCATTTCTTGTATGGGGCTTGTATATTGTGTTCGGCTTGATTCCCAGTGTAACCATTGTTTTTGGAGTTACAAGGGCTGGTCTAAGCTCCAATTCTGCCAATGCAACTCTCTGTTTCTGCAACGCAACCGCAAACCATGACACGAAAACACTAGGTCCAGTTATTCTGAAAGGAACATTCTGTGCAACACCAATTCTATTGATATTGTTACTGAACACTGCAAACGACGCAAGGGAATTCAAAGATGTGGTCTACAAGCTGTGTGTCCAATTAGCAGTGGATCTCTTAGATGCAGTCGAAATGATAGACGTAGTTCTGGACGAGCAAGAGCACAACTACCGTATCTCTAAAGGATTTGGCATAGCAATGATTACCGTGGCCTGCATCAGTTTTCTACTGTCGCTCTGGCCGATGATAGAAACTAGACTGGAAGGTAGAAAAGAAACGGTTTCAACAATAATTCGCAACTTTGTTGAAATAATTGTCGTAAACTCACCCTTCTTGATTATTCGTTTGGTGATAGTTTTTGAATATGGAAAAGACGAGTCAATCTTTGTCGCCAAGAACATCATCGCAATCATGCTTTCTATTCTTGAAATCCGTGATAGTCGTGATAAACTTAACAATGAGACTTAGCGAAAAAAGCAAAGAATTATTTATATGTCCATGCATCCTTGTAAAAATTAATATTGTACATTTGGTATTCGTAGGTATACATGAGCAGGAGATCTCAGCAAGCTCTGCTGAGCTTTTCAAAGGAGATCCCCAACTTTATTTATCAATTAAATTACTATCACATTGTTACAATATAAACTCTATCAAATTTTAATGAAATTATGCAAGCTTATCAATTTTTGGAATTCTTACTGTAAGTGATACTGTATTTCAGTACATATTTCTTAATCATCTTTTTAAATCGGCCGTAAGATTTCTGATTTCTTAAGTTTTCAGGTACATTGTTCAAGTAATTTTGCCCCTCTGTATTTCAGTGAGAATATACCATAATATGATCTTTGGTAATTTATGTGTATGTTAGAAACTGATCGGGTATTGTCATTATTTAAATGCTTGTTCTTTGCGAAATAATCTTCAAAAATAGCAGGTAATGTTCCATCGAAATATGAAAACATGAATAGAGCTATAAAGTAAGTATTGAGTTCGTAAGTATTCAATAGAACTGGTTTTGACTCTTCATTAAACTTAGAAAACGTCATAATCCTAATTATCATTTTCATTTGATTTGTTTCTCCAGACCTTAGCAGATGATATTACCATAATTTGATATGAGGGGGAAAAGTAAGAAAACAAAATGAAATTTTTAAGGATAGAAGACGTACACTGATACAAAACTACAGCTCTTAAATCAAGTCTCATTATACATAATAAAGAGGGGAGAGGAGCACGTCTAGATAAACTAACGTTGTGCTCCTTAAAGCTTTAAGTTACTTCAGTATAACAAAAAACTTATAAAATCGCTCAGTAAATTATTAAAGAGATGATGTTTCATTAGTATTGAGCAAGATACCAGGGTAAAAGTGCTTTTCTAAACATCTTTTTAGATGGTTTGTCTCTGATTAATTGCGGAATACTATTCCCAAAGAATCTTTCAATAACACTCGGGCAGAATCTTCTGAGATTAGTTCGAAATGAGGGTATGACTACTTGCCATCAGTGTTTTGTCATGCAATGATTTTTTCTTTTTTGTTTTTTGTTTTAAACACCATAAAATGAGTTTTGTTTAAGTTTAAAAATAGTCGGAAGCAAGCCATGCATGTTGTAACATTTTTGAGTTCATGATCCATGGTGATGTATAAGGGAGGTAATATTTTCACCAATTGAAAATAAATTTGTGCCATCTGCAAAAAGAATGGGATTTAAGATTTTAGAGGTCTCACATATGTCATTTATGTAGATAAGAAAGAGCAGAGGTCCTAGCACTGATCCTTGTGGTACCCCTCGTTTTTGTCAAACTTACTAAATAATTATTTTATTTATTACAGATTCACTCCACTACATCACAAGCAAAGAATGAAATGAAATAAGCTAACACTACTATAAGAAAAAAAAGTTGTGGAGGAGACAACCAAAAGGGCCCAATGCGCCATACTAGGGACGCCCCCACTAATTAAAATATAAGAAAAATATATACAAATAGAAATGTAAATGTTCTAGTTATCCTTCATAAAGCTTAAAACATTTCTTTTAAAAGTTGCAATACTGTTTGATTCTCTAATATGATTGGGTAAACCATTCCATTCATCTACAACACGGTTTAAAAAACTATATTTAAAACCATCAGTTCTACTAAAATTTGGAACAAGGTCCTGTGTGTCATTTTTCCTCAAGTTATAACCTGTATTTCTGTCCTTACAAAATATGAGCTTATTTGAAATGTCAATATCATAATTTCCATTAATTACGTTAAAAAAATGTAACATCTCTAGTGAACCTCCTATTAGATAATGGCAACAATTTTAGCTTAGTATCACAATCATCATCAGACCTAGTGATCCATCTGGTAGCTCTTCGCTGAACAGCCTCCATTTTATCAATGTTGCGTTTAGTATGAGGGTTCCAAGTTTCCCATGAATATTCTAATAAAGGTCTCACAAGACTACAATAAAGTGTGTTCATGGTATCAATATCCTTTAAGTCCCTACAAGTCCTCTTAACCAACCCTAAAACCCTATTAGCCTTAGCAGTTATTTTATCTACGTGTTGGTTGCATGAAAGATTACTAGCAGTAAATAATCCTAAATCTTTATACACATTAACACTTTCCAAAGGTTGACCTTCAATATTATACTCCCCAACTAAGGGTGACTTTTTCCTAGTTATTCGCATGATCTTACATTTCTTGGTATTAGTTCTCATCTTATTCATCTTACACCAATCTGAAATTTTATCTATGTCACTTTGAAAAGTAGACAGATCTTCTTGAGTACTAATAACCCTATACATTTTACTGTCATCAGCATACAAAGCAATTGAACAGTCCTTATTAATTACCCCCGGTAAATCGTTGATGTAGACTATGAAGAATAATGGTCCCAACAAAGAACCTTGTGGGACACCAGAGGTTACCGTTAACCAGTCGGAAGCCTCTCCTTCAACTATAACTTTTTTCAATTAACTTTTTTTGTATTTAACTATCATGAATTATAGACTTGCTAAGAAGATAGGGTAGTACTAGGAAGATCCTAGCACCATGTAAGTACTAGGGACAAACCAGACAAAAATAGCGGCGAGTCGTTGAGTAACTAATCACGGCAATAAAGGCCAGCCATTTCGTTTGGCATTACCAAAGGTAGATTATTGTGGTATTTCTGCTGAAAGGTAGTTATTTACGCTAGTAATTAAACGAAGCATAAGGACCCAAATTGCATTTTTATTGTTGTCTCCCGCCACTTTTAACTCCATCTCGAACCTTCTCTTCTTGGGCACCACATGGACAGAAATTTCAGCATGTAAACCCAACGTAAAGTTTTCCCGCCCTCTAGGATCTTCCTGATCCTAGAGGATCCCCCTAGGATCTTCCTGTTCCTCCCTCCATGTAAACAGCCATATAGTCATTGAACGGCTTAACTCCAAAACGCTTCTCCTTGTTTGGATTTAATAAGTGCCAAAATCAAATACAAACGAACCTCCATGTACGGATGGACCACCTCTTGTAAGCGATCGACCAACGATGCAAAACACTATTAAAGTATTCCAGCCAAATCCCTATAATTAGAGCCTCTCTTAAACGACCACCTCTCGTAAGCAACCCAAACCACTTTTTGGGCTGACGGTTTTATACTTTTCTGCTTTATGCACTTACGAGGTTGCACTGCCTCATCCTCAGAAACCTCTAATTTTTTTTCATGATAGTAATCCTACTAGCCGGTTCTGTAATCTTCGTTCACGCCAAGCGATTTCTGAATGTTCGCCTTTTAGCCATAATTCAAGCAGAATAATAACTAGCAACTAAATCGGGTAAAGTTAAGGTCCAGTTTCCGGGAAAGATCAATGATTATGCGATAAAAGGTTTGGGTGCATCATATGAAGTTTACAGTCCTGACATGACGGATAAAGATTTCTTTTCCATGCAAGGTTATTATTTTGTATTTTGTTATTGAATTTAGCATAGTTGACAATACAGCGGTAAAAGCAGCGGCACAGTGCGAGGAAGATACGTTGTTTATTGCAGCCTTTAAGAGTGGTCTCCAATAGATTCATTTCCAAACAACGCACCCCTTTCGAGTTTCCCTTGCCAAATAGCGTTACATAACTGTGCTAGGAAATGTTTACTTCCAAGTGCTTTTAGTTAGGATTACCATATTCAAAGGCTCGATTGCCTCTTTCATTGTCTTCTTGCACCATTACTTCATTATTCGTTTAGGATGCTAAGACTGGCCAATTGTTTATCCATCATGGCTGTCAGACATCGAAAATTTGTAACTGATGCAATAAAATGTTGTATTCATGTCTGCACGGATGGGAAAGAGCATCAAACACAGCCAAGATCAGTCGAGCATAATACTACTTTTCAAACATAATTTTCGGGAATAATGTACCTTACCCTACTTCTAGACTACTTCACTCCCTCAAAGGGTGTAATTGCGAAGGTACAGAAGCAATTTGCAAAGCAATTTGTTTTTATTAAGCGTTTATTATTTCAAATTTGACTCTAATGACACTGCTATACTTAAAACGTAAACATTGGCAAATTCATTCCACATGATTTATTTATATATATATATATTTCACTTTTCAATCTTTATATTGTGGACCATACAATAACGAAATTAAACGTTCCATGATCAAAGTAGCCATAAACATCTACCAGACAATAAATTAAGAAAAAAATAGCTCCTCAGTTCACACAAAAATGGAATACACGCACATTCTTTATATAACTACATAGAAAAATCATTTGCTTCATTCGGAACTGCTATATATTCCTTACAAAATCTGAGAGAATGTTAGACTTATAGCTTGTAGAAAACGTTTCAAAGTTTAAAGTGCACCCAAGCAAGCCATTATCCCTTGTTAAGGAGATCGTGGATCTCGAATGAGGCGAGGATTATTCCAATGCCATTCTTAGCGATGAAGATAGACTCGTCCTTCTTGTATTTAAATACAATCACAAGACGGACGGCCAGGAACACAACGTCGAAAACTATTTCGGCAATGTTTCGTAATATTGCAGTACATTTTCTGGGTTTTTCTTCCTTGAGATTGTTTTTCGCCATTTGCCATGGGGAGAGCAGTAAACTGATGCAAGCCAAGGCGATCATTCCTGCTCCAAATCCTTTCGGAATGCCATAGTTGTGCTCTTTTTTTATCCAAAACGATGTCTAGCATTTCAACGCTATTAAAAAGATCTACAGTCATGTAAAAAGACAATTTGGATACCACTTCTTTATATTTTTTGCCATCTTTCGCGGTGTTCAACAACAACAGGAGAAGAAGCGGGGTTATACAGAGTACGGTCTTCAAAACATTTGGCCCGAGGAACCGTTTTTTGTCGAGGATGTCTCCAACGAAACCAAAAACAATGGCAATGCTGATAACTAGACCGGCGATGTACAGTCCCCAGATATAAAACAACCGTTGAAGTTTTGCCGCACTAGACAGCACGAGGGCGAGCCAGATGGTGACTGATAGAGCCTGTGAAGCAGCAACAGCATACCAGGTGGAGTCGTCCTTATACGTGGCTGGATAAGCCGCCAGCATAAAGTTCTGAGTGACCAATAACGCAAAAAACAATGCACGTCCACCGCATACAAGAAGTGAGGCCATTTCTTCGGTCAAAAACCTGCTACTGAAGAAAAAAGTCATCGATATGAATTTTATTAAGGTAATTGCAAGTGACCAGCCAATAGAAAAACACCACATCAACTCTTCTGTTAGAGCGCCTGAACGA